>CM060174.1:109140478-110349644 GCA_030549775.1 Tamarix chinensis
TACCTACAACGAGACATGTGTAATTGTGGTATCAATATGCCGGTGTATTAAGTACATAAGACCTCCCTTGTAGAGGCACCGCACAACACATGGAGCATATCATAAAAGCATCAAGTCATGCATACATACAACATGTTATCATGATTAGTCAAACACCTCATGATCTCATACTCAACTCATATAAGATGCTATAACTATGTTCCATGTTTAAATTAATGTATTGTTTGCCACAACCTAATCAAATATAAATAATTAGCACAACTTAAGTAAAGGTGGACTAAAAACGTTAGCTGACCCATATATAGATATCCAACATAATTCAAGATAAAGCGGACTGAAACAACCACTTAACCCAATATTGATAGGTAATACAAGTCACAAAATATGGTGGTATTAAAACTACCAGTTGGCTCAATATAGATATCCAACATAACTCAAGATAAAGTGGATTAAAACTATTAGTTAACCCGATACTAATAGTCAACAAAACTCACAAAATAGAGTGGACCAAAGCCACTAGTTGACTTAATATAGATAATAAACATAACTTAAGATAACGTGCACTAAAACCACCTACTAACCCAATATAGATAGCTAATACTGCTCACAAAATAGGATAGACCAATATAAATAAGCCAACACAAATTTTCCACTATCTTCTGTTTTATTCAAAATTATCTTATTAAAGGCTAATACTTGATCTCATATCATACATTCATACCTAAGCTAATTATTTTCATTTTAATTGTGATTTTAGAAGGTCAAACGTCAAGCAAGGAAGTCAACCCTTAAGCAGAACCCTAAGAAATTACACTAAAATTTTTAGGTAAACTAATCAACTAGTCCCAAAAATCAATAGATTGGTTAGGGGAATTAATTGTGATAAAATATTAGATAATGGCCAAACTAGTCGAACAACTCTACCAGCATACTAGCCAAAAACCTTAATAGATAACTAGTATCATGGTAAACACTTATCAACTTCTAGTGAACCAGTTGACTAGTAAACCAATGAACTAATTTTGTTCAATAATAGTTGGCTAGTTCTACTAGACAAAACATGACCCAAAGATATACATGTTTTCAACTGAACATATACACACCCACAACTCACAAAACTTTTGAGAAATGACATTAACATTATTAGCTCATAAATCCACACTCAAGTCACCAAATTATGCAAGAATCATGCTATACTTGACTTCATGGCTTCTCATTCAAAACAACTAAGCTATCATACTCCTAAACCTATTCTCATGCTTCTAACTACTTAAAATATACTTTTAACATAATGTAAATCATGAAAATCATGATAGAAAACAAGTAACACACAACACATAACACATAATTCTATATCTACAAAGTCTAGAAAAATTTACCTATCTAGCAAGTCTTCAAGCAAATAAGGCCACTCTTCAATGCTACTCCAACCTTATGATTTTTGCTCACCTAACCAAGAATAAGAGAAAATTATTTAGTAAAATACATTGATCTTTAGAAAAAGAATAAAAATAGAGAGGAGAAGAAAGGAAGAAGAGAAGAAAACTCTAAGGTTTCAGGTGCTTCGAGGTGGGTGTTCTAAAGATTTAGCTTAGCTCAAATAAGAGAGATGAGGGGTTTGGTTGAGATCAAAAAGGAAGGCAACAAGGCTAGCTAGCCACTTGAGCTATGAGGAGAAGAAGGGTGGCTATGGTAAGTAAGGCAATGACCAAGAGGGTATAGGGATGTTACATCAACCAAAAAAGAAGCTAAAAAGGAGGATTTTGGGGTGCAAGGAAGATATGTGATGCAACCACAAGAAAAGCGACAAGGCAGAGGGAATTAAGGGGGAAGTGGGGAAAGAAGGAAAATCTTATTAGATTTTAGCTAAATCTAAAAATTAATATGCAAGAAGGGTTTTAAATCATCTAAAAATCATTTATTATCGACATACAACAAATTCCCAAAGCTAGGTGAAGAATTGAAATAGATTTAAAGTTGAACCAAGCGTAGGGATCGTGAGTCCCAATGGAACCAATTTACAAATTTTTGCATGCCAGTTAATTGGTTCATTAGAACTAACAAACTAAGGCCGCAATTTACCCATCAACTATTTCTCAGGTTTGAAATTTATTTTCATAATTTATTTACCAATAAAAAATTATACAAAAATAATTTATATGTACTAGAAATTAAAAATAATTAATAAGAATAAGAATAATAATTAATTAAAAATATTTATAATATTACATGTATTGGCTATTTGAAGTTATAATTAATATTTTTTGAGCTTAATTATACTTGTGATTAACATTTTTTAATAATTATTTTATTACTATTATGATTAATTATTTATAATTATGTTTAATAGTATTTTTAATGTCAATTGTTATAATTATTAATTAATTATAATAAATATTTTTAAAATTAGAATTAATTACTAATTAATAATGATAATAATATGTAAACAATTAATGATTAATAATACTAATTATAATAATATTATTGAAAATTAATATAATTAATAATTATAATTGATACTAATAAGAAATGATAATAAATATTAATCATTAATAATAATTGACATGGATAGTAAAAAATAATTATTAAGCATTTATTAACGCAATTTTTAATTAATTAATTAATTAATTAATTAATTAATAATAATAATAATAATAATAATAATAATAATAATAATTGATATTAACAAAGAATAAAATTATCCCTGTTTACTAAATAATATTTAAAGTTATAATTAAAATAATTGCAATAAATATTTATTTATAATTATAATTAATACTATTTTGAATAATTATAAACCTATCATTAAAATTAATAGTTAATAATAATAATTACTTAGATATCATAAATTATATTATCCATATAGATTATTTACTTATATATATATAGGACAAATAATATTGGTATTGAGTATAATTAGTATTTATAACTAATATTACATGACTCATATATTTCATTATAGTTATTGTTATTGATTAATTAATTAGAATATAGACTATTAATATTTTTAAAGCATAATTTATAGTTATAAATAATGTTAATTTTATTAATTAATTATTTGTAATTATAATTATAATAAGTAAAAGGAATTATTGGAACTAAAAATATATATATATATATATATATATATATATCATTAGTTTTTCTTATCATAAAAAACGCAACTGTCATTTAGAAAACAACCTTTTAATATATAGAAAATAAATTATTAATTTTTTACAATTTTACCCTTCTCTTATATTATACTCTCCTCACCCGTTTTTTCTCTCTTTGTCTCAAACTCTTTCTTTCTCTGTTTTTGTCTTAAATCTCAACTCTCCGGCTCTCACCTCACATCGCAAAGGTAATTTTTTATTTAAGCTACGAGAATGGTAGGTTAGCTGAGTTGCATGCACACATTTTTTTTTACAAAGGGAAAAGATGTGTACTTTTTCGGGGAAGGGATCGTCAAAATGTGTCGGAGGACGAGAGCAGCAAATTTTACCGATCATATGGAAAAATAAACCGCAAAAAATGGGAGGGGTGAGATCAGTCAATTTTACCGATGGGGGTCAATGACACATCTTGACGATGGGAGACAGACATGATATTTTGTTGAAGATTTTTTTAAAAGGAAAATTAAACTTTTATTAAGTAATGAAATTAGTACAACTTAGTTTCTAGAAGCTATCTAAACACTGCACTACAGAGAGCCTATTTCTAGTCATATGGAGAGTCGAGTACCTAGTTGAGACAATAAAATTTGTCAAAGATATGTTCCTATTAATTATTATTAATTATTAATTATGAATCATTAATTATTATTATGTTTGTAATAATTATGGTTTGTTAATTAATAATTATAATTTGTATGGTTTTTATAATAATTTATACAAGATTAATAACATTTGTAATGAAATATAATTTTGGCCTAAAAACCACGTTATGGTTAATAATTAAGGAAAAATGGGTGGTGAGAGGCTTCGGCATGTGATGCCGTAAATGGGAGTGGATTTCGGCACAATTTACCGTCGGTAGGGGGCTTCGGCACTTTTACCGATAGTATAGGGGGAGTTGTGGCAAAATTTGCCTATGCTTAACGGGACAAATCTTTCACCTAATTTTTTTAGAGTAAATTTATTTTTTTCAAATAAGAAGATCTTAAATAAATGCTCGTATGTCAGGGAAAAAAAATAATAAAATGAGCGATTGGAACTGAATTGGACTAAATTCTGAATTTGGATATATTTATTTGTTTTCTACTTAAGAATGAAATTGTGAAATAATTAGCCAGGCTCGGATCGAAAATCAAACCTTTTTTGATCGATGGGGATCGATTGATAAACATCCCTAATGAATTAGACGCACCCTTGAGATTCGAAAACAAGAAGTACTTACGTACCTATAACGTAGATGGGGATTTGGGGGCATCAATCTTTGGATTTGGATTTTACCGCAATGCTTTCGGCCCTTTGTTTATTGTATTTTATTATCATTATAAGAGCTTTTGGCCCATTGGTACTACCTATTGCCTGCCTCACAGTCTCAGTCACAGCATCAATTATTATCATGTTGCAAGCAACTTGCTAGGCGTCAGGGCTTGACGCCTTGACCTATCTTAGTCTTGGGGTCTCTCCGGTGAGGAGGCTGTTGGGGTAGGGATGGGAAGGTAGGGTTAGGCTATGCTGTCTTCTATTTATTTCTCTGACATGATCTGAAATTTTATTTATTTATTAAGTTTTTATTTTAATATTATTATTGTTATACTTAATTTTTTTTTCCTATTATTATTACCATCATTAATATAATATATATATATATATATATGTATATTTATTAAAATCTATTAATATGATACGATCCAATAAATTCTAAAAATAAGTTTAGAAAAACTTACCTTAACCGATATTGGTATGGATTTCTTGCACTTATATGACTAATATCTCCTTTATATATAGATATATTTTACATGTATCGACTCCGACATTGATTGTACATCGGGGCAGGAAAACACAAGAGTAGGTAGCTGCTAGCTAGGGCCTTCAAGTTCGTCCTCCCGTCCCGGAAACGTCCTCATCCCGGAAATTTCTTGGAAACGTTTTCTGATTAAAAATTATATTAAAATTATTTAATTAATATTTTTATTAAAAAAATATTATTTAATCAATATTTTTTTGACGTTTCCCGTCGTCCCCGTTTTTTAAAATTTTAAAAAATGTCGTTTTCGCGTTTCGTCCCGTCCCCGTTTCCTCGTCCCCATGCAACACTGTCCTCCAGAGGTCTTTCACTCTTTCGCTTAAATCCAAGCTCCAGTCTTGGCAGTTTGTATACTGGTCACGACTCACGAAGATGAACATGAAAAAGTTATTTTAAAAGTTAATTATGTTAAATTATTTAAAATTAAATAATTTATTTATTATTTAGATTATTTTTAATAATATCAATATATATATATATATATATATATATATAATTATACGTACATAATATTTTATATTTAAAATTAAATACTTTAAAATTATATTAATTTTTATTTTATTGATTCCTTTTGAGTAGACCTTAAACTAATTTTCGCGATGAACATAATCTTTACTCTTCAGTTTTCGTGGCTGGCCTTAACATTTCATCGTAAAATTACTTTTTACGATGAATGGAATCAGTGTTGATGCTACATACAATTTTACTCGGGCCCAATGAAAAAAATATAGATCACTATGCTCCACATTTCACATTTGGTTTCTTTTCGGTCACCGTCTATGTTGGGCCACAAACAATAGATCTGCACGGATGAGATTCTTATGGTTCTCAAAGGCCGAAGCCCATAGCATGTTTACCATAAGACCAGAAATTAGCAACAATTGAAAGGATAACGTCGTCGTAGCTAGACCTAGCAAAAATTGACCCAATTCAAAAAATTCGACGAATATCGACTCGATCTATCTGAAATTTGATCCGATTGTATCCGAATAATTAAGAACTCAAAACCTATCCGACCCAATTCGAAATATATCTGATATCCGATATAACCTAAGAAATTATAAGCCCAAAATAAATCCGACCCGACCCATTGCTCACATGAAACTCAATATAACCCGAAAAATTATAAATCCGAAATGACCCGACCCGATCCATTATTTATCTGAAATCCGATAGTATCCGAAAAATTATAAATCTATAAAGATTCAACCCGATATTACCCGAAAATTAACATTAACCCATTACTCAAATTTTCTAAAGCTTCATAAAATATAAAATAATATAGATGTGTAACTAGTACTTACTTCAAAATCTATAAACAATATGCTTTCTTAAAGTTTATATCACTTCTTATGTATATACAAGTACAATATCTATTGATACCAATATTGAAGTATAAAAATAAAAGTAGAGGAAAAAGGAAAAACTCTATTATATCATTTAAATATTAATTCACTCTTATATAGTACCATAAGATAATAATATTTGGCACTTTATCATTTTCAATATATTCAGAATTCGAGGCTGTAATTTGGAAAAATATAAAATTAATAAGAGATAATATTATTAATCAAACAATAATAAGTATCAAATATCACTAATGTTAAAGATTAAAGAAAAATCAATACCTCTACTACCAACAGATGAGAAATCATAAGTGTCAAAATGCTCTTCTTGTTGTGGAGTCCTAAAATTTTTCTCCATAAATTTTAACACTACAATATTACCAAGGCATACATGAATTATTTATTATTAACATAGCAACATATATTATTTCATACATCATAAAATTTAGCAGTTAACATAATGTATTTTAGTCTATTAGTTACATAACCAAAAATTCCTTCAAAATAAATGCTACCACACCCTTGGTTCTCAAACTATGCTTTGAATTCGCATGCAACAAGTTAACACTATTTAGTGTACCTACAAGGAAACATTAACAAGTAACACTATTTAATCCTTATCGTATTCTAAGATCTAATAAAATTATATCACATGAATGAAAATAAATTTATATACCAAATATTGTAATCATTATAAAAAGAAAATATTATTCTTTTCTAAATATACTAATATAATGTTACTAAACACAACTTTTGTGTGTATGAATACATACATGTACATATAATAGTATATATGAGTTACGATGAATAAAATATGTGGCTTTGTTCTTATTTCATAATACTTTTCGTAAAAGGAAAGAACCCAATAATCATGAGAAAATGAGTTTTTCCTTTCATATTTACCGGCCGTTATTTATTATAATATAAAGGCAGTAAATGATGAATGAGTTATATAGAAATCAACCAACCAACCAAACCCTTCATCCTCTTCCTATCTAGATATATCGATCTCCAGACTGTTTATACCCATGCATATAAGTACGTCTAATACTTGCATTTCATTCCCTTATTCTAGCTTCCATTACATATGAACTTCATGGACCCTAAACGATAGAGGTGCATATATGCGAATAGAGGACGGTGTCTTGTTGTTGTTAATAGCTTCCATTACATATAGGCATAGTTAATGCTTAATTTTCGCCTCATTAATCATGATGTTTAGATACAATTATTTCACAAATATGAGCTTGGCCTATTTATGCATGTTTATTGAGAATAACATCCTTTTCTTTTTTTTCTTTTTTCTTTTACGAAAAATAACATAAATCTCCATTCGAATGGTGTATGCAGACGCATATGTGGGGGCATGGATCACAATTCACAATACAGAAAAGGAGCAGAATCGTTACGAGGAACACAATTACATAACCAATAGCAATGTTACGACTCCCATGTTACTGTTGTGCACCAGGATGCAGAAACAACATAGATCATCCCAGAGCTAAATCGCTCAAAGACTTCCGAACACTACAGACACATTACAAGCGTGAGCACGGGATCCACCAGTTCTAATATATTCCTCATAGCACTGTCACCACTCACCTGGCTTACCACGGCAATCCGTGGCTAGATGACCAACTTGGCCACAAATAAAATACTTGTCCAGCAGAAGAGGAACCAAGGCAGGTAGGCTATAGGGACGACAGGTTGGAGAGGTTTGTCGGGGCTAGGAGAATAGAACAAGAAAAGAGGAGGGGGGAGGATGAGAAGGTGGCTCAGCTGGGAGGTGCTACGTGCAGAGGAAGGATGGCCCAGCTGGGTGTTCAGTGGTGGCTCGGTTGGAGGTGTAGGAAAATGGAGAAGGTGGGTGGGGCGTGGAGACTGGTGGTGCTGGAAGGATGGTGGTAGGTTGAGGGCTAGAGTTGGGTGAGGTCATACAGGGAGAAGAAGAGGAGGAAAGTGGTGGAGGAGCTCGAAACGGGGAGGCCTGCGACTGGTTGGGGAGATGGGTGTTGAAAATGCAGAGGGAGGAGCCCGGCAGGGGACTGTTTGGTGAGGGACGTTGGCTGAAGGAAAAAGATTGGCGTAGTCGTGCAGAGAAGGGGAGCACAGGAGCAGGGGTGTTTGCCTGTTTGGCTCGGGGATGAGTCTCAGAGTGTGAGTTTGTTGTGACTTGAGAGTTGAGACTTGAAAGGGTGAGGGAGTGAGCGTCGTGTAGGTGTAGGCGGCGTAGCAGAGGCATGAGGTGAGGGTATGCGTGCGTGTGTGGCGTGCAGAGGCAGAGCATGATTATTGGTTCAGGACCTTCAGGTAACGTGTGGTAAAAAAATATAGGGCAGGATAAAATAGGTTTATTTTAGATTTAATTTGGGTAAATTATGATATCAAGTAGAATAATAATTTAGGAAAAATAATTTGATTTAAGATAGATTAAAAATAAACGAAAAGAGTAAAAATAATTCAAGATAATTTAATTTTTTTTTGCGTTACGGATCAACTGTTATTACTAAAATAATTAAAATAAAATTTAGGGGTATAAACTAGGATTAAAATTAATAGTCTAATTACCTGATTAAATTTATATCTAAACCGTCGTAATAATAGACATAATAATAATAATACACTTAATACTAAACATTATAAAATAATCATTACCATTAATCACACATAATTATTAATTTATAATTATTGTTCCTAAAAATAGGGTATTAGAGTTAGTTTGTGTACCTAATTACTAGTTACTACTGTTCCGGTTGGTTTTAAACTAAAGATGGGAATTAGTTTATTTTATATTGGATTTGAGATAAAATGATAGTAAAAGACTTAAATTAAAATTACCGCTATTATTAATTAAAAAAATAATATCAATTAATTTTAAGATATTATTAATTACTAAACATCCTATCCAAACTCACTATATTATTATTACTAGCATTATTATCATCATTATTATTATCGTTGTTGTTATTATTATTATCATAAGATGATTATAATAATAATAATAATTATTATTATTATTACTATTATTATGATTGTTGTTATTATTATTATTATTATTTTGATTATTGTTATTATTATTATTGTTATCCAACCCTAATTTAACTTACACTTAATTATACATAATAAGAAAATTTTAAATTAAGATATCGAAATTGGGGTTTATATAAATGGGGTATTACATGTGCGTATTGATTTAATACCAAACTAAAAATTAATTTATTGAAAAATCATATCGCTATTTTAATGCCTGAATAAGAAAGTAAACTTGATTTTACTTACACTCACACATTGACACACACACACACACACAAATCTTCTATTTTTAATTAATCTAAGTATTAAGATACAATAATAACATATAAAATATATGAAATGACTTTAGGTTTCTAATTAAACTAATAATTATAGTTTGTTAAACTAAGCTAGTCTTTCTATACTACAAATGAAACTACTCTAATTTCTAATTGAACTACTCCACTAGGTTTATGAAACTATGAAGGAAATTGCTAGTTTTTGTCTATGAAACTAATCTAAGTTTATAATGAAACTACAAATTTCTATCAATAAAAGCCACTCTAAGTTTATAATGAAACTACTCATTTTGATCTATAAGACTACTATAAGGTTTTAATGAAACTACTAACTTTAGCTTATGAAACTAGGTTAAGATTATAATAAAACTACATGCTTTAGCTTATGAAACTATCAGTTCGGCTAATGAAATAACTCGCTTCAACTTATAAAAGTATTCTATATTTCTAATTGAACTATTCTAAGTTTCTAATAACACCGCTCATTTAATATTATGAAACTAGTCATTATAGTATATTCATAATATTCTAAATTTCTAATGAAACTACTTGTCTTGGCTTATTAAACTACTTAAAGTTATTAAGGAAAATACGCATTTTAGTTGATGAACCTTGTATAATAGTTTTATGAAACTACCATAATTGTTCTATGAAACTAATGGTTCTTAATTCTCATTAGAAGTAGTAGTTTTTACTAGATACACCCCCATGTATATTCTTATCAAACATGGATGAAACTACTTGAGTTTGCCAACTTAAATGATATATTCTTATCATCTATTCAACTTGGGAATGTCAAGGGATTATGATTTATGAATGCTTGTAAAGCCAACATCATAATCCAATTTATCAAATATTAGAACATACTTTTAATGATATATATGTGATATAACTATTGTTAATATGCTTGTACTAATGAAGATCTCTAAAGGAAAAACCACAAATATGGAAAAGATTCGTCAAATTCAACTCATTACCAAAGTAAGTTCAGAATAACATTAAAGACTTAGAGATAATAGAAAGAAACATCCTCCATTACAAACCTTTCTCAACTCAAGTTATGGACTAATATTGAAGATAGATATTTTATTCAAGCATTGTTGGTATTATTTCACTCACATAACATTGTTCAAAAAGAGATGAAGAGAATAGAGAAGAAAAATCATTGGCATGTAACCTTCATTAACTAAATTGAGTGTATAACTCTGCCAAATCTAAGCGGTATAAGAAGAACAAAACTTTAATATATAGCTTCAATATATAGTTTGGGTTGAACCAAATACATATGATTTCTTTCAACCCTATGTTAACTAAATACAAAATATATAACTTCAATCCTATGCAATAGAAATTAGTAAGGAGCATTTTAGCTTATAGAAGAAAAATATAATACATAGTCCAACTAAACATTTGAAACCAATTGAATACACTAACCTAAGAAAATAAGCTTGAATTATCAATTACCCGAACTAATTAATAATACAATATGATGTTTGAGTTAAAAACTAATTATTACAATATTAAGCCTAGTGACTATAGATTATGCCCTATGGGCCACAAGTGATATGATATCAAACACATTTTGATTGATCAAGTTTACCAAAAGTTCCAACAAAGTCTTCAAGTCCACGATCTAGTGACCAAAACCCAAACAACAACTATGATATAAACCAATTACCATTGTAGCTTAAAACGAATATTACATAATTATAGTCTATTCAATTATTCAAAATATAGTTATCAATAATACTAATTCTAATATTTGAAATATTTGGAAAAATTGTGTAAAAGTATATATTTATATAAAGAAAGATTGCATCATAAGTAAAATCCAATCAAACAAAGGAAAAGTTTTATCAATTCTATTATGAGTATACATAAATAACAAATTGTAGCCTTAAACACTATATGTTAGTATCTATACCTTGCAATATAATACCTACAACATCATAGGAAAGTAGAAAAAATCTAATGTAAGGATGTTAATTATTCATTATAAAAATTATAGATTAATGTTTTTGTTACATCAACTATGTCAAATAGGAAGAAGTGAATATTAGTTGGTCCTTTGTCAATAATGGTCATTATTACTTACTTTATCTAATTTTTATTTGATTAAGCTTGATCTGATTGAATCAAAATATAGAAAATAATAATAATGTGTTGTCATTATTAATTTTTCCATAATTGATATTCAATAATTACTACTATTATTGTTCTCATTATTATTAATAATAATATTATTAATGTTATTATATTAATTAAAATTATGTTGATATGATGTGATCAATCTATTCAAAAAATAATATGAGAAGAACAACCTTAGAAGTCTTCGGTTGTTATCAATTATTTGTAAGTTAATATTATGTAAGGATCGTACAAGATATAAATATAATATACACTTAAAATAATATTTGAACTCAATGTGACATGACCAAGCTAATAATGTAGTTGAATTATAAGTTATACCTTAAAATAAAAAGAAAAGTGATCCAATTTGAAGACATTTAAATTTGAAACATCAAATACATCTTCAAAGATGAAATATTGACATATAATTCTAAGGCGCCAAAACAATCTATATAATAATTTGCTTTTAAATGAATAAGATAAATTGAATAAACAATCTTAAAATAATTAGTCTTTAATAACATATTGGAATAAAAAAAAATAGCACAAGCATGACTCGAAATTGAAATGATCCGAATCCAATCCAAACTCGATCCGAAAATATAATAATTTGAACTCACCCGAGCCCAATTTTAACCCAAACCGAAATTAGAATAATCAAAATTTGAGTCTATCCGATCTCAACCCGATTCAATCCGAGAACTTTAAATGACCCAAAATTATCTAATATTAAGGTGATCTGAATCAAATCCGACCTAACCTAATCCTATAAAATGATCTGAAATTATCCGAAATTAATATGACCCGATTATTATTTAACCCGATTCGTCCGATTGCCAGCTCTAATCCTAATCGTAACGTACTAGAAGAAGAAGAGGGGGAAAAAATAGTAATAATAAATAATCCAAAAGGATAACGTAAGATTTTGAGAGGTCCGAACGAAACCTCCCTTCATATTCTGTTCTCTCCGGTCCCCTCTCCCCCTCTCCCCCTCCATCCCACTATCTCCTCCCGGAAACTCGAATACCGAGTCCAACATCAAAGACAAGACCGCAGCTGAGCCTCCCTGTCAAGACACAAAACCAGAAAGAGAAATGTCGGTTTCAGCCATCTTCGGAACAAGAATTCTTCCCGTGACCGCTTCAACTCCCCAAAAGAGTTGTCCCCGTGGCGCAACCGTATTGGGGACTAGGGTCGGCCGAGGCTGCAGCAGCGGGAGCGGTACGGCGGTAATTGAGTGCTCGTCCAGGCCGCAGAAGAAGGCCACGGCGCATCATAGGAAGACCAGGCCGAGAAAGAGTCAGCCTTGGGATATACGACGCGGTCCTACCGTCTATCCGCCTCTTCCTCCTTTGCCTGCTGAATGGACCCTGGTTGCTGCCGGTTCGGATACGGGCGAGGATGCTCTGGAGGCTCCGCCGCCTTTGATTCCGGATGTAAGCGAGTAGATGTTTGTTGCTTGTTCTGAGCGTGTTGCGATGTTTCTCTTTGTGGTATTTATTTTGTTGAGTGAAAGTACGTAATTTGATGGAGTATCCGGATGTAGCTAATTTAATTTCGTCCACCACCTGTTTGATGTAAGCCCAGTGTGTGGCGAACAAAAAGAAAAAAAGAAAAAAGAGAGGAAGAACGAATAAGCTTTTTTTTTGTTTTTTTTGGGGTATACAATGACCGAATCGATCTGCGAAATGTGGAGAATTCAGCTTAGTCAATCAGGATGACCGTTTTCATGACTGTTTTATTAAGTTTTAATCGTCTCAAAAGACAATATGTGCTTGACTTATTTATTAAGTCGGATTCATAATTGGCTAATTGTGGTTGTTTTCATACATTTTGATCCATATATACTAATTGAGGCATAGAAATACAATGATACTTATTCCACCAATCTGGCGCTTATATATAAACATTCCATTATTTCTAAGATGCCATGGCCCATGGTGCACCTGCTGCATTTGAGTGACCCATGGTGGGGGAAAATAAAAATAAAAATATGTTCCTCTTTTATGATCGGTCGTTTCAGTAGGCTATTTTTGTAACACCCTTACGTTCTAAACCGTGAAATCCTCGAATATATAATACCATCATTATTAATGGTTGTCTCACTATTTATTTATATACAATTCTTCCACAATTTATGAAAATCCTGATCACGTTAAAGTTACTACATAGGAATCACTAATATGTCTGTCTATCTATTTATTAAAATAGTCTCTCAATCCCATTAATGCCTCCGGCATCTGCTAATTCTCACCTGAAGAAGCATAGTTTCATTAGTCGGGTTGTTACATAATCCATTTCTCATATAATACATCAGATGCATGAATGGCATTTCAAAGTATCATGAAATCAACTATCATTTACTGTATTCATAGAATCAAGTTAGGAATGATTTTTTATTAATGTATATCTCTTTGCCAAGGGTATAGAATACGGAATGGGGCTATTGTTAGACCTCTCGTTGGCAGCACTTGACTTTTCCTTAGATCGGTGCTCTGAAAGCCAAGGCATGAGCACATGCCACAAGGTTGCATAGTACACTATGACATAAGCGATGTCTCAAAAACGGGTTAAGCCCTAACCAAGTGTTGGGCGCTTGGGGGTGTGTTTTGAAAAATTTGGAGTCTTGGGCTTTAATATGTAAACTCAGCCAGTCCTATGTTTACTTCTGTCAGACCTATAAAGATAAAAAAAAAGCTCTATAGGGCAAGCAATAAAACTGCGGTTATGGTTGTGATTGTGGTTGCGGTAGCAGCGTTGAGTCAGCAAGGATCAGAAATGATCGCGCTGGTTGGATTTTGGAGGGAAATGATTTGGCGCCCTTTCGGGGATCATATGCGAATTTTGAAGGGTACCGGTTGCCTATGGAAATGCTAGGCAGACACACCCAGGAACACCTCGAAGACCCTCTGCTAGGCCGAACAGATGCTTGGAGGGAATTCTCTATGGTAAAGTTTGGTAACCGCCACTCAGATCAAAGAGGCATGAGTGGGCTGGCATGAAAAGTCCTTTAAAGGATGTAATGGTTGGTAAGGCTTTGATTCTAGGAGGCACTAAAGACATGAAAAAGCCTGATCCCTAAACCCAAAAGGGTTCCAGAGACACCCGTTGGCTAGGGATTGCGATGGTTCAGATGAAGGGGCATGCCCTTGATTTCGAAAAGTCATGTATATAGATTTGTGGAAAATTGCTATTGAACAGGCACAACCCTTCGAAGAGGTGTGACCCTAGACCACAGGGGTGTCATGAACTTCTGTAAAAACCCCTCTCGGGGCAGGCAAAAGGCATTTAGCCCTTGTTGGAGAATTCTAAGCATTGTACACACATTTGTACTTTGGTGTAAATTTCGTGAAGAGCAATTATAAAGATTGTTTGGTTCTTTCTTGTTCAATCCCTGTTTCCATTATTTTGTATTGAGTTCTTGTGTTCTATTATACATGTTGAGGCAGACTGGTTGGTTAGAAGCGAGTTCTTATGCCATCACAATACAAATCAAAATAAAAATTCAACCCTCAAACTTATGCCCTGACAACTATGTATACCTACCTACTTAGGGTCAAAGCCAACCATTAGGGTTGCCCAGTGACTACATTAAAAATACGAAAATGACCATCCCATTAATGGACCAGAGGAAAAAAGGAGCTATAAATATTCCTCATAATCATTCAATCATCCCTCCCTTTTTTGGATCCTTAGAGTTAAAATGACCTTAGCCCCTAATAGTTAATACCATAGGAAAAAAAAACAGTAGTTATCGGAGTGAGTTGAGACATCAATACTCGTACCGATCCACCTTGTATTCGTCACCTTAAAGAAACATCAACATAGCCTTAAGGCTATCTTATCCTCAAAAAATCCACTTTAATCGATTAATATTTTATTATTAATATTACCATTATACTCAAATAATAGGAATTATAACACAAATACACATTTAAATCATTAATTTACTAATTTCTTTCTTTTATTATATCTCATTATTCGAGCCTTATTAAAATAGGTGAATGAATAGTAGTAATAAATATAAATGGATATATTTATTACTACTATAAATGGATATAGCATCATACCACATGAGCAACAAGTCGTTTAGAACAAAGCTGAAGGAAATTACACAATCATCACCGTAAAAGCCTATTATAAATTTTAGCTTAATATTTCTTGGCATAAATATATGTTTTTTACATTGACATAAACCTTTATTTTCCAACAATAAAAAAAAATAGTATAAACTAGTATGTTTAATAGACCTCATAGACATTAGGTAAGGGATACATCCGACGAATGATATTATGAACCAGCTAATCCGATAAGCTCAAACGATCCACCATGCATCGGAAACACGGGTATCGACCACATGCAACTTTGTACCACCACAAACCCTATCCGACGCATTATGTTACTGTCTTCGTTGACAACATAGGAAGGGGAATAGCCAACAAGGAAGTCCATGAGCTGTTCGAGGAGGCGGGAAGTGTTGCAGACGTGTTCATTAGCCGGAAGGTAAGAAAACTCTCCAATCTTCATTTTGGCTTTGTTCAGTACAGAACAGCGGGCGAAGCGATGGAGGCGGTGCGAAGATTCGATAGTATCCTTCTGCATGGGGTCAAACTACACGTTAAATTGGCTAGGTTTGGAAAGGGGGGTAGTCCGAAGGCTGGGAGTCAGGAGGGGAGAAAGAAGAGTGCAGGGGGAACGTGGCAATGGAGACCAGCGATTAGAGACAGCCGATCCTATGCAGTAGTTACTGCAGGACGGGCAGCTGAGGAAAGGGAGACTTTGGTAGAGAAGAACGGAGTAGAGGAGAGTAGGGTGATTAATCTGCAGGTGCACGAACAGGAGGTGGAGTGGCTTGAGAGAAGCGTTGTTGTGGAGTCCTCACAGCCAAGGCACCCTGATATCGTCATTCCTAGGGTGCTGGCTAACTGGAGTTCGGTGTGCAGGGCCAGAGATCTTGGGAGATACAAGTTCCTCCTGACCTTCGAAACACCAAAAGAGTGCCAGCAAGCTATGGTCAAAGAAAGTCTATTGTTCGATGAATTCCAGACGGTGAGGAAATGGAGAATGGAGGACTACTGTAGGATTCGAAGGACTTGGGTCGAAATAAGGGGATTACCGGTGGTTGCATGGAAGGAAGAGGTATTAAGGAGAATAGCCCACCCATGGGGAAGGTGGGTGTGCTGGGAAGAAGATAGGGATTATGGGAATTCGATGGAGGCCACAAGAGTGTTGGTGGACACGATGCAGCTGGAGGAGATACGGGAGAAGGTGATATTGAGAATAGAGGGGAAGGAAGTGCTGGTGGTTGCGGCGGAGACCGGTCGGGACTACAACCCATGGCAGCAGTGTAAGGCAGACAAGTTGGTGGATCAGCCAGCGGAGCTGTTGTCCGGGGAGAAGGAGGGACGGTCGGGCAGTGATGCAGGATTCAAGAAAATATTTGGGGAAGGCCAAGAGTCTAGCAGGGGAAGCATGCAGACACAATTCTCAAAGTTAGAAGTGGCAGAGGCAGAAGAAGGTGTCGTAGTGGCAGTGTGCGCCGTTACAGAAGATGCAAGGTATTGGGGAGAGGAACAGATGGTGTAGGACATGCGTCGAACGGGAGGAGAGGGAGAGACTTGGGAATGGGACCAGCGAGCAGGAGTTGGCGACGCACGCTCGGGCGAGGGAAGTTCATGCGGCAGAAGGCAATGCCAGCATGTCCAACACTGTCACAGCACGCGTGAGCCATGATTTAAATGATGAAAGGAGACTCATGACTCGGAATTTCTCGAGGAAGGTTTGGGGATCCGAAAGTGGAGGAGGAGGAGCCGCGAGTGAGGAAGAGTGGGAGAGTGAAGCTCACGGCAGCTTGGACGAGGGACCTCCAGGTTTTGAAGATGCTGCTGGGCCTTTATTACGGGGTGATAGGAGGGTCTTTTTGGGCTCAATTGGTCGAAAGGTGAATGGGAGCTTCGTGAGGAATGGAGAGGAGATGGAGGCCGTAGCAACATGGGAAATGGGGAAGGTATTAGGTTTAAAAAAAAATAAGGAGACGGAGTGTGTTGGGAAGTTGGTTGAGATAAGAAGAAGTCAACGGATCGCGAGGAAAAAACAAGAGAAGGGCGTTTAGTTTGGTTTGGGTGTGCGATGGAGGTGTTGGAATTGATGATTTTTATCAGCTGGAATGTGAGGGGTATTGGCGCTCCAGGCAAAGTGTCTAGTTTACAAAGGTTGATATCGAAGGAAAAGCCATGGGTTTGTGGCTTTGTTGAGACCAAACACAAGTGGGTGTCGGACTCGTGGAAGAACAAGATATGGAGAAGTGGGTTGATTGATTGGAGGGATTCACCGGCTCAAGGTAGAAGTGGGGGGGTTAATTATTGGGTGGGATACATAGCGGTTCACGATGCAAGGGTCAAAGGCTGGATGTAGGTGGATCTTGGTTGAAGGACGGCTTGCCCCCCTGTCGGTGGAGTGTGTCGTGATGCTTGTTTATGGACCCTCAGAGTCGAGATCTAGAAAGGAGTTTTGGAAAGAGTTATGGGGTGTTTTACATCAGTACAAGATCCCGCTCATAGTGATGGGGGACTTTAATGAAGTTAGAAGACAAGAAGAAAGAAGTGGGGGATGGATGGACAGTGGAAGCGTGGCATCTTTTAATGAGTGGATTGATAAGATGGGCCTCATCAAGTTTTCTCCGGATAATATGAAGTTCTCTTGGCATAAGGCTGGATCTGCTAGTCTTCTAGATCGGTTTTTTATCACCCCGGGTTGGATGTCGATGTTCCCGGACCTTGTTTGCAGTGGGCTCACGCGATCCTTATCGGATCACAACCCTATCCGGCTTAGTGTTACAAGGGATAGGGTGGGACCAAGGCCATTCAGGTCTTGGGATATGTGGTTTTCCCACCCAAAGTTTCGTAGTTTTGTAGCTGAGTGTTGGGATTCGCTTGGGGGAGTCTCTTTCCAGAATAGATTAAAGGAGATGAAGGCTCTTCTTAGAAAGTGGAATAAGGAAGTGTTTGGGGATATAGAAGCGAAGATTGGGCTTCTTGAATCTGAACTGGAGAAGATAGATGGCTGTGGCAATGCTGGTAGATCCAACGAGGTGATGCTCGCTAGAGCTGTGGCTTTGAAGACGCAGCTGTGGAAATGGCATAAGAGGAAAGAAGCGTATTGGGCACAGGTATCCAGGGTGAGGGGTTTTAAAGATAGAGACCGAAATACAAGGTTTTTTCACACTGTTGCAGCTGTCAGAAAGAAGAAAGCTATCATTACCAGGCTATTGGACCAGGGAAAGGAGGTTGTACAGCCGGCAAAAATCAAGGAGGTTATTTCGGCTTTTTATAAGGAATTATTTGCTAAACAGGATCTTCCGGATGTGTCTATCTCTGCTGATGGCTTCCATAGGATGTCTCAGGAGCAGAGTTTGGAGTTGGACAGAGTACCCAAGGGGGAGGAGGTGCGGATAGCGGTGTGGTCCTGTGAGCCCCTTAAAGCACCGGGGTACGATGGGTACCATATGGGGTTCATTCAGAAGATGTGGGATGTAATAGGGGAGGAGTTCACGGAGTCGGTCCTTGAGTTCTTTCGATCTAGGAGGTTACCGTCTATTCTGAATACCACTTTGATCACTCTCATCCCCAAAGTGGATAAGGCCGAAGAGGTTAGTCAGTTCAGACCTATTAGCCTAGTTGGTTGTATCTACAAGGTGATAGCGAAGATTTTGGATTCTAAGATGAAACAGGTGGTTGATGGGTTGGTGAGTGACTCCCAGTCTGCTTTCATACAAGGAAGAAGCATTCTGGATGGCGCGTTGATTGCTAATGAGGTGGTGCAGTGGTGTAAAAAAAGGAAGGGGTCGAAAGGGGTGATGATAAAGCTAGACTTCCAGAAGGCTTATGATAGTATCAAATGGGATTTCGTGGACAGTATTCTGAGTATTATGGGATTCGGGAGTATCTTCAGAGAATGGATTAAGGAATGTATCTCAACAGCGAGTATCTCGATCATTGTCAATGGCTCCCCATCCAAGCCTTTCAGGATGGGAAGGGGCCTGAGGCAAGGGGACCCTATTTCCCCTTTTTTGTTCGTGTTGGCGGTCGAGGCTTTTAGCCAGATGGTCAAAAGGGCTTTGGATAACGAGCTTATCCAGGGTGTAGAAGTGGGGAGAGATAGGTGCGAGGTGACACATCTTCAGTTCGCAGATGACACTATGATTTTCTGTGCCCCAAACCTGGATAATATAAGGAATTGGCGAAGGTTGCTTGATTGCTTCTTTTTACTGTCAGGGCTAAGTGTGAACTTTTCTAAGTCCGAGCTCATTGGTCTTGGAGTGGATGACCAGTTCCAGAAGGAGGCAGCAGTGATTATGAACTGTAAGATCAGTTCTCTTCCTATTAGTTACCTGGGGTTGCCATTGGGAGCGAATACACAGAAGGCCCAAGTGTGGAAGCCGGTGGTGGAAAAGGTTAAGCAGAGATTGGCAGGGTGGAAAGCGAAAGTTCTGTCAAGGGCAGGGAGGTTAGTTCTGATCAAAAGTGTCCTAAACAGCCTTCCGATGTACTACATGAGCATATTCAGAATTCCAAAAGGGGTAGTGAAGGAAATCATTAGCATCCAGAGGAATTTTTTCTGGAGCAGTAATGGTAACAGAAAGTGTTTGCCTTTAGTCAGATGGAGTATCATTCAGCGCCCTAAAGATTTAGGTGGATTGGGTGTGGGGGATCTTGTCATGAGGAATAATGCTTTGTTATTCAAATGGTGGTGGAGGTTTTATACAGTTGAGGGCATGTCATGGAAGAGGATCATCTCATCGATTTATCCGGGGGAGCATTTTGGTCAGCTAGAGACGCAGGGACGCAATCATGGGTGGTCACCGTGGGTGGAGATTGTGAAGGCTGGGCGAGCATATCATATTCTTAGATCAGGCCTTAAGGTCGCAATTGGTAACGGAATAAGAGTCAGATTTTGGCATGATAATTGGACGAGACAGGGATTGTTAAGGAACCTATTTCCGAGGTTGTTCTTGATATCCAGTCAACAAGGAGGAAAGGTGGCTGATTTGGGGGAGTGGGACGGAGCTCAGTGGAGCTGGAACTTGCCTTGGAGGAGGAGGTTGTTTACATGGGAACAGAATCAGGTGGATCTTTTGGAGTGTACGATCAAACAAGTTGATCTGAGACGCGACAGAGAGGATATGATTAAGTGGGATTTTGACGAAACAGGGGGATATTCGGTGAGGTCTTTCTGTTCTGCCACATATCAGAGAACGTATGGGGTTAGCTGGAGCAATAGGTCCCCCAGTTTGATTTGGAGAGGTATAGCACCACCAAGGATTGAATTGATCTCGTGGTTTGCCGTCCAAATAGACTCAACACAAGAGACAGGTTGGTCAGGCTTCGAATTATGGACAGTAGGGAGTCGGGGTGCCCATTCTGTAACTCAGAACAGGAATCAGTCGATCACATTTTTCTTCATTGCAACGTGGCAGGGAAAGTATGGTATGAGATCTGTGAGTGGATTGGATGCACATGGGTGATGCCAAGGTCGGTTTGGGATAACGCTAATGCTTGGCTGGGGGAAAGAAGAAGAGGTTTGAAAGGGGATATATGGAGAGCAGCCTTCTATGCAATTGTGGGAACTATATGGGAGTTCAGGAACAAGATTGTTTTTGATAATCAAAACATCTGTGTTAGGTGGATGCTTATGGTCATCAAATCTAGAATCGGGTTCTGGATCAAGGTGCAAAAGAAGAATTTTCCATACAAAATTGAGGAAGTGGTCCACAATGTCCAAGCCTTCTTGTGATTGGCTCATTAGGGAGTGACCATGGTGGTCCCGTGCCATTGTTTTGTTCTTGTTTCCTTATTTGCTTGTTTATCTCTGTGCGGGTGGTTCCCTTAACCGAATTATCAAAAAAAAAATATAAATGGATATGCTTATTTATTGGTTAAAGTCAAATTTTAATTAAACATTATTTTTTAAGCAAACATTCTTATTTTATAATATTATCAAAATCACCATTGTCATTAAAATTGTTAGTTTTAACTTATTTTTAAAGGCCAAAATACTAAAATATTATTTAATCAAACAAATATATTTATTTATTTATTTATTCCCAACACTATTTTTTATGTTTGTATAATCATTTATTGAGAATATATTCTTTCTCCTTTCATATTATTATTAGAAAACTAAATAAATTTATTAATATGATTAACTAGCTTAAATTAATTAAATTCGTTAGCATATATTAATATTAATTAAAAGTGGTAAAACAGTCGAAGGAATTGTAAAAGAGGGTTAAAATACCAAACTTGGAAGACATGGGAAGCTTTTCGAATACAAAGTTGGCCGCAAGAGCAGGTTTCGTGATTGTTCTAATTTTATCCAAATATCCAATTACAATTTTGTAACTTCCAACTCATAGTATGCATTTATGACTATTGAAATAAAATATTAAATGTTCTGAGACAACAAAATATTTAGATTAAAATCAACCACAAATTGCTCAATTAATCACGCATGGCTTATGAGGGAAAATGTTTTTTTTTTAATTTTAATTTTTAATTTTTATTTTTAGGTTTGAAGTTGGTCGCAATACCAATTTCGTTTATTTGTACAAATTTGTTTTTGTAAATTCTATGTTGATTCTAAATTATAATGTGCATGCAAGAATATAACTATAACATATCATAATACTGTAACCATAAAAAATGGCGATTCAAATTAATCACCAAACTTGGTAAATGATTATACATGCCTTGGAATTTTTCCTGTCGACCAACTTTGGTGATTTTGATAAAATTCCCTATAACTCCAATTTCAGTTTCGTCATAGTGTACATGCATGTCTATCAGCAAAAGTTCACAACATATCATAATCATGAAAATTTACGTCTCAATTTTTTGGGTGAAAACAGAATATTATTACGTACGTACAATTACAAAGTTGTATAAAGCTGGAAAATTTTCCAGAATTGAAGGTGGTCGCAAGACCAGCTCCAGCGATTTCTCTAATTTTTTGTAGGAATCCGATCACAATTCTATCAAGTTTGATTTACAATATGCATGTAAGAGTATTAGGAAAAAAATATTATAACATTAAAATTATTAACAAGTTGATCTAACCTTTATTCAAAAACTAGGTATTTGATCAACATAATATATTATTGGGTTTACATTTTTATCATCGTTAAATACTGAATTTGTTACCACCTGCTCTGAAATTAATCCATAACATGACAATTACAGTTTGCCAAAATTTTAATCACAGACTCTACCCAAATCAAACGGTGGATTTCCGAAAATGATGGTCGGGATGCCCTGTTTGGTACCGATTACACCACTTCTAAATACTCTTCTTTGTAATAAATAAATAAATAAATATGTAATATTAGTTGCATGTATGATGATAGAAGGTGAAAATTAACAATAAGAAGGCTGCAATTAATTAGGGGAAGTGCCAGATACACCAATTTGTTCAATTTACTCGAACAAAGTTAGTGAGAAGCTGAGTTGAGGCTTCGTTTTAGTTAGGAATGACAATGGATTAGGTCTGGGTGGTAAATGAGTTCGGCTATTTAAAAATTTTTAAAAATAACTTATGTAAATATAAATAAATTTATATTTTATATAACTTAATATGTATTTAAAAAATTTTCTTCCAGTAAAAAGATAAATATTTTAAAATCTTTACTTTAACTTTTTAAATAGTATTTTAATATTTATAGAATAAAATATTATACATAATATTTAAAAAATAAATACATAGAAATAAAAGTTGAAAAAATGAATAAGGATTTCAAATACAATTACAATAAATATGAAAAATATAATATTAGAACACACGCTCGCGCGCACACCGCACACGTACACTAAACGAGTTTGGATCAGATCGTTAGAAATTATTGGAGCCAGATTCAGACCTATATATATATATATATATAGATCCGATCTAGACCTGTCGGATCTAAAATTTATGAAGTCGGACTGGCTAAAAATGAGACGAATCTAACGGGATTAGGTTGGGTTGAGGACCCATTGACATCCCTAGTTTTAGCCTTTCCTTTGCTTTCAACTACTCATGATTCTGCCTTGGATTAGAAGTATGATATGCTGGCTATTCGTTACAGTAAATCGAAGCCTTATATAAGGGCTTAAGCGAGGTGAATATAGGATATAATTATGCTAAGTGGCAAGGTGATGGTCCGGGCAACAAAGCAAACTAGAGTTTGTTACGTGTGGGATTGTTGGGCGATGCTAATGGATGACTCATGGGTTTATGATCTCTTAGGAAGACATGGGGGTATATAAGCTTAGCTTTAATCCAATTCTTATATCATCGTCCTAAGAGGACCTTATAAGAAATTATTTTTTATAATTTTATAAAATTTATTAAACTATAATAAGTTTTTTATTTATTTATAAAGTTTATTTAGTCACATGTGTTATTTTTATAATTTATAATACTTATATATTAAAGTGGAGTCAATTTTTCAGTTTATAATCTTATTTATAGATGCCTAGTTATTTTTATAATATTATAATTTTTTTTATTTCCATTCATGTGCTCATTTTTATAAATTTTATAATTTTTTTATTACGAATATGTCTAGCAAAATATGATGACTAACGGGGTATTTTTTACGACGCTATAAATCTTATTTATAGATGTTGGGTTATTTTTATAATTATACAATTAATATATGGGAGCATTATAATATATGTTCATCTCTTGAACCTAAATGATTTATATAATGACCTAGGTGTTTACCATGTTGAACCTATGTAATCTATGTTATGAATATGGGCATTCCATGTTACAACCCTAAGCATTATATGTTAACAAAAATATATGTGATGAACTTACCTATTTTATGTAATGAATATGGGCATTGTCCCTGATGAACCTAAGCATTTATTGTTTAGAATCTAAGGCTTCATTTGGTTTGAAGAAAATATGAAGGAAAGGAACACAAAAATTAGATGGAAACTATTTTCCACCTGTTTGGTTGCTGAGAACATTAGTAGCAAAAAAAGAAGGAAAAAGCTCAAGAAAGTTATACGCATGCCATTTCCTTGCAAAAGATGATGGAAAAAAAGAGAGAACTAAGGAATTTTTTTATTGATGACCTCCTCGACTACTAGTTCCTTGACATCTTGTTTCTTAATTGCTATTGAACTCCCTTCTGATCCCATCAAATTTAGAATATTGAATTTATGGAAATTTATGATTTTTTTAGAAATTTTATAAAAATTTTCATGTATTATTAAAATAATTTATTTTTCTATTAAATGTATACAAATATTTAAATAATAATATAAAACTTTCTTTAGAATTTTCCAAACACCAAAAACACTTTTTAGAATTTATATTTTCCACAAAAATTTTTAACAACCAAATATGGAAAAGAAAATTAATTTTTCTTATATTCTTTCTTTTACTTTTCTTTCCTTTTTATTTTTCTCAAATCAAACAAAGTCTATGTATTCCATATTATGACTTAAGTCTTTTATGTTATTGATTATAGGTGATGAACATTCTTTTTATGTGATAAACATGGATGTTGTCTATCATGAACCCAAGCTTTAATGTTATGAACCTAAGTGCTTCATATAATGAATTTAATCTTTCTATATTATTACCTATGTGTGATGAGCCTATTTGCTTTATATGATGGACATGAGCGTTGTATATCATGAGCCTAGGAATTTAATGTCATGAACATATGCATTTCATGTTATGAACCTAAACTTCTATTTTATTAACTATATGTGATGTGATGAATCTATTCACTTTATATGATAACATTAAATGATTAGGTTTATCACATATAACAATTATGTTCATACTTCATAATATATATGTATAAGTTCATGATATATATTGATTAAATTCAGCGTATATAATGATTAGATTTATAGCATAGAATAATTAGATTTATCACATATAATAATTAGGTTCATCACCTATTTAGAAAGAGAGAGAGAGAGAGAGAGATTTTGTTATCAATATTTTTTAAACATCCAAATTGACAATAATTTATTTCAAAGTTATAAAATAAATAGGGGCCATAGATATACTAGAGTAAAAAAAAAACTTGTATGTACTTTCATTAGTATACTTAAATTATCTTTCTTTAGCATCTAAAGTTTTATATATTTACAAAAAATAACACCAAGAGCACTTAGCTATTTTCTCTCGGAAGGGCCGGAACTATGATATAAATTGCAGGTATAATTACTATTTTAATTTATCTAGTTATTGTTACTATTATAATTTTTAAAATAAATTATTAATACATTATTCATTAGTTATCATATTTCCTTCTTAATATCATTTTTTTTCGTGAGTTGATTGCCAAAGAAAGATTTAAACATTTAAACTTTCTTGGTTCAAAATATCTTTTTTAAACTGACATGCACTATAATTTTACTTTGTATTAAGTACTTTTGATAGAACTAATATTTAAGGTTTTTTTTTTCAAATCAATTATCAGCAGATGTATGCCACAAAATGGTGAGTTTCATATGGCTCATTTTTGTTAATACATGTTAAAGAGGAAGCACATGAGTAGGACTATAAAGTCTTTTAGCATTATTTTTTTATTACCTTCGTTCATGGTATATTTTTAATTTGCAAGTTTGTTAGACACTTAGTTTCTTTTATGGATCTGAGTTATGTAGGAAATACAATTAGACCAAGGTGAAGTCCGTTTCTTTTATGGATCTGAGTTATGTAGGAAATACAATTGGACCAAGGTGAAGTCCGATAAAAAATAAAAGTATATCCAGATGTAGATAAAATTGATAAGGAAAAAAAATATTCATGTATAAATTCAAATTAAGTTCCAAATTATAAAATTAATTGACAATAGGAAAAAAAGTAAACTTATATATTAGCCTATTTTCTTTACTTTATTAAGGTAAAAATTTATTTGTAAGTCAATTTTATTTTTGTAAAGAATAGACCATTCCCAAACTTATCTTTTGATAAGGGGCACTATTTTCATGTTTGATTAGTCTTTATCATGTATGGTTGTGAATAAAGCTAATTCCTCATGCATGGCTTCTTACATCGTGCTTTGGGGACATATAAATTGAATTGAATCGAGTGCTCTTGTTAGTCTCATCAAAGAAATTAACTAGAAGGTTTGGGTTGATAGTAACAACATACGGGAAATATTAAGGCAGACTCAAAAGCAATGTAAGTGGGTTTAGAGTTTGGTAGGATACCATAGGTTGGGCAATTGTCAAGTTGAATTGAGTCGAACTCCTTTGGCTCAAACACGATTTATTCTATTTTTATTTTAATATTTGAGATCAGCTTGTAAAGGTTCATGAGTTATTCAACACGACTCATTTAATGTAAATGTTCTGACTTAACTCGTTTATTATGATTCGATTAGTGGTTCAATCGATTCATTTAACTATTTAACTTGTTTGAATGTTCAATATATTAAATTAATTAGTTTAAGTATTTGACTTAATTGATCACTCATTTAAATATTAAGCTTCTTTATTAAGTACATTTTATATAATGATCTTATAAATGAGTTAACAAAAGAGCCAATCTCAAGTATGCTCGTGAACAAACAAATGGAGCCTATTGTAGTTCAAACTGGATTCATTCAATAAACAAACCTAAAAATAAAATTCAAACTTAATTCACTTATTATAACAAATGAGTCAAGGCGAGACAGTTTGATTCGCCAACAATCCTAATTAGTGCCCTCTAGGATTATCTTACAAAATAATATCTAAACAAAATAATGTAAGTCAAATTAGGGTTGCACGAGCCAAAATAAAGTAAACCAATAGCCATACATGATTGAGTTGAGTTTAGATACATGAAAGAAAAACACTAATTAGGTGCAAGTCACACATGGAAAGCCAGTAGCTAAAAATAATGTCTTGGCGGGTAATTGGTCATACATGAAAAAACACACAAAAAGGTGCATTCTAGACGGTATGACTAGTAGCTAGATCTAAGTCCAATCACAGTATTGATCCAGGGTGCGTGAGATGATGTGAGTTGATTTTGTGGTGAAATAGCCGGGAGAACCAAGGACCAAACAAGGGTGTCCTAAACTCCTAAGATTAGTAGCTTTCCACGAGACCTAGGTGATAAATGATAATAATAGCTTCAAGGATGTTCTTTGGGAGTTTAAATGAGAGTTTTGCCTCATTCCCCCTCCACCCGATTTTTCAAATATGATCCAATCATAGTTATATTAATAATGCTAATCATAAATAATATTATTATAACTAATAATAATTTAAATTAATAATATTAAATTTATTATTTTGAATTTGTACTAATATTAATGAACATAATAATAACTATATTTTTTACAATATTATTATAAAAAATAATATAATTTTTAGAAGTATTATTACAAATAGTATTCATAATTTTATTTTCTTAATAATAATAATATTATTAGAAATAATATTACATATAATTATTACAGATAATAATGTCAATAATATTATTATAAATACTATGCTTTTATTTTCTTAATATTCATGTTATAAATAATAATATAAATTTTATTATATATAATTATTATAAATAATAAGGATAATAATATTAATATAAATAAAATATAACTTTACTTTTAATAAAATAATAATAATAATTATTATTATTATTATTATTATTATTATAAATAACCATATTATTAACAATTTTTTATTATTAGTATTATTAAAAAATATAAAGATTATAATTAATGATAATATTATGAATAATTAAATTATAAAGATAATAATAATTTTAATATGAATATTAATGATATTTTTTTTATTATAAAATTATTATTATTCTTATAATAATAATAATTACGATAAAATTATTATTATAGATATAGATAATAATAATTATGAACATTTATATTAACTTTTTATTTGTATTTTTATTATTACTAACTTTGTAGGCCAATCAACATTGTTTTGATGATAAAAATGGATTTTTTTGTCTAAATTTTTTACTTCATATGTTAGCTTTAATTTCATATATAGAATACACAAATTATAAATTGATAAATAAGTGTACTTAAGAAGCCTAAACTCAAGCTTTAAGGAGTTTGTTATAATCTTTATTCATATGTACATATGACTTATATATTAAGCACGTATAATTTTGAATGAATTAATGCTTCTAATTATATTTAAAAATAATTTTAAAAAGGTTTTAAAATGATGTCATGCATAAAAAATGTTTATAAATATTTATACAAAAGAATGTTCAAATCAATCACTTTTTAACCCCTTTTCCATCTTAGCTTACTTTCAAAATTTACCATAAATTCCTTAGATATTATTTTTGAGTGAATAATGCTTATTTAAAAGTTTTAAGATGTAATTTACGGTATAAATGGAGAACTCAATTTCAAGCTTTTTAATTTAAGTTACGATCTTTTTGTAAAGGTGTGCATTACCTGAAACTGCTACATTAATCGACTAATTTATGAAACCCATCAACTAGTTTGAAATTGATTTACCGATTCACTTTCTAGAAAAATATATTTTAGCCTCGGTTTTAATACATTGACTGGTCACTCAAGCCCATCAACTGGTTTATGAAATCGGTCAATGGGTCTGAGTGTTTATGAGATTTTCTACCTAACGAAGTACTTTTTACATCTAACAACTCTCAACGGGTAGTGCCAAATTGTCTCATCTTTTTAGCACTATAGATAAGAGTTGTCAAACTTTAAATAAAAAATTATCAAGATAACACAACTCTTCAAAAATCATCATTTTCATATCTTATAAAAGTTAAAGAGATTTTTTATTTTATAATTTTAAATCTAAATATAACACCCCGAAAACCACTATTTTTTTTAAACGAAAACAATTACATTAAAACCTGTGAATTTCGGAAATGTTACCGCCACACTTAGTACCAGACCAGTTCACTTCTATCGTTCCAATACCAAGTGCTAAGGCTTGAAATGATATTTGTTAAACTTATTCCATGCTTGAACCAAGAGTTCATAAAAAGAACTAAAAGGATCATAACATAGAAATTAGAGTACGCGTAAATAGTTTACATATCCCAAAGTACGAAATCAAAGTTCCTTGAACGAAAATAATGTCTACACGATAAATTTAATTTTGGAAAAATCCAATACATGAAAGAAATAATAGAAGGAAATCAGATAACATAGAGAGATAATCCGACCATGTCTCTCCCGGTCCACGACCCAAATCCAACTCATCACACAACCCCGCCTGATGACTCCTAGATATCGAAGGTATCAAAATAAGCATCACCTACCTGCACCACGTCAGATGGGCCTCCTACTCGTGGGAATGAGCAGCACCCATGAAAAGGGTGATAAGTACACTATGTACTGAGTAAGGTAATCGTGCACTAAGGCCAATACAAAAACATATAATCGAACACAATAATGTAATAGCATACTCGCATTCAAGTAAAAATATAAAGGTCCATTTATAGTCCGAATTATTTAATTAATTAATCTCTTATCCATACTCATTTTACACTATGTTTTTTATCAAATCCATGAAAGTACGAGAATTCCACTATTTTAGTCGGTGGATCAGTCACTTATAGAGCAACATGCCCTAACCAATATTATAGCAGATGGATTGGTCACTCATAGGATAACATACCCTAACCACTATTATACGTCGGTGGATTGGTCTAGCCCCTATTTGCATAGTATTCCACTATAAGTACTTAGTGTCTTTTATGTATCTTAGCAAACTCAGGGTTTGGTTTATTGAGCTCGAAATCCTCCACTATTATAACCGGTGGATCGGTCACACATAGGGTAGCATGCCCTAACCACTTGAAATACCCCAAAACCCTAATTTAGGAAATCATGGCCGAATAGGGAATTATTAGAAAATCTATTTAAGATAAACTACTTTTATTGGAAAGAAAAGGGGAATTAATTATTATTATTATTATTATTATTATTATTATCTTTATTATTTTTATAATTATTATAATAATTATTATTATATTTACTACTACTACTACTATTATTATAACTCTTATAAATGTACTGATATTATTATTATTATTATTATTATTATTATTATTATTATTATTATTATGTTTATGTAATCTAATATGATGTGAATTGACCTAAAAATAAATGAAAAATAGAGCCTTTTAGGAAATCCTATGAGTAGTCATTTTAAAGTTCAAAGGTTTGCTATTCTCAAAGTACCTTCTTTAGGTGTTAAGAGGTCCTATTTATTTCCCTAAGAAGTGTTTTTCTTCTTCTTTTATATTAGATGTAAGTTACCATTTAAATAACTTAATACATGATCTAAACATTATCTAAATTAATAATAATATAGTAAAATTTATGGTATTCACAAATTAGTTGTATTTGTATATGTCTGATTAATAATATTGTTTTGGAATTTGTTTGAAGTAATATAAATTATTATATGATGATAATTTTAGACATGTGAGTGGGTTTAGTGAGGTTAATTAATAAATGATAAATAATAAATTATTTTCTTAGTATTTAATTGAAATGAGTAGGACTTACTTATGAAGTAATAATAAGTTATAGATAATAGTATTGTAATGATTTAAAAATAATGAAGTAAAAAAAATAGAAGTATATATTATTAGCTAATGAAAAAAAAGGTTTACCAAACACTACCTTAGCATTCATTTTAATCATGGTAAATCAGAGTGATGGCATATATTAAAAATTTATATAGGTAAAGAGAATGAAAGTGAATAGGAGTGAATGTTTGAAAATAATATTTGGATAATATTAACCTAAATTAGACAAATGTTGTAATTTTGTTTGGATTGAAGCGAATGAAAATTTAAAAAAAAAATATTGAAATCGATGACACTTATTTCCTTAAGATGAATGAATGAGATATTTAGTTTGAAGAAAGAAAAGGGTAATTTTGTCTGGTAAAATATAAATTCTATTTAATCTTTCACTTTTGCCACCATTATCCCCATAAGATAAGGTTAAAAAAATGAGATCAATAGAGCAAATGAAGAAATTTTTTTAACCTTGATTAACTCAAATAAAACTTGGAAGAAATATTTTCAAATAGGATAAATGGGGTGAATGACACACTGATGCACTCCAAATCAAACAACTCATAGTTGTACTACAAATCAAAAGCCACCTAGAAGATCATAAGGAGTAAAAGGTAGGGGAGAAATTTGAAACCTAAAAAATTTGATCTAGAACAATAAAAAAAAATGATTGAGAAAAATTCAATTGCAACTAAATAGGACATCTTGTTTGATTTTTTATTGAATTATTTTAATCAGTATAATATCCATCTTTTTAATATATTATATTATATTTTGAGTATACTGTACTATATTTTAAAAGTATTATATTGTATTTAGATATTTGAAAATATATTGTATTGTATTAATATGGATAAGAGCATATTAAATTATATTTTAGTGTATTATACTATATAATATAATATAATATGTTGTAATGTATATTTTTTTCATATATATATATATATAATTATAATTATAAATATTAGCATAATTAGATGTTTAAAATGTATCCAATAATCATATCTAATTTTTTAAGTATTCAATAATGTTTTAAAAAATATAAAGCAGATATTTAATCCAATGGATATAGATATCTTATCCTTCTCTAATAAGAAGAGAGCATAATACATTTTCACAGGCTTTGGATCATATGGATCAAGTTTAGATCGAATATCATTAGAATTTAGATCTACTTTAAATAATATTTATTTGGATTTGTATCGGATCATATTATTTCAAATAAGAAGAATATTGGGTCACATTTAGGTTTGAATATTAGGTTTCTTCAAAATTAGATCTGAATTGGATTAATTTGATTCTACAAACTCTAAGTCATATCGAATTTTGATTAAGTTAATTTATTTTAAAATTTTGTATTGAAATCATTTGTTATTAATTTAATATAATGAATAAATTGAGTGATATGATTTATCATTATTATAATACTTATAATAGTAATTTATATCATAATATATATAATGATATAACAAATTATTACCATAAAATATGTAATAATTATAATCAATTAATAATAATAATAGTATTATTATTATAGTTATCCGTATAAATACCCTTATAACTATTATTATATGCATGATTATAATGATTGTTATAATAATTATAATTATAATAATTATTGTTATAATTAATTATTATTATTAGGAATAAAAATATAAATTTTAATATTATCATTATTATAATATATATTATAATTATTATATTTACGATTATAACATTTATGTTTATACTAATACTAATACTAATAATAATAGATATTTCTATAGTCTAATATAATTGATGTTTAAAATAAAATTAAAATAAAGTGAGAAAAACAAAATCTCATTATTTTTATTGTATTTATTATTACATAGATTACATAGTATTATTCTTACATAAAATTTTATTAAGAATTTAGTTAATGATATTTATGTGGCAATTTATATGAAATAAAATATTATACTTATAACCTAAATTTAACTTTAATTTATATTATATTTGAATATAAATTGAGTTAGAGTATATTATTTCAGACCAAATCATTACCATAATATTATTTTGATATGGATTAAGTTAAAATTTAATTCTTTTTAAATTAAATTACAACAATTTTAGTTATTTAGATGTAAATAATTATCAAATTATTTAAATTTAAATTTATTCAAATTAAATAAAAATTATTTAATTTACATTGAATTTTAAACCTACTTTTTCAAATTAGATTAACCTTTTCAAGTCTAATAATATCATATTATTGGATGACTCAACTAAAATTTAAACCTACTTGTTAGAAAAGACATCCAAACTCAACCCAAAACCCAAAAAAAAAAAAAAAGGGATCCAAAACCTAAAACTGATAAAATAATTTGTCCAAAGATGTTCATGTACACATAATCCATCTGTAGCTACCCATGAAACCAGAAAGATATTACAGTTGCGCCAGACGGGGGGAAGGGGGAAGAGTGCCTCAGACCCCAACTTGAAATATTATTTGATGAACTCCACATGGATGGCTAAGATTGGGATCACACCAGCCAGGCAGCCAGTGATTCCAGCATCTGTGAATGGCTCGTAACACCAGCAGCATATATCGCATCCCTCTTCAATTCTTTAACCATGTGTTAAACCCTTCCAGGGTATGATCCACGTCTTGAGGCGCCTTGTTTTCATGGCGTCTCATCAGGATTCATCATTTGACATGAGATATACCTGAAAAAGTTCACAGCATAGTGTTTTTCTCATCTTGTTCTTTTCTCCTGAACGCTGAAATGCTGGGCGAGCAGTGACTAGAAGTTTCTATTATTTATTTTTCTCTAGTCTCAGCAGGAAGTCCGTGAATATATGTTCGTACCCTGGCATCTTTCCATATCCTGCAATAAATTCAGATGAATGTAAGAGATTTAATGAAAAAGGAACACGAAAGCACATGGAATACCTTGTTTTCCTTTTACTTAATTTTTAGGAATTTTTTTCTTTTGAGTAGATAGTTTCAGGACTTATAATAATTGCACTAAAAATATATAAAATTAATGATGATTCAGATCAAGATCAGCAGAATTTTAATCATAACACTAAAATTAATAATAAAAAATAAAAAATTAACAATAATAATATTAATAATAACAATCATAGTGATAATAATAATAAAAAATACTCCATGTGACAATAATAATAGGAACTCATTAAAAACTTTAATTCAGATCAAATCAGTCCGGTTCATATCAGCAAAAATCAGACAATGAAAATAGGCCATAAAGAAACATCTTGGGTCTAATATACCAAGACATGGTTCTCTGGAGCAGAACCAGCTAAGAGCGGACCCCCACTTACCTGGGAAGTAGTTGATGTCAATGACAAAGAAGTTGCCACGAGTCCCGTGTTCTCGGATAATATCAAGGTTGAACAGTCGAAGACCCTACATAACAAAACGATGAAGAACAGCAATAAGATGATGGCTCATATAAGTAACGAAACGTCGATGGAACAGTGCTGCAGAATGACACAAATTAGGGATGAATGTTACCGATTTGCGACGAAGTTCTCTAGCTAGTTTCTCAAGCAGCGGCCGAGGAGGCAGCTCTGGGCCAAAAAGAACAGTGATAACCAAAATCAAAAGGCCAGTTTGGATTGCGAAACTTAATTCAAGCAGCAGGGCCCCTAAATGATTGCACAAATACAGCAGTTTAGTAGTTAGACTTTACCAGCAACACTGGGATCCAGATCTGCATCATCAGCTGAAGCTGCAGCGCATGATACCCTTGGAAAACGAAAGACACCCTCATTCACTTCGAGTTGTCGTTCACTAACATCAGGCAATGAGAAACGCCTGACAACCTTTATAGCTTCTCCAACAATGTAAACTTTGAAGAGGATGCCTCCTAAACCAATCAAGAGAGGAATTGAACCATTCAGAATCAGGCAGACAACCAACAGAACAAGAATGAGGAGAGAAAAGGCTAGAACTTGATTACCATGATTGACAAACTCCTGCAAGACAAGTGGCGGTTCTAGTTTCCTAAGGGAGTATTGATCGTATGCAAGTGATAATTCATGTGACTTGGCACTCAGAGGCTTCGCAACTGAAATAATAAGACATGCATAACCCAGTTGAGGAGACATGGCGTAATTCATGGAAGGCAATAAAAACTGGGGGGAAGTATGGGCCAACATACCAAGCGGAAGAGTCAGTCCAGCTCTTGCAACTGCTTCGGGTATAGACGATGCATCTTCCTTGATTACTAACTGCCTTGGAACACGAACTTTACCTGTAGGACAATGAATGGGCCTTAGTCCATGTCATGATATCAAATCTCATGGACAAAAAACAATACAGTCACGCATCAGCCAGAATAATTCCACTTTCACATTCAGGAAAGCACTTATTCTGACATTACTCCAAATACATGGATTATGCTTACCATGTAAGTCAGATAAATTCAGATCAGTAACATCTTGCAGCATCGACTGGCGATTACGTAGGTGCTGTATGGCGTCTGGAGGGTCCAGGACAGTAACTTCTGGATGTAGGTGCCTGTAATCCTGTAAAAAGACATGCACCAAGAGACAAGAAAATTTAAACAACGGAATCACTGGACACGTTAAAAAACACACCAGCTAGAGGCAGAAAACGTGAAGCCAAAAGAAAAAAAAATTCTTTTAGAGCCTATCTTCACATTCTCTCGATGAACAATCCATTACAGCAAACAGTGTCAACGGAAGACCCAGCTAGAAGCATATTGGCTCAATGTTCTAAAAACGATATATATAAAAGCTCCAGTGATTCAAAGGCTTCATGGTTGTGCCACAAGAAACTGCTAATTTATAACAAAATTCTTAATTTTAAAGCAACTTATCTCCCAGGCATACAGAGGAGGATCAGTTTTAACTAAAGCGACCTAATTGAGAAAGATGATATTTACAGGACGCCAAGCAACCAGTAAAGCAACTTAACCCCTATTAGTTATTATGCCTCCCTAAAATAGGCAGAACTTGAGCACCTTGGAATTTAAAGCAACTTAGGGTTCTGTAAAGATGGAAAATATACTAGTGAAAATAGAGATCAAATACAAAGCTACCAAAAGAAAATGAAAATAGGGAGCAAATACAAGCTACCAAAAGAACAATCTTGTAGTGAAAGGGAACCGAAAAATGCCAATAAACCGCCAGGAATTAAACACTAGCACAAAAAAATAAAAAATAAAAATGAACTTCATATGCTCCCGAAGACTGGAACATCGGGACACAGTAAAAAGACCATATGGGGGCTCCAATCTGTTACCCAACAGAGAAAATGGATACACATACCCTAGGAAATGAATCCATTAAAAAACAAACATAATATGAACGAGAAAATCACAATTTCCCATATTTCTTGGTTACAATAACCTGAGAATCCGACATACAGACCAAGGAAATACCCTCAGTTCCTCATGGGCAGGAGCAGAGAGACCTCCGCCTCAATATCACGTCAAGACTCATGGTCAAGAAAGGACAACAACTCTGCAAATTATGCCACACATGGATGTTCTAAATTGTGGCGTGCACCCAATTCAGCCAATCTCACTAAAATGCCGATCTGTCCCACGGAACATGAAGTCACATATAACACAAAGCAAGAAAATCACGAACACTTCTAGTGAATGAAACACTTGACGAGTGAAAAGACCCTGAGGCAATAAACGATTACCGACCTCAAGAACCTGGCGCCATTCTTTTCCAGTCAGCTGCAGATTGCACAAAAAGAACAGAGCCAAAGAAAAAAAAAATGAATTAGAAAGGCGACAAGGCAAAGTAGCGTGTACAGTAATTCACTAGGTGGAACCGTGGAAGGAATAGACAAAACTAAATAGCAAGCAAAATGGCTGAGGACGTATACAATCAGCGTAAGAGAAAAACGAAGGGTAATTCACCTTATGCAGCACAACGTCAAAAGGACCTTGGTCTGTAAGAGGCTTATTCAGATCGATGGCAACAAACATGATACCCTTCAGTCTGCAAATATCACACAGATTAACGGATACACAACGATTTTATTTTGGGAGGGGGGGGGGCGACAGTAACAACGCCGAACCCATTAATAAGACAACGATCCCATTAATAAGACAACGATGTCTTTAAGTACCATCGTTAGCTTCTCTACGTTCATTCAATAAATAACTAGAAGGGCGAAGTTATTTGACAAAGTAATGATGGGTAATGGTAACAACTTGAACTGGAAAATTCAAACACGAAACCATTAGATATCCGGCCTCTCAAACATAACTACTAGACTAAGACCACTTCCGTAAACCTCCGAGGTAGAACCGATGGCTCAAATATAAATCAACGTTGACACGACTTGCAGCAAAGTGTCATATTCAGCCGTATACCTCAATAATTTAGATTATAATCGCGAATCACAGACTAATTCTAAATCTTAGAACATTCCACTGACAGCTAAAGGGCCAGCTACCAAGTTCTCTAAAACCGAACACAAAAATCCACATGAAAGAAAAAGATATGTGGAATATACCAGAAGAATATCCCCAAAAAATAAGAATACATCAGAGAATGAACAGAAACTGCAAAGCTTAACACAGAATCACAGCGACCACCGAAAACATCGGTAGAACACTGAAACGTACAAAAAAGAATTAAAAGAGAAATCAAAAGACCCAATGCACGATACGCAAACGAACTGAAACAAATAGAGACGATTCAAATGGCAAATTCATACGCGTTAGGGGTGGGGGTAGGGAATTACCTAGCCACACGCTCAAATTTAGGCTGCAAAAAGCTCTTCGTCTTCTTCGACGTAAGAGCATAACCAACAACGAGTTTCAACGGGAGACTCGGAAAACCTTTAGGAATCGCAAACGATTCCGCAGAAACCACCTTCCTGTCCTCTTTTTCCATGTCAATATCCCCAACCTCCTCGAAATCCTCCATGTACCTCATGATCCTTCTATCTCCGACTACCATAACCCTAGTTTTTAAAATCTCAGAGTAGTAACAAACAATTTAGACGCGAAATAAACCGATCAACAGAACTAGAATAAATGGAGAAGGAATCGCCGAATTTGATGCAGGTTTTCTCTACGACTCGGTCATGAATAACTCCAATCTAGCGTTGAGACTCGGTTTGCAGAAGGAGAGAGATAAAATGCTATGGGAGAGACTCGACGCCAGAGACAGTGCGGACTCCGAAGGTAGAGAGAGACGATGGTACGTCCGCTAACAAGCAGGGTATTTATAGATAGAGGGAAGATGATGTACAGTTTTCTCTACTCAACACAAAATTTGGGACAAGTGTGTGCGCACTGCGCGTGATCTTGTACTCGCTCCACGATGTTGGCTTTTAAACTGTGGACGGGTGCTCGTGCATGCATTATGCATACGATAGGTAAAAATTGGATGAGATATTTCGGGCCGTGTATGGTGGAAAATTATTAGGTCGGATGAGATACATCTGTAGTATAATTTTAGTATATTTTAAATATAATTATAATTATAATACAAGTATAATAAAACATATACTCATATGATCCATTGAATATAATTATTATGTATCTATAATTAGTTATACAATATTTATAATTAAAAAAATTCAAAGTACACTAGAAATATATTATAAATACAATGATGATTTCACCCTTGCACCAAATAATATCTCTAGTATGGTTTAAAACTTTAGTTCACGGTTCCTTTAATGGAAAAGTATACTATTAAGCCACTTAAGAAAATAACCTTTTTATGGAAGTTATTTTATCATTTTACAAATTATATTATAAAATAATACTTCATTTGTTTTAAAATAAAAAAAATATTTTAGCAATTTATACATCTTTTGGGAACTAATAAAACCAACTTCAACAACAAGAATAAAGGCATGTCTCTCCTCTCTCTTATGGAAGTATTGAGGCATGTCCATAGTAGGTTGGAAAAAGAGATGATAAGTTGCTATAGACCGTAAAGCAAATACATTTTCTTGTTGCCTTCAGTAGTCTTGAGAAGGACATATTCTCCCATTAGGATATTAATAGGGCTAATTTGACTCCTTTGAGGGTGGCAATCAAGCCCAAGATTTTGGAGGAATGTTTTCGATTGTTCAATATGAGAGTTTGCGAGTGCAAGTGCAGGAGTCTCTTGCCCTTATTCATTTGCAAAATGATGCATTGGCTAATTTAACTCCTTTGAGGGTGGCAATTAAGCCCAAGATTTTGGATGAATGTTTCAATTGTTCAATATGAGAGTTTGCGAGTGCAAGTGCAGGAGTCTCGTGCCCTTATTTACTTGCAAAATGATGCATTGGGTAATGACCATGATGGTTGCAACTCTTAGTAGGGCTTGTAGTATGAAATTGATGTGCCACTACAAAAAAGAGGTGTAGATCGAGGTGAAAAAGAAAGATAAATGGCAAAAGACAACTATAGTATAGGCTACAATTATCTATTTTATGGATAATTATTCAAAATACAATCGCTTATAACGAAACAAAAATTAAAAATAACACCTTATAGGAGAGTGTAGACGACAACTGTGGTCTCAAAATCATTGTTAATAGTCTCACGTGGATGACAATTTTAAGCAACAATCATTGTCCAAAGTCTCACCATTATCCTACATTGAACTATAGATGATTGTTTTCTTATATAACAGTCATCAATGTGTATCTATAAATGATGGTTTTATTATACTATAACCATCTAAAAATTTTCATGATTTATTGCGAAGGAATAGATGGGGGTGATAGTTTATAACCACAGTTTATAAAGTTTTTATTATTATTTAATTTACATTACACTTGCTTCCAATACCATTTACAATTTCCTACACACAAATACTTACATATATTTCCAAATGATACATAAACATTAGTGTTGTGTATTCCATCTTAGAATTTAAATTTTACACTATATATTTACATAAATTGACCACCTCATAAAGTTTAGTATACCATATATACACATCAACCAGCCACTCTTATAACATTAATCAATTTACATTAAAATTATTTACATCAACTATTTATATGAATGATAAAAATAAAGCAAATATTAGAAATCTAAAATAAGATAAAAGTAGGCATACATTTTAGAACAAGACATTAACCTCAAATGAATGTCATTATCATCAACTTGGTCTCTATTTCTCATAGGCTTAACAAGAGCTCTATCATTTGAGATGAAAAGACCAAGCTAGATAGCAAAGACCTTTTTTGTGAAATAGTGAGTTTGGCATCTTTATTATGACCATCAAAATATATGCTTACATTAAACCATCAAAGTAATAATTAGGCATATACTTTAACAAGGCATTGATCACCAATATATTCTATTTACAAATTTATTATACAATTTTAAAAATTAAGGCAAGTTTTCCAAAATTCACAACATTAAAATTCTTTATATTATATTCACATACATCATTCATCTATGTCGATTTACGCTATGGCATCTAACTTCTTCATGCACAAAGTTTTATTCAACTACATAAAACACTTCTTTGTAATCATCCCACACATGAATGTCATCAATAACATCATTAATATTGGTTGAGGAAGGTAGGTCTATACTCAACACATTTTCCACTTCTTTGGTGACAAGACTACAAACCATCGTTTATTAGCTCGTATCAATGACATAGAACACTTATTTTGCTTTTGAGGCCGATAAAATGGGTCCTTAGTATAAACATCATTTTGATTATCAATTCATTTGCATCTAAATAAAGGAACCCTAAAAGAGGTGTAATCTAATAGTCATATATGCTAGATCACCCTGCAATACATCATGGATGCATAAATAGGATTTTTTTTTTATCTCCAACACTTGATACATGCAAATCTTTATATATTATACTTACACCACTATTTTACATGATACTCTTATTATCTTGCTTTCTTGTGTAGAAATTACTACCATAAATCACATATGAGTTATAACACAATACTTCTTGATGAGGATGTGTGATAACCAATACAAATCAAAATAAAAAATATGTGATGCCAACCACTTCAAAATACATTATTGTGTTTCTTCGATAACCATTTCTCACTTTTACATAAATTCAAAGCCTAAATTATATTCATGTGTTGTTGCATAAATGATTGGATATCATATATATTATGAATCACATATGAATAAGATTGTCTTAATGTCTTAGAACTATCAATTTTGAATACCTAAAATCCTATACCCCTTCCCTTTCATTTGATATATCTAAATGATGCAATTGAGGAAGACCTGTGGTATTAAAAGCCAATAAGAATTCATAATAAAGTTCAATCGCCTCCTCCACTAGTTAAGCTAATGCATCCTTCTAGTTTGTTTGGGTTTCTCAAATAGCCTTTTAAGAACTTCATAAACCTGTCAAATGGATACATCCAATATAAATGAAACAAACCACATAATTTAAAATCCCTAATTAAGTGTATATGATTAAATGCATCATGATAAAAAAAAGATATAGGAACATATATATTTAGGTGACAGTATAATCACAATCTCTTTTGCACTAAGTCCAACTTCTAAGGGTTAATAACATTAGCACATATTTTTTTAAGAAAGAAATAAAATCTAGTGATAACACAATAGACACGATTGGCTAAAATAGAGCGTATATGTAATACCCAAAAATTTTTAAATCCAAAAATTTAATTATCAACAAATTAATTTAACATAATTATAAGATTTTTATTTTATTAAATGAGTCTACAATAATTTATACTAACTTTATTTTATTTATTTATTAGTACTAAGCCAAAATTTTACTCTAAAATCTAACCTAAATCACACGAAATTCTCTTTTTTTCCCTTTTTTTTTCTCTTTCTCTTTCTTTTTCCTTCTTTTATTTTTTCTCCCTTATTATTCTCCCATATTTTGTGTTGTTTTCCCCTGACCTAGTTTTTTTTAATTTCTCCCATGGGCGGCCCATGCCTCTTTCTCCTTTTTTTCCTTCCTTCCTCGGGCAACCAGGCTCATTTCCCCCCTTTTCTTTTTCTTTCCCTTTTCTCTTTTCTTCATTTCTTTTCTCCATTCCCTTTTCTACCTTTCTTCTTCCATGCTCCCACTTCAATTTTCATCCCTCGCACCTGCACCACTGCACGCCACTCGTCCTCCTCACCTTTCCCTTCTCAACCACATAGGCCCATGTATGGCAACATGCGCCCCTACTCCCTTGCACCCTATGCCCTATGCCCTTGCTCCTTTGCCCTACCATGGTGCCTGTAAGCATGCACACGGAGCCTCTTATTGTCTTCCCCTCTCCATCATCTCCTTCCTCACCTATAAATACCCCCTTTTCCTCTCCCTCTTCCTCTCCTCTCCTCATGCTAATCTCCCATATTTTTGCTCACCTCCCCATCGCTTCCCACTCCAGCATTGTGCCACCACTATCGACACCTAATAGCCCTCTCGTACCACCTCTCTTCCATGTCTATACCCTACCCAAACCTATAAGGCCACCATTTCCCTCCTTCTTCCTTTTCTCCTTTTATCCGAAGCCTATAAACATTGTAGGCTGCATTCTTCCAGCCACCACTATCGGCCACTCTCCTCTTCCCTTGCCACCACCACATTACAATCACCATATATAGGTGCTCCAACTTGTGTAGTCGCCCCAACAAACCCCTTTCTCTTCTTTCTCTCCCCCTCTTTTTCCTTCTCCCTCTTAGCCATGTGCCACCCTACACCGCCATTGGTTGCCAACTCCACCACCACTAATCATCACCCACTCCAGCATGTCCCAGTGCCACTACCACCCTCGATCATGTGTTGTCAACCCCGACCATTATCCACCAAACATCAACCACCACCTCCTCGTTGCCACACCATTTTCTCCCCTATTTTGGTCACTTCCACTTCCTTTCCTCTCCTTAAGTTTTCTTTACCCTAGGTTCCTTTTTATTCTTGTAAAAAAAAAAGAAAAAAAAAAGAAAAGAAAATATAAATTATGCATATTCCCATGTTCTAGGTATTATTTCGATGATAGCGAAAAAGGAGGTGTAGGTCGTAAGTACTTAGATACCAAAGCTGCTCTGATAAGGATATTATCATAGCTAGGGTTTTATTATGTTAATATATGTCATTGCTATGTGATGACATGTATAGATTAATCAATGGATTTATTGCTGTATGTACAGTTGGGCTTGACAATAGCTAAAGGTAAGAAGATGTATGGTTATGATTTTATTGATTTATAGTGATTCATGTATATCTATATTATATGATATTGCATATGGGTAAAGTTTGGAGAGTCCTTGTGTTGACTGACTAGCGACTTAGGTAAGGTTTGGAAGCCTAGGGACATTTTGATAAATATTGTGAATAATAACATGTAGGGTACCTTAGGGTGAAAATGGCCTAAAATAGGTTGGAGATACTATATAAAATGATTGTGACAAATATAAGAAGGTTTAGTGTAAATATAATATTGGGGTAAATAACCATGCATGGGGGAGAGTAAAAATTAAGAGAAGCTATGATCATTTGTGAGTAGATTAGGGGTTTGTTACCAAAAATGGATGTGGGGTTTGAATAGGGGGATACGGGGAAGTAGTTATACCAATAACCAGAAATTAGAGTTTTGAGAGGGCTTTGAATAGGAAAGGTATTATCACATGTACAAAATGGGGGAGTTAGGCTACAATATTCAAGAGGATGGTTAACCATAGTATTATATGTATGAGTATGGAAGTTTAGGGCTAACTAAGTAATAGAGAAAGGGATAGGAAAACTAGAAAAAATTAGGATTTTGAGGAGTATTCCTAGAGTCTAATTACTATCATATATGAGAAACGGGGGTAATAGGCCATGACCCTTAACTAGGGGCTTCTAATGTCATGTTAGGGTTTTTTTTAGATAAATTAGGGACGCAAAAAAGGTAATGGAGTTAAGGATGCATCAAAGTTGTGAGACTAAGGTTTACAAGGGAATAAGGTTGTCTTAGGGTGGTAGTAGGGAAGGAGACATGCATGGGGTAGGTGTGCATATATGTGTGTTGAATCTAAAATAAATAAAACACAAATAATACACTAATCCCTTAAAGTGTAAGATCACTCGAGTCAGGCCTAGTTGTACCTACCGATCCACTAGTAAGAATAGTGATCATGAGCATCATACCCTAGAAGTTGTACAATAAAACGTTCCACAGGGGAGAATAGTGGAGTCCCAAACTTAAGTATATTAAATTGTTGGATGACAAGATCCCTTGGTAAGATACTAATTATTTATAGTAGAATACCACATAGGTCAAGATCAGTTGTACCTTGATTACTGATCAACCGGTGAGAATAGTGGTTAGAAGTGTCTTGTCTTGAAAGTTATATTTATTTAACAATCCACTGGTTGAGAATAATAGGGTCTTTGAACCCAACGTAGATAAAATCATAAGTTAGTTACACTCATACCTTGAGCTTGTATAATTATGAATGAATCGATATAATCTACTTATGTACATGTCATTCCTTATTGTGGTGTTGTTGATATCTATGACCTGATTGACTGTATTGCTACCTTATTCAATACACAACGTATTGATCATCCCTATTATGGGTGCTACTCATTCTTAATAGTAGAGACTCCTTCTGAGCTTGAGCATGTGAATAGGGACTCACTAGACGATTTTGCTACATACAATGTTTTGATAGGAGCATAGTGACGCTAATGAGTCCAGGGCTGGAGACCTAAGAAAGTGAGATCAGGTGGTTATTTTTGTAGGTTTTCTTCTCATTAATGTTTTTAGTTGAACATTTGTTTATGTATTTTATTACTCCTTTTGGGAAAGAACACCTAACTCTTATTTATGATATGAATTGTTATTCTGCTACACTTATCATTGTTTGCATACTATTTTATGTTACCTTGTATTTGGTATAAGAATGGTTCGGGGCTAGACATATACCAATTACAGTGGTAACACTACTCTTATGTTTGGAGGTTAATGAAAATTTTTGGTAGTAAATTTTGAAAGTGTTACAATATAGCCACCACTAACAAATATTAAATGAGAATATGATGGCAGTGTGATTGCATTCCCTCTAACCTCAAATATTTCATAAAAAAGGCTCTTGATGTTTGATGAATATTATTCTGAAACCTTCACTCCGTTTACACAAAGAAAACATTTCTTTTTTAGAAAGAATATAGCATATAGGAGGTAAAAAATATCTATTCCCCATATTTATCGGTTGTAATTATGTTCTTATACCCAACTGAACGAGGTCCAACCTAGCATGGATGTCATCATTGGTCTTCTTTGGCACATTTATAAGTATACCAATTATACTATTATATATATTCTTCTCAATGTACATCACATCAATACAATATCACATGTAGAAGATTTTCCAATATGGAAGTTTGAAGAATATTGATCTCTTCTTTCATCCAACTGTTAGAACTAACTTATTGTTCTTCTTCTTCTTTTCAAAAGGCACATCAAATACCATCACTTTTCAAATAAGCGAATTCCCATGAGCATATTTGAAGCTTCTGCTTCTTCAACTTTGCCATTAAAAGTTTTTCTTTCCCTACGCTAATGATGATTTATAGGTAAGAACTTATAATGTCCCAGATAGGTGGTCTTTCTACTCTTTAATAATTAGATAGATTATGTTTTATATTGACCAATAAGGAATGCATAGTATCTATTCACACCATAATGAGAAATATGACCATATGCCGAAAAATTATACATAAATGACTTTTGGATATATGCATCAAATACTTAACTCTATGATCCCATATGTAATTTAAATCCTTGATAAAAGGAACTAGATAAACATCAATATCACTATCGAGATTATTTGGACCCATTATAAGAAAAGATAATATCATCCATTTTCTTCATGCCCAATGATGGAAGAATTTATATGTCACCAAGATAATCGACCATAAATTATAGTTTGTGTTCCCATTGAAATGGTTCACTCCATCAAAGCAAAGTGCAATAAGTGAAATTCTAGCATCATGACCAAATTTAGGGAATTTAGTATCAATCATATTCCAACGAGGATAATTGACCATATGTCTAAGATTTCCATCAGAAGTTCACTTTTTTACATGCTACATAAGATTCTTCCTATTTTGTCCATTACTAAATTTACACTAGAATCTTGGTATGATCGGAAACTATCATAACACCTTATTAGGAACGTTAGTTTTCTTGAATCATGAAATTTGACACTAAGACATATATCTAATGACACATATTCATTACGATACAAAATAAAATTATTAGGACAAATATGATTTTTTTTATAATTCAAGAAAATAGAGCAAATAATATTATTTGCTTCATATGTCTCGGGAGGAAATATATTATCCTCCAGAAACATCTCTTTGAACAATTCAACATTAGAAGTGAAGTTTTTATTGCTCTATCCATTATCCACCTTGAGTTTGTACAGTCTTAACTCGTCTAATAATTTTGTAAATTTAGTACAACATTTGTACAAGGGCATTTTCAAATTATTGAACAACTTTTCAAAATTTTCAAAAGAGTCTTTGAAATGTTTGCTGACATTATTTGTCAAGTATTCCATATTAGCAAAGTCATCATTTTGAGTATAATTAGTTTGGATATTGATGGACTCTCTATGTCATATCCAACTAGTGTAACTCTTATAAAATCCATGCATAATAAGATGGTCTTATATTTCTATAACCCAATTTTTCTTACTATTACCACAATTGATACATGGATAACATATCCATGAGGGATCCACTTTATATTCAATCGCAAGTTTTAAGAAGCTAACTACACCATCTATATACTCTCTAGACAATTTAATAGAGTATACCAACAATCGATTCTTATATTCTATGTTAAAAATAAAGTTGAGCAAAATAATTTAGGAACAACTACGATAATGATTCACAACCATATGCATATAAGACGTACATATGTTAGTATATGTATAGCTAACTGGATGAGGGTTTCTCATATAATACACTAACAACAATAATAATGATATCAAAGCTACACTTATAGAAATATATAAAACACATGACATAGAAAAAAAATGAAGAAACACAATGATGTCCTAATTAGTCAAATTATAGTAAATGTAAGTAATCTATATTATGTCAACAATAAATATAATACCCTAAAATGTTATCTACTCTTAATCTCAATTAATTAATAATTTAACCTAATCTAAATTCTAATTTTTAGATAATTTATTTGCTATTTTTAGCCTAACCAGTCCCCTGGTAATTGATGGATTTAAATTTCAATGAAACCCCTAAATTCTAACTTAAACCTAATCCTTATCCTAACCCTAAAAAATTATTTTCCTTTTCTCCTTTTCTTTTCCCTTTTCCTTTCTTTTCCTTTCTTCCTTCTCCTTCTTAATCTGCGCACAACCCCTACCCCTATCTTCTTTCCTTTTTTTTCCTTGTCCTTTTAGATCAAACCCAGCCCTCCTCCTCATACACACATGCGTTATTCTCTTCCCTTTCCTATACACCAATCTCCCTACACTACACCAGTCTTTACACCATTTGCACACACAAATAATGTGCCACCTATGTCAAAACCAACCATGCTCTAACCCTCATGTTTTAGATTCCAGCTCTCTCACCTCAACCCCATGCGCACACACACATCACCCTCTTCTCTTATATCCTATTTCCCTTTCACTCTTGTCTCCTATAGAAGCTTGCCGATATCTTCTAATTTTTTCTCCCTTTCCCTACTCTATTCATCAACACCAACACCATTCTACTCACCACCCCCGATCACCAAGCACCACCACCTTCTTGCCTAACCATCTCTGCTCCAAGCCATGATCTTTTTCCTCTTGTCATGCTTACTTGATTCAGTTTCATTGAGATACACCCAGCTCATGCACACCCAACATGTGGCTTAAACCTAGCTTATGTGCCATCTATGCACCATTTTCTCCTTCAAACCACACATGCCTCAACCATTTCCTCCTTTACACACCTTACTCCCATCTATGTTCCATTACCCTTAGCCCATGCACATTCCTCCCCCTATTGTACCACCTTACCTTCTTTTTAGAGCATCGTCATGCCCTCCATTGTGCACCTCCTCTTACTAAGTCTCCCACTTTCCATTATCTCTAATTTTTCCTCCTTATCATTTTCCTTAGTAGCCTTAGTTAATTTTTGTAATACCCCAAAAATTTATATAGGAATAAATAATAAAATAATAAATAAAATATATGTAAATATAATAATAATATTATTATTATTTAAAATTTATTATCTAGCATAATTTTGTAACATTACTTTACTTATTTAGCTTACAATAAATTATAGATAAATTATAATAATTTTTAATTATTTTTATAATTTCTAACAATTTTCTAAAAACCTAGCCTAAAAATTCCACAACTTTTTCTTTTCTCCTTTTATCTGTTTTCCTTTTTTTCCTTCTTCCTCTTTTTCTTCTTCTTCCTCCCTCTCCTAGGTTGCATTGAAGTTGACCCAAGTGGCCTCTCCCCTTCTATTTTCCTTTTCTTCAACTCAATCGACCCAATCCTTTTCCTTTTTTTCCCTTGAGCAATGGCCCAAAACCTCCCCTCTTTTCTTCTTTTCCTTTTTTCCCCTCCTTTATTTCCTCTTTTCCCCTTTTCTCCCTATCTTCTACCTCTTGCATGTGCATGACCTCCTACCCCTTCCTTTTTTCCTTTGCAACCCTTAGAATCGGCCACCTTCCCTCTCCCTCTTTCCCTTCTCGAACATGCAGCACGTGCACATAAGCATGCACCTGCACAGGTCTCCCTACACCTGCATAACCTCTGCCCCTGCACCTGCACTTGCACAACCCTTGCACCTATCCCCTACACCGTCCTATAATGCCACCACTGTGACTCCCTATGATCGGCCACCTTGCCCCTTCCTCCTTCATCCTTATCCTCCCCCTATAGCCTATAAATACCCCCAACACTGCCATCTCTTCTCTTCTCCCTCGTTAACCTATGCTCAATGCCCTCCCCTATTCTAGCCTTCTACCACCGCCACTATCGTAGTTAGACCGAGCTGCCCCCAAAACCTCTCTTTTCTTCTTTCCTAGCCCCTTCACCTACTGATCCCCCATTCCCCTCTTTCTCCCCTTCCTTTTTCCTCCCCATCCTTGCAAAGTGTGTAGGTTGTGCCCCCTACATCACCTTGCACCACCAACACCACCACCTACCCACTCTTCCTCCTCTCCACCGCCACCACACCTCTACCCCTATATAGTGCCCAACTTGTATAGCTAGCCCTTTCCACCACATTCTCCCTTCTATTTCCCTCTTTTTCTCCTCCCTCCTCTTGGCTATGCCACCACTGGCTGCCAGCCCGGCTGTTATGACCCACCCCTCTTCCACTCGAATACGTGGTGCCAACACCACACTCAACCCCAAGAGGCTAGACCCTACTCTTTTTCACAACAAAAACCACTCCCCACCTTGCACCACCACTATTGTCGTGACCACCGTCACTCCACCAGTCCACTTACCTTACCAATTTTTGTTACCACCACTTTCCTTTCTCCATTTTGAGTTCCATTTAATTATATTTATTATTATTATTATTATTATTATTATTATTTAAGAAAAAAATAAAAGGAAAAAGGATAAGATAGTTTAAGTTTGAATATTCCCATTTTTATGTATTGTTTCGATGACCATAAGAGCGGAGGTATGTGCCATTTTTACTTCAAAACTAGAGTCATTTTGGTAAGGATCTAGTTAGGGTTAGGGCATTATTTTTACGTGATTTTATTATGTGTTAAATGAATACTTGCATGAAATGTTACATGTTCTAATGTTGTTTGTGCAGGTTACCTTACAAGGATCTAATGTAAGAATAAGTGTGGACATAATTGTGTTCATGTATTGATGTGTAATTCTATTATGAGGTATTACATGTTTTGGAATTGTTGAGGAGTTATTGTGTTTAGGGCTATAGGGCTTAAATAGGGTTTTGGAGACCCATGGGTATTTTGGTTAATATTGTAAAAAATAGTGTATGGGGAAACCATAGGGAAAATTCTAGTCAAATATCATATGGAAGGTGTTAAATAATAACTATGGTAATTGTAAAAGTGGATTAGGGCAGATATTATATAGAGAGGGTTGACTATGCATTGAGTGAGTCAAACCTAATATGGGTAATGTCTAGGGTTGACTAAGTGAGGGATGGTTGCTGAGGATGTATATGGGGGAGATGATGACTTTTTTGGATAGCTTGGCAACAAACAGGGGAGTCCTTGGATGCTAATGGATGGGAGAGTACTAAGTAAGTGGAGATAGGATTTTGGTGGTACAAAACCCTAGTGGTAGGTCATTATCACATGTAGGAAATGGGGGAGTTGGGTTGTGCCTATAAAATATGATGTTAAATATGCTCTTTGGGGATTGTGTGTTATGTTTGATGGTTTGGTGTGATAAGTAGGAACAGATACAACTACTATAGGGATATTAGGGTTTCAATAGAATCCCATTAGAGTGGTTGCTATCATATGAGTAAAATGAAGGAGTTAGGCTACAAAAACTTAGTGGATGGATAATCATTATAATATATGTTTGGTTGTGGAATTTTAGGGCTAAATAAGTAGTGGAGAAAGGGGCTAGGCTAATTTAGGTAGAACTAGGGTTTTAGGGAAAAACTCTTGGGGCCGATGGTTATCTCATGTGAGGAATGAGGGAATTGGACTATGACTCATAGATAAAGGGGTTTCTAATGTTAGATTTGAGTGATGGATAATTTGGGATCTCAGAGGATCATTTGGGGTGAGGATGTACCAAGCTTAGGATACTAGGGTTTTTAAGGGGCTAGGCTAGGCCCGGGGTGGTAGTAGTGCAAAAGTCCTGCTTGAGTTGTGCATAGCTATGTGTGGTATCTGAACAAATAAGTCATGAATAAGACACTAATCATTTAAAGTGAAAGAACACTTAAGTTAGGGCCAGTTGTACCTTGTTATTATTCCACAAGTGAGAATAGTGGTCAGGAGCATTCTACCCTGGGGCTGTATTATATTTTTTGGTTCATTGGTGAGAATAGTAGGGTCTAACACTCAAGTAATTAAAACCATTAAATGATAATAACTCTGTAAAGGCGCTAATTGTTTAAAGTGGAAGATCACTTGAATCGGGATAGTTACACCTTGTTACTAGTTTATTAGTGAGAATAGTGGTCAAGAACTTTCTGTCCTAGGGTTGTACCTTATTTACTGGTCCACCGGTGAGAATAGTAGAGTCCCAAACTCAAATAATAAAATCCTTGAACAATAATAACTTATGGAAAGACAATAATTTCTTAGAGTAAAACACCATGTAGATTGGGACTGGTTGTACCTTGTTATTTATCGACTAGTTAGAATAGTGGCCAATAGTGTTCTATCATAGGGTTGTACCTTCTTGACCGGTCCATTGATGAGAATATTAGGGTCTTTGAGCACACATGAACATAATTCATGAGTTGTTTGATTATTGTACTGTATCTTGAGTCAATATAATAATAAACGAATTGAATATGACCTACTTATGCTCATTTTATTTATTGCTATGATATTATTAACTGTGTTAATCTTGCTTGACTGTATTGTTACCTTATTCAGTATGTAGCGTATTAATCATCCCTTTTATGGGTGCTTCTCATTCCCACAAGTATTATCCCCTCCCGAGTCATTGTAGGTGACTATGGATACCCTAAATGAATTTGTTGCTTATGATGATATGATTAGGGTAGGGTGATGCTATAGTAATCTTGGGTTGGGACCTAGAGAGAGTGACATCCCACTATTATCATTTTCAGCCTTTTAATTTTACTATTTTATTTTCGTTGAACAATGTTATGTATTTTAGTATTTATTGATAACAAATATTTAATCTTTATTATGTTATGAAATGCTTTCCTTGCTAAGTTTATCATGGTTTCATCAATTTTTACCTTGCCTTATATTTGGTACAAGGATGGCCTAGGGCTTGACTTATACTAACTACGACGGTAACACCCCTTTTATGGTGTGTGTTTTTATGTTTAAAATGAAAATTTTTTATAGCGATTTTTGCGGGTGTTAAAATTTTAATAAGTATAATATTTTTGTATTTGGACTTTTAGGTGATAGTTTGGCGGTATTGGAGGAAAAGTTGTGTGCTTAGATACCAAAGCCGCTTTAGTAAGAATACATGTTACAATTAGGGCTTTTATGTGCCATAATTGTATATTTTTATGCAAAATCATGCTTGGAATTGTTGTGTAGAAAATATTATTATGACAATGATGTTATTTGATATGTAGTGTTATATGTTGAAGAAGTAAGAAAGTTTTGAAAGTGTGAGTTTGTGTATATTGTTAGATAGTATGAATCAAGATTTTTAACATCTAAATGTAATTGTGATTACATATTTTTAGGATGATATATATATATATAAATTAGAGGTATAAAAACCATTCATATTGGGGCTCATTATATTTTTGTGAAAATATGGGTATTTTAATTGTCGTAGGAGCAATTTGGTTAATATGAGATTAAAATGAAATGATGGGTATTTTAATGAGATAATCGGTTCAAAATATATTATGTATATTATATGAATTATTTTGAGTGAATATGAATAATATAAGTCCAATAAATAAAAATTTTTGCTTTAAGGGGGAATAGTAACCATAAGGGCGGAATTATTATCACATGTGTGAAATGTTCAAGCTTAAACTTTATTTCTAGATATGTTGTTAATATTAAAATTTTAGGAATATGCATTGAATTTGGAAGGAATATGATTTTCATGGAAAAAGTTATTATTACTTTGTGAAATTAGCAATTTGTGGGAAATGTGAAGAGTAACATCAAGTATAGGCTATTATCAATTGTGTAAGATGGGAGAGTTGAAACTTTATTTTTGGGTATATTGTTAGTAATAATATTTTAAGGACGGGTGTTGAAATTGGTGATAAAATGAGTACCGGGAGAGAAGTTATGCTTGACTTATAAAATTAGGGTTTTTTTAGGAAAAATATAGCTTGTCCTTAAGAAATTACACTGGGACATGTGCCTTGAATGTCTATGTGTGTTTTTACATAATGAACTTGAAATAATAACCATGAATAAGATGTTGATCATTTAAAGTGAAAGATCATATAAGTTAGGACTGATTGTATCTATTCATTCCACTAGATAAAAATAGTAGTCAAGAGCTTTATACCTTGGGTTTGTACCTGTCCACTAGATGAGAATAGTAGCTATGAGGTTTATGCCTTAGATTTGTACCTATCCATTCCATCTAAAGAGAATAGTAGCCATAGGGTTGTATATTACTGATATTGTTCCAATAGTTAACAATTGTAGGGTCCCTGAACTTTAATTTAGATAAATTAACTGAATGATCATAATTATTGATAAGACATTAATCACTTAAAGTGAAATACCATGGGAGTTAAGACCTGTTGTATCTGTTTGTTCCATTAGATGAAAATCGTGGTTAAGAGCTTTATACCCTAGGGTTTTATATTATTGATACTGTTCCACCGGTTGAGAATAGTAGGGTCTCTAACCTCAATGTGAATAAGATTATGGATAGTGATCATCCCATTATTATTATAAGATCTAGGATTAGTAAATAAGTCGGTACCCTCATATATAACTTTATATGTATGTAATTCCATGTTGTTATACCATATGACCCTGTGTGACCTTTCTGTGACTATATTGTTATCTTACTTAGTATGTAGCGTACTAATCATCTTTTTATTTTATTTTATAAGTGTTGCTCATTACCACAAGCAAATCTAGTTCTTTTTTTGTCTTTTTTATAGAATTGCTGATTACTACTTTTAATGTGCTTCGGTTTGTGCATAATCTAATTGTAAAGGATATAGTTATTTAGATATACGTATCTCTTTATGGACTCTTAGCTCTTTATTTTCATTATACATACTTCCTTTTCTCTTTTTTGTATCCTACATCATGGGGGAATCAAGTGTTTTCTATACCTAATTTCTAGGTATGATATTACTTTTACCTCACTCTCTATATAAAACTAGGTATAGAGAGTGCCTCTTTTATGTTGGATGCGACGTGACACCCCTATGTTTAATGTTTTAACTTCTATAAATTTAAAATGAAAAGTTTAAGTTATGAAATTTGGTGGTGTTACATTAAAGAAGAGAGGAGATAAAAAATATCTAAACAAAGAAAGAACAGTAACAACAAGATAAGAATAGCAAGGAAGACCAGTGGCGGAAATAATAGAGGTGCTTAGTGTAGAGGAATAAAGAGGAGGTGGTGGAAGCAATAAGGTGGAATACAATAACAAAGGGAAATAACTAATTCACATGCCAACTTTCTATGAGTTTGTATAAATTACAGGTTAAAGGAAGGCCTGGTAGGTTATAAATAAACAATTAGAGAATGAAAAAAATATATGACAGATACAGATGATGAGTTTAAGTCAAAATCATTGTATATATCCTCAAAAAATTGGAAAAAAGATTATATCACTTTATATTAGATGACTACTATATTCTTGTAACCGTTATCTATGTTGATAAAAATAAAGTGCTATGAATTTCCTTCTCTCACTCTCTCTCTCTCTCTCTACTTACAAAGTTATATATGATTGTAGTTATTATAACAACAATGTATATATTGTCATATTTATTGATTTTTATAGTAGTGATAATGCAGTAGAAATCCTTAGCAATCTAGCATCCCTATGGGATTGACTGGGGCTTGTGAATGCAAAGGTGGTTCCTAATACTTCATGGAAAGATAGAGTGGCTTGAAAAAAAATCCTACACAAGGTGTTAATCTATCATTTGTGCCTTATATTGTTAGCAATGGTGTCATTTCAATCTAGTTAGATAAGATAATGGGGATGAAGGAAGCAAAAACCTAGGAAAATATGTTAGTGAGGGTTCCTTTTTTGGGATGTACATTTGTTCAATTAGATGGTGGGGTTTGTTTGCATACATTAAAATCCTTTACCCCAAATCATGATGTATGTCATAGGTATTATTTTCCTTCAGGTTTGAATCAAAGGGCCATTCCTTAACAATCCTAGAGAAACATTAGTCTTATTTTAACTAGCTTATTATGTTGAGGATGTGGCATTAAAGAATGCATATTAATCCCACAGAGGTGCATGTCTTAACCCTTTGGGAAAGGTTTTCTGATTTACCACTAGAATATTGGTCTCTAGATTCATTAATTAGAATTGCTAGTGTTGTTGGTAAACTAATTTGTATGGATGTAATAACTTTGGGAAATGATGAGGTGTCATTTTGTAAGGTCTTTCTTTAAATGAATATTCAGTAATAGCTAATTAATTCAATTGATATTATGGATATGAATGGCTGTGTAGTTAGCCAACATGCGATTTATGATTGGAGACCGGCATATTGTTGCCCTTGTGATTGATTTAGGCATTTATTTTCGAATTGTAAGAAATACCGACAAGAAAAATCAAGGAAGGACATAGGGGAGTGGGTGGTTGTCAAGAATAAGAGGAATGGGAAAGTTATTGCATATGAGGTTGGTGTGGGGCTTATAGAGAAATATATAGTAGTGGAAACTAATAGATTTTCTAGCTTGTACATCCTACTATTTTGCTATTCGGAAGACTTGAAGCTCAACTTGGTTTATAAAAATGCCACTATTTTTTTATAGTCAAATATTATAGTTTTCTAAAAGATTTATAGTAGTTTCCTCCATCCACTAGAAGTAGTTTTCACCATCCACGGTTGGTATTTTCCAAGCTTGAAACATGAATACAAACTATTTACAAAAATGTCACCATATATTTTTTTTCTAATACTTAAATACTATATTTTCTTGAGCTATATACAATAGTTTTCTCTACCTACTAAGAGTAGTTTTCACCACCTACTATGGATAGTTTCTTTGACTGAGAATATTAACTTTCAGATCTCAATGAGAGAGTTAGTTCTGATAGGATATTCCTGCTATATATATATATACACACACACACACACACACACACACACATACATATATGGGACCTAAATAATATTAGATAGTTGTAGAAAGTTGTAAATAATTTAGTTGTAAGGTCAGCTTTTTCCTATCACATAAGGAATAGACCTGATGGAAACTACAAGAAAAAGGAGTACTTGTGACAATATAAAATAGTTGTCGATAACAAGAAAAAAATTTCAAACACAAGTTGTCTAAAATGAAAATAATTTGGGACAAAAAATAGGAAGGAAATGGGTTATCTATAATAGTCTTTATAGACGACATTGTCATAAAAAATAAATTTATGGTAAAAATTTCGTCCAAAATTTTTTACTTTCATTAAAAAAATTGTAAAATAATTTTGTACAGACTTTGAAATCCAAAATTAGAAAAAATTAAGGATAGGATGTGAGTGAAAAAAATTCCCACAAATATAAATGTCAACTAACATTGGAAATTTTGTGATGATATCATCATCCGTAATTGTTAGCTTTTCATCCAAAGTAGGTCACATTTGATGCAATTTTGTTTTGGGCGGAGGTCTTCATGTGAAAATCTAGGTAATGTAAATGACATATATCATTCAAATTTCTTCTTTGAAAAACCCTAACACATCACTTTCCTTATGTTGCTAATTATATTTCATATATAATTATTGTTATTAATTATATTTCATTTTTTATTATTCAATTTATTGTTTTTATATTAATATCATAGTTTTATTTTAAAATTATTTTAAGTTATAAATTTTCATATATTATTATTATTTATTATATTTTATTTTTATTATTAGATTTATTATTTTTAAATTGATATTGTAGCTTAGTTTTTTTAAATAAATTAAATTTATAATTATTTTTTATTCTTAGTTCTATAAAAAAAACTAGGGATTATGTTTATATTTTAAGGTATCATAGTTTATTTAAATTCATATATCAATATTAATATATAGTTAAATTAAATAAGTTTTTTCTTGATTAATTTTTATATTCGTCTTGGTCTAGTTTTATGTGTTTAGGTATTTTATATAGTCTAAATAAAAGTTTAGAACTTTTTTTTAATTTATGGTTAATTTTAGTTTTTTTAGGGTTTGTTAAACTTCATTTAGATTTAAGGTTTAATAACATTAAATTTTTTGAACTTTGAGTTTTCTAGATTAGTTCATGATTTAATTTTAATCTTCTCATTTTTATGTTAAATTTTTATGGATTTAGGGTTTATAGTTTAGTGCTTAGGGTATAGGATTTATGTTTAGTCTTTTGGGTTTATGCTTTATTGTTTAGAGTTAAAGATTTAGGGTTTGGGGTTTAGGTATAAGAGTTTAGGTTTAATATGTACGATTAGGGTTTATGTTTAAGGGTTTAGGGTTAAGGTTCAAGGTTTAGGGTAAGTGTTAAGGTTCATGGTTTAGAGATATATATTGGGTTTAGGATTTAGGGTTAAGGTTTGGAGTCTAGGATTAAGGGTTTATAGTAATGTGTTAGGGTTTTAGGTTTTGGGTTTAGGTTTAGAGTTTTGGTTTTATGATTTAGGGTTTAAAGTTTATGGTGCATAGTTTATGGTTTTTTTAGGTTAGGATTTAAGATTATGGTTTAATTTATATGTTTGATTAAATCGTTATTGTGGAAATTTTATCAATCTAATGACTATGATTTATTATTATGTTTGTATAATAAGAATGAACTTTATTTTAAGAGATGTTTTTACTTAGCCCTTCCTATGTGTGTTTGTAATAAATATAATTTTAAGGTAAAAAAATATATAATATTACTCAAGTATTATAAAATAAAAAGTGTGTGTGTTTGTGTGAACACACGCGAACGCGCATGCGTGCTTGCGTGTGCACATAATATAGGGACTATTATAGATTATGTATAGCAACGAGATAATATAATGATTTATTTTAAGAAAAATATAATATTATTCAAGTACAATAAAATTAGTTATATACACAGTATATATATATTTTATTATATAATAAGTCTAATAATAAGATAATGTAATCTAAAGATAATAAAATTTTAATATTATTTAAGTATAATAAAATAAAGTAGATATATAAGAAAGATTGGGGCTATTATAGAATAAGTGTAATGATAAGATAATGTAATAATAAGTTAAGAAAATATGTGTGTGTTTGTAATATAGTATATTATAAATTAAGTATAATATACAAATATATAAGTTTAAGATAAGAAAAATATAATATTATTTAAATATAGTAAAAGAAAGTATATACATTCAAGATTTGGTTTGGTATAGATTAAATATAATAAGAAAGAATTGTTAAATTATTTTTATATAGATGAGATGTCAATTGATAAAAACTTTGGTGAAGTTAAATAATAGACAATTAGATAAGTTTTGGAATTAACTTCAATCATTTATTAGTATGGTGAGAACTTATATTCATAACAAAGATGGGTGTTGTCCTTGTACAAAGTATAATAACATAGCATGTCAATTTGTTAATACGATTAAGTACCACTTGTTGAGGAATAGGTTCGGATAGAGCGTCATATGGCCACATCATGGTGAAGTTGAATTGGAGTCGGATTTAGAACCATTTTGATATTAAAGAGGTTATTTTAATTTTTTAATCATTGCATTTTTATGTTAAGTGTTATATTTAAGCACATGCAGTATGTTTTGGTGAGTTAATACGTTTCCATGTAACATAAATGAGAATAGTAGAACCTTAGTTGACTTGTAGTTGGCTTTAAGTTTGGCCATTGGCCGCATCATTAGTAGTTGACTTTTGAATAATTGGACTTAAAGATTGAGTTGGAAATGAGTTGTTGTTGGTTATGAGATTATGGTTTGTCATATAACCTTAGCCTTTTATGGCTAATTGTTGGTTGTGACCATTGTGGGTAAAGTTTTGATGACTTGATGAGGATGATGTATTTGGATCTTGGATTCCTCGTTGAATTAAAACACCAATTACTTAAAGTGAAAGAAGATTTGAGTCGAATAGGAATCTTTTGCCTCAGGTTAGGCCTTTGAGTGAAAAAGATCTTTGGGTTGGAGGACGCATTTCTATTTCATAGGTTAAATCAAAAATCCTATGGTCATATGCATACTTACGTATAATACCCTATTTTTAGAAACTTTAATTATAAATTAATAATTATGTGAGATTTGTTATAATGATTATTATAGGAGGTTTAGTATTAAATGTGTTATTGTTATTAGTATTATTGCAATAGTTGAGATATAAATTTAATTAGGTTAAAACTTGATAGAAATTAGATTATTAATTTTAATCCTAGATATGCCTATAAATCTTAGCTTAATTGTTTTATTAAAAACCATTGATCCTTAACCCAAAATAATTTTCTAAAATTTATCCTAGATTATTTTCATTCTTTCTGTTCCTTTTTATTTTTAACCTATCCTAGATCGGATTATTTTTTTTCATACTATTTTTCTACCCGGTACCCTAATCTACCTAAACTAAATCTAAAATATAAATATAACATAAACCTATTCTATTATACCCTACATTTTTTATCTGCACATTAATTGTACCATGCACTCTACTCCTCCCCCAATCTCTCTCCCTATGCTACCTCTACATTTTTTTATACGCATACACACGCATATTTGTATTTTACCCAACCTCAAGACCCATCCGAAACATAGCCTAGGCCAAATGCATTTCCCCCTATCGACGACTTCTACCAATCCCACTTCCACCTTCCAGCACCCAATCAACCCTCGACCACTGCCACCATCGACTGTCTGTCCAACACTCCCTGCCACTTCCAGCACCAACCACCATCACCCTTCGCGTACACCCCAACCCACCTCCATCTAGGCACTATCCTCACCACCCAACCCAGCAGAACCACCCTAGCTATCACCCTCAACCACCAGTCTCCACCATGGAAAGGTATTGTCAACCTAGCCCCAAATTTTACTACTAAAAAATTTCATTTAATTAAGACAAATAAAAGCATGGGGGTGCTACTATTGTGATCAGTACAATCCTAGCCCTCGGCCAGTCTTGTACTAACCACAAGGTTAAGGAAAGGTATTGTCAACCATTAGTCAAATTTAAAACAAGAAGCCATAGAAGAACTTAAATGTTCATAGTACGAAAATTAGAGTGTGCGTAAAAAGAGTTTACAATCCAAAAGAGTGCATAATTAAAGTTCTCAAAGGGATAAAAAGGTGTGGTACAAGAAAGCAGAATTGAAGTAAACTGATACAAGGTAAATAAATAGTAAAAGAGAATCTAGGCAAGTCGCTCTCGATCCCCAAGCCAAGTCTAAGCTCAACTCTCAGCCCCGCCCAATGCCTCATAAGTATCTTAGGTATTGAAAATAGCATCTCTTACTTGCATTAACCCAGAAGGGCCCTTTACTCGTGGGAATGAGTAGCATCCATGAAATGGGTGGTCAATATGCTACATATTGAGTAAAATAACCATGAATCTAAGGCCAAACATACAAAGATATATAACACAAGCATGATCACATAGGTAACATACCAACAATACAAATAGTAAAGGCCATACTATAGTCTGGTTAAACTTAATCTTTATATTTCTAATCAAAATGCTCATTTCACACCATACTCTTTATAAGTCCATGCGAGTACGGGAATTCCACTATTATAGCCAGTGGATCATAAACGTACAGGGCAGAATACACCTGACCACTATTATATGTCGGTGGATTGGTCTCTAGGGCAAGATGCTCCTGGCCACCATTATGCTGGTGGAGCGGTCTGACCCCGACTCTCATGATGTTTTACTGTAAGTACTTAGTGTCTTTTACATGTCTTATCATAACTTAGAGTTTATTTTATTGAGCTTAGGATCCCCTAATATTATAGCCAATGGATCGAAAATGTACAGGGTAGAACACACCTAACCACTATTATATGCTGGTGGATTGGTCTCTAGGGTACCCCGACACCTAGGCACTATTATGCTGGTGGATTGGTCTGAGTCTGGCTTAATAATATTCCTCTTTAAATGATTAGTGTCTTACTGTGTCTTATTCAAAAAGTTTTCACCCTTGTCATGCATGTTCTTTGGGCTACACCATCCATCTACTCCCATTCTCCAAAGAGGGCCCGCCCTATATCTTAGAACTCCTGCATCTCCTAACATATTCCGACATCCTTTCCCTCTTCTAATGAATCATCATGAATATCCAACTCCTAAGTGTGTGGGTTAGGACCTACCACCTTATGCCATCTAAGCCCACTCACTATCATCCTCTAGGATTTTCCCTTGAAACCCTAATTGAACCTATGTGGCCCATCCTTCTCTTGTCTCACACAACCAAAGCCCCTTTACCACCAAACACATCATCTCACTTAGATTAAACCCCAATCATTTCACTTGACTCCCCAATTACACATGGGACCATGAAACCCTAGTTGGCCACCCCAAACCCTAGCACTTTTCTTTTCTCATGTATGACCTCTCTATTACTTGTCTACCATCCTTTCTTCCCCATGACACCTGTACTCACCCTTCATATGAAATTCTTCCACTCTTGTCCCATATTAATTTCACTTCCATAACATCCTCCATCTAGGGTTTTCCTCCCAAATCCTAGCCAAGTTCTTTATGCACCCTTATTCCAACCTATGTACTATTTTTCACCCAAGGTCTCCAATCACTCTCAACAACTCTTTCCTTTCCTTACTTACACCCCAAGATAACTTTTTTCACGTAAGGATTATCCTCATGTAGACTCCATCCATCCCATGCAAACCCTATAATTCCCTGTGCAAGATTCACTCCACTCTTTTATTTTGTCCATATTCTCCTTTTATTTATCCCCTCATGGATCATGAGGTAATTAGATCAATCTCATATCCCTTTAGTCAACTCACTTCCCCTTTTTCACTTTTCATCCTTTCACCCTATACCACATTATTAAAATCTCCTAGCATGCATATCCTAGAGGGCCATATCATATAACACCACAAGCACAACATACATATCATTATACACATGCTAAAAAGGTAGTCACATAAGCATGCCTCAGCTCCAAGCTACGCTACAAGTAAACAATCATAATAATCATAAAGTACACAAGCATATCATGGCATATGGCATACAAGGCATATAACACACACATAGTTGGTCTCAGCTACATCTTTACCTAATACGACACCGGTCTTGGAGTACGCTCCTATACCTCCTTAGGGTTTTAACTTGATTCATTTATAAGAGGAAAATACTAAGGGTTAACTTTCTTCTTACGAAAATTATCATTATTTCCTACCTTACCCTTATCATAGCCTAATATTAGGATTACTAATATTAATAGTATTTTTACAAGTAAAAGTAGGGTTATTATTCTTAAGGTAGCTAATCATGTTACTACTAGTCAAAATAGATCTTAGTAGGTATATTGGTTCATGCTAAAGTATTGATAGAAATATTTATATTATTAAAGATAAGAGCTTTAATATTACTGATAATACTAATAATAATAGTTGTAGTGATAATACTAATAACAAGCTAAATCTTATCAATAATAATGATATTAAAAATATTAAAGTAGTGACAATAATGATAATAATAATAATAATAATAATAATAATAATAATAATAATAATAATAATAGTAATTATAGTGATATTAGGTAATATCAACAATAATGACAAAGTAGTAGTAGTAGTAATTGTAATATGAATAATAGTTCTAATCTTAAGAATAATACTAATGTTTCCAAATAATCATAACAATAGTAACCTTAGTGATAATAAGGTCAAGGTTAATAATAGTGATAGAAATAATAATAATAATAATAATAATAATAATAATAATAATAATGTTAAGAATAATACTACTACTAATAATAATCGTAATAGTAATAATATAAGGGTTCGAGTATTTACAATAATAATAATAGTAATAGTATGCAGAAGTTAGTATTAATAATGATGATAATGATGATGATGATGATAACAACAACAACAACAACAACAATAATAAGGGGTCAACTATTATTAATAATAATATTCTGAAGTTAGATTTAATAATAATGATGATGAAAATAATAATAATAATGATAACATAATAATAATAATAATATTATTATTATTACTACTACTACTAATAATAATAAAAATGATAACACTTACATTAATACAGTTTAAGGGTTTTGGAGGTCAGGGTACCACCTAGGGGCAGTGGTGACCAAGCTACACCAGCGGTGACTCACGGCGGCGGCAAAGGGAGAAGAGAAGGTGGAAAGGTGTTTGCCTAGGCTAGAAGAGGCGGAATGAGAGGGTGGTTATGGTGGTGGTGGATGCCTCAGGTTGAGAGGGCTGAAATGGTGATGGTGGTGTAGCCAAAGGGGCGGCGCAGGCAGTGGTGGGTGTGGTGGCCAAAGGTGGTGGAGGGGAAGGAAGGGAGAAAAGGAGGGAGGAAAGGAAAAGGAAGGCTAGGGGAGGTAGGGAAGGTTCTGCTGGTTGTTTTGGGGGGTAGGGGGAGTGGTGGTTGCGGCGGAAATGACGATGCGAAGGGCAATAGTGGTTGAGAGTTGGCTGATCGAGGGGCCAACTTTGCACGGCCAAGGCGGCTCATGCAGTAAGAATCGAGGGTGGGGAGTGGTGGAGGGTGGTGTAGGGAGTGTTTTGGTAGGTGGTTCGGGCGGCGACGCTGGGTGGCGGTGACGAGGTGGTTGTCCGAACATGTGACGGTGAAAAAGGAGGGAATTTATGGGCAGAGAAAAAGAGAGAGGAATGAATGGGGGCAGTTATGGGGTATTTATAAGCTATTAAAGGGGAAAATGATAGAGGGGGAAGAGGATAAGAGAGAGACATGCGTTGCAGGTCGCCGGTAGGCCAATGTAGGCCTATAAAGTTGCAAGACCAGCCTGGTCAGGAGAGAAGAAAAGGAAGGGGGAAGGCACGCGTGAGGAGAGAGAGAAGAGCTGATTAGGTCGAGAAGGGAGAGGAATTGGTGGGGAAGAGAGGGGAGGTGGCAGGCCGACGTGAGGGGCATTGCAGGGTCGCATGTCTGCACGGGGAAGAAACGGGGAAGACGAAGGATCGGGGAAGAAGGAGGAAGAAGAAAAGAAGTGGACCAGTCGGCCCAAGGGAAAAAGAAAGAAAGAAAAAGGGGGAGAGGACCAGACGATTGGCGAGGGAAAAAGAAAAGGAATGTGGGCCTTGGGCTGCATGAGGGAAAGAGGAAGTCTGGGTAGCGAGGGGAGGGCTAGCCTAGATCGGGGAGGAAGGAAAAAATAGAAAAGGAGAAAGGAGAGGAAGGAAAGTAAAAATGGAAAAAGAAAGGAAAAAAGAGAAAAGGAAAAAAGGAAAAGGGGAGAAAAGAAAAAGAGACAGGTTGGGGTATTTAGAACATTTTGGTATTTTTGAATATTTAAAATAATAATATTTAGTAAAATAATAAATAAATTTCCTTTTTATATTAATTTAGGATATTTTGAATAATTTTTCCTTAATTCCATTTTAATTAGCAAAATACGCTAATTTTTTCTAATTAAATTATTTATTTTTTTCCTCTTGATTTTACCTTAAATAATTTCTCTTATTTTAATAACATAATTAATTTAATTAATTTCTCTAATAAATTCTTATTTAGCTATAATTTCTTAAATTAGGGTTTTGAGGTATTTCAAACAACACCTCCTGCCTTCACCCCCTACTCCCCTTCTCAACCCTATTCTTTTTCTTCAACCAACCTCCCTCACTAAACTAACCCTAACGCACCACTTCCAGCCCACCACATCACCTCCACCATTTGTCCAACACCACCTCTCTGCCACCATCTTCTTCCTACCCCACCATAGCCAACCCCCGCATGTAAACACCTTCCAACCACAATCTCCTAGCCCTCACACACTAGCCACCATCTCTATTTTCTTGCACCTCCAGACGTACCACCAACCCAACACCATTGCCCCTACATGCACCTTCCTTCTAGCAGCACCACTACCTTCCTCCTTCACCGTTACTACTCCCCTGCCTCGGTTCCCTTCCATTCAAACCACCACCACTTTACAGCCCACACACACCACTAAGTAGCACCACAACTAGCCCATCCACCACCGTAGCTAGCACCATCACCACTAGTCAGCACTACCCTAACCTTCAACCACACCATCCACCATCTCAGCAATCATAACCACTGACCACCATCACCTCAGTGCGCAAACCTTTCTCCTCTACACTCCCCTTCCTACCCAGCTACCTATAGCACCACCACCACCCTTCTCGTAGCCAGCCACCACCCACAGCTACCGCCTACTTTGTCGACCACAAACCATCACCATCAGTCTCCACCCCATCGGCCACCATCTCCCTTGCCTCACTCCACCACCCCAGCTAGCCTCAAGTCCGACCCCCCTTCTTCGTGGCACTACTCACGCTGCATGCGCAACATGAGGCAGTTTTGTTTTAACAAATATTTGGTACTCATATTAAATGTAAGGGTATCGTGGTAATTTTAAAAAAATAAATAATTTTATATTATAATTATTTTTATCTAATAGATATTAAGTTGGTAATTTTGGTATTATTTTTAGGTAAAAAAGTTTGATTAGCGGGGTCTTATAATTTTAATTTTATACCACTAATTTTACATTTTTGAGAGAATTCTGATAATTGTTATACCTTACTAAAATGTCAAACATTGCATGATAGCACATCTGTATTTTTATGTACAATCTGTGTTAAGTATGTTATTATATAGTAACCATTATACTCTACTAAAATGATAAATATTGCGTGATAGCACATTAGGATTTTTGTGTATAAAAATTTGTTAAGCATGATTTGTTACATTATAATTATGTGTTAATTATTATTATTATCAGAAAAACCAGTAAAACGAGCATGTTATCCGATGTAAAATATTTTGGGAATGAAAGTATGATTAAGATGATTATGTTATCAGAAAAATATTTTACGTGATATGTATATATAAAATATTAGGGTGAGCATGCTTAGATATAATTATGGAATAATAAATATAGATGTGTGCCCTAGGAACAATTTAGTTATTTTTAGTGTATTATGATATTTATCCTAAAAATCATGTCTTATATGTATTATCTATTGTTGATTATACGATCATGTGTTTTAGATGTTTTAAAAGTGTATTTGTATACAAAAACATATGTAAGGGCAAAATGATCTTTTGACATAGCTAATAATATAAATTGCATAATAAATAATTAAATTATTTTATTTTAGCCTTTTCATGACAAATTAATAAATAAAATAGATTTAGTATTTAAATGGATGATAATCTAATAATTATTTGTCATAGGGGTATTTTGGTCATTTTGACCTAATGTGCACGAATGTGAATAATTAGACATAGGATGACCTTGGACTTTTAATAGGTTAACCTTAGTGTCGACTTTGACCTTATTTTGGACCGTTGACCTTAGGAATAACTTGGATAATTGAAAATAAAGAAAAAATGGATAAATATAGAAATGGGAATAACTGTGTAATATGTGACATCTATGATCACCTTATAAATACTAGTACATAAAGTGCAAGACCTCAAGTTTGGGAATGGTTTCTCTCTATGAGTAGCTACCCTAGAGACAATGTACGAGTTATCAGTTTGTTTGATTTTTTGGTGCATCGGTTGTGCCCCAGCAAGGCCCTAGTCAACTCTATAGGTGACCTACGGGCCCTATAAGGAGTATCGATACTTAAGGATTAGGTGTCCAAGGTGAGGAGGGTACTATGTGCCTTATGCATCAATGTGACTAGAGCGCTGTTATGCCTCTGGGTTGGATGGTTAGGAGAGCACCGTGATGCTTTGTACACCGATATGACAGGTGTACTTTTATATCTCCAGGTCATTATTGTACCTCCCTCGAGTAAATAAAAATATAAATGATATGATTTGATTGGAATGATTATTATTAGATATTGAATTGGTTTTTGTAGTAGCCTTTGGGCCTACTCGTGGTTTCAATAGTAGTCTTTATGCTTATTTGTGGTTTGGTGGTAGCCTTCGTGCCTACTTATAGTTTTGGTAGTAGCCTTTGTGCCTACCTATGATTTCTATAGTAGCCTTTGTGCCTACCTATGGTTTCTGTAGCTGCCTTTGTACCTACCTATGGTATTAGTAATAGTCTTCATGCCTACCTGTGGTTTCGGTAGCAACCTTCGTGCCTATCTGTGTTGGTATATTATACATGTGAACATACCTGTGATGTTATGGATCTTATTATAGTATACATATAAGTATACCTATGATGTTATAGATTTTATTATACAGTACATATAAGTATACTTGTGATGTTATAGATTATATGATATTGTACCTATAAGTATACCTATGATGTTATGGATCTTATTATATTATACCCGTCGACATACCTGTGATGTTATGTATATGGTTGGGATTGATGTTGAGACATAAATTATGCTATGAAGGTTATAATTATGGTGTAGATTTGGGTTTTAATTATGACTTCAGAGAGCATCTTGGGATGCTTAGTTGACAAGTGTTATTACATTCTAAATGAACACACATGAACAGTATATAGTTTAGTGACTACTGCTTATATGTTATGATTATTGTGTTTAGATCATGTTATGTATGTCTTAATATTCATACCATGTATTGTCATAAAGCCTTATGGTTATTGTGTTGTGGTTGATCTAATCATACTTTAGAGAGCATCTCTGGTATATTAGTTGGTAAGTTTTATTATGCTGTCAATGAACTAGTATGAGTAGTATATAGTTTCGATGATTATGATTTATCTTATATGATTGTTGTATCTTGATCATCTCATGCATGTATTAATATTATACCATGTATTATCGTGATGCCTTATGATAATTGTGTTAGGGTTTTCTTCTAATCATTCTTCAAATAGTATCTTTGGGATGTTAATTTTGTAAGTCTAGTTGTTCAGATGAATGAATATGACTAATATGTGACATTGATGGATTTGATTATCTAAATGATTATTGTACATCAATCCTCATGTGTGTGTGTGTCTTATACCATATTAGTTGTATGCCTTACATGTGTTCCATGTTGGTTTATTATATTGGTTTGATATAAATGGTTGCTCAATATCGTAGTACTAAATGATTCATTTTCATGGGTCCTACCTATTCAATGGGCAGTAGACTTTGCAGGTAGCTTTCGAGTTCAGTTGAAAGTTGTTAGTCGATTTTAAGAGTATAGGAATATCTGGTGTCTCTTTTGCTATTTGGTCTCCAATTGTAATTGGACTTTCATATCCTCCTGTAATTTCTCTCTTGAGTTTTGGTAGACTATTGATGTAACTTTTAACTAGCACCATACTTATTTATTATTCTCTGTATTCTGACTTTTGTAATCATGTTATTTAAGTAAAGTGATGTTTTATCCTTAGCACTTAGTATAAGAATGATAGAGGATTCCAGACTTATACTAACTATGGCGGTAACACCCATTAATTTTGTAATTAACACTTCCCTAAAATAAAAAAAAAATTAAGTACTAAAAATGGGGGTATTACATTAGACTTTAGATCTCTATTTTTTATATTACAATGATCAATTGTGTGAATCATTAATTATCTATCTTGGACGTAAGTGGGTTACTTTGGTTGATGGCTATGGTGGTTTCCATAGTTGAGACGATAATTTCTTTTAAAGTCAAATGAAATGTCTTGATTTTATCACCTAAACGAGGCATGATAATTGAAGATGAGTTGTATGCAGGATGTAATCACTTAAAACAACAATGGATTGGGTATCTTAGTATCCCAAGTTGTGTGTTAGATGTTATTCCTTAAACCATTAGTGGGTCCGATAACTTAGTATTGTAAGTTATGTATTAGATGTTATCACTTGACACATCAATGGTGCAATAGTTTGTGAGTTGGTTGTACCTTGGTTGGTTGAGGTGATTTAATGGTATCGGTTATGCATTATGAGATGTTGGTAATTACAATTATGTACTTTTTAGTCAGTTGATAAATAGTTGTTTGAGTTGGTTGAGGATATTATACATGAATACTTTGTGTTAACATGAGTTTTGCATGACTAACTAAAATCATGTGATTATATATCTTTATGCATGATTTTAAGCTTATGCGAATTATCTGCGATGGCATGCCTATGTTATGTTATATGTTATCCATACATTTATATAGTAATTTAGTCTTACTAGTACACGGGTATCGACATATCTATTTTATGGTAACTACTCAATTTAAATGAGCAAGGAATGACTTTTAGAGGAGCATGTGTAGGCTATGTTGCTATTAAATGAAGCCTTGGGTTTTAGCCAGATAGTAGCTAGGGTTATCCAATGTAGTAGTTCTTTCGCTCTAAGATTTGTACTTGTGTTTCCCTTATTTTTTTCCACCATTTTGGGATATCAAGTGTGTTGTAAAGTGTTTAACATCATTTTATTAAGGATCCTCTTTCAGCCTTGTTGAATGATTTTGTTGGTTTGCCTTAAACTTGGATTAAGTGTTAACCACATCTAATTTTTAAGTTTGAGTAGTTTTAGCCTTACATCCAACATAGGTTAGGTACTAGTTACACTTATTTTTGTGTTAGATGTGGCAGTAGCATTCTACATTTTTTATTTTGAGCTACAACATATCTCTATTTAAATGGAAATTTGAAGTTAAAAAGCTGGGGATGTTATATTTAATCTTTTTATTATTTGAAGTTGTTCGACTGCTATATTGGGAGTGTGTTGGGCCTAGCTCACATGCTCATTGTACCATCACCATCCACCCACTTGATCAACCTAGATGGATGTAGTTGTAGTTTTCTTACTCTTTTAGTCCTAATATATTCGATTTTATGGTAGTTTCAAGTTCATTGAATATTTTCATCCTCTACATTTGTACCTTGTCATGGTATTGTACCATTATTTATCTTTAGGACATCAATTGTCTTAACATTAGATCAATATCCCAATTATGTTAGATTAAAATACCACTCCTCACATTTATTACATTGTTTTTCAATTTGAAATTTCATTTCTTCGAGGTTGAAACATTTATGATAAATATCATCTCTATTTGGTATTATCTCTATAGTTTTTTCCATGAATTCATAAATTAAAAGTTTATCATGTTAAACATGGAGAAGAACTAATGTACTGAAGTTAGTTGCTATCACTACACAATCCCTACCTTCATTGATAAGTGATGTTTGGTGGAAGCATAAGTTTAGTGAATGAAGAACACTTACATATCACTCTCAATTAGGCTCATAGAGAAAATAATCAAGAAGTTTATACATTATCATTCATGTAGATAATGTAAAAGAAAAATAATTAAACTAATGTACTAAAGAGATTTATTTTATGACTCATACAAATAATGTAAAAGAAAAATAATTAAACTTATATAGGGTCTCAACAAGAGAAAATTTTAAATCATTAATTTGACTCGACTATAACTAGTAATGTTGATTACACATGATTTACATAGCTCCTAAAAAGAAATAAACTAAATATATAAGATAAAACTCCTAAAAAATATAATATAAAACACACTATAACCAACTAATAACTTAACAAACTTATTAACTCTGTAAACAAATAAGCACTATTGATGATATTGTTCACATAAATAGTAACTTGTGAATAGTATCAAATAAAATCCTACCAAAATTTATCTTATATTAACTAGCAACCTATAATAAGATAATTCACACCATAATATAAACTAATTTAATAAATAAGAAAATAATAATTAACTAACTAAGTATTCATTGATAAGGCTCAGCCGTAAGGTGCAGTGTCCTCTCATAGGGCATACTATTCTTTCTTTATGATATACCATCCTTTCACTTTTAGGGCATAATATCCCCCCATAAGGTCACATATTCCTCCCATCGGACACTTTGTAGGATCTTCCATAGGATACCCTCTAATTGTAGGTTGTGCTCCTACATCAATGAGTATTCTCTTTTCTTATATTACTAATTTATTCGTTACATTCTAATGCTAGGGTAATCATGCCTCATAGTATTAATAATATTGGAATGTCCTTTCTTATTTCAAAAGTATTATAGATGCAAAGTAATTAATAATTAATTTATGTATAATATTAAATATTATTCTTCTTTTAATTTGTATCAATCTTAACCTTTATTCTTGGAGTTTATTATTATTTAGCTTTAGAATAACAAAATATTAAATAAGTAACTTACAAAAGTGATGTTTGGTATTATTATGTGGTATTTGATATGTTTATATAGGTGTTTTTATATGGATTGGTGTCATATGCTATGATTTATATGCCTTTTTGTTCGAGTTATTATTTATTGGCCAAGTTTTGCAAGATTTATGATCTTGAAGTTAAAAGGATCAGAAAACTAGAAAGAAGAGGATTTGGATGGAACTCGATCAAATGAGTCAAGTTGACACGATAATTGCAAGTCAAATGGACTAAAGAGTAGTCAATTGACTTGAAGAGCTTTATCATTTGAACCTAAAATTGTTACCATGATATATAATATCATTTCAGCACAACTTGTGTCAACTTGCAGCTATATATTCAGTAAAGGCTGCCAAGATGTCTTGGGGAAGGTGTTGTTCAACACGACTCGTATTGACCCAAATTTCTGCATAATGCATTTTTTCCCTTTCTCTGGTGTGATTCTATAGGTTGATTTATGGTTACTTTAAGAGCTTATAAATGGTCATATTAAGCGATTTTATGTAACAAAGCTACATATATTATTAGTCTTCAATCTAATTCTAGATCCGAAGTTCAACAAATATGTCTTTAATTCTTCTCAACATTAATATTTCATGAGTAATATAGGTTCTTTATTTAATCTAAGTATGTTTATTTCAATTATTATTATATTTTAAATCTCTTTTACTAAGAATATGGTGAAACCCTATTCTTTATGATATTGAATTGATCAACTGCTTGATTTTTATATTACTCTATGTATTTTATGGTATTAAAATTAATTATATCTAATTAATAGACTAATCAAATTTAATTAGCATTTAAAAAATTGAGTTAAGAATGATAGCTAATTCTTTACACTAGGTTGCAAAGTATAAAAAAAAATTAAATGGGTTATGAAAGTAATTACACGATCTTTATAAAAATATGGAAGAATAATTAATATATTGAATGTAAATATCATCATTTGGACAAATCCCTTAACCGGAGACATCGAGACTAATAATTGGTGTCATGTCTATTTAGCTTGAGATAGTGTTAGTTATATATTCTTGTTGACATATGCTTAGTAATTGAATACGTCAAGCAATTGGTTAATTGAACTTTGTCAATGTATTAAGGTAAATTTGAACTTTTTGGTAACCTATTATTTATTAATTACTTTTCTTGCATTCTCTTTGTTTAAATCTTTTTTATCGTAGTTTATTAGTTTCCTAGCGAGAATGATTTGTCAAATTAGTAATTATTATTTTTATTTGATTTTGATAGCCTAGACCTAACTAGAGTAATTAAAGTATTTAAGTTATTATTTAATCTATATGAGAATTATACTCCAGTAATTATAGCGACCTATATTAAATACAAGCGGTATACGTTCTTGTTGATCAATATATTTAACCAATATTAGGAGGGCATGAAATGCTGCACAAATGTCCTAGCTTCTAGAGCCTCCAAAGACATAGATTTACAAATGGTTGTATTTATGATTAAGAGTAAATCCGACACCATTAGGTAAAAGTTGAAAGGTTAGTTAAAATTTTAAAATATAATATAAGCTAAAGATTGGTATGAACTTTGGAACCACGATAATTAAAATTGTTATAAAGACAAAGTTAAAATTGATCACTAAAAATTTAACTTCAATGGCAACTAAAATATACCCGATAAATATGTATCAAGGAGCTTGGCGGAGCCAAGGCAGGTTGCCTTTCCTTCCCTGGCCTAATTTGTCATGATATGAAGTACATTTCCTCTAGTGGGGAAAGCCAGCTGTTATAGAACTTGGATATTGTTAATATTGATAGTACGTACCCAAAAGCATAGAACGAAATAAATTCATGATATAGGCGTGCGCGCAGGGCATTACATTGATGATTTATTTTGATAGCGATCAAATTTAAAAAAATTAAAAAATTAATTTAATATTTAAATTATATAATTATTTTGATAAATAAAATATTAAATAAATTAGATATTCGATATGATAAATATAAATAATATTGTATCTGATAAATATTATATATATATATATATATAGTTAAAATACTATTTATTATTTTATAAAATTGTATTATATATAAGTATGTATGTATGTTTATAATTTAAAATAACAGTGTTTATTGTAAATAAACTTTGTACTTTTACATTATTATTTTGATTAAATATTTAAATATCATCTAAAAATTATAATTACTAATTAAATACAATTAATTTAAAATTTAACTTAAAATATTAGATCATATTAGTTTAAATTTGATTAATTTATTATTTTTCAATCGAATAAATTTTTATTCAATATTTTTTATTTGTAGATTTTAGAAATCAGAGACATTATTTATCATCCGCTCTAAAGTATCAAATATTCGATCTCTTAAGTATGTAAATTATTTTTTATAAAATATATAAATTGTCGAATATCTAATCCATAAACTCCTGATTTCAATCCTTTCCCACCCAATATAAGCATCAAGTCTATGCACCTACGTACGTACCACCAAAATGCTTATTGATCATTAAGCTTGAAAGGCGTAGCGATGCAATTACCATGACGTTGAGGACATGACACAATCCTTCCGTCTGTCCAACCCGTTTTAAAGCAAGCTGCTCTTAGACCTAGCTTAAAATTAATGTCGATTAATGCGATAAGCATGCAAACAGTTAAGAATGGAACTGTGATACTAATATTTAATTGGATATATTTGACAAAAAGTATTGTGGATTAGGTTTAGCGTGGTGATGAAGGAAGAGCACATTTGATGCGAATATACCTAATCCTCCTGCCTTTCTTTTTCATATTTTTAGTGGATAAATAATAGCAGTCATATTCTGAACGTAGATACTTCATATGCACACAAAACTAAATATAATGTCCTTGCAGGCCATGTCCTTCCAAAGAATTATATATTAGTATAATAACAAGCCGATTGCTGTGGATGATAACTAACTGATAAGAACACAAGCAAGTGAAGCAACATATATATATATATATATTATTGATCAAAGTACGTTGCATAAAATTGGTATTTTAATGTTAATGCGCGAGATGGTTGTCAATATGAGGAACTTTAGTGGAGATGCATTTTGGATAATCATAAGAACACAACAGTTTTTGTTCTCTCGTACAACTAGCATATAATAACATATTGACCCGAACAAGTGCTATAGATATAAGATCCTTTTCTTTGATTATTTATGTCTCCCTAGCTAGCATTGATTTGACAAAGATGACAATGCAGTATGATCCAATAATAAATGTTTTGCAGTGTTTTTGGGGTTTTAGAGTCACATAAGATAGTTAATCAAGTCACACCACTAATATAAGTGTTTCTGAAAGAGAGTTTTGTATTAGATATTGTTTTGGATGATGATGATGATGATGATGATGATGATAATAATAATAATAATAAATGGTATCTTAGAAAATTGTAGAAGAAGGGTTTGTTTGCGTATATCATTTTACGCAACCGCTAGCATCTAACAATATGACCAAACATTATTTGTGCTCATGTTGTGAGGTTTTTACGTGCTATGAAACTATCAAAACAAAAAAGAAAAGAGGAAAAAAAAAACATATATGACTACACGTACACGATTAGTACTAACACATGGTCAGAGCATCTAGGAAATACAATCCGCGCCCAATAAATTAATTGCTATTTGTCAAACTTGACCTATGTCTTCCTTGTTTTCCTGGTATCCCAGGATTGAGTTGTCAAGCTTCGAGTACCTTAGGGCTTGCCCTCTACGAGCAAAGGGGTTGATTCGTTAGCAAAAATTAGGCCTGCACAAGAAGTAAATTGTTAATTAGAGGTGTGTCGAGAGAGCCGTCAAGGAGCAACAATGTGCAATTAGTTAATTTAGCTAGCTCACGGTTGGAAATGTTCTAGGGTTTGGAAGAACTTATACATCAATATGTTATTATCAGTCGGTGGGGTAATTTATAAGTGCGTGAAAATTTAAAAGCGCCAAAAGAACTGTCAGCAACAAGAGGCTTCAAGATCTGAAAGCTCTGGGAAGGATTCTCCTCTCCCCCAATTGGTCGCCATGAGTCCGATTAATGCCACCACACCAGCCATCCATTGTTCCGGTGAAAATATCTTCTCCCATGGAAAGAATCGGTCGTCCGAACGGGAGGCTATCGGACGTCGTCCATCCTGACAATTATCGTTTGTCAAATCAACATCAACGACGTTCATTCTCCATGACAGGACAACAATACTAAAAACAAACAATCGGTCTTATATTCAAAATTTTCAAACGGATCACAATTTAAAAAATTAAATAAAAAGTTATTTAATTAAAAAATAAAAAAATTATTCAATTTGAATACGAATGATTTAATAATTTAATTTAAATATTAAAGTATATTATATTCAATTAATAATTCTAAATTTTAGATAATAATTAAATGTTTACTCAAAATAATAATTAAAAAGTATAAAATTTACTTACAATAAGCACTCATTTCAAATTATACACACATACATGATTATATAAAATAAAATTTTATTTAAAATAAATAAAGTTTAGAGTTTATATGTATTTAATTTATTAGATCAGATATTATTTGTATTTGTCGGATCAAATATCCGATTTATTTGATCTTTTATTTATAGGATCGGATATTTGATTTTTTTAAAAAAAATATTGAATCAGTTATTTGATTTTTTAGATTGGATCAATTTGGATATCAAATCAAATCGTCAGATATCAAATAACATGAATAAGCCCAGTAAAAACTTACTTCATGTTGAGATAAATTATATCGGCATTAAATTATTTGGTGGAAGAATGGGGTTCATGCCTAATGGTTTGTGTTGTTCTCCCATTAAAATACTCTATTTTTTATAATATAAGATGTATTGGATTTTAAATTTTATTTTATTATATAAGTTATTTTACAAAAGTTACCATAAATTAAATAATTTGTTTCTAATTTTAACCTTACTTTATTCTCTTTTAATTAAATGAGTAAAAATTATTAAACGTAATATGTATTAGTAAAAATAAATAAATTTTTTTCTTAGTATTTAATTATTTTTTTAATATTCACATAAAAAAATGTCTTATATTGTAAAACAAATGGAGTGAAAAAAAAAGAATATTACAAAAAAAACTCATTAAATTGAGCTATAAAATTAGGAATTTAGCATCATAATTTCAGTTAGAAATTGGACACCCTAAACTTTAATAGACACCTTATTCACCTAAACATAACATTTATAAAATTTATGGTGAAATATGCAAAAGGATTAAAGTAAGTTTTGAATTTTGAAAATATTTTTTTCTTCAAAATATGCAGGAAAGAATAGAGCCTTCCAAACTCTTTGGAAAAATCATTGATGTATTTAAAAACATAAAATTATTTATGTTCTTTTAAAAAAGTTAATTATCATTGCATCCTTGAATCCTCAATATAAGGTGTGCTTACATTACAAAACCATTTAATCATGACTTCACGCATAAGGAAACTCATTTCTTTTATGATTTTAATATGTTTAAAATATGTAATCATGAGTGCAGTAAAGAGTACATAAGTTTTGGAGATGAGCTGGATGTTTCACTACTAAGGAGTTATGGGATTTTTGTCTTCACTCAGCCAAGTTTCTAGCATCCCTCGGCATTGGGTTTTCCCCTGCTCAACTATTTCAAGTTTTCCCTTCCCCCATTTATTTTTAGGTATCAATTTTTTTTCCTGTCATAAAAGAATATATTACATTCTAATGCTTAAAAATTTTCTAATATTAATCTTCAAGTATTTAAATCTTAATCCTTACCTAATCATTAACCCTAAGTTGATCACCTTATTTTAAGCTCTAAGTTATTGCCATACTCTTTTCTTATGCCAACTAGATTTTATTTTTCTAGTTTAGATACCTAAACTAAAACCTTCACTATACACATTCACACACTTAACCCCCCCCCCAACTTCTCACTTATCATCACTCTTGTTCTTATTCAAGCGAGACACACTCAACCTCACGCTCATATTCTCTTCTGATTTTATGTTATCCCTCTACAACATCAAACTCCCTCTTAAGTGCTTTAACCCCTAAGCACCTCCCTCACACTTCCTTTTCTTTTCATGCAACACAACTCTTTTTACCTCTCCCTCTCTACCGTTAACTTACAACCTAGTTGTGATTGTAATACATTAAATTTTAGCTAACCTTAATTTTGAGTAATTAATAACGTAACCTAATTCTAACATCGGTTAATTTATTTTTCTACCTTACCCTAACTCTCTAATCCTAAATCTTACTCTAACCATAGTTTTTATTTTGAGTTATTAATATCTTTCCTAACCTTAAACTAGTACCCTAACCTAAATTATTGTTAACCTAAACCTAAATCTAAACCACACCATCTCCTTTTTCTTTTTCTTCTCCTTCCCATCATATTTCCGCCCGAATGGTTCTCTTCCTTTCCCCTTACGTGCATGAATCCTCCTATCAAGCCTACCCTTTACCCCCATCAACTCCCCCTCCTTATCTTAACAGTCTAGGGTTGAAATTTTTGCTGATTGCACCACCTACCCCTCGTCCTTCCTCTTTGTGTGCATGTGTATATAAGGCACATTTAATGCCTCTATTTTCTGTCAAAATTTTGCACCAACACAGCTTTCCTCCCTACTTTTCCCCCTTCCTTGTTGTCGCCAAAATAGCCCCAAAAACCCACCACTGGCTAGCTCAATCGAGTCATCAACACTACCACTGGAAGCCTTTACCATTTATCCCCCACTACCACTGGCCAACCTCAACATTTCCTACCCCTTACCTTCGGCCATTTGCACCGAATCTACCCACCCTCACTTGGAAAAAATCACCGAAACTAACTACCTCCACCTATGAATATTATCACCACAACATCTCCCTCCCCTTTGGCCATTCTTGTAGAACCTCACCCCAAGAACTAGCTAAAACAGTCACTGCACCCCCTCCACCCTTTGGCCAAGCACCCCACAACCACCTTCCTTCCTTTTTATTTCCTTGGTTGTAACCACATTCACCATAGCCACACCTCCCTCTTCAACAGCTTCCACCGTAGCCATCCCTCCTTATTTCAGCCTCCATCACCATTTCACACCTATAGCAATGGCAATTTGTGCCATTTCTTCCACCCTTTAGCTCAATACAACCTTGTAGTTCCTCCTCTCTTTGGTTACACAAGTTTCCCCTGTAGTTTGTTTTGATTTTCTCCATTTTTTCACCCTCCCATTTCCTTAATTATGTGGTTTAATAATTATGGTGTTTTTTATGGTTTATTAGGTGATTTTTTTTAAGTTATAAAAGAGGCAATATAGGAATAGAGTGCGTAGATATAAGAGTTATTTTTGCAATGATACTTGTCTTAGTCTAGAATTTTTGGAAGCTAAGTGTTATGCATGATTTTGTGTCGTACCATGCTATTATCATCATGTGATTATGATTGTTAATGCTATGATATGCAATTGATATTATATGATAGAAAATGAGTAAGTAAAGATTATGCGATATTGTTATTTTATGTGGAAAAAATCCTTGGTGTGAAATATGGTTTTATTATGGGTTTATTAATGATATGATGAATGTAAAATGAATATGATAAGGTCTATGGAGAAAAATGTGGATTTGTGGATATTGTTACCAAACATATAAGGTGTGCTTGAAATAAGAGTTTTGTTATTGATAAGGACTTTTTGGTCAATGTGGGTTAAATATGATAGCCATAAAATTTTAAGGTGTTATATCATCTAAAGTATGCCAAGGACTTTGTATGAAGTGGTTAAAGTAGTTGTGAATGACCTAAGTTTGATATGATAATATTAATACTAAAATCACATATATAAAACGATAGAGTTAGAGCATGAAATCAACATATTCTAGGATTGCATATTGAATTTAGTGATTATTTGAGCCATATAAGAAAAGTTATGATGGATTTATGAAATTATGGTTTATAAGCCCTAGGAATAGTAACTATTGAGATAAGGGATATTATCGCATGTGCAAGACCTTAAAGTTAGGCCTTGAAATTCAAGTATGTTGATGATAATAATAACTAAGGAAGATTTACTAATTTTAGTGGTTAAAAGAGTGGCAAAATAAGAGTTATGATAAAAGTGTGAAATTAGGGTTTTTTAGAAAATATAAGGGTGTTAACCCTAGAGAAAGGTCTTATGATCTTGTGATGTGCCTTACCTATTTCAAACATGTTTTATACTTGTCAAATCAAATGTACATAAGGCATTAATTATTTAAAGTGAACAATCACATGAGTCAGACCTAGGTATTTATGGGTTTGTTTCACCAAGCGATAATAGTGGCTCATGTGTGTTGTCCATGAGAGATGTTTCATACCATTCTACTAGTTTAGTAATAATAGATTGGGAGCATTTTTCCTTGAGAGGTATTTATAGATTCATTCCACTGAACGATAATAGTAGCTCAGGTGTGTTGTCCCTGAGAGGTGCTTTAGTCTGTCCCACCAGATTAAGAATAGTAGGGTCTTATACTCATTGTGAATAAGAATATGATTTGAGATAAGTAACATAATAGATAAGATATTAATGATATAAAGTGTAAGAGTACATGATTCAGGACCGAGGTGTTGGGTCCACTCTACTAGATAATAATAATGGCTTAAGTGTGTTTCCCCTGAGAGGTGCTTTAAGTCATTCCATCGGTTTAAGAATAGTGGCTCAGGAGCATTTTTCCTTGAGAGGTGTTAGGTCTGTTCCACCTGTAACACCTCACTTTTTACTACTAAAAAATTTCATTAGTGGCAGAAATAACTAAGTAAAAATATTGAGGGTTACTGCCATGATCGACATAATTTTAGTTTATGTAACCATCCTTATATCAATCACAAGGCTAAAAGTTTCAAAGTCATACAACGAAATCAGAATCAAAAGTGCATTAATAATTCAAATACTGAGTTTGGAGTATTACTCCGAGTTTACAATACCAAAATACAAAAAGGGGATACCGTGGATCAAGAGTCCAAAAAGGGTATCCAGTTTAATACGTAACCGGGATAACATATACTCTTCACCCGACCCCAACATAAATGGAGTCACTCATCCCCTCATAAGGTATCATAGGCTGTAAAATCATCTACCTGATCCTCTAAACCTATACAAAATATCTAGGGCCTTCTACTTGTGGGAATGAGCATCACTCATTAAACGAGTAGGTAGTATACTACGAACTGAGTATGGGAACAATACTATCAAGAATAGGAATGCAAGTAGCACATGCTTTCACATCAAATAATAAAGTAAATACAACCAAGTAAATGATCATCTTATAAGGCATAATGCGATTTAAATCCTTTTATTAAGTATAGTTCATTTTCATTCTTTTATGTATGAAGAGTGCAGGAACCCCACTATTCTTAAACCGGTGGAACAGTCTAAAACTTCTCGGGGACAACACACCCGATCCACTATTCTTTCCAATGGAATGGAGGTGATAACATCTTCTTGGGCAGAACACTCCCGAGCCACTATTCTACCTAGTGGAACGTGAATAAATCATCTCCTTAGGGCAAAACACTCCTGAGCCACTATTTTACTCGTTGGAACGAGAATAAATGACCATGGTCCTGACTCGCACATTCTTCCACTTTAAATCATTAGTATCTTTTCCATAAGTTGTAAATATGTGTTTTATTTCACGATGAGTAGATACCCCACTATTCTCAATCGATAGAACGATTTGAAACATCTTGAGGACAACACACCAGAGCCATTATTCTTTCCGGTGGAACAGAGATTAAAAACATCATCTTGGGACATAACACTCCCAAGCCACTATTCTACCCAGTGGAATGGAAATACATACATACATATATATAAGAAAAATAATCCCAAGGCCCTACTCAATTGCTCTTTCGCTTTAAGTGATTAGCATCTTATTTAATTGTTGATTCTCATGCATAGAACACAATCAAACAAGTATGCATGTAATATAGGTCCAAACCCTTAAGTCCAATCACAATCTAATTAAACTTCCTTTAGTGTTCGTTCTCCTGTATTGGTTGTTCCATTCACATTGTATTATGAAATCTCCTAAAATTCCTTCATTAGTATCACACCCCAAAAATCACAACCTAATTCCCATGAGTTTGATTTAGTAATCTCAACCCGATGTTTATATATCACACACTGAAGTATCCAAGTCTAAATCCTATAAAATTATCATGACACTTCATATGAAATGTTCACCATTTCCAATTTCTAATAGTTATTCTCTAATCCATGAAGATAGGATAATAATAGTAACATCTCAAGATAACTTGTCCTAAATTTTCTAGTAAACATTTATGAACCCCAAATCATGATAATATCTCCATGAATTACTCAAGTTATTATTGTCATAATTTAAGTCTCCTAACACATAAATTATCAAACTCCTTTAATATTCCATAATGGCTAAGTTACCCTTTTAGCACAATTAACATATTTCTTTTATACAAACTTATACCTCCCATTCATATTAATTTTTTTTCCAAGTCCCCATTAACTATCATATCTCATGAGAAACCTTAAGGACATTTTTCACAACTCACTTAACCCATATTTTATACCATAAGTCAAAATTTCATAGTTATGGCATTCTCATCATTCAACCCATATCTCATACCTTAAGTTATAATTTTCAAAAATATGGCATTCTCATCATTCAACCTATATTTCATTCCATGAACATGTTTTCACAAGTGTAGTATTATCATCATTCAACCATAGATATATTTCCACAAGTATGATATTAACAATACTCAACCCATATTTCATACTATAAGATGCATTCTCCCAAATATGATATCATTATAATAATCATAATATAATGGTATCTCTTACAACTCTTATACTGTTTCAAAATAACATTCATAACATCACAATTTATCAATATCAACATATGGTACATATTATAGCAGAAAAATTATGAAAAATACATTTAGTCATACAAGAAATTACTATCAAAATTCCTAAGCATCAAATAATATCCTTAACAACTAGGACACTGGGCTCTAAGCAAGCAAAATCCTAGACTACCTCCTCCAAAGATATTGGAAAACCACCTACAAAAAATAGTAAAATTATGGTTAGGATCGAAGAGTTATGAAGGGAAAAATTAAGGTAAAGAGGGTAGAAGTAGGTATAATCGTAGTCAAACGAGAGATTGAGATACGTAGATGTGTAGAGGAATGTGTGGTGGAGCTATGGTAGAAGCTTGGTGGTGTTTGGTTGAGGTTTGGAGGTGAAAATAGGGATGCACAACCAAAGGAATGGGGTTGCACGGCTGTGCAGCAAGCGGTGCGACTTCTAGTTGAGAGAAAAAAATGCATGGCCAAGCAGTGCAAATTTGCACAACCGTACAGAATCAGGCCGAGAGAAGAAAAAAAATTGCACAGTCAGACCGTGAAAGGATTGCATGGTTGTGCGGTAGGGGATTTTAAGTGTTGCACGGCCGTGTAGTAGGCGGTGCACCAGTCGTGCACTCAGCAACGCTATAACACACTAGAGGAATAAGTAGGGAAAAAAGGCAACGCTCGATGGCTATGGCCGACGGTGGTGAGGGAGAAGGTTGGGGTGACCTTGGTGGTTGGTCCACCGGCCTAAGGGTGGCGAGTGGTGGTCGAGGTGGCGCACGGTGGAGGAAGATGGTGGTGCGAATGCCAAAACAGGGAAAGGAAGAAGAAGAAGAAGAAGAAGAAGAAGAAGAAGAAGAAGAAGAAGAAGAAGAAGAAGAAGAAGAAGAAGAAGAAGAAGAAGAAGAAGAAGAAGAAGAAGAAGAAGAAGAAGAAGAAGAAGAAGAAGAAGAAAGGGAGAATAAGGGAAATGAATCTTTGGCACAAAATATCAGTAGAGTAAGGCAAAACCAAAGAGAAGTAGGGATAGTGTGAGGTGTGTGTGTGTGTGTGTGTGTGTGTGGTGACTCCAGAAGGAAGAAAAAGAATAACAAGGGTGGTGTGCAATGGGGAGGCTAATGATAGTTGCAGTTGCAAGTTGATGATGGAGGTGATAGCTACAAAGGATGACTAGGGTAGGGTAAAAGCTACAAGGTGAGGGCGGTGATGGTTGATGTAGGTGTTACATAAGGGTGGAAAGGATAAGGAGGCTGCAGGGAGATGGAGTATACAACGAGGGAAAGGTGCAGGTCTGCAATGATGGGAGAAGGAAAAGAAGAAGAAGAAAGGTGATGGGTAATGGATGATGGTGCAGAAAGGTGATGGGTGGTGGTGCAAGTGGATAGTGCAAGTGGGTGCTCAAGAGTTGTAGCAAGGGGTTGGTAGGAGAAGGAGAAGAAGGAAAGAAAAGAAAAGGAAAAAGGACAAGAAAGGAAAAGAGAAAGGTTGAGGGGATTAATTTAGGGTGATTTTGGATTAGTTAAGAGTAATTAGGATTAGTAGAAATTTTAGCGGATTTGATTTCGGTTTATGAATTACAGTTTATCAAAGTTAAAGTTTTCATAATCGATTAATGTTTCGGGATTAAGGATAGGTTAAGGATAATATAGGATTTATTAGGATTAGAATCAAATTAGATGTTAATGATGCGGGATTAGCTTATGCAAATTTTCGGGGTATTACACCACCTGTCGATAGTAGTGGCTTAGGCGTGTTGTCCTTGAGAGGTGCTTCAGACAATTCCGCTAGTTTAAGAATAGTGGGGTCCTTGAACTTATTATAAATAAAAGAATGAAAATGGTTATATCTAATAAAGAGGTTTGGATTAGTGCTTACCTATTAATACGATATGTGTTTTTTACATGCACTTATCCTATGATATGAATATATGTATTTAACTATATCCCTGACTCAACAGTATTGTTACCTTACTCGGTACATAGCGTACCAACCATCCTTTTTATGGATGTTGCTCATTCCTACTAGTAGAGAACACTAACGTTTTTATGCAGGTTTATAAGGACCAATTGGATAATTTTTTTTTACCTTTGATGCATTGTATGGGGAGGAGTGACTTTTCTTGTACTTAGTGTTTGGGTAGAGAGTCATGTTATCTGGATGATATTTTTACTCAGATACCTTTTGGACACTTCTACCTATAGTATCCCTTTTTGTTATATTTTTCTATTATATCCCCAAGTTAATCTCCAAAATCATATTTGTATTTCTATGTTTTATTCTGAATAGTTTTAGCCTTGTGATTGATGTAATGATGGTATTGTAAACCAAACTTACATCAATAACGGCGGCAACACCCGGTGTTTTAATTATATGCTTTCATTGTCAAATAAAATTTGGAGTATTATAGTGATACCCTTTTTATTTTCTGTGAACTCATTCCTTGCCAGCCAATCCCAACTCTCTCTTCTTCTTCCTCCTAGTTCACCATTTTTTTCATCATGTTGCTCCTGCATTTTCTAACATTCCTTACACAAACCACAAATGAATATACATTAACTATCCATGCCACAACCCTTTACCTATGTTTAACATTAATGTAGCTCCCCATGAACACCATTATCTCCCCACACTACCATTAACCTCGTGTAACCACACCCTAACCAATACCACTACCTCACTCAACCACACCCAAATCAATACCGCCATCTCATGTAACCACAACCAACCAACTTGCACCCTTCACATTGCAAACCACCCATCAATGATTGATCCCCACCCAAGAACCTCTCCACCAGCATTAGTTGCTCATATTGCAGCCCATCTCTTGTGTCACCACCCTACATTACATCCTCACATGATCAAACAACACCTTGGTTTTCCCTTTTAATCCCCCTTCCTTCCCTTATTTATTCATTAAAAATCTTTGATTATTTTTTCTAACCCTCTTGCGTATCTTGTTTAGGTGATCTTAAAGTGTTGGTATATAGAGTTTATAAATATTATTTGATAAGAGACTAATGTAGGTAGGTAAAGACACACATCTCTAGCTAAAGACTTTAGTTGTAATGTATATTTTATATTTTCGTGGTAGCACGTTCTAGTTTATCAAAATCATGATTAAAATATCTAAGCTTATAATTATGCTTCATTTTATGCTTATATGGATAATATGTGATTTTATGTAAGATATCATATTAAGCCATGGTAGGACTTATCCTTAATTTCCATTCACAATAAGTTACATTATTGCTCTTAATAAGTATTTTGTTGAGTGTTGAATTTCATGAGTTTAAGTATTTTTGGAGAAGTGTCTTGTTGAGGCTTGAGTTTGGGCTTTGGGGTCTTAGTGGGTTTCAAATCCTTTAATTATGTGAGATTATTTAGTGGTTGTAATTCATGTTTATTACATCTTTGGGTGTACAATAATATTTGGAGATCATGTGCAAAAATGGTGAGTGTTGGAATCGGCCATATTTTTTTGGTATTTTAGTGATATTTGGTGGAATCTATGTATAACATTATAAATTTTGGGGTTTTCACATGAATATTTATGTTTAGTATGGTAGGGTTTATTTAAGTATAGGTGAAGTTATTATTTTTTTAAGTTTTGAGGTATTTAGGAGAAACAAGGAAAAATGATCTTTTTGGGTTAATTCTTGAAAATTGAGGTTGCATACGTTTTATTAGGTTTAAAATGTGATAAGTCTTATATATGATTAGTTTGTGGCTAATATGGTTAACATAAGTATTTATATTACGTGAAAATGGCTTAAAATGGACTTAAAAGCCCAAGGGTATGATCGGTATTTTATGGGTGAAACATTGGAGTTTAATTCTAATTTTTGGATATGGTATTTATTATGATATATTGGAGCATTGTGTTAAATTTGGTGAATTGTTGAGTGTTATGGATAGATTTCTAAGTTGTTTGTAAATTAGGATTTTGGTGGGGATATTATTGTTCCCTTTGTGGGGGAAAGATGAAGGTATATGATACCTAATGTTGAACCCTAATTTGATATTCTCTTTAATTATCTCATAGCATGAGCATGAGCATATATGCATGTCTAATATCTATCATGTCATATGATTTCTATGTGTTATATATACCTTAGTCTATTAATATGTATTGTTACCTTCAAGACCTAGCATACTAATTATCCTTTTTATGAGCAATGCTCAATCCCAAGAATAGATGACATCTTGCTTTATAGGTAACTGGCAAATTAATGGTTTTAATGTGATTGTCTACATTAAGTTTTTATTTGGGTTGTTATTAGTATATGGTTATCGAAATATTTCTCTCTCTCTAGACTTTTAGTCACTTGTTTTCTATTGTATTTGTTCTTTTTTGTTTGTTGCCTGATCTTGCATCGTTTTTAGATCAACGATTTATCACATTTGATTTCCAGATACAAGTTACATTTTAGTCTTATACCTGACAAAAATTAGATATATGAAGTACTTTTTTTTATGTGGCTTAACACCTATCATTTTATTATTATTATTATTATTATTATTATTATTATTATTATTATATATGCAATATAAAAATTTTCAATAGTCAAATTTATAATTTTATAGACATTACGAATTTTGATGACAGATTTCAATTATTAATTTCTCTCAAATTATAATACATTATATCTTAAATATATAATTGTTATATTCATATTACAAAATAATTTTATAATACCATTTTTTATAATTTTTATTAATATATATTTAAAAATATTAAAAATTAAAGTTTATCTTCAAAATGTATAATGTCATGTATTCTTTTACGGATAAAGTATACAAGCGTGCCAAGGCATAGTTGTTATCATTAAAATAAAACCGACAGATCAGTGATGAGTGAAAGCAAAATTAGAAATGGCTACCGAAAGGGAATGCATGCCATTAACACATCTTGGTATCCTCGTGAAACCTGTATGTACGTCGATAATGAGTAATGACTCGTATCAAATGCGGTAATCCCCAACCCCCGAGATCTTCCGGCAAAAAGATATGGCACCACGCCAATGGCTCAATTGTGGATTTCACTCTCAAACTCAGGCCTGAATTTAAAGTGATAGGGATATCTCGGCTGAAGTAGACAGAACCGACACACCAATGAATCTGGTGGGCTGCCACAAGAGTAGGTAAACCTTTTTCCAATCGTGAGGTGAGGGACATGAAAAACACATGCAATGAGCTTCACTGGGATTGGTCCTTCGTCAGTGCCTGAGTGGAGATACCGAGATGCTACTTCCATGTTTAAAAAATATTTTTTTTAAAAATGTATCCATTATTTTAGATAAATATCTTTAATATAATAATTATATCAAAAATAACATGATAACTAATGTATAGAAATAAAAAATAAAGATAAAAATTAAAAATTATGTATTAATTTTTTGAAATAAAAAATGTTGAGCTAAAATAACCTTTTTCCATGGGCGAAAATGAGTCATATTCAAGGTATAATAATTTAATCACGTAAAGAATCCAATTTCTCCACCTTTATAACTGCGGATCAGGCAGATGATTCACCGAGAAAAGACTTTGCTAGACGAAGTGCGTCCTTGATCAAAAATAATTGGAGTGTATGTTTACGAATAAATTACTAACTGAATTCCATGCCCATTGAGCTGCTCACAATTATTGATGCTCATTACAAAGCAGAAGCCGCCAAATACAGATCTGTTGCGAGACCCACACTAAGATATGCTCATTACCCACACTTTTACCTGCCTGCCTATGGTGCTTTTTGGCTATTAAGAAGCTCTCCTAAGTGAACCACATGTATATATAAGTCATTTCCTCTGATAATGGAACCAGGGACCAAACTTATCCAAATTAGCTTTTAAAATACTAAATTGTCCCCTATGGGAAAACTAACTAAAATGTCACTCTCCGCCAGAGAAACCAAACATTCCGCTTTGTTTTGTTTTTTCCCTCCCTTGTTTCAGCCAAGTCATCTTAAACGGTGATCTTAATTATTATTATTATTTTTAAAAAAAGTAAGTGGTCACATGCTAACTAAACTAACGTATTTCAATTTAATCTAAAAAGTAAAAACTATTCTTTTCATACCGATAAATTTATTTTCAGTTTTTTTTTTTACTTCTTTCTCTCCTCTTCAAGTATGTTCTAGCTATTTGATCTCTTTTCTCTGGTTAGGTTAAAGATTATCATAATATATATATATAATAGTATCTATGTATAATGCAAGCATACTTAATATTTTAACCCATCCTAATTTTAGATAAGTAATATTTTAACTTAATTCTAAATATGAATGATTAATATTTTAATCTTGTCATAATTCATTAATTCTAAATTTAAACCTAATTATAATTCTAACCCTAAACTCATGTTCCTTTTTTTCTTTTCCTGAAACGAACCCGACTAGCCAGATCATACCCGATCTGTCAAACGGGGGTCGGGAACGTACTTGTTCCCCCCGAACCGAAGTACTCTTCGAATCAGACGTTGATACTTCAACGGATTTGTGCACGAACTAGCAGAGAACCAAGCAAATTTTCATTTCCCAATCACCGTAGTTTACAAGTAAATCCCCCATCGTATATATAATGGGAACCGAACACCAAACAATAAGGGGAGAGGAGACAAAGGTAAGAAATTAGATGACCTAAGGCCTCAGATTAGGTAGCGGGTGTTAGAGACAAGATCCGAGGCAGACGAAAAGCTGGAGGAGTGGCGTTGGTGACCACCAACGGTCGAAGACAAGGAGGAACGGGAATGGGTCGAGCCGCCAGGAGAGAAAAAGAGGGCGAGAGGGCTCCCCGAGAAAGAGGGGAAGAGAGGTTTAAATAGGGGGTCGTTAGGGCACAAGGAGCAGCCTGCTAACTGGGCCAAAACTTGGGCCTGAGCTCATTTTTTGGTTCAGTCCAAAACTTAGCTCGAAAAGAGGTCAATAAATACTCCTATATCCATCAGATTCAGGAGGCGGTTATAACGGGATAACACTGATCCTGAAACAAATGTTAATAGGGATTTAAATACAGGTTTCCCATACTCATTTAGGCTCGGGGGTGGCCATTGGTAACCAACTCCGCGTAACCCAAGGCTATCAATGGGATTTCAAAAGTTAGGGTGAAATCATCATCGGCCACTAAACACACACACCCCACAAAAATACTAGTGCCCCATACATAATTACAACGTATTACAATTTCGAGTTTAATTTAAACACGAGTAAAAAAATGCTTCTTCCCACGCTTGTTGCTATGATAGATGAGATTTATAGATTATTTTCATGCTTAAAAATGTCATTTATCTCTCATTAATTCTATAAGATTTAATCTTTTTGTCGAGTTTTCCTCCTTTGAATAGATTTTACAGGAAAGAAAAAAATTGAGGAAATTCAAGGAGAAATCAATGAAAAGAAGAAATCAAGTGAAGAACACATCAAGAAATGTTGAATCAAGGAGAGAAAAGTTGGAAAGGGAGCAAATACACCAAGAGAAGATATGCTGAAACTTCAAAAGGAATATAGTGGAAGAATCGAAAACACGGCACCCCCATGTTTCATAAACACGGGCCGTGTTAATGATCTCGAGCATTGATTTTAAAATTTCTGTCGATAGAATATTTGGAATAAAATACGGAGGTCCCATGTTTCCAAAACACGGACCGTGTTTCCATTTAAAAATTTGTAACTGTCCGCGCGACCTGTTTCTGATATATTTCTATTTCAAAATAGGGTTCGGGACAGAGGGAACGAATCGAAACAATTGGAATGTATTTTCTTCCTCTATTCCTCTAGAATATACATGTAATGCACAATTCCAACTTTTTGATCTTCTTGAATTCTAGTGATCAATTGACAATCTGCACTTCAATTGATAAGTCTTCTCCATTCCTTTATGAATTTCAGTCTCTTCATTTTTGTTAAATATAAGTAGATTATCTGCAATTATACTTGTGTTCATTCTATTTTCATCTTATTGTATCAATAGTAGATTTTGTGAATGTGTTGTTGTTATTAATTTTCAATATTTATATGTAATTGTGTGATTTTTAAATATGCAAATGTTTGAGTAATTTGAACAGGGTAGGATGATTTGAGGATGGAATTATATCCTAATTACAATAGCATATTTTGAATGTTTGATTCTAGATGAAGTTTAATTGAATTAATGGATCGAATTGAATGATTCTGTATCATAGATTAAGATTTTTGAACTAATTAGGTTGATCACCTATTTAGTTTAGAACTTAATCTTTGCTAAGGCAATGCAATTAACCCGTACTTGTTAATTAATTTGTCTAAAATAGCAAGAAGATTAATTGTTAATCTTATCCATTAATTCATGTAATTGCATAATCCGAGCTTATGTGATTATGATTGTAGTTGGCTGCTTTCCGTTCATAATGCTACCATTAATTGAATCTAGCGTTCGTAACCTAGGTTATTAAATGGTTAGAAAATAAATTGAGAGCATATTCAATTTATTAAGGTAGAGAGGAAGCAAAGGAATTTGTTATTATGAATTTCCTAAAGTCAACATTAAATTGTTTAGAATCATTCTTCTTATTTGAATGTTTGATATTCTGATTCCATCATCAATTCATTCCTCCCCTATTTATCAATTAGTGATTAAGACTTAGTATAGTTAGATTTAGTATTAGAATCAATGAAATTTTATAAACGGGGTTATAGCATCAATAGAAAAATTTGTGATTAAAATTTCATTCCTTGTGGGTTCGACTCCTTCTTGCCATATACTAAGTATTTGGAAGTTAGGATTTATTTAATAAATTTGTTGTATTTACGACAGTGCATCATGATCCCATTCCTTAATTTGACTTTGAGTTCTAGTTTACCCTAAAGATGGAAAACGTAGAACTATATAAGCGAGAAGACAATAAGATACGACCACCAAAAAGTGAGTGGAGAAGAGTATTTGATGACGTGAGGCCCGCATCATTTCCCTTTTCCCTTTTTTTGTTATTCCTTTTCATCTTCTTTTGCCCCTACATGATTTTTTTTTCTTTCCGCCGACCCATTTTCTTCAGTTAATTTAACACCCCCAAATTTACGAACTAAAAAGTTTATTTAAAAGGTTGATTGTAGAAGCTAAAATAGTAAATTGTGAAGTGTTGCTGCCAAACTTGGTACAAGTTCATTTTTCTCTTCCATTATATTACAAAGTGTTAAGGTTAAAAGTATTACTCCTCTTAAATTAATAACACAATTATAAAATAAGAGTAAAGAGAGAAAAGTAAAACATTTTAGCATCATTTCAAATAAAACCAACTATCAATAGTTATAAAATTTTAGTGAAAGGAAATACATAAAAATATTAAGACTAAAGAATCTTTCAAATCAAAAGATACCAGGCAAAATACTGGATGGCTCTAAATTCTTAACCCAAATAATAGCCTTCAACTAATATTAATTACAAGCTAACCAACAAAAGCTACTACCTATTGAATAAGTAGGGACGCATGTGAAGGAACCCTTCAGTACAACGGTATTGAGTAACTCATTATACAAACTAATATAAAAAGCGCACATGGAATATATAAACGGCATTACAACAATACAAGATATAAAACATACGATCATCTCATATCAAACTAAAAAAATATCAAAAAAGCTATATATTGCCCATACTCGCTCATTTAAAACATAATGTGAGTTACCAACCAAGTATATAAGAGATGTTATTTGGAATAATGATTAGAATCAATATCAACACCATAACCATAACCATCACAATATATCCCATCTATCAATATCAAAGCTACTAATAATCCAAAACACCACATATATGGCTCAAATGTACAATACCAATAAAATCTATAATACTATCGATAAGGCTCAAAGGCATAATACTAAACATAGGTAGGCATGAAAGTTGCTACCAAATTACTGGTAGACACAAAAACTACTACCAATCAATCCAATGATTATTTTGATTCAATAATAATTATTTTCATTGTTATTTGCTTACGTTGAGTCTAGAAACCCCATTATTCTTAAACCGATGAAGTAGTCTGAAACACCTCTCAGCAACAACAAACCCAAGTCACTATTATCGTCTGATGGAATGGACCCAACACCTCTTTGAGTAAAACACACTTAACCACTATTCTTAAACTGGTGGAATTATCTGAAGCACTTCTAGGAAAAAAAACACACCCAAGCCACTATTATTGTCCTGTGGAACGAACTCACCCTGACTCACATAATCTTTCTCCTTAAGTGATTAATATCTTATTCAAAGTGGTATTTCTCAAGGCCCTCATACATACGCATATGTAGACATACAAGGCACATAATATATCTTAACATAATCGTTTGAAATACATAAAACACAATGAACATGAATTTCAATACAATTCTCTAAGGAAAAGACTGCACCCCTCCTAGGGAACCCTAATTTTATAAGTCTAGCATAACCCGTCTCTCGATATTTAATTTATCACCAAATTTAATACCCATCCTTAAAATGTGATTATTAATAGTATACCCAAAAATCAAGGTTTAAATCCAATTTCTCATACATGTGATAATAGACTGCCTTTGGGGTTATTATTCACATTTCCCCACAAAACCCTAATTCCATAATTTCATCATTACTCTTTCCATAAAATTCATATAATCACCAAATTTAATATAAATTCCCAAAATATTATTATTCACATCATATATGAAAACTGCGATCTAACTCTCACATTTTACACATACAATAATAGTTTAGCCTTAGGGTTACTATTCACCTTTCCTACCAAAATCCAAGTTTCTTAATTAAATCATAACTTTTTCCATGATACATATATGACTCCAAATATAATATGAATTCCTAAAATGCCAATATAACCAATATATCCATAATTCAAGGTCAAACTCAAACAATTCCCACATGTGATAATAAATTTACCCTTAAGGTTACTATTCTCACTTAAAACCATTTTTCTCATTTATTGGACTTAGATAATATATATTTACTCCAAAATTTTCACATAATATACTTAGCCTATTTTGAACCACTTATCACATTAAAATACTTAATATTCCATTTTTATCCTATATTGACCAAAATTTTCCTAAGACAGCTAGGATACTCATTTTTCCACCAAAATCTTTTGAGTTTCAGTATGAATAAATTTTCAACCTCCAATGTATTCTATCATCATAAAAATGCATATCCACAATTATATATATTGATACTTAACCGCGACATGTATCTTTACTCATGGTTTAGCATGTAAAATCCTAACATGCGTATCTAAAACTCTAAAACACATATTCCCATACTTAGCATAATTAAGGCATACTTATCGAAGTAAAAAATTATGATATGCTTGAAATGACCAAATTATCCCTAGGGCACACAATAATAATAATCATTCTAACACCTTTAGACAAATAATTATACTTTAATAACATGCTTAAATAAAATTGGCACATCAACACCCTAATGTGCTATCATGTTATATATAATATTTTAGTATAGTATAAGAGTTATAGTGTAACAAACATGCTAAATATGGCTTACACATCGAAACCTTACTATGCTATCATGCGATATCTATCATTCTAGTAGATTGTAAAAGTTATAATGTAACGAACATACTTAACATATTTTATATATTGAAACCTAAATATGCTATCATACGATATCTAAACATTTGAGTGGAATATAAAGATTACATGATTTCTAGCAAAAGTATAATTAATTGAGTAGCTTACTAAAAATAATTAGGCCCTGCTAATTAGAATTTTGTACATAAAAATAAGATCACAATTATTGTGTTAAAATTTAATCAATGAAATAATATTTTTTTATTAAAAATATTTATTCAATAGGAAAATTATCAGATTACCCTTGAGTGAAAGATGGGTAAATAAATCATCATCATCATTATTATTTTAAAAGAGACAAAACCTCATGTTGCTCATGTAGTGTGAGTTCTTTAGACGAAGGCCAAAAGTCGAAGGTCAGGGGCGAGAAAGGTTGGTTGGATGGAGGTGATGGTAGAGGTGGGTAGTGATGTAGGGAAGCAGAGGATGGTGAGGTAATGGTTTCCAGCCAACTGGTTCAATGGGTTGGCATAGTGGTGGAGTTACCAACGGCCAGGGCTGTAGAAAGGATGGGCAATTACGGTGGTGGTGCAGGGAAAAGAAGGGTAGAGAAGTGAGGAGGAAAGGAAGAAGGAGAAGATGAAGGGGTATAGGTGGTCGAGGTTGGTGATGGTGTTAGTGCTTAGAGCTAGAATAGAGGAGGTTGCTATGGTGGAGAGTGGATATGGTGGTTGCTAGTTGGAGAGGTGATGACGACGACACAAATGCAAGGGAGTTAGGGATCGATGTTGGTTCAAAAGGAAATGGAGCCAAATGGGGGGAGAGGGGGAGATATGTGTGGTTTTACTGGCAGTTGAGAAAACCAAACAGGCCTAGGAAGGGGGCAATGCTGGAGGGTTGCATTTAAACAAACAAAGGGGGAAGGAGTGTAGTGGTGTAACGAGGGTAAGCTGTAGAGGGGTGATAGATAGTTGTGGCTGGTGGATATAGTGTTGGTTCATGGTGGTTTTGTGGGGAGGTTGAGGTAGCAGTTGCAGGGAGTTGGCTAAGGAGTGGCGAAGGAGAAAGAAGAAGGAAAATGAAGAAGAGGCAAGGAGGAAGGAGGATCTTGGGGTTGAACAAAGATAAAGGGAGTTGTGTGTATGTGTGTGTGTGTGTACATACATACATGGCCAAGGTGAAGGGAATGGAAAATCGATAGGTATGGGTCAGTCTAGGCATGCGATGGGAGCAGGTGAGACTTGGAGAAGAGATAGGTGGTTGTATGTAGAGGCATAGAGTAGAGGAAAAAGGTGTAGGGAGGCAGGTTTTAGGGTCAGGAAAAAGAAGGGAGGTAGGTGACATGGTACAAGGGAAGACTATGTATGGCTAAAAGAGGAAAGGAGGGTTAGCGTGCATGGCATGCTGGGGGTTTTTTGGTGTTCTAAGGGTGTAGAGGAGGGAGTGTGCAGGGGCGTACTTAGGTGCATAGGGGTACTGACAAAGAAGGAGAAGAAAAGAAAGAAGGAGGGTGAATTAGGTTGTTAGGGGTAAAGAAGAAGGAAAGGAAGAGAAGAAATAAAGGAGGTGGGTTGGGCTATTGGGGTACGAGGAAGGAAGAAAGAAATGAAGAGGTGTTGCTGCACAACAGAGTAGGCTGGGGAAGAAGAAAAAAGGAAAGAAAGCTAGGCTGGGATGCAGGAGAGAAAGAAGAAAAAGAAAGGAAAAGAAAAAGAAAAACCAAAAAAGAAAAAAAGGGGAAGCAAAAAATAAGAAAAAGGAAAACAGAAAATAAATTTAGGATTAGAATTAGAATTAGGTCAATTTTAGGTTTAGGATCATATTAATTTATCCGAATTTAGGGTATTTGATTAAGAAAAATAAATTAGATAAAATTATCAGTTAATGGTGAATTTAAATAAAAGGAAAGTGTAAAATAATTAAAATAATTTATCTGGGTTGTGGATCAAGGGTTAACTAAAAATAATTAAGTTAATAGTTAAAAATTTTAGATAAAAAGCTAAACATTCTAAATTAAGATTACAAAATGTTGAGGCATTACAATTAATCTTCCACCATGTAGCCTACCTATTGTAAATTCATCATCACCAACATCATGGCCCTCAACTCTTGGGATGTGTAATACCCCAAAAATTTTGAAAACCTATATTTTAATAAATAACTTTTATTTGAAATAAAAGTTGCTTTTAAAATTATTTATTTTAATTATTTTATGGATTTTAGAGTATGTAAATTTGGATAAGAGTATTTAATAAATTAAAAATAAATATTTTGCTATTTATCATGTTATTTTATTTAAATAAATTTCCAAACTAATATTTTACTAACCTTATCCTTTTAAATTAATATATTAGATTATAATAAATTAAATTATTAAACTAAATAATTTATCAAGAATATTACATTTTATGATTTTATAAATTAATTTATTTTATTTTTCCCTATTTTCCATTCCCTTTTGCCCTTCTTCCTCTTCCTTCTTTTCTTTTTCCTTTTTCTTCCCTTGGGCTGCCTCACCAGGCCAGCCCTCCCCACACGATTAGGCCTTCGGCTCGCTTCCCCCATTCTCTCCCTCGCACGCCCGCCCAGCACAGCCCAGCCGCCCTCCTCTTTTTTTTCCTTGGACCGGCCGGCTCTCTTCTTTTCCTGCGCCGGTCCAGCCGCCCTCCAACCTTCTTCTTCTCTTTTCTTCTCCCACGCCCCGACCTGCTCCCGTCCTCCATGCACGCCCGACCACCGCCTGCAACTGCCGTCGCCTGCCACCATACCTGCCCCTGCTACTCCCTCTCTCTACCCCATCCTTTTCTTTCCTATTTCGAGCCAAACTACCCCCTGCACCCTCCATTCCCGCCTGAATTCTTTCCTTCTTCTCCCTTCCCTTCCCCCTGCCAACCGACAGCCCTGCCACCATACTACAGCACCGATCGGCCGCCTGCTCCCCTTGCCTCTCCCTCTTCTTTTTATTACCCTCACCAGCCCTTCATTCCCCATAAATTCGAACCCTCATCTCCTCCCCCGAGCCTCTTCTCTCTTTTCTCCTTCTCCCTCCATTACTTCCCCAGTTTTTTATCACCGCCGCCCACCACCGCTTGCACCACAGCGCCCAGCCCTTGCGCCGCCTTCTGCCACCACCTACTACCACTCTGCGCCGCCACGAGACCCCCCCAAGCCACCTTCGAGCCTTGCACTTCCTCCCTTCTCCACCTCTTCCTTTTTCTCCCCATTTTTCCCCTTACCGCCAAGCCTCCTGCAACCGCCACTTCCGCCGCCGTCCGGCCCCCTCTGCCGCCACCCAACCCACCTTTCGACACCCTGCAACTCCCTCTACCACCCCCATACTTTACTTTCCCGAAAACAGCCCTTGAACCCCTTCATTTTTCCCTCCCCTTTTCCTTCCTTCTCAGCCCCTCCACCTCGACCCATCTCGGCAGCCAACTTCGCCGCCTTGCTGCCGCCGTCTCCGCCGCCCTATGCCGCCGTGAAACCATCCTTAACCTCCACCTACACCCCCTCTTCACTCCTGCACCATTCCCTTGCCTTGAAACCTCCCCCATCCACATTCTTTTCTAGCCTAAAGACCCTAACCCGAAAATAACAAATTTTGCTTCCTTCACCCTCCCCTTCGAACCCTTCTCCTCTTATTTTGCATGAGACTCACATTGTTCATGCAGCGTGAGCTCCCCCTTCATTTTGAAATTTATTTGGCTAATCTTTAAGGTATAATAGTATTTTAAGTTAAGTATTTTATTATTAAATAAATTTTTATAAAGTCTTATCCTTTTAATTTCTTATTTCTAACATAATAATGATGGATATTATTTTTAGGTGTTGAGTTGCTAATTATGCTTGGTAAGATTTGATATTTTGCGGGATTAAGGTAACCGTTAATCCTCCCTTAAATACATGAAAAAACGTATGCTAGCACATTAGGGATTTAGTGTGATTTTGTGCATGGTTTGTGTGCTTAGCATGATATATATATATATATATATATATATATATATATATATATATGGTTGCTTATATTGCTTGATAAAAAGGAAAAGTATGATAACCTTTGTGCCATGTGTAGGTTTGATAATTAAGGAAGAAATTTGATTATTGATGGAAATATTAAATGCTTGTCTATGATGTATTATGTTGCTAATGCATGAGTAATGTTATTGCCTAAGGGTATTTTAGTAATTATGCTTATGAAGTATGTGATCTAATGTATGTAGTTGCTAACGAGTATTATGTTGAATAATGACAAGTTGGTGGACTTAGATGATAAGAATGAAGTACTAATATCATTATTTTATGTAGTGATGGTAAATTCATAAAATGGTGAATAAAGGGGTTGAGTGGAAATTTTATAAGTGAAAATGGTATTTTGGTAATTTTGTAAGCCAAAAAGGGCATTTGGTAATTTAAAAAGAAAGGGGTTAAATGATAATTTATAAGTAAAAGGATAAAATTGTAAGTTGTGAGAAAGAGGGGTGTTATGGTAAATTTTGAGGTAAAAGAATATTATGGTAATTTTATGATTAAATGGCAAAATGATAATTTTATAAGTGAAGAGATATTATGGTAATTTTTGAAGAAAAGGGTAAAGCGGTAATTTTGGAGTCAAAGGGGCAATATAGTAATTTTATAAGTAAATGGTAAGAATGATAATTTTGGAAGTAGGGGTAAAGTGGTAATTTTGGATGAAGGAGGGCATTATGGTAATTTTGGAAGTAGAGGGGCAAAATAGTAATTTCATAAGTAAATGGTAATATGGTAATTTTATAAGTGAATGGCAAAATAGTAATTTCATAAGTAAATGGTAATATGGTAATTTTATAAGTGAATAGCGAAATGGTAATTTTTATAAGTAAGGGGTATTATGGTAATTTTGGGAGTAAAGGGGTAATATGGTAATTTTGGAAAAGAATGGCAAAATGGTAATTATGTAAGGAAAGATAAAGATGGTAATTTTGGATGTGAAAGGGTAAAATATTAAATTGGTAAAGTAAAAGGAGTGTTATAGTAATGTTATAAATAAAAAGGGTATTGTGATAATTTTGTAAATAAAAGGATATTATGGTAATTTGGAAGTAAGGGGTAAAAGGGTAATTTGTAAGTAAAAAGGATATTTATGGTAAACTTGGGAGTAGGGGTAACTTGGTAATAATGATAACGACGAAGGATAAATTGGTAATTAAATTATGATTATAAAATGGTAAATTAATAATTATAAATATGGAGAAGGGTATAATGGTAATTATGACAATGGAAAGGGTAATTTGGTAATTTATCCGACTAAAGGGGTAATTCGGTAATTATGATAATGGAGAAGGTTAATTTGGTAATTAATTGACAAAAGGGTAAATTAGTAATTATTTAACCAACTAAAGGGGTAAAATGGTGACTATGATAATGAAGGAGGGTAATTTATCCAACTCAAGGGCAATTTAGTAATTATAACAAAGGAGAAGGGCAATTTAGTAATTTGACCAACCAAAAAGGGAAATGTGTTAAGGTTAATAATTATGAAGGGTGAATGGTGATCTAAAAAGTGTAGGAGACAACTTGATAACCTAAATTGGATAAGGGGTAATTTGGTAATTATGCAACCTAAAGGGTAATATGGTAATCTATCAAGTAAGAAAGGGATGACTTAGCAATTATATAAGAAAGGGGTAAATGAGTAATTTGTACCTAACATGTCTTTGAGATTGTGGAACATTATACTATGATTCAATAATGTTGATTAGCCAAGTAAGAGTATTTGATAATTAGTATGGCCTTAATGATTTCCCTGTGATATCCTGGATAATCATCTGAATAAGGAATGACTAATGATATCAGAACGATTGAAAGTAAACAAGTATCTGATTATTGTGCTTTCTGTGATAACTTTAATTAAGACACTATTACTTAAAGTGAAAGACCTCGAGATCGGGAATGGTGACTCCTTAGGGGTCGCTACCCTAAGGACGTGGTTTAGTCCACGATTATTCTGGTATTTGTTGGTGTGCCTTTGTGCCCCAACCAGGCCCTATATCTTACTCTTTCTAGCTCTACGGACCTAGTTAGGGGGTATGCATACTTATGGATTAGGTGTCCTTGTCGGTAGGATACTGAGTTAGCCTTATGCAACAGTACAATCAGGGTACATTTGCGTTCCTGGGTTCGTGGTTGAAGGGTACTGAGTAGCTTATATGCACCGGTACGACCGGTGTACCTTTGTGTCCCGGGTTATTGATCTCCCGTTCGAGGCAAATAAATATGATTGGTGTGCTAATTAAAGAAAGGAAAGATACTATTATTGAAAATGGAATATTAATGAGCCGAGCCCAGATGATTATGATATTGAGTACCGGTCCACCAGTTATAATAGTGGTCAGGAGCGTTGTGCCCTGGATGATGATTTTATATATATTCCGGTCTACCGGCAATAATAGTGGGGGTCTCGAGCTCAATAAAACCAGTATTGTATGTGAATAAAGTTATGGAAAAATACTAATCACTTATAGTGGAACACCATGTGAGTCGGGGCCAAATCGGTCCACGGGCAAATAATAGTGGACGTTCTGCCCTGTGCGTTTACCTTCCGGTCCACCGGCAATAATAGTGGTCAAGAGCGTTCTGCCTTAAGTGTATACTTTCCGGTCCACCGGCAATAATAGTGGGGTTCTCGCACTCACATGGATATAAAATACGAGATTGATTGAATGACGATGGAATAATGGCTTAAGGCCCGAATGTATTGATTTTACACTGTGACATGGCTTAAGGTCCGAATGTATTGATTCTACACTATGACATGGCTTAAGGCCAAAAGTATCGATCGTGGCTCATAAATTATTGTGTATGTTATTGTTATGTATGCACCTATCATTATTTATGTGTGTAGCTTGCATTATGTGCCGTATGCGGGCCTGTCTTTAAGTGTGGTATTAAAGGGTTACTCAGTACCGTAGTACTGAAGGGATTCCCTTTATGGGGCCCCTGCCTATTCAATGGGCAGTGCCCTTGCAGGTTTTTTTTTCAGGTGCTACTCAAGTGAGCTACGGGAAAGAGAGTAAGGAATTATCCGGTACCGTTAGGCGTTTTCTCTTTCTCATTTAAATTCTTGGTTTTAAATGTTAATGTTGTTAAAGTAACCACCATTGGTAGGTTTTATTCCTGTAAACGATTTGATGCGCTACTCTGATTTATGTGTGTTGAATTTCTTCCAGAATGTATTTTACTTTTCTTAGCCTTAGCACTTGGTACTGGAACGGTATGAGTGAACCGGTCTGGTACTAAGTGTGGCGGTAATACTCCCAAAGTTCACGTTTTATTTATTTGCTTCCGCTAATTTCCTTTTAATTAATGAAATTTTTTAGTAGTGAATTTTGGGGGTGTTACAGGATGTGTCATTGGAAATTCTTTCCCTAAATCTCCCCCGATTATGCTCTACCCATACTCCCTTATGTGTCTCGACTTCTGCTGCCCCTTATCATTCGCACCACCCTCACATATATATATACTCCTCTATTCCATATCCTCACCTCTTTAATACATCACCAACCTTCTCCCGAAACCCCTCTATCTTTCCCCAACTTCTTTTGGTCATTCAGTCGAATATCCACCATTTTCATCTAGCGAGCTATGCCTAACTTATCCAGCCTCACGCAACTCTTCCTTTGTTGAGTCAAAAGACCAAGAAACTACCATAACCTATGTCAACTTCTCACGCAACACATTCTATAGTTGTGCCCAAACCTTACACACTCTACCTCCATCAGTGCCACAACTCAAGCAAAAACCTTCACCTCATGCAACCATACCCTTACTTACATCACTACTAATTGCAACATCACCTTATTTGCATCAACCCCTAATGCAAACCCCCTATCTAAATTTATTCCCCACACATAACTCCCTAGTTACATTACCTCTTAATATAACACTCTCCATTGGTGTGCCACTTCCTCACATATCAAGCTCGACCTTGTGCCACATTTAGTCTTGTTCATGACTGTTTGACTAGTTTTGTGTCTGATACCATGTACTCACAAACCATATTCCATTGATTTTATGATTTACACAACACACCAATAGATGAGAGCAAGAAATCTTGTATATTTGCCATTTATGGCAAGAACAAGTCTTATCTTATATATTAACAACTCATTTGTGACCTCTTTTACTATAACCTACACCTATTAAACAATGAATAGTTCCACATCAAAGTACTATAGGTTGATATGACATGTCACAACTGAATGATAATAAGCGTTCTCTCAAATCTTGATAAAAACTCTTATCGATTACAGGGACAAATGGTTTATTATGACTCATGTATTCACCCACTTGATCCCTTCTAATAAAAAACCATTTTTTTACCCATGTAATGGTAGTAATGGGCAAATATCTTACATCTTTAAGACAATATTTAATAACTTCGAGAAATTTGTGGTCATCATTCTAAAATGCCTACCACCATCATGTGTTAATGAGTACTTTATGGGGTCTAACTTATCAACATATTTTTAGGTTATCTTGTGAGTCTCTTTCAATGAGTCTATTCACATATTCCATTTTTGAGGTTTTTGTTGGGTGCTAATTATCCAAAACACATGGCCTATAGCTTTGTCAATTTTCATGGTTGTAAAGAAATCAGATTTCAAATGGCATAAAAAATATCAATGTGTGGCATGTGGCTCAAACTAACCTTTACTTTGCATTGCTTAGATTATCCATTTATTCCAATCTAATATAACACACAATTATCTGTTGTGTATAACATGGAGTCAAATTATATTCATGAACCAACCCCAATTGACACCACTATTCAAATGAACAACTACCAAAATAAGTGGAAAATATGATTTGATGTGTCAATAGCCACTATACTTAGTAACACACTTTTGTACTAACCATATAAGTATGCTACATATATAGATTTATAGATATAACTAGATGAAACCACTTAAACCCCTCGACTCTTGTCCCAAATTTCCAACATACCCTTTCAAACACAACCACAAATTTAGGATTTATTTTATTCATTTCATAAAGACATGTTGGAAGCCGAGCAAAAGACTATAAACTCTTTGTATGCTTTATTTATGTCCTTTTATTTCCCCATCCATGTTTTCCTACAAGAAACCATAAATCCCCAATTCAATCTAATATGTTCAATGAGAACTTTCACACTAGTAGATAATTGGACTCTTACTAAACCTTTTATTTCCTTAGCGATAAAAGAACATGTTAAATTGAGATGATGAGGATTTGAATTCTCCACAAGACACTGATGTGAACCATTACATGATGCGATCTTCATCCTCCTGGAACAATCATTTATCATATGTGCTCGCAACTTCCAATAACATCTCTCACAAAATGCTTCAAATCTTTTATTTGATGATCAATCGGTCTTATATCGTATATTCACCTAGCATTAGCGATTTTGCACTAACTCATATTTCGAAGGAAATATTTAACCAACTTTAAAACCTTCTCTGGAGGTTGAATTTGACACTATAAATTGGGAGTTTGCACTAATAGTAGCTTATTCAGCAAGTTTGGGTTCAATAAAATTTTGATGTGAACAATTCGATTCTTCTTACTCAGCCTCTGCATTTAATTCAAAGAACTCTTCTTATGGCATATCTTTTATAGGATGATTAATTCTCATAGTTGTCTCCTCAAATAGGTCATTGGGATCTTTATTTTCAAAAATTATCATCACTTCAACTTCAAATGCAACACCTTGTGTGTTTATAGGTCCATGTATATTTCCTTCTTCTTCTACACGCACACCCATTTTTCCAAAGTCCCAAGTATTCATGATGGCATTAACATGTGTGAAGGAATATTGATGTTAACTTGGCCCACAATTAGGATAAGTGCTAAAATACCCCACATTATATGGTAAATCGGTGTTTTGAAAATTCTATTAATTAATGAGTAACGTCTTGAAAGAACAGAATAAGGTATGTGTTGATTTGAGCTCTTGGTGTGTGATCTCTATGCACATTTTTAAACCCCCCATCTTTAATGAATTTGCTGACATTTTTAAGGACTCATCACTATTTACAGGGATGAGAAAGCTTCTTCCTATTATCTCATTTCAATATGTATCAAATATTTTAAATGAGTATATATCCCTAGTACAATTTATCCATAAAGGCACCATATTCATTTATTTACTAAATGAAGCAGATGATGAAAAAAGTGTAACTTTATTCTAGCTTCCTTCAAAGGTAAGTTACTTGGAATTATATTGTTTCCTTCCATTCAAATATATAATTAAAGAAATATCACTTATCCTAAAATTCATAAAAAATAAATATTGGTATTTGCCTTGCTATACAATCCAAAATCAACATAAAAGTCATCTTATTTGGAAGACATTATACTATAAATACTAGTATATACAAAAGAATAAACCCCCCACACCAACTGTATTTCAAGAAAAACCCTAACTATGCATCATACAAAATTGCAAAAGATATAAAACAATCATGAAATTGAAGTAAAAAAAATTAAAAAAACATACACCGTAATGCTAACCAATTAGCACAAAAATTAAACATGTGTACTCTAATTTCTATAATTTTATGAATTTAAATAAATGGTCATTATATGTCATAATTTTAAAATGTGTATAATGCTAAACTATAAATACCTCAAATATGCATAACTAGGTCATTATATATCATCATTTCTACATTTCTTAAATTCATCCAACAAATAAACAAAATATAAGATAACAAATTATAGAAATTCAAGAAAAAATATATATGTATATATCATAGATGGTAAGTGCTCTAACACAATCTAAAAATTATAACAAACATAACTTCAACTAAAAAGATTTGAAATTTATATATGTAATACCCCAATGTTTTTATTAGGAATAAAGGATAAAATAATGAGTTGTTGAATAAAACTAAAATATATGTGCCCTTTATAATAAAATAATAATTATAATTATGACAATAAAAATGATACAAAAAAATATTATTTGGGAGATATTTTAATTAAGTAACCTAAAATAAATTATAGATAAATTATGGCAATTTTTAAATTAATAAAAATTATTTTAATAATTATTATTTATTACCCATAAATCTCCAAAAATCTAAAACACCCTACCAACCCTCTTTTCCCTTTTCCTTTTTCCATTCCTCTTTTTCTTTCCCTTTTTCTCTATTTTCTTCCTTCCTTTTTTCATCTTTCTTTTTTTCCCTTCCTAGCCTACTAGGCTGCAACCCAATAGGTACAGCAGGTGTGGGCCCATCTACCCTCCCCCCTTCGTTTCCTTCCCTTCCTTTCCCCTCTCAATTGGCTATTTTTTTCTTCCCCCGGGCGAAGGCCCAAACACCCCCTAGTTTTTCCCTTTTCTCTCCCTCTCTTTTTCCCTCTCTTCCTTTTCTACCCTTACCCCTAACCTCTAGCAAGCCTGCACCAGCCTTGCCCCACTACCATTTTCACAACTTCCCCCCACCTACTCCCCCTCTTTCTTTCCTCTTTTGACCATGCAGAGCATGCAATTGGCACACCTCATGTACGGTCCCCCCCACACCCTTTTCCCTTACCCTGCACTCTACCACATGCAATCCCCCCATGTAGGCCTATATTGCTCTACCACCACTGGCCGATAGCCATTTATCCCTCCCCTCTCTATCCTCTTCCTTCCTTTATCTTCACCCTACCTCCTTGTGCCTATAAAAGCCCCTCCCATGACCTCATTCTTCTTTCTTTTCTACCCTGACCTCCGCTGCATCCCTTTCCTCCATTGCGATTTCAGACACAGCTGGTGCCACCCCATCTCCCTCCTATTCTCCTACGCACATTAAGCCTCTCCCCTTCCTTTCCTCTCCCCAGCTATGCAAAGTGGGCAGCTTGAGCTGCCCTTTTGCACCACCGACAGCGCCTTCCTCTCTACCCCTTGCTGCATACGAAGGTCTCCCCTCTCATAAGACCTCGTTCACTGCCCCTTATTCCCCTCCTTTTTCTTCCCCTCTTCCTCACTTCCTCTCAATCACCGCCACGAGCACCATCGCTACCATTGTCGCGAGACCACCGCTAGCCACCTATGTCAGCACCTCCACCACCCCAATAAACCTTGCCCCACTCCCTTTTCCGACCCCAAAAACCCCCTCCTTGTATCACCGTCTTCATTGCTGTCGCCGCCACTCTCGCCTACCTTAGTCTATTATGGTCACATTTTCCCCCTCCTTACTTATTTTAAGAATTTTATCTTAATATCCACTATTATTAACATTATTATTATTATTATTATGGTTAAGAAAATAGGGTAAAAAGAAAAAATGGTAGAAAATGAGTAAAATAGCTAAGTGGGTGTTCTCGTTTTGGGTACCGAACTATTAATCCCCAATGAGGAGGTGTAGGAACTCTTTGCTTAAAGACCGGATCCAACTAGGTAAGGATATGGTTATGTTAGGATTATGCTTATGTGTATTGGTTGTGGAATAAGTGTAATTATATGGAATGTGTATATATGTATATGTGATCTAAGTGTGTGTTGTAAAGCTTGGCTTGCAAGTATCTAACGTAATGATATGTTTAACTCTCATTGTTTTTTTATATGTGGGTGCTAAGTCTTATCATGGGTTTATGTAAGTCTTGTGTATAGCAAAAAATAATATTATTTTGCCAAGGAGTCTTAGGCGGGACTTAGATGACCAAGGCAAATGCAATAAAATCATGAGGGGTAGAATAAGTAAAGTGTTATGTGGGGAGTATTTTAACTATTCCTTGGAATAATATGGAGTAATAAAAAGGGGGTATTGATAAAAAAGAGGGGTTGGGGTAAAAACCTTTCATGGGGAGTGTGAGCTTTGCATGGGGGTAAGATCGACTTGATGGGACATTATTTGGAGGTTGAACATGGGGAGGAGAGTGTGTTAGGGGTATTTGGTGGACTTGGGGGAGTTTTGGTATGTGGAAAGATGGGAAAGTGTATAGGGGCATAAATTAGGATTTCAGAAGTCAGCCCTAAGGATAGGGTGTATCATGGGGAGAAGTGGAGGGAGTTTGGTTGTACATCAAGGTTGTGATGAGGGATATATCACATGGTTGTCTAAGAAATGATATGAAAATAAAGGGGATATTCGGGTTTTCGAGGGTGTCCATTGGAGAGGTCATTATCACATGTGGGAGTTGAGTGAATTAGGCTACAAGAATTTGGAGTAGGGGTGAGTATGGTCACGTGTACTTGAATCATGGAAGCTTAGGACTAAATAAGAAGAGGAGGAGAGGCTAGGGCTACTTAGGCCAAATTAGGGTTTTGAGAGGGAAACCCAAATGGGCAATGGTGATCATAAATGTGGGAAAGAAGAGAGCAGGCCATGACCCATGAGTATGAGGTTTCTAAGAACACACATAGGTTGATGGGTAATTTTAGAGATTGCAGGGATCATTGGAGGGTGTGGATATCCCAGGTTAAGGGATTAGGGTTTCCATGAGGTTGGGATTGGTTGGGGTGGTAGTAGGTCAGGAGTCTTACCTGTGTTGTACATGGATTGTACTCTTTTTTTTCTTTTCTTCCTTTTTTCTACCATCAATCCACCGGTTATATTAGTAGAGATCATGAGCTCAATAAATAAAACCCTCAAATGATATTATTTTATAGAAAAGACACCGATCACTTACAGTGGAATACCACGTGGATCGGAACAGTGTGTAGTATTTTTACTAATCCACTAGTTATAATAGTAGTCGGGTGTGTTTTGTCCTGGATTATATTAGGTTTACTGGTCCACCTATTATAATAGTGGTCAGGAGCATTATGTCCTGGATGATATAGTTACGAATCCATCGGTCATAATAGTGATATCCCCAAACCTACATTGATATGATTCGAGAGATGTGTAAATACTAGACTAATGGCTTTAAACTCTGATAGGGGGAAATGATCTAATATAATCTATTGTGTGCATTATATATGTATCATGTATTGTTATGTTGTAACTTAACTATATTATTACTTTACTCAGTACGTAGCGTACTTATCACCCCTATTATGGGTGTTGCCCATTCTCACGAACAGTGGCCCCTCCTAAGTCTGTGCACGTAGCTGATGAGGCTTTAGAGGACTTTGTTATATATGATAACCTATTTGGGGCAAAGTGATGCCATGGCATTCCAAATTGGGGTCGTAAAGAGTGCATCTTGGACTTATTTCTCTCTAGTACTTAATGTTTTTCTCTAGCAGTGGGGCCCTATTATGTATTTCCATTTCTCTTCTGTATTAACACTTGACTTTATCATGTTCTAGTATTTTCCTTATATCAAAGTTTAACTCCTTCACATTTTAATTTATTTTAGTTATGGTATTCCATTTGTGTTGTTCTTTTAGTTTTGTTGTTAGTATGACGTTGGCTAAGGGGAAAACTTATATTGGTCAAGGCGGTAATACCCTTCCTTGTAGTGTGTGATTTTAGAAACAAAGAAAAAATGTCAATTGTGATTGTTGGAGGTATTACAATATATCAAAGTTGTAGGTCTGTAACTTATGAACAAATCAAAGAGAATAGTAGAAAAATGAAAGAATACAAAAAGATTGAAGAGAAGAGCAGAAGAATAGAGGGAGATTGAATTGTAAGAGAATAGAAGAGGAGGAGAACAAAGTTGCATGAGAGGAAAAGGAGAATCAAAGAAGAAAAAATCAGCCTAAAGTAAGATTACCCACATAAAGGGGTTAACTTTTAGGTTAAATAAAAGCATGTAGTTTTCTTGGCATCCTATCACTGAATTTAAAATAATAATAAGAAGAAGAAGAAGAAGAAGAAGAAGAGCATCGTCTAAGTTAGTGTGTTCTAACTGGAGAAAAAAAAATGTTATGCTTGGTTCCTCTAATAGAAATGGACATATTAGTTAGTTTGCTAACCGTGGGGAGTTAATTTGGTACTTAGCTGATTTGGGCCATTCTTGTCATTGGCTCCTAATAATGATTGTACTATCTTTTTTCTTTTCTTCCTTTCTTTTATCAAAGATTAAACAAGCCTAGGTGAGATTTTAGATTTGTCACAAATTACCAAAAAAAAAAAACGAGAGAGAGAGAGAGAGAGTTTTCGATGGACTAAAAGTAAAACTTTAAAAATTTATCTTCTACACTTGCAGTATGCATAACTCGTAAATATCGTACGTACATTTCAACGTTACAAACTTAGATTGTTTGGTAAGTTTTATCCTAAACTATATTCTTTATTGTCCTAAGATAATACTACTTTGAAAATACTATCACATGCCAATGAAAATATTATTCGGTGACGAAATGTGTATGAAATAAACTAGCCGACATTTATGAATAATTAGTAGCCTAAATTGACCTATTGTGTATTTTCCTACAAAAATAATAATAATTCGTTTTAAGTAAAGAAAAACATGACGTCTGGTTACGTGATCATATGTCATGGAAAATGACACCGAAAACACCATTGTATAAATTTTTTTATAACATCAATAAACATCAACAATATATATATATATATATATATATATAAAGGTTAACGTTTTAAGTAAGGAACAAATTTAAATAGTGAAGTGATTTTCATACGAATCCGCAATAACTAAAATGTATATTATACGTTTATTTTAAAGGGAAAAAAATTGTTGTATCTGAACCTTAGAACAAACAGTTTTTATTCCACAACTCTGTCCGTTTGACCAAAAGCAGAATCCTTGGCTCCGTTGTTTATGCGGCCACTGTGGTTAATAAACAAGCAGCGCAAATAAAGGTTTTGTCCTCGTTTTAAAATGGAAGCATTTGATATGAATATGACGCGTGCATGCGTGCATACATATCGGACAGAAGATCCAAACGCGTTCAGGAAGCATTATTCTTATCATTACATGTGCGGTCTCCTGTCCAGCACCGTGGACGGAGTAATTAAAATAAGGTTCCTAGATCGTGAGATATAATAAGAGCGCGATCATCTCATGTTTCCCGTAATGTTTTATGAAAGTCCAGAACGAACAACGATTAAAGGTGCAGAATGATAGTATCTGGTAAGAAACTCAACTCACCATTAAGAGGAATGAAGGGATGAAGCCCGCACGGGCTTAGCTCAGTGGTCGGGGCTCCTCAGTTGGTACCAGGTGAGCCAGGATTCGATTCACGCCAGCCGCAGTGTGGGAGTTTCAACTCTCCGTTTGTGAGGGTGGCTCCTTGTGGGCAGCGTGGAGATGGTCAGGGGAGTCTTAAAGATTACTGAGTCACCGTGATTTACCTCCCTCGTCTTGGCTGTCGGGCCGGCTGGCGGGGGCCGCTGGGGGCGTGCGGATCTACGCCTTTTGGTACCAGGGATGAATATTCCACAGGGTCTCACTCACACTACTGACCTTTCCGGCTTTCCCGGCATGCACAATTGCACATGGCCGAAAGAGGATAAAATTAGCTGGGTCATCTTGTGGTCCGCGAGTGTGTGCGCCACTGATTTCCTTTCTGTTTTTGGCGCTTATTGAAGATAAATTGCCAGCGCAGGGAATATTCACCCTCCAGCGCCTCAACAAACAATGATTACGCTCGTCCCCTGTACTGCAGTTGAGATTACTGGAATCCAATGTGCTGTGCTGTTCTAGATTGAAACACGTGTGCTTTTCACCTTGAAAAGATCTTACTACATCATAACCGCTCTACCTACTATATCCTCTCTTCCACATTAATGAAAACAGTTTTGATGAATATTAGTGGGCCACATTACATATCTTCCTTCCTCTGCTTTACTTTCCTTAGCTTGTGTTTGGCAAGGAAAAAATTAATTTATAAGAACTTTTTAAATATAGCATATTTTTAATAAATGAAATACTTAATTTAGTTAGTAGTTTTTTAATAGCTTATAAGTTATTTATTTATTTATTTATTTATTTTATAAAAAAAAACACTAAACTACTTCCAATAATTTATATCTTATAAATTTTCTGTTAGTTTATAAACTTTTAAGCTAATTTTGTCAAAGATAAATTTTCCTCCGATCTTCTCTCATACTTCTTTCTTCCCCATCTCTATTTTAATTGTTCGATTACAGAGTTCGTGAAATGTAAAACACTAAACACAAACCAAAGATTAAGGCTTATATATCTCATCAACTCAGACGACGTGGGGAGGAAACACAGTAAACTTTTCATATGACGTTGGCAGAAAACACGGTAGAACACAACATAGTTATCCTGATCATAATTTGGGACTGAGCAACCCTCCAATACAGCAAATTAAGTTCTATAAATTTGGTGACAATTCATATGGTTTTGATCCGAATTTAAAATTTGCTAAGGATTTGCAGTCTCTAATTTCCTTTATTTAGTTATCGTGATCATATATTGTGGGCATATTCGGAATTTGCAGTCTAAGAAGAAGGTGAAGAAATACTGCAAAGATGGAGCTTAGAAAGTCGATGGGCATGCTTGCCCTTGCCGCTATAAACGGAGGTCGGGAGGGAAGGAAAAAAGACGGAAGAACAATGGTTGCGGAGGAGAGGAGGGAAGGTGAAAGAGGAAGTTGAAAAGCTTCTTCCCAAAAATCAGAGCCGGCGACCAATGGGTGATGATGTTTATCAATTTATTTTTTTTATTTAAAAATGGAGGAATCTGGTGTAAATAAAATAATTTTGATGTAGCAAGATGCCAACAACATTAAGGAACGACACCGGAGCCTCCAGTACTATAAGGCTACTTGACAGGAGCCATATTCCAATCCACAGATAATCCTTCTATCAGTCTATTATGATATCTAGGAAGAGGAAAATAATAAACCAAGACGGACTGCGAGTTGGAGTCCTGGGGGATGTCTGGATACTTGTAACTAATATTATAGTATCGAGCTTGGTGTAGTCTAGACTGCAGTTGACACCTGACTTTCCAACCGAGAATAAGTAGATTGGCACACAATCCCAATCGTCATACCTTATTCAATCAGCCACTCCGAGGATCTGTCTCAGCTGCACCTTGTAGACCACAAATATTCTACTGGCAAATAAAGGAGAAGCGAGGAGGGGGAAGGAAAATATACCGCCTTCACTAAACTTTTTGACCGCAGAAAGTTGACGAAAGACCCAGAGGCCAGTGAGCCAGTCTAATGTGTGAGGAGTTCCACATACAAGCGCTAGTACTTGCGGCCACATATCCCACCCGATGAACTGCAAATCAACTTGCCGAATGGGAGATGAACCACGACCTGTAGCAAGAACATTAAATGCGGCAACAAGCCATCAATATATATTTTACTCAATTGCAAAGGCACAAAACGATTCCATCTGAAAGGCCCTGAACTGTGTTTCACAGCTGACATATCCACAAATCGGCCCAGCGCAACTTAGAATCAGGCTAGAAGACTCGAACTTCAACAACTTCCAAACTAAAACCATAAGTATTTAGGGCACTGCCTACAAAAGATGGAGAACATATTCATACCTCGTATAAATATCCCAACACACAGACCCCAAGGTAAATACTTTTCAATAATATAGCACATTTCCAAAGCCTCCACTCAACAACTGCGTGAACAGACGATCATAGAATCTTCGCTCCTGAAGAAGTACACCATGCAATTAAGGAAAACCAGTTTCTCATTACCGTAAGCGCACGGGACCAAATGCATGAGAAGGCGGTGCTAAAATATTATTCGCACCAAACAGAAGATAACTGCGGCATGTCAGACCCATATCAAGCACAACTATTGGCCAAAATGGTGCTTCTAAGTTGTATGTACTATGTAGACATTAACATATATGTGCAGAAACAAGTCCTCCCAGAGCCTCCAAATGATGCAGATTTATGCATAAATAATAATGATGCACGCTATTGGCTCGAAAAAAAAACATCACAGGAATGATCTCAATGGAGTAACAGAACTACCTATATTCAAACTCTACAGGGAATACTAATAATTTTTCAAACAATTCGGAGGATGACAAAACTCGATATACCAATGAATATCTTTTTTCTGTAGCCCACAATACAACTCGAACCTTCCATCGGAACTTTTTAATTGACTGGTTATTAAATTTTCTGCCTCAAACAAAGAAAAGCATCAAAAGCACAAAGCTAAAGATCTAAATAACTGACAACCACTTCTTTAGTTGACAACTACTATAAAATAATTATCATTAGTTTCAAAAAGAGGTCTCTAACGCCTCGAAATTTCCCTGAAAAAAGAATACGCCAATATCAGAACAACGAGTGGCTGACTATGGACAAACATGATTGACCTAATTGCTTAACATATCACTTACAATTACCTTTCTATGCTCTCCCGGTATCACAATCTTTCCTTCTTTGGAGGAAGCATCGATGTTGGAGTCCTCTAACAAGATGCCGAGGGAACTTGTCTACAAACTCTACACTTGATGCTGCACACCGCCTGCAGGATATCAATAACACAGAAATAACAATAACAGAAAGGTTATAGCGAAAAAGACAGACACTGTTTTTCCTTTATCAGAAGCAATATTTCTAATCCCTTAGTGGGTTTCATTAACGCATGTAATTATGAGACGGTTATTATATACATGCATCCAAATGGAAGATAAATATTCAAACAATTATGGAGTCCAAATACCCCAAAACAGAAAGCATCTTATAAAGTACAAATGAAAGAATGAAATCCAATGCCAACAACGAACAAACTACATGAACTAAGATGCGGTGCCACATTACTCAAACCTGGTAGGATGGGCTCAGCTTCTGCAACGTTTCAGCCCAAAAAGAATATTTCTTATTATTTAAGAAAACTCTATCTGTGTTTTGATTTCTTTCTGCACACATACATACATTTGTGTGTGTGTGTGTGTAGCATTTGGAATAAAATCCTCCGATTAAGCATTTTATAGGTTCAATTCGAACATTCTAACATAACCAATGTTAAAATAATAATAGAATACTGGACGTACCTACAAGACAACTGGGCCCAAGCACATACCTAAGTTACCGGACAGCTGATCAACATCGGGGCTGAAAAATTGTAATGACCTGATTGATAGGCTACTGAAATAATTATAATTATTGCTAGCCCCTAAAAGTTTTCTAAACATAAATAGCAAAAAACTGATATTTGGATCAGTATAAAGTTCATGCTTAAAAGCAAGACCTCTCACAATACCAAGAAACATCCCAGAAGGGGTGCAGATTCTGGCTTATGAATGATCACCTACAAAATGCACACCATAGCAAGCAAAATTAATATACATTTTCATCTCTTATCAGATTCTACATCTGTAACTCAAGCTATTCAAACGAAACAACCTTCCCTTTTCCTCGCAGCTTTGATTTTCTTCCTGTCTAACAATGCGTTAGGCAACTCAACCAGTATCCATGCTGCTTCAGTTTTAAATGCTTTGGAAACTACCATGATAGACATGCTTCATTTAACTGAGATATATTTTCTGGTAGGAGCTACGGCATCAAGAGTCAAATGAAGATCTTTATGTACAACTAGCCCTTAGTGGGTCTCAGCAAAATAAAACCTGTTTGAAGGCAACTAAGATGGCTGAGTTGAGTGATTTCTCTTGCTGGTAGACAAGCCAAAAGAGTTGAGGTTATTCAATAGTCATTGTAGTAGCATCTGCATGGTAAACCAATTCAGATGTCCATAAACAGCCATATTCTGTATTGAACTCCATAAACAAAATCCAGGAAATGAGAATATATTTAGGCTTCATTTGAATAAGGTAGTTTTAGGAAGGATTTCACTTTGAAAAGGAAATTGTAAAATCATCCAAATGATGCCTTAATTCCCTGTCATCAAACTACACAACGAACAAGGATAAAACATATTTGCAAAACAGATACAAGCTCAAAACTTTAGTCAGGCCACACAACAAAGAACCAAATGAGGAATTGCTATCGTAGAAACAGCCCAGAGATGAGAAGACAGAAAAAGACATGGAAGCCGGTGTGAGGACACTTTTGATGAAATGTACCATCTAACAGATACAAATTTGAAGCTCCCAGTGTTAATGTCCAACAGAAGCTCAAAAGGATATGAGCATGAATGAAGATAGGTTGTGCTGAAGAAGAGTTACTTACCCAAGTGGATTCTGCCATTCTGGTGAGTACAATGGTGATGATGATTCCATCCAACTGAATCGCCGCATTTGGATAAAGCTATTCTAAAGGAGAAGAGTGGATGGGAGATGGAAATTTTTGCAATTAAAATGGAGAAGCCTTTAAGCACAAGGGATCACTTTGCAGTACATGAAATTCGATTCCTAGAAAGCTGACCTGACCTGTGAATTGTCTATGAGAAAGGAATTTTGGCAAAGTATGGCTAATGTATCTACTCCTAGGAAAGAGAGTTTTGCAACATCGGATAAGCTATAAGAGGATTAAGATGGAATTCTTTTCAGAATTGTGCAGAAACATAATACCTAGGTTTGATGCAGCCAGCTAATAAGCTAGGGATTTTCATTGAGAACATAATCTGTGATGCAAGAAGTCCATAAAACATGCTTCAAAGAAAAGAAGGAATGAACCAAATACGAACCATATTTCAAGATTGGATCACATGGCAAATATCATATTGCAATACTCTTTCCAAAAGTATTAACAGAGTGGCAAAATATGACTTTCACTGGAGAATAATTGGCAACACAATTCCTTCAGAAGGTTTGCAAAAGAAACAAATGTCACTTTTCTATTACTATATTACATTACATAATCAGAAGCAACCAGGGTGTGGCTGAAGCTATAAGAACCTCTTTTTGATAAGTTTCCAAGGTTTTCCCTACAGAAGTTCTAGGACGATATTTCTATTGATTATTCAAATTCAACTGAATACAAACCAAGGTAAAGGAGATGTGGCCTAGGCATACACTCGCCTACTTCTGCTCTACCCAGTCCATTCACATACTTTGTTTCACATTAACAATATCAACAATGCATAATATAGATAGACTCAGACATGAATGCATTTTGATGTAACTATTCTCCAACACAAAAATCTAAAGAAACAAAACAAGCCAGCAAGGACAAGTATTTAAAAAGTTAATTTTCAGAAGCTACGATAATGTGGAATGAAAAGGGAAGGAAAGGGTGCTGCTGAGAAGTGCTGAACATACTTTCAAGTTTCAGCAATGGAAATGTTAATATATGATATAGAAAAATGATTCACCGCCCATAATATGTCCCCATGATAACTTACAAGCCATTCACAACTTCATTTTGTCAATACTCCCAAAGTCCAACTGTCCATTACAAGACTTAGGTGGTTTGAGCAAGTTAAAAGAAACCTCTGGATGATCTGATAAAGAGTTGTGAGAACATTATATTAATATTGTAGGGGATGAAGAAGCATAATTAGGAAGAATTAGGATGAGATGGCTAAGAAGAACTTGGTATTTCTACACCCTACCACGAATGACCCTTGATAGGAGCTTGTGGAACCTAAGGATTCATTTGGCGTAGCTGACCTAAAGTAGGAGACCCGCCTCATTTTGTGAGGCTATTGATGGCTTGTGTATCTTCTGTTAAGTACTCCATTATTCTTAATGGATCCCTTCCTCTCAAAAGGAAAAGTCTTTTTATATTAGCCTAGCATTTCCAGATGGGGTGCATATTTTCCTCCCCTATTCACATTACCATCTCTTTCACTTCTTGATCATATCATATATATGCTGACATCATTATTTTTATGTTTACCATTGTTGTTCTACATGTCACTTCTGCTTTGTTATTGAACTTTTATTGTCCCTACCATTTGTTTCGTTAGTTATTTTGTCTATTCGTCTCTTACATTACATCTTTTTCCCCAAAAAGTTTTATGTAAATCTTCTGTAAACTGTCTGCTACAAGATAGAAATAGTAGAGGTGTCAATGATAGGATTCATGTTATGTTGTAATGTTCTTGTCGCCACCAATGCCATAGAAAGCAGCCGGTATCTCAAACAGTTCCTATGTTGCCTAGCTATTCTGCATCAATGCCTAAAATTAAGGCATTAAAGAAACATGCAACCAAAAAGTTTTGAAACCTTTCATGGTGCATTTAAACACCCCATAATTTAAACATAGCACTTACAGTTCCTTTTTTTTCTATAACTTTTGTAGTATTTAATAAATGGAAAAGGATAATTTTGTAGTTTGGACCTAAGTTCATTGAAAGACTGATTTCAGGATGCTTATGCATCATAAGCCACATAAAACAGGCCTCAACTATCAGACAAAGGCAATTATTTGCCACCAATTCATCCTAGGATCTACATTACTTACTCTACACCATACGTAAGAAAGTGAAAAACGTATTTAGGTTGTTGGTTTCATTTTTGTTTAAGAGCAAGCATGCTTGTAGAAAGATGAACATTTGCATATGACATTGAGCAGAAGTATTTTAAATCAGCAGAGAGCCAGTGGCAAACAAGCTATGAGCGTGAGGCGATCCCAAAATATTTTATAGAAAAGGAAAATTACATAGGTATGCACTTCTTAATAATGTCAAATAAAAGTATCTACATTTTCTTGTGGTAATGTTTTGTATCAACTGAAAACAGAAAAGGGATTATCATCCCTTAAAGAAAAAAGAAAGAAAAAGAAGGGGGGGGGGGAATTACAGATATTCCTTTGCATGATGGAACCTCAATCCATACCCAATATATCATCTTACATCAAGTATCTAAGTGACAACATCCAACAAAAGATCAAAAGAAACAATTAGAACTTGATGGAACCTCATTTTGAAACTTGACAATCGCGGATAGCTGAGCACACTATCTGATCCCCAGCAAGCAGGCGCATTTGTCGGATGAAGGTATCCTTGGCTATTTTCCCGTCCTGCAGAAAACCATTAAACGGAAAGAATCGTGACAAGCTCTTAGATGCAAAAGCAGAACTGTAGTACAGCATGCAAATGTGGAAAGTGAGATGATTAACCTTGTATAGTTTGCATAAAGCCTTCAGGGTTTCAGCTTTACGGGAAGGAAGGTTACGGCTCAACGCTGACAAAAAATTCACTGCCAAAACACTTGATCCGGATGGTAGATACTTCTTGACATCTCTTACGTGTATCATTTCTAAAAGAGCACGCCAAAATTTCATTTTAATCGCGGGAAAGAGAGCAGTCCTCAAAAAAATGATGAAGAAACATCGAGTAATCTATAGGAATTCAAGTAGAATGCAGGGATGAGGAACATATTATACCTTGTGGGTGCTTAGAACACTTGTAGCTCACCACACACATTGGAAGGATATGCGTGTTCATGTTTGTACTCCACACCACATACCATTTAGGATCGTCAACATTATCCACACCGGCATCGAAATTCGCACAAGATGGATGAGTTTGCAGAGATCCAGCTTCGACTGTTTCAACATTTCCCAATATAACCCGACATAGTAGTAGATGTCGTTCGCCATTTTCATCTAGCTCTGTCAGCGTGTGACTGAAAGAAGGATTCAGACAAAAAATTAGAACCCTCTAAAAGCCACGAAGCCAGCATCGAAATTCGCACAGTAAACACATGTAAAAGTTAGCATACCTCATGTGAGGATAGCGCATACTAGACAAGTATACACCAAGTCCATAAGATTGAGAGCCAGAAAGCATGCTTTGAGATCCAAAGCCATGACCCAATATCTCCATCGCTCCTTCCTTTGAAGTCCCATACCAAGCAGACACAGGGCGGGCATTGCCCCGAGCAGCCTTGGTAAATTCTAACTGCTTGAGAAAAACGTCCCACCGCGCTTTTTCCATGGGCCCAGAACAACTAAACTGACGAATTGCTGTAATTTCACAATCGGGCTCAATACTTTTCATACCAGCCAAGAAAGAATCCCTCAAAGCCGGATAAGCTTTCTCCCACCCCATCATCAACTTCGTATTCGGCCACCTATTAGCAACCGCCGGTGCCTGCACGGGCAAAATCACTCGTCGTTTTTTCAATTTGTTATTAGCTTTACTGTTAGCAGAGGCACTAGTTGCAGTATCTTCTTGTTCGGACTCCAATTTGATGTCCTCGGCTCTCTTTCGCTTACCGCTACCGGTACAATCGTCGTCTTCATCATTATTAATACTACTGCTACTACGCAACCTAACCTCAACCTCAATCTTTGGTATATCTGAAGCCTTATAGTCAACATCAACGCAAACGAATTTTTTAGGAAAAAAACAACTACCGTTGATATCAATCCAAGCAATTGATCTTTCAAAACCATGTACAACATTAATATGTAACATCCTATAGAAATCAAAATTATAATGATTACCGTCTACATTAACCTCCAACATCGGGTTTCGATTCATGAAAGCAACCTTTACTGCTTGAACCACCTTATCGGAAAAATCAGTCCAGCAACCATCCTGGTAGTACATCAGCCTGGATGGCGCCGCACTTCGCTTGAAGTTCCCGTAGTTCTGGAACATTGACTGCTTTGCAGTACAATTGCTCACTCGCCACATCAACTCCTGTTCCGATGGTGGATTTTCACGTCCGAATATGACTGTATTTTGAGAGGTAAAACAATGCAATGCCTCTTCGTTTTTGAGCTGACAAATCACCTTTTCTACGAATATTTTTTTTTTAACAGGCTCAAAAGCTAGATATGTTTCGCACCGTGGCAGCCGCGCGCCTGCAGCTCCCGGTAATATGATTTACAGGCGCTCGAACAAATCGACGCTCTTGAACGATGTACTACACGTCGGGGATGATGACATATTTATATAATTATATCGTGAGAAGGCGGTTATCATAAATTTACATATTTATCCCCGGCTTGCGGCCCAAGTTATCCGGGTTTTAGGTGGGGGTATGGGTGTAAAATTGTCATATACAAGCGGTGGCCGTTTCTTAATTCTTATCTTTGCTTGCCGTTGTGGATTTCTTTCTCTTATTTGTATATTGGTCGTAAAGTCGTACATCTGTGAAAGGAGTCGCACTGGTACATGTCGGTATCAGCTTCCACGAGTAGGGATAGGAAATTTCCGCGGGTTCGTGGCTCTCTCGAGAATTCTTGTTCGAATCGGGTGTGGGGAAAAAATTTGAAGATGGATTCGAATTCGGATATTTTTAATGGATAATTTTTTGGGGACGAGATAGGTTTTTATTTTTAAATTTGCTTTGAATATATTTTTTATATATTTATTTATATATATAATTTTTTTATAGAATATAAATTAAAAGTATAATATAAAAAAGGCTTGAGGATGGAGGATGAGATCAGATTAAGTTTTAAAGATAGAAAATAAATTTGGGATAGAAAATAAATTAAAGATCGGGTCGAAAAATTTCTGATAAAAATATAAAGGATTAAATCGAGTTTGGAGATTATTTTTCTTATCGAATTCAGAGATGAAAAATGAGGTCTCTATCCCCGACCCGTCTCGTTGTCATTCCTATTCAGGAAGTAACTATTTTAATTTGTATTTAATTTATATCGAGAAGATAAGAGAAAAATTATTTTATTTTTATTTTTAATAATTATATATGAGATAAAAATAAATCAAGTAAAGATTGAAAGTGTTACTTTTTAGTGTATCACTAAAAAAGTAATTAATTTACTTATTAAAGAAGTAGATGGGTCAAAAAAATTGCACTTAATTTTTTTTTTCAAACTCAATGCGTTAAAAGTTAGAATTTCTTTCAGAAGTCTTTGATATTTTTTTGGAAGTCTTACTTTTCTAAGTAACTTATGACGTATCAAATAATACCTTGAGTTTTATGCTGACTAGACATGTACTTTATGTTACCATTCATCACAAATTATATTCCTTTCATATTTAAAAGATTATTATTATTATTATTATTATTATTATTATTATTATTCATTTTAATAATAATGGCAATAAAGACAGAAAAACAGTGTAGGGACATAGTTAGTGGAGACTAAATTAATTAACTAACCTAAGATAAATTATAATAATTTCTAAATTAATAAAAATTATATTATTATTATTAGTGAATATCCCTAAGACTCCCAAAAACCCAAAATACCCTACCATTCCATTTTTCCTTTTTTCTTTTCTCCTTTTTTTTTCTTCCTTTCCTTCTCCTTTGGTCGGTTGGGCTGCGCTCAGTGGCGGCCCAACTCTCCTCTCCCTCTTTGCTTTCGCTTCTTCTTCCTCATGGCCCAATCCTTCTTTTCTTGTTCTCTCCCCCGACTAGCCCAACCCAGCACATGCCCCCCTCTTTTCCCTTTCTCTCCCTCTGTTTTTCCTTTCTTTCCTCTTCTGCCCTTGTCTTCTTCCTCTGACCTATGCAACCCTAAATGCTACTACACTTTGCAACCTTCCTCTCCCCTCTCTCCCTCCTCCTTTCCTATTTTGACCTTGCATGGTCCCCCTCCCCCTTCGACCTCCCTCCCCCCTCATCTGCTCCCCTACCAAAGCAAACTTGCACCCCTGCATAGTTATACCGGCCTACACATCACCTGGCAGCCATCAAACCCCCACTTCGTCTTCTTCCCCTCATTGTCCACTATATCCCTCCCTTGCACCTATACAAACCCCTCCCCACTCCCTTCTCACCTCTCTTTTTTGTCGATCCTCTCCCTTGCCTCCCTTACTCCCATCGCCCAAACAAACGTTGTTGTTGTTGTCACCAGGTTGTGCTGCCATCTCTGCTCCCTTCCATCCTCTTCCCTACATCACCCTGCACCCACTAAAGCTCTCCCATTCCCTTCCTTCCCCTTCCTCTTCTCTCCCCACATAGGCAAAGTGGGAAGCTCAAGCTGCCCTTTTGCACCTTGCACCACCACCAGTCGCCCTAATCCGCCACCAGTGTTGCCCTATGCCGCTGCAGCCGCTACTATCACCACCCTCTCTACACAAAAGACCCATCTACCACACCCATACCTCCATCTCTCCCTTTATGCCCTCTCCTTTCTTCGCTTTCCTTTTCTCTTCCTCTCCAGTGTCGCAGCTGCCACCACCTTGTTGTTGTCGCCACTACTACCGCCACCCCTCATCTACTACCCTTTATAGTTATACCTTTCTCCCTCTTACTTTTTTATTATAATTATTTAATAATTTATTATTATTAACATTATTATTATTATTATCATTTTTATTAATATTTTGGTTAAGAAAATAAGAAGAAAAACATAAAAGAGGCAGGAAGAAGGTGAAATGACCTAGTTGATACTCTTGTTGTAGGTATTGAACAAATATTTTCCCGTAAGTAGGCATAGGATTCTTGCTTCAAGCCTGGAGCCCAACTAAGTAAGGATATAGTTAAGAGTCAGGTTGTGTTGCGAATCTTGTGTGTATGGGTGTATTGGTATGCTATGTGTAAATTTATGTGTATGTGAACTAAGTATGTGTGCGCTCTAGCTTGTCTTGTAATGAGCTAAGGTATGGTGAGCATGATTTTCATTATGTGTTGTATGAGTGGTTAGAACTTGCCATGGATGGACATGTTCTTATGTATTGTTGTAATGTTAATATATGTATATCTAGATGCCTTATGTGGAACTTGAATGGATATGAGAGATTAAAGAAAATAAAGAGGGTGGAGTGAGTGAAGTGATATGTGGAGAATGTCCTAGGTGTTTCATGAAATATGGTAGAGAAAATAAAAAGAGAAATAATAATATAAGGGGTTAAGGTGAAAATTTACATGGAAAGCATGAGCCTTACACGGGGGATGTACTTTGCATGGGGGAAAGATTTATATTAGGAAGTCTTGCTAGGAGGTTAACCATGGGGAGAAAATAGTGTTTTGGTTGGTTAGTGTACTTGGAGGAGTTTTAGTACTTGGGTGGATGGAAAGGTACATAGGGGCATAAACTAGGGTTTCAAAGGGGAAAACCCTAAGGATAGGGGTGTTATGGGGAAAGGTTGAGGAGGTTAGTTGAATATCGGTATTGTGATGAGGGGCGTGCCACATGGAGGGTGTGATTCAAGTCAAATGGAGGGTAGAGTTGTGTACGAAAATAGGGTATGGAAGAAAGATGGGAAATATTAGGGTTTTCGGGGGTAACCAGCTAGGGTGTGTTTATCATCTATAGGAATTGAGAAGTTGGGCTATGAGGTTGGAATTCGGGTAAGTATGGTGATGGTACTTGAATCAAGGGAGATGCGGGCTAAGTAAAAAAGAGAGGAGGCTAGGGCCACATAAGCCAGATTAGGGTTTCCAGGGAAAACCCTAGTGGGAGATGGTGAGCACGGGTGGAGAGAAACAAAGAGCAGGCATTGACCCATGTATGTGAGGTTTCTAAGTTTGTTATGAGGTTAGTGGAAATTTTCAGGGGGGTCTTTGGAGCCTTGTAGGATGTAGATATTCTAGAGTTAGGGATAGGGTTTTTAGAAATTATAGGTTGGTAGAATGGTAATAAGTCAGGAGTGTCCATTGGGGTGTGCCTGTCTAGATGGGGGTTACTTGGTAAATAAGACATGCATAAATTACTAAACACTAAAAGTGGAAAATCATTGAGTTAGGCCTAGACGTATGATGTTTACTGGTCCACTAATTATAATAGTGGATAGGAGCATCTTGCCCTCGATTTATATGTGTTATCAGTCATCCGGTTATATTAGTGGTCAGGTGCGTTTTGTCCTAGAATAGTTATTTTTGATCCACCAATTATAATAGTAGGGGTCCTGAGTTCAATAATTTAAACCTTTAGGTGGTAATAATTTATGAAAAATACATTGATCACTTATAATGGGACACCACATGGGTCGGGACCAGACGTGGGATGTTTACTGGCTAACCGGTCGTAATAATGGCCAACAGCGTTTTGCCTTGTAGATGTATATGTTACCAGTCTATTGGTTATAATAGTGGACAGACTCATTATGCTCTGGAGTAGTTATTCCCAGTCCACCAATCATAATAGTGGGATCCCCGTACTCACGTGGATATAATTTAAGAGATGTGTAAAGATGGTACTAATGGTTTAAACTCTGGCAGGGGTAATTAATCTAAATTAATCTACTGCATGCATGATATCCGTATTTTGTGTTGTTGTGCCTTTCCTTGACTATAATATTACCTTACTTAGTATGTAGCGTACTGATCACCTTTATCAAGGGTGCCGATCATTCCTACGAACAGTGACCCCTATGTAGTCTATGTAGGTAGGCGACGAGGCCCTAGAGGACTCTGCTGTTTATGATGAGTTGGTCGGGGTAGAGTGATATTTTGATGTTTCGGGGCAGAGGGTCAGAGAGAGCGTACTCTGAATTACTTTCCATTTATGTTTCATGTTTTTATTCCCCCGTAGTGGGATGTTACTTTGTATTTCATTTCACTGGTATACTAACTTTGACTCTTGCATACTCTAGTATTTGTTGTATTCAATATTTGACTCCTTTATATTTTTAATCATTTATTATTGTCTTTTAGCCTTGTGATTAGTGTTAGTTTGGCCAGACTTATACTAATCACGGTAGTAGCACCCCTCCTTTTTGGTGTGTTATTTTCCTTCGATAAATAAAAAATTTCAACAATGATTTTTGGGGGTGTTGCAATTAATTTTTCTTAAAGCATAAGGTATTATAATATAAAAATATAATTATGGTATTGGTATTAAAAAAAATTAATGATCAAACTATATATTCAAAATATATGGTGACAACATTTTAAATACGGAAAGAGTATTTGTCTCAAGGATTAGCATATTTGGCATGCCAATTATTAGGTTTAAAAATCTTAATTTTTTTTAAATATCTGACTTTAAAATAATAGCCTATATTGCTAATTTAATTTGTCCAAAAATATAGATTTTTTTAATTTTCTATAGTATCATTAATTAATATGCAATAGAAATATGACATTCTTTTAAAGAATGAATTTCATGTATTATTAATATGATAAAAATTATGATTTTTTTAATGTGTGAAAATTAAAACAATCCTATTATTAGGGAACCCGAGGAGTAGCTTTCATAGAAAATTACCTTTTATTTTATCATAAACTACTTTTATAATTTTGTTTATTTTGATTTCATAATAAAAGTTAGCTTAATTTTTATTGATCAAGGCACATGTGTCTATAATCTAATAATTTTTTAGTTGGTTTAATTTAATAACTAGTTATATCAAAAACATGTAAAAGAAATAACTTAACTAATTAACTTTGGCAATCAACAATTATATTTCATCTTTTGAGTTTCAAACTTCTAACTATTTTTTTTTTTTGTTAAATATGTCTTATATAGCGTAAGTTTTTCAAATTTGCAAACAAGTTGTATTTATTTCTTTTTACTTATGTATAATTACTTTAGAAAAACATTTGCTTCAAAATTGTAGTTTTCCAAATTATACACATTTTTAATAATTTTATGTTATGATATATACAGACAATTATGCATTTCAACAAACAATAAATATTTGTTCAAACTAAGTCTTTGTCCATACTAAGAGAGTATGCATCTAATGAGTAGAATGAAGTTAGCACGATTACCTTACACGGTGTAGATGTTTTAGGTAGTGTCTTCATTAGTGATGTATAGTAATAGTCATGATGTTACTGATGATATTTTTTTTCTAAGAAAAATGCATATTATATATTGCAATATTATATCATCATCATCATCATTAGTGTATAAGTCATGTTTGATCAAGTAGTTTTTTGTTTTTTTTTTTTCTTTTTATGAACAAATTTTGTTACATACTATTACTAATTATTAGTGTTATGGATATTGTGGTGTCTAAAGATCCAAAGACTTGGCATTTCTTAAAAAGTTATAATATTAAAAAATATGCATGCCTTGCCTTATATATATATTAAATGATCGTTGTTTTAAAAATATGTATACCTTTCTTCATTCCATTTAATTCTAGTAAATAGTATTAGTCATGTGAATGCAAACAGTATGATGCTTGTTGTGAACATTTTATCTTTGGATTACTTATTATACTTGTGACTTATGATCACATGTTTTGACACACTTGTATGTATTATATTGTTGTTCTACTTATATTTAAATGATCATTTGAATTAATTTTTTGTTTGATGATTGAGCCTTTGTTTGGAGTATTAAAATTATTTATTTAAAACAATTTTTTATTTTTTATTTTTTTAGGCAAAATATTTTTTAAATAAATAATTATTCTAAACAATTACTTTTGATAAGTAATTTCAAATATGATATAATATTAATACCACTTGTTTAATATGAATTACGTATCCATCTACTAGCTTTTGTGTACACGTCATTACTCGCTTAGTAGCACTATTATTCCATTTAACTACTCATGAAAAAAATCAACTTGATTTTTTTTATTACATTGAAAAATTTGGAAACAAATATAGTCATGGACTACACAGCAAGCTGGCTAACTCGATGTAGTGTATTCAGACCTATAAATCTTAATAGCGGTGATACGTATATTGGTCTGCCACTTTGTTTGTTGCTTATCATTAATTAACAGCAATTATTAGATATAAACGACTGTTCAAGATATACAATAAGTCAAAGTTTGTTGGGTGTGCTAGCAATGTTTTTAACAAAACTAACTGCAAAGTTAGCTGACGCCTGACAGTATACAAATTATAAGTTTATTGATGTAGTTTTTCAGAAATTAGTTTATAGGCTAGTAAAAAATTACTTATCAAATAATAATAATAATATTTTTTTTCAAAAAGTTAGGCTTCAATTGGAAAGGATTTCTAGGAGGAAAATTATTTCAAAAGAGGATTTGTAAAAATATTTAACCGATATATATATTATTTAGGTATCCTAAATAAAATTTAGATATTTTTCGAAAGTTTTAAATTTTATATTATAATTTCACCAAATAAAATCTTAGTTTCAATTCCTTGACCGAGCATCTAAGAGTTGTATAAAAATATCCAAATAAAAAATTATAACATTTCTTTATTCAAATAATAGATTTGTAACAATGAAACTTCTCGGTAAACTCACTTTTAAAATTTCTTTATTTTTAAAATCCTATCTTTTTTAAAGCTATGCATCCAAATAAAACCTTTGTTTCAATAATTTAAAAACCAAGCTACTGAATTCGCAAACACACTAAAGTTACCAGCTTTTAAGAGTTTGACTTCGGGTGGCTTAAAGGGCCCTAGGAAAAATACTACTTTTAAGGGCCCGTTTGGTACGGGAGTAATAAGGATGAAAAAATTTTCCCTTTATTTTATTCTTTTTATATTAAGTATCTAATAATAATAAATATATTTTTAATAAAATATTCATTTTAGATCAAGTTAAGATCTAAAATGGATATTTATTAGAATAAAAATATTTAATTTTTAATAAATTATACAAGATATATGAAATATGAGAGTAATTTTTCCACCCAAATTATTCCCATACCAAACAAGCACTAAGTTGTTATAGAAATAAATATACTAAATAAATTAGTAATTTGATTAAATAATGGGTTTGGTTTTGCTTCGGCCCAAAGGAAGGCTATCTTTTGCACTGTAATGGCGTGGAAAGCTGCCTTTTGATCTCAGAAGAATCGAACTTTCAACTTTGGATGATTTTGGTTGGAATACTCAAAAGTTTATTCGTTGAGTTATTAGGATAGGTTTGCTAGTTGGGAAAATTGTTATTGTCCTTATTAGGTATTGTAATTAATATGTTTATTAAATAAATTTACTAAAATTATAATATTTTTAGAATTTGCACCTAAAAGAATTTTGAGACAAAAAATCATTCCCAAATACCTGGGAAGTAGAGTAGCTTAGTAACTGTTTTCAAGTATTATTATGGCAATTTCATTGTCTTTTTTTTTAATAAAAAAAACAAATCCCATAATACAACCTTGATACGAGTTATATATTTTATATTTTATTCAAATAAACTTTAATACCTGAGAGAATGAAGTTATTGAAAATCATTGAGAATGTAGGATAAATAATAGACTTTAATAAGTATAATATTTCATAATCAAAATTTGGACTTTCTTAAGTTAAAATATCAAATCTATGCAAATATCATCTTTTCCCTCCTCCTATCACCGTTTATTTCCTTCGCTACGACATTGACATAAAATTTAATTATATTTTATCGTCAAATATTACTGAAAATATCTAATTGATTAGCGATGTCATAGTTTAATAATTATTTTTTAGTCTTATATATTAAAGATATTAAGTTCAAATTATTTATTTATTTATTTTTATATACATACTTTTATTATGGTGGCATGTGTAATCTATATAGTAAATTGTATTTATCCTTATGAGATTTCATGAAACAAAAAATAAAAATAAAAATAAAAATATAGTGATCATCCATGCTTGAACTTCAATTGATATCAATGAACAATTGACCTGTTTTATAACTCCAAGAATATAAGGTGGTTCCATCAAGAAAAAAATAATTGATTACCGTATAAATACAAGGTATTCTTTCATCTATTAAGTGTATGTTTTAGTGAGATAAAATCAATATGGAGTTAAAAATCAAATTGGACCAACTGATTCAATTGGTCCAACTTGTTCCCAAGAGGTTTTTTGGTACGAAAATATTCGGTATTTAAATTTGTGTGTCCATTGGAAAAATTTGGTTAAATCATTTGGACTAATTTTACATCGATACAAACTAAAATGTCGTTGGTTAGCTCTCGACAAAAAAATGTACACTCAATTGAACTAGTTAGATCGAGGTTGTTTTGCATCAAAATCAAAAAAAAAAAAAAAATACAATCAAGACAACTTTCACTCAAACCACGGTTAGCTAATTAAACCGATTTGACTGCATGCCTATTTATGTATCTAGTCGATTTTTTTATCCAGCTTTTAAAACACTAATAATTGACTATTACAATCAACTTTTTTTTTTCTTATTTAGAAAACAAATACACTAAATTTTATCTGAATCGTTAGATGATTTAATCCAAAATTAGTTGTTAAATGTCGAAGTGCTCTGTGAAACTCTCACTAAAACCATTCCAATGCTCAATGGTCCCCTTCGAGAATTGGAAAATAAAAATAAAAAATACTATATATGCAACCTAAGCACGCCATTTTTTATAGTTTAATCGATCAATTAAATTTTATTTTTACTACTCATGCAACTCCATCGAAGTGATATAGAAAAACAAATATATAGTTGTAGCTTAAATGGTGGAGGATTATTATTCAGGATGTATTATATTTAGGATCATATTATTTAGTAATATTTTTTTATTATTGCATATTCTGCAAGATAAAATGGGTCGGAGTCTCTTAACCATTTGAATCTTTAAAGGATTTTAAAAATGCCTAGTTTTTTTATTAAAAAAATAAACAACTTTAAAAAATAAAAATAAAAGCAACAAAAAATTTAAAACTTCCAAACAATACCGGTTGACTTTTAAATAAAATATATCTTAAATACTATCCCCTATTATTTAAAAGCTACAAGTATTTGCTTATTTTTATATTTGATTATGGAATTTTTAATCATAATCATACTTGCTTGAAGTATTACCTGCTGCTCTTTTTAATTTGATGTTTGGTATAATTTTAAAAACTAACTTTTGCTACATATTTACATTTATTTTTCTTCTTAGTAGCGTGTTGGATAGGCCGGCAGGGGACCGAATATATTGTTAGAAAACAATCAAGGAATATTTGCGTATCATGGCCAATCTTTATACCTTTCTTAACTCCAGTCTTCACCCCTAAGGCTATGCTTGGGATGAGGGAAATGAATTAAGGGGAAATAATTAAGGGGGAAATGATTAAGGGGGTAATACTTAAGGAGGGAAATTTATCCACCTTTTTTGTTTGGTATATAAGAGGAAATTATTTTAGGGAATATTTTTCCAATGTTTGGTTTGGGAGGAATAACTTATGTTAGAATAATAATTTCTTTTACTTCATTAGCATGAAAAATTAGTAATATTTTTATTAGATATAAAATATAAATAATTATTTATCAAATAAATCAAAATTTAAAAATTACATTTTTAATTTAATTTTTATAAATCAAAATAACATATTATAATAACTAAAAAAAATCTATAAATATATTATAATAATATTTAAAATAAGACATTTACAATATATTTACATACTAAATATTTAATAGCTGGTCATGATCTCAACCCTCCGCATCTCCTGCAGCAGCAGTCTTATTCTTACCCGTTTTACGTGCCGAATCAAGCTCCACAACCTGCAGCTCCACTTTATGTTTTGAGTTACAGTAACGCTCCTAGTCCTTATGGTAAAGATCACAGGGTTTCATATCAAGTTCCAGCATCATCTATCTACGTTGGGAGCCAACAACCGCTGCTGCAAGACACTATTGCACTCCCTGTAGCAGTACTCCCAATCGGTTCAAATTTTGACAATGAATGAAGAGTTGAAAACCCATCACACGTATAAACACAGCAATTTACAGGAAGCGATAAACAGATGATTGTCGATCACTCACCTACAGCAAATCATTCAAGCATGGAAGAAAGCAACGGAACGAAGATAATAAAAGACGGGAGGATATTAAGGAAGACCTCATGTGTCCACGCACCACCCATGAATCTCAACTTCCTCCATTTTCCTACTACTTCTCTCTCCAATCAGAGAAGCTTCTATAATCTTATTTATTCATTCAGCAATCTTCGTCGTCGCTGAAAAGGAAAATGTTGGTGCTTGGTACTGGGAAACCCCCTTTCTTCCTTATTTTATTTGCTTCGGAAATTGAAACGAAGGCTCGAAGCCGCTAAAAGGACAGTCTCAGAAATAAAAATACGACAGACATATTAAATAAACGAAACGAGCGTCGGATTAAGGATGGATGGCGTCTGGTTCTGAAATTTGAAATTCAAATGACCGGCATACTACTTTCTTACTTTTCGGTATTCTTAAATCTCACAAAAGAACAGAAAAATTAATAAAGGCTCCTGCTGCGGCGGTCGCAGAGCTAGTGATTGGCGACACACGAATTCAATTCGAGCACGGCGTTAATATTAGTACCGGATTCATGAATGAAACTCAGCACAGATTTATAAAAGAAACTTACAGATCTGTTGAAGGCAGCACGGGAGAGTAGCTTCGAAGGGCAGGCTTCAGCTAAGAGAGGCAGGCTTCGGCTTCGAGAGGAAAGCTTCGACAGGTAGACAGCGAGCAAGGCAGCTGGTGTCGAGGACTCAGCCGGCGCAGTCAAGACACGAGGAGGGAGAGGACAGAAGATACGGGGAGAAGAAAATTACTCGGCACGTGAATCGGGAAAAAATTTTCCCCCACCTAACAATAAAATTTTACCCCCAAATAAAATTTTCCCCGTACCAAACATAAAAGAAGTAGGAAATAATTTCCCTTCTAATTTTTACACCCCCTTTACCCTGATACCAAACATAGCCTAAGGGCTATCCATTTTCCACCTTTGATTCCTAATTCCATTCAATTAATGCAACTTCTTTAGTGATCAAAAGTTGAAACTCGGTGGGTAAAAAAATAAGAGGCTAAGTGATATGGAAATACGATATCTTATCCTTTTGGCTGTGTAAATAATAATTAAAAGCTAAAGTCTAATTCACTATAGAGAGGAAACACATGAAGAAAAATTTTACTACTTGCATTCTTTAACTATTTTTATTGCTAATGAAATTGTATTAATTAGGTGTTTACATACTTTTAAAAAAATTGGGGCATTGGTTAGACCTACCATCCCCTAATACATGATTAAGGTATGTTCTCTTTATCTAATTTTTGCTAATATGATATGATCTTATTTTATATGATTTAAAAATTTTAATAACCTATTATTATTAGTATTATTATTATTATACTATCATTAATGTTAAACATAATATTTTTCCTATTAGTATTATTATTATTATTATTATCATAAATGTTTTATTATAATTATTATCATTAACTTTGTTTATTTATTATAAAAAAATCTAGCAATACAATTTAAACTAATCTAATCTAATAAGCCTTGAAAACAAATTAAAGAGAGCAAACTTTTATTGTTGTTTTGGTCTTGAGCTCATCTTTCCAATGATATATTCTATAGATATATCATGTATACAATGAATGATAATGTTACTTCAAAAGAATAAGAATCCATATCTTGGACCAAAGGCATAATTAGGGTTGTTAATGAGTCAGGTTGGGGTGGGATTGGGCTCAACTCATTTAATAACCAAGTCTAAAATTGAAGTTCAAATAAGCCAAGTTTTTAATGAGTCGAGTCGTATCGGGTTGTGAGCTTTTGTGATAAATGAGTCATATTCATGAGCTTTTGTACTGTAAACAAACTTGAGCCTTATTTTTAGACTCGCATAGCTAAATAAAAGAGCTAAGTCTTTAACGAGATGGGTCCCAAAAAACTCGCAAGCCACCTCTGTTCATTAACAGCCCCAAGCATGGTATTGAAATACCCCAAAATCCTAATTTCTGAATTTATGGCCAAATAAGGAATTAATAGGGAAATTAAACATATAAATTTATTTACTTAAAATGTAGAGAATTAATTAAGGTAAATTAAGAGGAAAATAATAAAGAATTTAATTGAAAGAAACTTTGAGTATTTTCCTAATTAGTATGGAGGTTAAGGAAATTTATCTAAAATAGTCTGAACTAAGCAATAAGGAAATTTATTTAATATTTTATAAATATTAATATTCTAAACAGCCCAAGAATATTCTAAATAATTTATGCAAAATCCAAAACCCTAAATAAACCTTTTTCTTTTTCTTTTCCTTCCTTTTTCCTTTCTTTCTTTTCCTTTTTTTTTTCTCTTTTCCCCGTCTGTTGGGCCTCCCTCCCCGCGGCCCAACCTTTCTTCCTTCCTTTCTCCCTTCCCGCGGCCCAGCGTCGTTCGCTGGCCGACGCTTGCGTGCAACGCAGCGTTTTGGCCGTCAATCCGCCGAAGTGTCACGTCACGATTGATGAATCTTATAACCGTTACCAGCCAACGTCACGACGATGCGTTTCGATTGTATAATTAATGAAACGACGCGTCGAGGTTATGAACATTATAATCGTTGCCGACCGGCCGGTTTCTCCCTTTTCTTTTCTCTCCCTGGACCGCCGGTCCGCCCACGCCCTTCGTTTTCTTCCTCGCGCAGGCCTGCAACTCGCAGCCTGCCGCCGCTGACAACCCTGTCGTCTGGCCATCCTTTCCCTGCCATTCCCGTCCCTTTCTTTCCCAAATCAACCTAGCACAATCGTTCTGCCCCCTCACGCGTCTTGATTTCCTTTCCTTTTCCCGCACACCGCCAAATAAGCCTGCCAAACCACAGACCTGCGACCGGCTGCCACCACCGGACGGCGGCCTGCCGCACCTGCCCCCGCGTGTCGTCCTTCTTCCCTTCGTCGTTTTCCCCTCCTCAAGTGCCTATAAATACCCCTCCCCGAACGGCCAAGGCAAGTCCTCCCCTCTGGACCTTGCCGAAACCCTGCCTCGCCGCCGCCAGATCAGACGCCCTTTCCGCCGCTTCTAGCAACCTCCGCGACCACCTCCACGCACCAAAACCTTCCTTGCACCACCCTCCACGCAACCAAACCGCCGCTGCCCCTATTCCTACCCCGCACGTGCCACCACAACCGTGCGAAATCCCTTGCCCAAAAACCACCCCCGCCACCTCGCGCCACCTTCTGTCGCCACCTCCGCCGTGATCAACCTCCTCTCCACCTCCCAAAGTGACCAGCAGGTCCTCCCCTACCTGCCCATACCATCCTTATTCCCTGCCTCCTTCTCCACCAACCTCCACCATCTTCCACCACCCTCCTCCACTTTCGGTCGCCGCGTCTACCACCGCGCGCCGCCACCTTTCTCACGCCACCACCCTCATTCCACTCCCCTCTCCCTGTTGTCTCCTCCCCCACATCAAACTCCCCCTTTTCTCCTCCCATCTAACCACCACCTCCATCTTTTCCTCTCTTCTCCTCCCCCATCGTCGCCGCCGTCGCCGCCGGACCACCGCCGACCCTAGGTGGTCTTCCACTCATCCCAAGCCTTAAACTTTATTTCTATACAATTACTATTAAGTTAACTAATATTAATACCATTATGCTTATTATTATTATTATTCTATTATTATTATTATTATTATTATTATTATTATTATTATTATTATTACTCTTATTATTATTATCATTTCTAATATTGTGACTTCTGATATTAAAGTTACCATTTTTACCATACTAACATCCCTTGGAACCCTAACTTCTATTATACTCAACTTTAGTTTTATTTTTATAAGTATTAATATTAAAAACCCTATTATTATTATTATCTCTATAATCTTACTAAGGTTATTATTATTAATACCTAACCATACTGGGTTGTTGTTATTGTTATTATTACTGCTAGGGTTATTATTGTTATTATTACTAATATTACCATCCATATTAGTATTATTACTATTATTAGCTCTTACTATTACTACTACTATCACTATTTTCCTATAGTTAGCATAAACCCTATTACTACAAGATTAGAACTAATGGGTTTAACAATATAAGGGTAACAATTAGTATCAAAAATAAATACAATTTGACTAGTAATGGCTAATACACTAACTTTAAGATAAAAAACCCTAGTTTTTGTATAATACCCACTTTAGTAATATAAACCCTAATCCTAAACTAGAATAAGGGATGGCGGTACTTTGAGGGAAACTAATACTTAGCTTTTCCCCTTTTCATAGGTGACCCCGATCCGAACCCTAAGGAGCTAGAGGAGAGTGCTCCAAGCCCGGTGCCTACCTAGGTAAGGATGAAGCTATGGCCTTGTGCTATGTGTGATGTAATGTGTGGATGAATGATGAGCATGCCATGTTGATGTGTATTATGCATGTGTTATGAATAACCTATTTTGTGTAGCGCAACGTGGATCATGAGGTATGTTATGTGTGCCTTATATTATACGTGTATGACATGTCCCATGTTTGATGTTTATGTTGATGGTGTGACTTGTTATGGCCCTCTAGGACATGCATGCTAGGGTTTGGGTAGCATAAAATGATAATAAAAGAACAACAGGGAAGTGGACGTTTGGGAAATTTGCATGGGGGGGACTAGACCTTGCATGGGCATGATCCTTACGTGTGAAAAGTTGATTTGGGTTGTAAGTAAGAGCTTGGGAGAGTCTTGGAATGATTGGGGACTTAGTATGAAAAATAGTACGTAAGTTGGTGCATAAGAGACCTTATTAGGGTTTGGTGTGTAAGTGGGTGTTGGGGAGTCTGCATGGAGTATTTAAATTCTGCATGGGGATGAATCGTACGTGAGGAGAGTTGATTTAGGAAGTAAATAAGAAAATATCAAAGTCATGGGTCCATCGGAGACTTGGGTGCAAAATTTTACGTGGGTCGATGTAAGGGTGTCTAAGGGATCCAATTAGGGTTTTGGGAGAAAATGAGGAATTTAAAGGGGACAAGGGTAAAAATGATCAAGGAAGGATGGGGTATGGGTTGAGAGTGAGAGCTCACTTATATAAAGAATGAGTATGGGTTTCTAAATGAGAGAAGGGATTTGGGGTGCAAGAGGGAGGTTACTTTTTGAGGAAGTAAAGTGCTAGGGTTGGCGTGGTCAACTAGGGTTTTGGGTGGCCAACTAGGGTTTTGTCGGTCACCCGTGAACTTGGGAGATAAAGTAATACATTTGAGGAATTTCCTAATAAAAATGAGGTGCGAGATAGAGAACAAAGTAACGTTTGGGTAAGTAAGGAAGAGTTGGGCCACATAGGCCTGATTAGGGTCTCCGAGGAGGAACCTTAGAGGGATGAGGGCATGGAGAGTCGATATCATGTGTGTTGGGGTGGCCTGTATTCTTGGAGATTGTGCCTTACTCTATGCCACTATGCCTAAGTCTACGGGGGATGGACGTCGGGTGTGAGAAGAGGTACGGGTCTCAAAATATGGGACGGTCCCTTTGGAGGGGAAAGTAGTAGGGTATTAACCGCATGCATGTCAAGGGTGTGATGTGATTCGATAAGACACGGATAAGACATTAATTACGTAAAGCGAAAGACTGTTGAGCCAGACCCAGTCCGGTCCATCGGTTAGAATAGTGGCCAGAGGCGTTCTGCCCTAGGTGTTTATTTTCGGTCCACCGGCTACAATAGTGGTCAGAGGCGTTCTGCCCTGAATGTTTATTCTAGTCCACCGGCTATAATAGTGTGGGATTCGGGCTCAATAGACCCAATCGAATAAGTTAATCCACAGGAAAAATACTAAGTATTGACAGTGAAACACCATGTGAGTCAGGGTCAGTCCGGTCCACCGGTTAGAATAGTGGCCAGAGGCGTTCCACCCTGGGTGTTGATTTCGGTCCACCGGCTATAATAGTGGTCAGAGGCGTTCTGCCCTGTGTGTTTATCTCCGGTCCACCGGTTATAAATAGTGGGGCTCCCACACTCACATGGACTAATGAAGAATGTGTTGAATGTATATGAATGAAGCAATCCATGGGAAAATACTAAGTATTTATAGCGAAACACCATGTAAGTCAGGGCCAGTCCGGTCCACCGGTTATAATAGTGGCTAGAGGCGTTCCACCCTGGGTGTTGATTCCGGTCCACCGACTATAATAGTGGTCAGAGGCGTTCTACCCCGAGTGTTGATTTCCGGTCCACAGGCTATAATAGTGGGGCTCTCGCACTTACATGGATTAATGAAGAATGTGTAACAAGGACTTATTATCATAATGAGTAATAACGGATAAAGCACCAAGTAAGAAATCAGCCTTCCTCTTGCATGTTGATGATGTGTTGATCATGTAAATTGTGGTGTATGTGCTGGCCTTAGCTCGTCTGTTTCCTTACTCAGTACGTAGCGTACTGATCATCCGTTTCATGGGTGCTGCTCATTCCCACGAGCAAAGGGCCCATCTGACCTTGTGTAGGTAGGAGACCTTGTGTTCGATGCCTACGATACCTACGAGGCATCGGGTGGGGTCGAGTGTTGAGCCCATCCTAGTTGGGGCCGAGAGCGAGTTGGCCGGAATCTTTTACGATCCTCGCTTTCATCTATCTTAGTTTTTCGTATTTATATTATGTTCGTATTTTGGAAGTTGAACTTTTAAGTTGTAATCATAACGACATTCTGACGATGGTTGATATCTTGTTTTCATGGATGCTTTATGATCACGATGCTCTTATGTTTTGATGATTCTTATTTATGATTTCCTGGTTTAGCCTCAGCACTTAGCATCGGAACGGTATGAGTGAACCGGTCCGGTGCCAAGTGTGGCGGTAATACCCCCAAGTTCATGGTTTTAATTTGTATGCTTCCGCTAAATCTTTCAATTCAAACGAAATTTTTCAGTAGTAAATTTGGGGGTGTTACAAGTTGGTATCAGAGCCTGGTTGATCCATTCGGACACGCTCTTTTGTTTTTAGAACATATCGTATTACAATGTTTCAACTGATTTCAAAGTTTTTTCCACACCCAGATAAAACTCCTCTATTTTAAAACTTCCGAGTCCGGCTCCAGTGAGGAATCGAGGGGTAGGTTAGTGATACTCCCCAAAATGAGTAGCGTAACCGTGGTGTATTTGGTTATCTCCTGGCCGTGACCTTAGTTATAGGAAAGTTGAATTCTTAGTACTTCTCCCCTAAGGGGGTAGTAGCATACCCTGATTATTGTGAAACCAATGGTCCCCTTTCTAACATTACCTCCTCCCCTTGTAGTTATCAATGACGGGGAATGGTCGAGCCGCACGTTTGGAGGATGCCATCTGGGCATTCATGGAGTTCATCCAGCGCAACCACCAGCCGAAGGGCGCGGGAGAGGATTGGCTCAGGAGAGTCACCGGACACCACCCACCCACTTACTCTGGAGAAGAGGACCTCATGGTCCTCGAAGGATGGATCAGAGACATGGACCGCACGTTCGAGGCGGTGGGTTGTCCGGTAGTTTTCCAGCCCAGCATAGCCGTGTACTTCTTGAGAGGCGTGGCAGACGCCTGGTGAGTGGAGCACCGAGCCCGGGATGGTCCCCCTGAGGATTGGGAGGCGTTTAAGGCTACCCTCCGCACCAGGTTTTACCATGAGAGCCTCAATAGGGATCCATGATCATGCGCCAGTACTATGCTCGCTTCACCGAGCTACTACGCTTCGCCCCGGGGATTGCAGCTAATGAGGCCACCGTGGTTTTTCAGTTCGAACAAGGGTTGAGTTTTGGTATCTGGAGGATGATGGGAGCTGTCCCGTTCACCAACCTTGCGACCCTCTACGAGCGCGCCTGCCTCGCCGCCACCCTTGTTCAATAGCAGGCCGACATCCTCAGGAAGAGGAAACCCGAGAGCCAGGGTTCTGGGATCAGGACATAGATGGGGTTAGGAGGATCGAGAGGACCCCGCCAAGGGACCAGAGTAGGGGCCAAGGACTCTAAGGAGGATTACCATGTGGCCGTTGTGGACGTCGCCATTCCGGCCGAGACTGTAGAGGGAACATCATCACATGTCATAACTGTGGCAAGAGGGGCCACAAAGCGTTTGAGTGCCGAGGACCCCCGCGGGCGCAGCCATACTAGCCCCGGCAGGTCCCACAGGGAGGAGGTTTGATTCCACAGCAGCGGGCCTATCAGCAGCACCTCCAGAATTCAGGCCCTCAGTACTACCAGTGAGCCCCTGTCGGCCCAGCAGCTAGAGAAGGTAAAGGGAGGCCCCAGGGATCCGGGACCCGCCCTCAACATAGGCGGGGTAGACTTCCTAGTGGATCTGATTGGGATGGACTTGAAGGAGTTTGATATAATTATGGGGATGGACATGTTGGGGAGGTACAAGGCCGTCATTGATTGTGCTCAGGAGCGCGTGATCCTACGAGGCCCGAAAGGAGCTAGGGTTTCCTACAGACATACCCAGCCGGAACCCACCACCAAATTAGTGACAGCAGTAACTCTGCACGCCTTGGTCCAAAAGGGGTACCCTATATCTGTGCAGTGTTCAGGAGTTGAATAAAGACGTGGCCGCCCTAGATGATATCCCGATAGCCAGAGAATTTCCAGACGTGTTTCTGGAGGAGATATCGGGCATGCCCCCAGTCCAAGAGATTGACTTCAGAATCGAGTTGTTGCTGGGAGCTGAACCTGTCACGAGGGCACCCTACTGGATGGCACCGGTGGAGTTAAAGGAGCTAAAAGCCTAATTAGAGGAGTTTCTCGAGCATGGGTACATCCGACCAAGTGTGTCACCCTGGGGAGCACCGGTCTTGTTCGTGAAAAAGAAGGACGGGAGCCTCTGCCTCTGCATTGACTACCGAGGTCTGAACCAGTTGACAATGAAGAACCGATACCTGCTCCCAAGGATCGATGACCTCTTTGATCAGTTGAAGGGAGTGACAGTATTCTCTAAGATCGATCTGAGGTCCGGGTACCACCAGTTGAGGATCGCTAATGCTGACATTATGAAGACCGCCTTCCGAACTCGGTATGGACACTATGAGTTCACGGTGATGCCATTTGGGCTCATGAATGTGCCTGCGGTGTTCATGGACCTAATGACGAGGATATTCAGACCATTCCTCGACCAATTTGTTATGGTGTTCATAGACAACATTTTGGTTTATTCCCGAGGAAAGGCGGAACACGAGCAGCATATCCGCACTATTTTGGGTCTTCTGAGGGAGCACCGCTTGTATGCCAAGCTGTCGAAGTGTGGATTTTGGCTCCTAGAGGTGGCATTCCTGGGACACATAGTATCAGCCAGGGGAGTGGCAGTGGATCCTGCCAAGGTTATGGCCATCACGAAGTGGAAACCCCCTACGAACATGACCGAAGTCCGGAGTTTTCTGGGGTTGGCCGGATACTACAGGAGGTTTGTGCAAAATTTCTCGAGGATTGCCCGACCGCTGACCAACCTATTGAAGAAGACCACTAAGTTCCGGTGGGATGAGACATGTGAGGGAGCCTTCTAGGAGTTAAAGAGGAGGTTGACCACCGCACCGGTACTGACCCTACCAGAGGGATCCGAGGAGTTTGAGGTATTTAGTGATGCCTCTAAGCATGGGCTTGGGTGCGTGTTGATGCAAAAGGGTAAGGTAGTCGTGTATGCTTCCCGTCAGCTGAAGCAGCATGAGCAGAACTACCCTATCCATGACCTAGAACTAGCCGCGGTGGTTTTTGCCTTGAAGATTTGGAGACACTATCTGTATGGGGCAAAGTGCAGGTTCTTCACAGACCATAAGAGCCTCAAGTACATTTTCACCCAGAAGGAGCTTAACATGAGGCAGAGGAGGTGGCTAGAGCTCGTTAAGGATTACGACATCGAGTTGATATACCACGAGGGTAAGGCCAACGTGGTAGCAGACGCCCTGAGTCGGAAGACCTCCCACTCCACATTATGTCCGACTAAGGGTAAAAATAAAGTGATTGATTCAAGATTATTCAAATTTTATTAACTCTAATTTAACCCCATTTTTGAGTTATTTTTTTAGTTTTATATACAAGTAAGAATTCATAAGGGATGTAAAGAAGAAGAAAAAAAGAGGAGGAAGTAACAGAAGAGAATACCTAAAATTTTTAGGCTTCTACTTTCCCCGTGCAACATAAAAAGGTGGGCTCTTGTCTCAAAGTGTCAAGTCTCATGAAAAGTTAAAATAAGTAAAGTGTTATCGTCTCTTAGAATCGAATATCGATAAACAGAGGTAATCACAATACTTTCCACCGCGGAGCCACATAAAGCTTACATGTTTTATAAGTTTCAAGACTATTTTATAAAGTATCAAATATTTTGGGACCTTCAAATTGTTGGGCCTTGGGCCCATGCCTAATTTGCTCAAGCCTAGGGCCAACCCTAATCCAAAGACAAATATTTTAGCATAGATGTTGGGATAGATAAGCAATTTGGTGTCTTCATGGGCTTCTAAATTTATATCTATATTCATTTTTATTTATTTTTCACGTGTATATATATATATATATATATATATATATATATATATATATCTTTTCTTATAATATTCATTGCAAAAGTGAATATGACATGCATGTATTTATATATTGGGATGCATGTGTTTTAGTCTCGGATTTACTATACACATTGTAAAGCATGATAAAAAAACATAATATCCTAATGTATGTAGCATATAGTTAAGTCTTAAAACAATTTATACAACTATCATCTTGATAAGGTACATTTTTTTTACAAGTTATGGAATTAAGTGTGTTTGGCTTAAAATAGTCAAAAGACGAGTCACATTTGGAATATTTTTTTAGAAAGCCGGTGAATGGGGATAAAGGATATTGAAATGACTTGAGTTGATATGTAGAATTAGTCATAAATCTTTAATGCTCTGTAATAACTAGAGATGGTCGTTGTTAGGGTGGTGGTGTTACAAATAGTTTCAAAAATTATTATACACTAAATTTGGATCAATCAATTGATCGTTTAGCATTAATGATTCTAATATTGAACTATAATAAAATAGTAAATTATTGAAATACAACAAGGGCATACCAATCTTTAAGTGTAAAAGTACATAATAGTTTAATATTTTTGTATTTTGTAGTTTAACATTATTAAAACAACTATCTATACCAATTAGGAGCAAAAAGTTTTCAAGATGTGTATTGCTGAGGAAAAAACACACAGAACAAACTATAACAACCCATAGATTTAGATCCTTTATGTTTTTTGATTTGTATGTTTGATCATGATCTAAGTGTGCTTAATAGTGGTTTAGAGTTGTGTTTTGGCTTTAGTTTAAAGGGATTTTAGAAGAGATTTGATTTTCTAAGAAGGCTTAGTTTTTACGAAAACTAGATGGTTTGTTTGATCATACCAATCAACTAGTTCATGTGCTTTGTGTTTCTTTAGGTTTAAAAGAACCAACTAACTAGTTATGATCGACCAATCCAATGATAAAACTAGTTAACTAGTTTTTTCAAACTAATCAGCCAATTCATCTAACTTGAATGTTTCTTGCTCGATTTTAATTCAAAACCTTTTTCCATGAACTTAAAGCTTAGTAATTAGGCTTTAGGATGTTTATAATTCACTTTTAAGTTACAAAGGTTTAATATAACATATATATACACATCTTGCTTTTTATGAAGGTGTTGATGACTTCATCCTTTTATCCCTTCCTTACTATCTCTGTTGAATGTATCATAATGGACAACCACATCCAAATGATTATACCAAATAAAGCTTTTGTCTATCATGCCTCTTTGTCTAATTCCTTTCTTGTGTTCCTACCTTCCCAACATGCAGCACCTCAAACTCATCCACTATCACCAATTCGGCTCTAAAGAAAAAATCAACTTTGTTTTCCCTTCATAAAGTTGCACCATTTGACCTATATTTGGGCTATTAATTAGGGTTTTGAACTTATAAAACCCCAACCTTCATTTCTCACTAGAACTTTATCTTTCTTTTTTTAAAGATAGCATCTATATTTTTCCTTTAGTTCTATTAGACACCAAATTCCCTCTATTTTTCCTCCATTTACTCTTTCCTCTTTGATCTTCCCTTCCTCTGATTCTTTCTTGTTTTGCTCTTAAACAATGGAGGGTTAGATTTAGGAAATGTTAATGGTTGAATCCTTCCCTTGATTTTCCCATTTTAAAGAGGTTATGCTCTTTCTGATTTTCTCCCTAAAAACTTATGTTTTTTTCCAACTTTTGTGAGAATTTTAGAAGATTTGCTAAGTTTTCCCTTTTTTATTTTTCTCAAAGGCACTCAAGAGGTTTGTTTTAGGACTTATAGCCAAGATTTTTTCTTTTTTTTTGGTTTTTGCTTGGCTTCAGCACAAGTAAGTCATTCTTACATTAATCATGTGGCAAATGAGCATGCAAGTTGTGCAACCTTTAAGATTTTGAGTTTGTGTCTATGAGCATGTGGGTTAGTGGTTTGTGGAGATAACTATGTTTTAGTAGATTAAGTGTAGATGTGAGTATAAAACATGGATATAGGGTTTTAGCTTGATTTTCCAAGTGTTGCTTCTTATGGATCATATATCTCTATTATATATCTCAAATATGAGAAGTTTTCAACATGTGAGCATGTTTAGTATGCAACATGGAGCATTTTCACTGAACGTGGAAGCATGTTTAGTAATTTTATATTTTTGGCATGCCATGGGATAAAATGCTTAAATACTAATGATTTAATGGGAATATAAGCAAGGTCTAGGTATAAACTTGTTGATCTATGATTTCCAAGTGTTAGATGGTTTATATGTAGCATGATTGTTGTTTGGTTAAAGTATGAACACATGATCTAGTTTAAAATAATGTGTGAAAATCTATTATTCAAGTGAACCAGTCAACCAATTGGGGCAAGAACTAACCTACGTGTTATACTAATCGACTAATTATGGGGTCAAGTTGTGCAATCTTTGGATTTTTTTCTAAAGTGTGGTTCTTGAATTCTACCAACCAACGGGTTGGGTAGGACCGTTCCATTGGCAGGACAAGACAAATCCACTGTTTGTACCAATAGACTAGTTGAGGAGGACTAGCCCACTAGTTATACTAATCGATTGATCGACCCAAAATAGTAAACTAGCTTTGTTGTTTTGAATGTTTTTCTCTTGTTGTGCAACATGAGTTATTCTACTAGTTCTACAAATCAATCAACTGGTATTTTAGGAGAATTGTGTGATATTGTCAGAGGTTATTATTGCAAAGATGAACTTAGCTTTGACCTTAGTATTAGGGTTGGCCTATACCTTAAATTGTGGATAAAAAAGGATAATAATTAAAAACTAATTGATGGTTAGAATATATGTGATTCGTATGGATATGAATTTGCTCTCTTGGGATAAATTGGTTGAGTAAGAAATGATTTCACCTTAATTACCTTTAATGGGAGATGGTGGATGTTATGAGATATTTATTGGTTAAAATTGGATGATGTGGCATGTGGTCATTGGAGTGACTTGTAATGTGATACAATAAGACATTAAACAGTTAATGAGAAAGAGTTCGATCAAGCCTATGTGTTTATGACTATTAGAGTAGCTATAGGGGGGTTAGATATGATTATTATTTTGCTTATAGGTAAGGGATCTTGGGTACTAGTACAACTCTTACTTTATTTAGGGGCTTCAATACTTAAGGATTGTGATATCTAGTGATGTGATGAGATTAACACTACCTTAGCTTATGACTAGGAGTAGTAGATGATGATATTCATTTAATATGATTACTATGATAACAACTAGTATTGGCATGTCATCATAGCAGAGCTCCATGATGGAGAATGTAAGTACTTGATTGAAAATTTTATGGATGTATATTATGTGGTCACCATCTAATTAATATAATAATTTAGAATAAACCCTAATGATGCTTTGAATGGCCTCCAATTTTATTATGTAATTTCCATCATGCTTTTTATTAATATTCATTGTGGTGCCTATAACACTTAATCTGTAAGACACATATGACCATCCATGATTCCATATCTCTTATTAAGCTTAATCATCTCAATATTCATGTGTATATGTGAGTGTTCCATATTATGAATATATTAAGAGCATAGTGTGTGACCATGGATATGTTGATGTATGTGTGTATTTAGCGTGATGTATGCCTCATTTTGACCTTTTGTGCATCATGAACCTCTATAATGGGGTAACTTGGCTAACTTCTTATATAGCATACTAACATACCCATTTAATTGAACACCTACTCAATCTCACAAGCAAATAACCTTATGTGGTTTAGTTGGAATGACCAATAGAATACTATAACCTTGTCTGGGATAGGGACACCTGCGAGCTAGACACTCTGGCCTTTTTTCCCTCTCTTTTGATGGTTCTTAGAGACCAATGCCTTACTGTATCCACCTTTTTTTTCCTTTGGTTTCATGTTCCTTGTATTTCATACTTGTTTATGGGTCTAGTATAGCATTGGATTATAAAATTTAAACTTTTTTTTTATTTTATCTCTACGCTAATTTGCACACTTTGGTTCTCTTGTGTTTTAATGTTTTGGATAGTCAACTTTGTGTCTAACATGAGATGGGTGATGGAACATCTATCTTATATTACATACGCTAGTAACATCCCAAATTTTTATTATATTGTTTTGTATTTTTGTTCCACTAATGTTTTAAAATTTAACTTGTTTGGTGGTGAAAAATGGCAGTGTTATAAGGATATGTGTTGATTTATGGACCAATAGTTAATTTAATATGCTCTTTAATATGTATTCATGGTTGATGTTAGTCGAGGCTAGGGTGTTACAGAAACTTATGAAATTTTAAATATTTTTTTTAAAGCCAACATATCACATTAATCCAAAAAAGTTATTAAGCAAGATGATTTATCTCTTGTTCTAAGCTACTTATTAAAAGTATCTTTATAAGATAATTACTTATTTTCCCTAACATCTGGCTCAATATTTATGGGTTCCTTATATTTTTTATATATCAACTATGGAATTATTAAAAGCACATGGTACTTATTATAGATTAAGTAAAATGTCAAATATATTGTATATATGTAGTTGAACATCACTTAATGGAGACATATAGGTCGTTTCATTTTGAAAATCTTAAGTTTGTAATGTAATTCTCCGAAATTTTAAAAATATATAATTTAATAAATATATTTTATTTGGAATAACTTAGCTTTTAAATTTATTTAATTCAATTACTTTATAGATTTTTTAGTATATAAAAGTGGATAGGAACATTAAATAAATTAAAATAAATATATTATTATTTTATTCCACTCATTTTATTTAAATAAGTTTTCAAACCAATATTCTTCCAAAATTAACCTTTTTAAACCCATATATTTAATTATATTCAATTAAATTATTAAATAAGTTTATTTTCCAAAAATATTACATTCTATTATTTTATAAATTAGATTATTTTAATTTCCCCATTTTTCCTTTTCCTTTTTCCCTTTTTATTTTCTTTATCCTTTTTCCTCCTTTATTTCTTTTTCCTTTTTCCTCCTTCGGGCCGCCAGGCCAGCCTGCCTACCCCTTTCCCCTAGGCCTGGGTTGCGGCCCACTCCCTTCCCTCCTCTCATTCTCTCGTACACAGCCCTGCTCCCCCTTTTTCTTTCCTTCTTTTCCCCTAGACCGGACCGACCCACTTTCCTTTCTTTACCCCTATGTCAGGCCTACCCCTCCTCACACCTTCTTTCTTCTTCTACCTCCAGCACCGACGTAGCGCATGCCACTCGACGCCACGCCTAACCACCACCTACAACCTCTCGCTACCACCACCTACCACCACTACAACCTTCCCTCCTTCCTTCTCTCTCTCTCTCTCTCTCCCATCCCTTTTTTCACCATTTTGGACCAAACCCGCCATGCACCCCCATCACACATGGCCTTCCCTTCCCTCAACCTGCCACCCTACACGCTACCACCTGATCAGCCACCTGCCCCTGTCTCTTCCTCTCCTTCTTCTTCTCCACACAATCCCCCTTTCCTACCCCATTTTTTGAGCCTTCCCCTTCCCCGATTCTTTTCTCTCATTATCTTCTCCTTCCATTTCCATCCCTATTTTGTGCACCACCACCTCCTCTACCGCTTCCTCCTCCACACCAACAGTCTGTAGTGCCTCCTGCCACCTTCTACTCCCGCCCTATACCACCACAATACCCCCTCAAGCCCCTAGAGTTTAATCCCCCAATATTTTTAAATCCTATAATTTATTAAATAACTTTTAATTGATATAAATTAGCTTTTAAATCTATTTAATTTAATTTTTTTATGAATTTTTGAGTATATAAAATTAAATATAAATATTTTAATAAACTAAAATAAATATTTTGTTATTTTATCATAATATTTTTTATTTAAATAGATTTTCAAATCATTATAGTACTAAAATTATCCTTTTTAAACCCATATATTAAATTAAATTAAATTAAATTAAATTATTAAATAAATTTATTACCCAAAAATATTATATTTTATTATTTTATAAATTAAATTATTTTATTTTTTCCCATTTCCCTTTCCTTTTTCCCTTTTTTTCCTTTTCTTTCTCCGTTTTATCCTTTTTCTCTTTTCTTTCTTTCTCCTTTTTCTTCCTTCGGGCTGCCATCCCCGAATTGTCTCCCCACCCCTATGCGTTGGGCCGTCGGTCCATCTCTTCCTTCTCCCCTCCCTTTTCTTCCTTCCTCCCCCATGCGAGCCTGTCCCACCTCCCTCCTTTCTTTTCTTTCCTTTCTCCCCCGACCGAGTCGGCCCGCGTCCTTCTCCCCTTCTGCTGGCCTGCATGCACCAGCCCCCATTCCTCTTTCTTTCTTCTTCTTCCTTTCCTCAATGCCATACTCGACCACCCCCACCATCTTTGGCCACCCTACCTGCAACCCTCTCCCCTATTGATCTCCCTATCTCTCTCTCTTTCCCACAATTTCTCTACCCTATCTCGACCCCACCATCTCTCTCTCCCCTTGCCTATGCCTTGCCATACCCCTTCTTTCCCTTCCCTCTTCTTGCAATTCCCATGCCCCTACCACTCGACCGCCGCCCTACCGAACCACCCTATCCCCTACTTTCTCTTCTTCTTCTTCTTTTTCTTCTTCCCTCCCTACCTCATTCTACCATTTTTCGAGCTTCCCATGACTTCCCGACCTTCTTTTCCTCCCTTTCTTCTCCTCCCATCACCCTTCATGTTTTTCTTCGCTGTCGCCGCTGCACTAGCCACCTGCACCACCCCTACCACCCTCTACCTCACCCCTAATCCATCACGGCACCCCTCGAGCCACCTCGCTACCTCCTTCTTCCTCCCCTCTTCTTTTTCTCTTCTTTCCCTCCCTTCTCAGCAACCACCCTGCTCCGCCTCGTCTCGCGGCCGTTCTGCCACCTCTGCCGCCACCTGAGCCACCAAACTAACCCTTTCAACCTCCTCTACCACCCCTAAACCTCCTTTGGCTGAAACCACCACCTGCAAGCCTTCATTTTCTCCCTCCCTTTTCCTTCCTTCTCGGCAGCCACCTTCGTAGCCTCGTTGCCGCTGCCCTTAGTCGTCGTCAACCCATCCCTGACCACCACCTACACCCCCTCTCCACCTCTGGACCCTTCCCTTGCCCTAAATCCTCCCCCGTCCATCTTCTTTCCTAGCCCCAAAACCCCAACTTGAAAATAGCCCATTTTTTCCTTCCTGTCACCCACCTTCGAGCCTTTATCCTCTTGTCTTGCATGCAACTCATGCTGCATGAGTAGTATGAGCTACTGCATGCTTTGACATATTTTTTTAATACATTTTAAGGTATAATAATATTTTAATTTAAGTATTTGATTAATTAAGTGTTATAAAATCTTATGCTTTGATTTTTCTTATTTCTAATATAATAAATATTGATATTATTTTTAGGTATTGGTTTTGCTAATCAAAGCTTGATCCTTTAACCGGAATACCGGTAAGGTTCGTTTTTGCATAAATTAAGGTAATCGTTAAACCCCACTTAAACACATGGATAACGTATGTTAGCACATTAGGCTTTTAATATGTTGTTATGCTTGATACATGTTGTTTAGTATAATATATGTAGTTTCTTATGTTGATTGATAAAAACAGAGCATGTTAGATTATATGCTATTTATGGAAATATTGTTTAAGGTAAGAGTTTGGTTATTAATGAAAATGTTAAGCATTTATTCATGTTGTATTATGCTATTGTGATCTTTAATACATGGTTAATATTATTATGAGCCCTAGGAGTATTTTAGTAATATGTATTGTGCAATAATGTGGCCTAATAAGTATGGATGTTAATGAGTATTGAATTAAATATGATAGTTGTGGAGTTGGATAATGAGAATGGGGTGTTAATATTAATATTTCATGTAGTGATGATAATTTAATATAAGTGGAGTAATGAGGGGGAAATGATAATTTTGTAAGTAAAAAGGATAAATTGGTAATTTTGGAAGTAAAGGGTAAAATAGTAATTTTGTAATTAAGGGTAAAATGGTAATTTTGTAATTAAAGGGTAAAATGGTAATTTCTTAATTAAAGGGCAAAATGGTAATTTTGGATGCAAAGGGGCAAAATGGTAATTTTATAAGTGAAAGGATGTTGTGGTAATTTTTGGAAGTTACGCAATAAAATGGTAACTTTGAAAGTAAATGGGCTAATTAGTAATTTTAAAAATAAAAGGGATAAGTGGAAATCGGAAAGAAGTATCTTAGTAATTATGATAATAGAGAAGGGCAATTTGGTGATTTAACCAACTTAAGGGTAATTTGGTAATTTTGATAATGGAGAAGGGTAGTTTGGTAAATTATGATCATAGAGAAGGGCAATTTGGTAATTTAACCAACTAAAGGGTAATTTGGTAATTTTGATAATGGAGAAGGGTAGTTTGGTAAATTATGATTATATAGAAGGGCAATTTGGTAATTTAACCGACTAAAGGGTAATTTGGTAATTTTGATGAAGGAGAAGGGTAGTTTGGTAATTATGATAATAGAGAATGGTAATTTGGTAATTTAACAAACTAAAGGGGTAATTTGGTAATTAAGATAATGAAGAAGGGTAATTTGACCAACTAAAGGGCAATTTATTAATTATAATATAGGGAAATGGCAAATTAGTAATCTAACCAACCAAATAGAAAATATGTTAAGTATAACAATTATGAAGGGGGATTAGTGACCAAATAAATATGGGAGATAACTTGATAACCTAAATCGAGTAAGAGGTAATTTGGTAATTATGCAACAAGAAGGGTAATATAGTAATTTGTCAATTAAGGAAGGGATGACTTGGCAATTATATAAGTAAGGGGTAACTAAGTAATTTGTACATAACATGTCGCTGTGATTGTGGAATTTCGTAATATGACTCAAATAACGCTAAGTAGCAAGGTAATAGTATTTGATAATTAGTAAGTATCACGAGGACGAATCCTAATTCAGAATTAGATGAGATTATGATGGCCTTAATGATTCATCTGTGTTACCTTGGGTAATCGTTTGAATAAGAAATATCTAACGATATCTGAACGATTGAAAGTGAATAATTATCTGATTATTGTGATTTTGTGATCACTTTAATTAAGACACTGATACTTAAAGTAAAATACCTCGAGATCGGGAATGATGGCTCTTTAGGGGTCCTACCCTAAAGACGTGGTTTAGCCCATGGTTATTCTGGTATTTGCTGGTGTGTTTTTGTGCCCTATCCAAGCCTGTATCTTACTATATCTAGCTTTACGGACTTAGCTAGGGGGTATGCATACTTATGGGTTAGGTGTCATTGTCAGTAGGGTATTGAGTTAACTTTATGCACCGGTACGACCAGGGTACCTTTGCGTCCCAGGGTTGATAGTTGAAGGGTACTGAGTAGCTCATATGCACCAGTGTGATCGGTGTACCTTTGTGTCCCGGGATCTTGATCTCCCTATCAAGGCAAATAAATAGAATTGTAGTGTTGATTAAAAAGGGAAAACATTAATCGTAAAAAGTGAAAGATTAATGAGTTAGGCCCAGTTGAATTATATTATGAGTACCGATCCACTGGATATAATAGTGGCCTAGGGGGTTTTTCCCTGGATGATGTTTATGAGTACCGATCCATCGGATATAATAGTGGCCCCGATGCATGTTGCCTTGGATGATGTATATCTGTAATCAGGTCCACCGGCTACAACAGTGGGGGTCTCGAGCTCAATAAATTTGATTTGGTTGTGAATAAATTATGAAAAAATATTAATCACATATAGTGGAACACCCTGTGAGTCGGGGCTAGACCAATCCACCAGCGAATAATAGTGGCTAGGAGCGTTCTACCCTGGAGACCGATCTACCAGTAATAATAGTGGTCGGGAGCGTTCTGCCCTGTATGTATTTTGGTCCACCGGCTATAATAGTTGGGTTCCCGCACTCACACAAATATTTATAATCCGATATGATTGATAATGATGGACTAAAGGCTTAAGGCCCAGAAGTATCGATTGTTCTCCGTGGCCTATTAATATTTGATTGATTTGTTAAGTATGTGGATGTATGAATGCGGATATTAAGTATTTACCTTTCATTATGTATGTATGCTTTATCATGTGTTGCATTACAGGCCTCCTGTTAGGTGTGTTTTAAAGGGTTACTCAGTACCGTAGTACTGAAGAGTTCCGTTCGTGGGGCCTCTGCCTATTCAATGAGTAGTGTCCCTTGCATGTCCTTTTTAGGTGCTATTCAAGTGGGATATCGGAAAAGAGAATAAGGTACTATCTGGAATATCCTGGGAGTGTACTCTTTTTCCTTTAAAATTTATGGTTTCAATGTATTTGTTGATTTGCAACTACCATTAGTGGATTTTATTATTGTAAAGTGTTGTGCACGCTACTCCGATTTAAATATGTTTGAGTTTCTCGTAAGTTATACTTTTCTCTTTTAGCCTTAGCACTTAGTACTGGAATGGTAGGAGTGAACCGGTCTGGTACTAAGTGTAGCGGTAATATCCCTAAAATTCATAGTTTTGTTATTTCGCTCCCATTGATTATTTTAATAAAATAAAATTTTTCAGGAGTAAATTTAATATCCCCTATCTCTATCTCTTCCTCTTCTTTTTCTTCTCCTCACGAGCCCCTTTCCTACCCCATTTTTTGAGCCTTCCCCTTCCCCGATTCTTTTCTCTCCTTATCTTCTCTTTCCATTTCCATCCCTGTTTTGTGCACCGCCACCTCCTCCGTCGCTTCCTCCTCCACACTAATAGCCTATAGCACCTCCTGCCACCTTCTACTCCCACCCTACACCACCACAATACCCCCTCAAGCCCCTACAGTCCCTTCTTCCTCCCCTCTTCTTTTTCCCTTCTTTTTATTCCTTCCTGATAACCTCCCTGCAACACTTTTGTCCGCCGTCATCCTGCCGCCTCTGCCGCCACCCGAACCACCAAGTCATTCCTTGCAACCTCCTCTACCATCCCACACCTTCTTTTGCTGAAACAAACCCCCTCACTCCTTCATTTTCCTTCTCCCTTTTCCTTCCTTCTCAGCCCAATCCACTCCTGCAGCCCACTTTGCAGCCTCGTTACCGCTACTGCCGCCACCAACCTATCCCCAACCACCACCTACACCCCCTCTTCAACGCTGCACCCTTCCCTTACTCTCAATCCTCCCCCATCTACCTTCTTTCCAAGCATCAAAACCCCAACCCAAAAATAACCAATATTCCCTTTTCTTTCACCCACCTTCAAGCCCTTGTCCTTTTGTGTTGCATGCAGCTCATGAAGCATAAGCAGTATGAGCTGCTACATGCCTTGGTTATTTTAGTTCATAAATTTTAAGGTATAAGTATTTCATTAATTAAGTTGTATAAAGCCTTATGCTTTTGGGTTTTCTTATTTATAATGTGATAAATATTGATATTATTTATAGGAGTTTATTTTGCTATTTAGAGCTTGAATCTTTAAAGGGGATACCGGTAAGGTTCAATTTTTGTGAGAATTAAGGTAATCGCTAAACCCCACTTAAACACATAGATAAACGTATGTTAGCAGATTTGGATTTTAATATGTTATTATGCTTTATATTTGTTGTTTAATATAATATATATATTTATTTGTATTGATTAATAAAAAGGAAATTATGCTAGTTTATATGCCATGTGTGGAATTATTGCTTAAGGAAAGAGTTTGGTTATTAATAAAATGACCAAAAAATATTTATTTTAAGAAATATAATTAAATAAAGATTTATTAGGGAATTAATTTAATTAATTATTTTATATGGAATGACAAGGATTTATTTAGGGCAAATTAATAAGAATTTATGAATACTTTTATAAAGGAAAATTTGGGCTTCTTGTTAATTAAAAAGGAATTTTAGAGAAATATTTAAAAAACCCTACATTAGCCTAAAAAGGAATTTAATATTATTTTAATTAAATATTTTATTCTAAATACTCAAAATATTCTAATTAATTTATTTAAACCCAAACCACTTAAATTTTCCCTTTTCTTTTTTATTTTTCTTTTTCTCTTCTCCCGATTGGGCCTGGAGCGCGGCCTAATCCTTCCTCTTTTCCTTCCTTCTCTCATGGCCCAGTGATGCTCCTTCTTTTCTTTCTTCCTCAGACGCTGAATTTTGTTCTCTATCTATAACACCTCCAAATTTCACTCTTGAAAAAAAATTGAAAGAATAAAGCGGAAGCTAGGAGAGAATTTGGGAAATGTTACCACCACATCTAACACAAGATAAATGTCAACCATCTATCTCATGTTAGATGCAAGGCTAAAACCTATCAAACAATTACATCTGAATTTTAAAAGCTTATCAGAGTACAAGAAATTAAAAGTCAATTACAAAGCCCTTGAAAATTTAAATACAACACTTATAACTTCCAAAGAGAAATACAATTAAACAAGATAAAACCCGACGGATCAATATCCGGATTGCCTACTCACTCAAGTCAAGCCTTCCACCCCAAAATAGTATCCGATCTTAAACCTGCACAAGAGGTCTGCTCCCCCACCATCAATGGATCATCACATGACCCATTCAACCAAGGTAGTATCAGTACGAGTCTAATACTGAGTAAATCTCACTACCCTATCTTATGGAAGAGACGTAAACTATAATACAAAGTGCATATTAAATCATGGTACAACACGTTAATACATTATTACACATACTCAAAACCCACATCACAAGTCCTACCATACACATATAGTAACATGTGAAACATATGTAACATCATATTTAAACATATAAGGGTGGTATGACCAAAATGTAAAGTAACTCATTATGCACATAAGCAGCATGTGGTAATACATATTATAAAAGCCGGCTATGGTCCGGGTAGACTCATTTTTTTAGATCTTTGGTAAATATAGCTGATTCACATCATAATCGTTATGAATCCATGAGAGTGCGGGAACCCCACTATTATAGTCGGTGGATTAGTCACTTATAAGGCAGAATGCACCTAACCACTATTTTATGCCGGTGGATCATTCTCCAGGGCAGAACGCTCCTGGCCACTATTATGCCGGTGGATCGGTCTGGCCCCGACTCTCATGGTATTTCATTGTAAGTATAACGTATCTTTCCCATTATTTACTTGTAACTTAATGTTTGGTTTGTTGAGCTCGGGATCCCCCGCTATTATAGCCGGTGGATTGGTCACTTATAGGGCATAACGCACCTAACCACTATTATATGCCGGTGGATCGGTCTGACCCCGACTCTCATGGTGTTCCACTGTAAGTACTTAGTATTTTTTACATGTATTAACCAATTAGGATTTGGTTTACTGAGTTCGGGATCCCCCACTATTATTGTCGGTGGGCCGGTTACTTGCTAGACAAAGTCCACACCACTACTATTCGCCGATGGATCGATCACTTGTGGGACAATAGTCCACACCACTATTCCTTATCGGTGGATCGGCTGGCCACGGCTCAATACTCTTTCACTGTACATGATTAGTATTTTATCGTATCTTATTCAACAAATTCCGCCCTAGACATGCATGACTTAGAGGACCATACCATATCACACCACAATCGTCACATATACATGTCATATTCATGTCATAAGAACACATGCATAACAAACCTCAACTCCAAGCTGCGCTATACATAAGACAAGTTAAGGAGAATCATATGATACATAATATAGCATGAAATATAAAGCATCCAAGGCATACAAGTCACATAACACACAAGGGCCTTAGCTACATCCTTACGAAACACCCATAAGTAGAGGTAAGTAGAGACTTACCTAGATCTGAAGCTAGCTAAGCGAGATAAGAGGGAGAGAGAGATCACTAGTTCGAGGATCTACAATAAAGCTTTCCTAGATCTCCGATAGACATCGAAAACTAAGTCAAAAACTATCCTATCGATCAATAATTTCAACTATTATAATTTAATCGATACAAAGAGACACAAACTATTTTTCTTGGAAAACGTATCCAAAACTTAGAACTTAAAAGCATAGCTCTATTAAGATTTAAGATTAAATATAAATCAAAATGGATTAATAAAAATACACTTAGGACATTTTAAATTAATTTGGAAAGCCCAAGAAAGACAATCGATTATAAGTTAATTTATCGAAGATAACTTATTCATTAGGTCTTACAACTAAATAGGTAAACCAACTATTTACATAGAACCAAATCCAAATCGATTAGATTAAAGCATAATTTAAATGATTTAAAACCTAAAGACAGAAATCGATTAGATAAAAGATGCATAGCAAAATCAATTTTATAAAACAACCCTCGAAGATTAGGGTTTTTAATCCCTAAAGTACGAATCGACCAAATCACTTCGATTACCTCAAATTGATAGTTTTAAAGCACAATCAAACTAGTTTTAGATAAATCTAGATAATCAATTTCAACAACACAATCTTCCGATTAACCAATTCATGACGATCCGTTTTCAAAGTTAGGGTTTTAAAGCCCGCGATACAAACTCGGGTAATTCAAATCAATTAATTCCAATTAAAGGTATTAGAATATAATTAGGATCATTTCAACTACTTCTATAAATTTAATTTTAGAAAAAACAACTACACAATTAACCAATTTCATAATCTCACTTGAAATCTAGGGTTTTAGGCTCGAAAATACAATTCGGTTGAATTCTATCAATTCAATCAAATTGAATGTTTATAAATGCAATTAAACACATTTTATAACATATCAAATAATCAGTTACTCAAAACCAATAAAAGAAATACAAAATTTAGCACAATTAGGGTTTTTGAGCCCGAAACACAAATCCGATCAATTCTTGCCAAAACATATCAATTGATAGTTCAGAAATGTAATTAAACATATTCTAATGTAATTTATATAGTCAATTGAATAAAATAACCCGATTACACAATCCAATTTAAACCCGTTGGAGTTTTCACCTAAAAATCCAATTCCGATCAATTACTTACAATTTTCCCAAATCAACACTTCCAATATAAAATTAAATACATTTTAAACGATATTATAAAATCAATTGAGTGGAACGACTCAATTATATGACTCAATTTGATCACACATGAATTTTGACTTAGAAATCAAATTCCAATAAATTCTGCATAAATTTCTCAAATTGCTGGTTCCAACATGAAATTAGATACATTTTAAAACATATTGTATAATCAATTTATCTAAAATAGTTAAATCAGACGAATCCGAAAAATTTGGGCATAACCCGACCAAAAATCCAAATTTCCAACATAAACCATACAATTAACATATCTAAATCAATCTCACAGCACATATATACATAATCAAACAATTAATTTAGCTTATCCTAAGCTAAATCATACTCAATTAATCAAATCTATATTAGGGTTTTTTAGAAATTTATACCAACAAAACCAACACAAATCGGAACAAGAAAATGCCGGAGAAGCTTCGTCGGAGGCTGAGGGTGGCTCGCCGGAGCCAAACGGCGACGACGCGACCTGCATGGGTGCTGCTGCTGTGCGCTGCTGTCGTTGGTTGCTGCTACTGCTGTGGTTGTTGGTTGTTGCAGCCTTCGGTGGTCGGGCTAGCTATGTCGCTAGTGGCGGTCGTGGCCGACGGTGGCGGTAGTCGGCGACCGACGAAGGAGGAGCAGGGAGGTGGAGGTAGGTCACTGTTTGGGGCTGGAGAATAGAGAGCAGAGCGGGAGAGTCAGGAATAGAGATAGAGAAGGGAAGGGAGAGAAGAAGAGAGAAAAGGAAAAAGGGAGAGGGGGGTTGGGGCACCGACGGGTTTGGGCTTTTTTTTAAACAAATACACATATAAAATAAAATACTAAATGTTTAAAAATTATTATTGGAATATTTTATCTAAAATTTATTAAACGCAAATTATTTGGCAAGGTTTTGAAAAGTAAAAATTGATATACAAGTTATATAAAGAATTTCGGGAATGTTTTCGGAAAATTTACCAACAAACGTTAAAATTTGTTTTGCTTACATAAATACATTATAAGACCCCGATATGATATTTAAAAATATGTAAGAAAATATTTAAGTCAAATTCTAATAAACCGAGACCAAATTTAGTAATTTCCGAAATCGGTTTTCCGCAAAGTAGAAAAAAAACGTAAAACAGAAGAAAATTAATTTCGGGAAGAAATTCATAAATAATCTCCGAAAAAACTTTTAAATTTAAAACTTTCCGAAAATATTAACGATTTTCAAAGACGAATAAATTTAAAGTTGGAAATATTTTCTACGGATAAAATTATTAAAATAATTTTAACCATTTTAAACCAAATTTCATAATTTAAATAAATATTTCGCTAACAAAATATAACTCCAAAATAAATTCATAATCACACGACGAAGTTATAATCGAGAACGAATCTAAAATATAAAAATAAAAATAAGAAAAAGAACGGGAATATATATTTTTAATCGAAATCGAAATCATATGAATATAATAAAATCATTGTCGTGAACGAGTTTATCTAGAATGGTTCGCAACGACAACGATTAATTAAATTCAAATATGAATTCAAAATCGTCGATAAATCCATAAAACGAATCAAAATTAAAATAATTAATTGTTTACATCAAATTACGCTAATAAAATCATTAAACTTAATAAAGTTGGATTTTAAAAATATGGGGTATTACATTATCGCCCTGGGATGCCGCGTTTCATTGAAATACTTATAACCATTGCCAACCGCCCAATTCTTCTCCTTTTCTTTTCTTTTTCCCCGACCGTCGGTTCACCCTTTCCTTCTTCCTCCTTCAGCGCCCGACGTCGACCTACATCGTTAACCTCCAAAAATGGCACCGCCGGCCACGTAGGTTTTGACCAGCGATTTCTCCCCTCATTATCTCACGATTGACTCGTAGATCAGCTTGGTATAATCCTCTTTCCTCATCTCTCGCTCGATTTCTCTCTTTTGCTTCGCGAATGTTTGACCCAACCATAATTTTCGCCGGCCGATTAACGTCGCCGACCACCCCAAACCTAGCATCCAATACCCTCCTGTTGACCTCCAAAACCCTACCATCCCATCTAAGCCCTATAAATACCCCTCGTGTGGGTGTTTTCGAAACCTTTTCTCCCCGAAACCCTAAGAGCTAACCTGTGTGCCACCGTGACTTTAGACGAGCCGTTTGCCGCCGTTAGCCAACTTTGCCACCACCTCTGCCTCCCAAATTCTTCCCTGCACCGCACTTTAGCCAACTAAGCTCTTCACCTCCTTTGATTCTTCTCACACGAGCCACCATATCCATGCAAAGTTCCTTGTCCATCTCGGAAATTTTTTTTTACCCCACAACCTTTAAACCACCGTCCACCACCACATCCGCCACTTTTGGTGCCTTCCGCACCACCCAAAAACTTCTACTAATTCTCCTTCACCGAACCATAACCTTATTTTCTTTTTTCCCCTTCTCCTCCCCTCTTTTTCTTCATCTTTTTCCTTTTTAGCCTTCTTTTCCGGCCACTATCGTGCACCACCGCCGGTGCCACCCATCTCCGCCGATTCAAAGTGAAACCCTAGACCCTCTCAGTCCTTCTTTCCTATTTATTATAATTTATTCTATTTTTATTCCAATTTTTAGTAGCTATTCGAATATTATTATTATTATTATTATTATTATTATTATTACTATTATTGCTATTAGATGTAATATTATTGAGATTATTCTTAAGTTAATTAGATTGTTAGTTTCGAATTTTAGGAATTTATTTGAATTATTATAAGTTATTATCATTATTAATACTATTATTAATATTATTTCAGGAGAGCCAAGGCCTTAATATTAGTATAATTATTTTATTATTAATGTTAATTATTTTAGGAGAGCCAAGGCCTTAATTTTTAATTAAGGTTCGCACCCTTGTATTTTTATTACTATTATTACTATTTTTACTATTATTAATATTATTATGATTATTATCTTTACTAATTTAATATTATTATAAGTATATATATTATTAATATTATTATTGCTATTATTGAATAGTACTTTCATTATTTGAGGTAGGGTCGAAAACCCCACCTTATCATTTTAAGCTTATATTACTAATATTTTGTTATTATTAAAATTATTATTATTATTATCATTAGTAGTATTATTTTGGTGAAGGGTAGAAACCTTTATAATTACATTAGTATTTTTAATAGTATTTTGTATAGTTGATTTTAGTATAGTATTATTTTAATTAAAAACCAAGTCTTAGGATAAGTTAGTAAATAATAGTATTTTTAGGAGGGAACCTAATTCTAGTATTTTTCCCATAATAGGTGAGCCCAATCAATGCCCTCGAGAGATATAGGAGCGTGCTCCAAGACCAGTGACATTCTTAGGTAAGGGATGTTAATGCCATATGTGTAATATGTGATTTATATGTCATGCATGCCATGTGATATGATTTATTGTGTCTTTCATGTGTATATTATATAACTATTATGAATGCAGCATGATATGGAAGTTGAGGTGTGTTTTGTGTAAATAAATGGTGGCATGAGAATGATGTGTATAAATGTGTTATTATTATGGGATGTGGCCTTGAGACTTGCATGATAGGGTTGTAAAATAATGATGTGGAGTTGCATGGTGTGGGGTTTTGCATGGAATTGCATGGTGTTAGGGTTCTGCATGGAGTTGCATGGTATTGGGGTTATGCATGGAATTGCATGGTGTTAGGGTTTTGCATAGAGTTACATGGTGTTAGGGTTTGCATGGAGTTTCATGGTGTTAGAGTTTTGCATGGAGTTGCATGGTGTTAGGATTTTGCATGGAGTAGTGGTTGCACGGTGGTATTAGGGTTTGCATCGTGGTATTAATGGTTACGGGGTGGTATTAATGTTTGCATGGTGGAAGTTAGGGTTTACATGGGAGCTAGGGTTTGTATGGGAGCTAGGGTTTTCATGGGCCTTAGGGTGTGTCATAATTAACTATGGTGGTGGTGGTTAACTAGGGTTGGAGTGTTAACTCGAGTTGAAGAGTAAGCGTGGTAGAAGTTAGTCTTGCTCTGAATAAGATACTTTAAATATTAAATACATAAAGTAGAAGATGTTGAGTCGGGCTCAGACTGATCCACTGGCTAAAATAGTGGCAGGGAATGTTTCCCTCGTGACCGATCCACCAGCTAGAATAGTGGCGGGGCATGTACCCTCGCGACCGATCCACCGGCTATAATAGTGGGGGATTCCGAGCTAAAAAATCAAATCCTACAGTTGCTAATACATGGGAAATACACTAATTACTTACGGTGGAACACCATACGAGAAGGGGTCAGACCGATCCACCGGCATAAAATAGTGGCAGGGTATGTTACCCTTGCAACCGATCCACCAGCTAAAATAGTGGCAGGGCATGTACCCTTGCGACAGATCCACCGGCTGAAATAGTGGGGTTCTCGTACTCGTATGGACTTGATGAAGAACATGGTGTGAAAATAAATTCGATAAAGGCTTGATGAAGTAAATAATCTGATTTGTATTGAACAGTGATATTTCACCTGAGTATTTATTTTATCCTGTGCCATTATGATTGAATTCTATGCTCCTTTATCATTATGCATTGGTTGTGTGAATTTTGTATGCTGGCCTTAGTGCTCGGTTACCTTACTCAGTACGTAGTGTACTGATCACCCATTTCATGAGTGTTGTTCATTCCCACGAGCAAAAGGCCCGTCTAACCTGTTGTAGGTAGGAGACGCTTATTTCGATACTATTGATGTCTATGGGACATCAGGTGGGGCCGAGTGATTGTGGGCTGGATCGGGTCCTAAAGTGGCGTTGTCGTTTTCCTTTTGAGATTACTATTCATATTACCTTTTTATTATATTTGAGTCTGTAGAAACAATTTTATTAATGTTGTTAATTTATTCTCTAAAAAATAATAGCTAGTATTTTGAATTATATACAGACTTACACATACTCTGATTTTCGTATTATGAATTTGGATTATTAATGATGTTATATGTAGTGTTTTCTTAAGCCCTAACACTTGTTATCGGAACGATAGGAGTGAACCGATCTGGTACTAAGTGTGGCGGTAGCATCCCTAGAATTTACGGTTTTAATTTATAAGTATTGTTTAAAAAAAATTATAAATTTTGGGGGTGTTACAATTCATGAAAATTTTAAGTACTTATCCATGTTATGTTATGCTATTGTGACCATTGATGCATGAATAATATTATTGTGAGCCCTGGGGGCATTTTAGTAATATGTCTTGTGTAAGTGTGTGGCTTAATATGTGTGGGTGCTAATAAGTGTTATATTAAATTATAATAATTGGTGGAGTTGGATGATGAGAATGAGGTATTGATATTAATAGTTTATGTAGTGGTGGTAATTTAATAAAAGTGGTATAATAAAGGGTAATTTAGTGAATTAACTAACTAAAGGGTAAAATAGTAATTTTGGAGGGGAAGGGCCAAAAGGTAAGTTGTAAGTAAAGGGGTATTATAGTAATTTTGGAAGTAAAGGGTAAAACGGTAATTCTGCATGAAAAGGGCAAAATGGTAATTTTGGTGGTAAAGGGTAAAACGGTAATTGTGTATGAAAAGGGTAAAATGGTAATTTTGGAAGTAATGGGTAAAATGGTAATTTTGGAGGTAAAGGGTAAAACGATAATTTTATATGAAAAGGGTAAAATGGTAATTTTGGAGGTAAAGGATAAAATGGTAATTCTGGAAGTAATGGTTAAAATGGTAATGTTGGAAGAGAAGGGCAAAGTGGTAGTTTAATAAGTACAATGGTATTATGGAAATTTTATAAGAAAAAGGGTGCCATGGTAATTTTGGAAGTTAAAGGTATTATGGTAATTTTGGAAGCAAGAGGCAAATGGTAATTCTATAAGTAAAATGGTATTATGGTAATTTTGAAAGTGAAAGGAATTGTGGTAATTTTGGAAGCAAGGGGGAAAATGGGAATTCCATAAGTAAAAGGGTATTACGATAATTTTGGAAGTTAAGGGTATTATGGTAATTTTGGAAGTAAAGGGAAAAATGGTAATTTTATAAATAAAAGGGTAGAGTGGTAATTATAATAATGGAAAAGGGTAATTTGGTAATTATAATAATGGAGAAGGGTAAAATGATAATTTAATAAAAAGAAAAGGGTGAAATGGTAATTTGGTGTAAAGGAAGGGTAAAATGATAATAATTTAATAAAAGAGAAGGGAAATGGTAATTTGGTGTAAAGGGAGGTAAAATGATAGTTTAATAAAAGATAAGGGTAAAATGGCAATTTGATGTGAAGGAAGGGTAAATTGGTAATTATAATAATGGATAAGGGTAAATTGGTAATTATGATAATGAAGAAGGGCAATTTGGTAATTTAATCAACTAAAGGGCAAATTAGTAATTATGATAACAAAGAAGGGTAGTTTGGTAATTATGAAAATGGAGAAAGGTAGTCTGGTAATTTAATCAACTAAAGGGCAAATTGGTAATTATGATAACGAATAATGGGTAATTTGGTAATTGTGAAAATGGAGAAAGGTAATTTGGTAATTTAATCAATCAAAGGGCAAATTGGTAATTATGATAACGGATAAGGGTAATATGGTAATTATGATAACGAAGAAGGGCAATTTGGTAATTATGATAATGAAGAAGGGCACTTTGGTAATTTGACCAACAAAAGGGCAATTTGGTAATTATAACAAAGGAGAATGACAAATTGGTAATCTAACCAACAAAATGGAAATATGATAAGTGTAACGACTATGAAGGGTGATTGGTGACCTAATAAGTATAGGAGATAACTTGGTAACCTAAACCGAGTAAGGGGTAATTTGGTAATTATGCAATATGAAGGGTAATATGGTAAATTGGCAAGTAAGGAAGGGAAAACTTAATAATTATATAAGCAAGGGATAAATTAGTAATTCGTATCTAATATGTTGATGGGATAACGGAGTTTCATAATAAAACTCAAGTAACACCGAATAGTAAGATAATGATATTTAGTGAGTATTACGAGAACGAATCCTAAATCATAATTGGATGAGGTTATGATGGACTTAATGAATCCTTTGTGTTATCTTGGATAACTGTTTGAATAATAAATACTTAATGATATTAGAACGATTGAAAGTGATTATATATTTAATTGTTATACTTTCGTGATCACTTTAATTAAGACACTAATACTTACAGTGAAAGACCTCGAGATCAAGAATGGTGACTCTTTAGGGGTCGCTACCCTGAAGATGTGGTTTAGCCTACGATTATTTTAGTATTTGCTGGTGTGCCCTTGTACCCCAACCAGGCCCTATATCTTACTCTATCTAACTATACAGACCTATTTAGGGGGTATGCATACTTATGGATTAGGTGTCCTTGCCGGTAGGGTACTAGGTAGCTTTATGCACTAGTACAACCAGGGTACCTTTGCGTCATTGGGTTGATGGTTGAAGGGTACTGACTACTGAATAGCTTGTATACACCAGTACGACCGGTGTACCTTTGTGTCCCAGGATCTTGATCTCCCATTCGAGGCAAATAAATGGAACTGTTGTGCTGATTAAAAGGGAAACACACTAATCATGAAAGTGAAAGATTAATGAGCTAGACCCAGTCGAATTATATCATGAGTACCGATCCACCGGATATAACAGTGGCCTAAGAGTGTGTTACTCTGGAAGATGATTATGAGTACCGATCCACCAGATATAATAGTGGCCCACGAGCGTGTTGCCCTAGATGATGTTTATATGTATTTTGGTTCACCGACGATAATAGTGGGGGATCCTGAGCTCAATAAATCTAATTTGGTTGTGAATAAATTATGGGAAAATACTAATCTCTTATAGTGGAACACCATGTGAGTCTGGGCCACACCGATCTACCAGCATATAATAGTGGTCAGGTGCGTTCTGTCTTGTAAGTGACCAATCCACCGGCATATAATAGTGGTCAAGTGCTTTCCACCCTATATGTGACCAATCCACCGGCTATAATAGTGGGGTTCCCGCACTCGAATGGATATATAAAATCTGAGAGATGATTGAATAATGATTGACTAATGGCTTAAGGCTCAAAAGTATTGATTGTACGTTTGATCATTTATATTTGATGGACTTGTTAAGTACGTGAATATATGAATGTGAATATTATGCAAGCACTGTTTTATTATATTTGTTTATAATGTTGTATCATGTGTTGCATTGCGGGCCTATTTTCAAGTGCTTTTTAAAGGGTTACTTAGTACCATAGTACTTAAAGGTCCCCTTCATGGGCCCTCTGCTTATTCAATGGGTAGTGTCCCTTGCAGGTCCTTTTTAGGTGCTATTCAAGTGGGTAATGGAAAAGAGCGTAAGGATTCCGATAATCCTTTAGGGTTCACCTCTCTCTCTTTTAACTCTTGGTTTTAATGTAACTTGTATTCTTATAACCACCATTGGTGGATTCTATTCTTGTAAATGGTCTACTACGCTACTCTAATTTAATTATGGTTTGAGTTATTGTAAATTATATTTTACACTTTTAGTCTTAGCACTTGGTACTAGAACGGTAGGAGTGAACCGGTATGGTATTAAGTGTGGGGTTAATATCCCCAGAATTCACAGTTTGATATTTTGCTTCCGCTAATCCTTTTAATAAAATGAAAATTTTCAGTAGTGAATTTTGGGGTATTACGTGTAACCTCGAGTCTTATAGCTTATTTATAAACTACTAATAAAGAACGAGTTCTACATATAGACAAGTTAAAGTTTTCATATATAAAACCTATAATTTATTAATGAACTACAATTGAGATGTAAAACTTATATTTATATGTATTATCTTACTTATTTCATTTTATCACATGTAAGTTTTTCAGGTGCTTCTATTTTTTTGGTACGTTATCATTTTTTTTACTATGTTAGATTTTTATGGTCCAATGATGCCCAAACAAAGGTGTACCAAGAGCTTAGACATATATAGCATATATTATAACTCTAGAGGATTACATATGATGGCTTGTTATCGATCAGTTCTACTTACTCCATTATATTGAAAGATGATGTTCCTAGATCTCCTAAGCAGCCTTCAACTTGGAAACGAATGGTTTGGTAGTGTATTCAATCCTTCATATGGATCTCCATGCAATATAAGTTACCCACCAATAGACCCATTTGTATCAACTATTATCCTACTTATGATATGTATGAGATTTTGATACTTCCCTTACATGATTGTTCATGTGTTAAAACTTTGGTCCTTTTAACCTCTTTAGCCTTGATTTGGATAGCAAGTTCACCATGAATATTCGTGCGGCTTATTTAATCCAACATACAAATGACCTCCTTTGGAATGCCATCTTCACAATTTCATGCTACAATATATGGATTTTGCATAACTTCTACATGTAAGACGATTCTTATACTTAGGCCACAAGATTGACACTTGTTATTTTACATGTTGCTTCTATTGAGTTTTCATGTTGGCAGACTATCCTAAAAATTCAGCAACTAGGATTAACTAAAATCCAACAAGAATTAGCACTTATACTTCCTTTAACGGGGATACATTTTTAAGTTAGCCTTGCTCACCACGAACCATCTCTCACAAAACAATGAGACCCACATATAAAGTGTATTTATTGCATTGTGTTTATGTGAGACAATTCATGGTAGATTGAACTTACTTAAGAATTTTTACTCTAGCGGATATGGTTAAGATAGATGTTGTTGGAAGTGTTTTAGGAACTCATAGAAGTAGGGATGAAAATAGGTGTTAGACTCAACCTAGACCTATTTGATTTTTAGCGGGGTTAAATCCATAATTTTTGAACCCAACGGATTTGAATTCATATATACGTATGAGGGTTTGAATCTAGGTCTAGTAGTTTCAAACCCAAACTCAACCCGCTATACCTAATTACTATATATGTATGTGTATATACATACATACAAATTTCATGTTTTCATCCTTGTCATGATATTGTCTAAGCTACTTTTTTTTCAATTTTATTCATGTGTATTTACTTTATAAGAAATATGTATAATGTTTTATTCAAATAGTATTAAACCACCATTTAAAAAGTTAAAGTAACTATTTTGAAATATTTATCTTTTTACTCATATGATTTTTTAAAATAAAAAATACATATTAAGTTATATAAAACATAAATGTATTTGTATTTACATAAATTATTACTCTTCTTTCAAATATAATCAAACCAGTTTAGAGTCCATTTACCCACCAAATCCAATGGATTTAGGCCTACCTTTTTAAAACACAATGGGTTTGGATCGGATCTAGGTATAAACTTTTGAAATTCAAAATGTTTGGATTAGATCCGGGTTTAAACTTTTGAGATTCAAATAATATAGATTATATTTGGATCTAGGAACTATAAACAAGTGTGGACCCGAGTATAGCTGGATCTGACACAGATCCGATCCATTGATATTCCTACTAAGAAGAAATACACTAGGTTATGTTCTTAGAGACCACTGTGGGCATTAGTTGGTTGGAGTCAAAGGTATGAGATTCGATAGTATCAAAATAAGTAGTATGCATTGATCCCTTATGGGTATCCTTAGACTTCAATGTTGTGGTATATTTGCTTACTTGTTCATGCCCTTCCCAACACCATCAAAATCTATTTATCGATGCATCTACACATTATCTCATGGCTTCCTTTGTCTTTTGTTCGGTATCCCAGAGTTTCAGAGAAGTTGAAAGTGTGACCGATTGAATTACTTATCCTTTTGCAATTACTACTCTAGAGGTGAAAGATTTGTTATGTTTTCATCTTAATGGTTTTTCGACACAACTTCTGTAGGAATCCTCTATGTAATATTTAGATTATCATTCTCCTCAATCAAATCCTTGACACACACACACACACACACACACACACACACACACACACACACACACGTACTATCCGTAGTTTTTTGACCTGAAATATAAATACCTAGTATTTATAAAAATACTACCATTTTTTTAACGCTCAAATATTATAATTTATTGAGAGATTTATAGTAGCTTCTCTTATCTACTAAGAGTAATTTCTATTACTTATGGTAGATAGTTTCTAAAATAGAAATATAAATCTACAACATTTATAAAAATACTTTAACATTTAAATATTTTAAGCTTTTTATCTTAAAATACAAATTGTTAGTTTTCACTCTGAAAGCTTATTATCACTAAATATTCATCGTGTGTGTACTACACACTCTCTCGAAGATACTTGGACGACAAATCAATTATCTTGTTTTTAGACACGGCCCATAAAAGAGTGGTGCTCTGCCCTGCCCATCCCAAACAACTGAAGTACGAGCTTACCTGACCCGACCGAAGCATCCTTCTCTAATTATTTCATATCAGATTCGTTTTGTTTCCCTTCCCCGTCCTCTCCGTGTTGAACCCCGATTCATATTAGGGTTCTCACTGACTGGGCTTCTCCTGCACGCACTCTCTCTCTCTATCAAGTCACTCATCTATCTGCTGTATCGTCATCAACCCTCTCTAAAACCCTTACTCTCTCTTTTACTATTCTGATTTGCCGCTGCGGTTGTATTCATTTATCTCCCAATTCGAGCATTTTTTCAGAGAAAGGTGCAGACTCATCGGTAATTCAAGAATTCATCTAAGCTCCCTTTCTTCGCTTATATTATATGCCTAGCGGCTGAAGTAGTTATCGTATTCTTTGCAATCGGAACACATGCACCATTCTTGTCCAATCACGACAGTCTTGTTAACTCTTAGCTTATTCAATTTGTTTTAGAACTGGTACTCCATCTGCGTATTTTTTTTAATTCTGACATAACGCTGGTGCAGATATCTATTGCGAGTTTGAGTCGTCCGCCTTTTGGGTCTGATAGAAAACATGTCTTTGACACCTTCAAAGAGATCGCATAGTAGCCGGGGTTTAAAGGAGTCAAATGGGAAAAGGTTCCAGAAATCTCCTAGTATCGATGCAAAAAAGCAGTCGACTCCAAGAGGCTCTTCAGTCGCTGCTATTATTTTCCGCGTACTCTGTCTTTGTAATAAAGTCTCTAATGTTACTGGAGAAAACGACTCCGTTATCAACCAAATACGTGAAGAAACTGGCGCCAAGATTAGGGTTGATGAATCTGTACCGGGATGTGACGAGAGAGTAATTTTCATCATGGGTTCTGATAAAGAAGCTCCTGTTGTGGCTGAAGCGAGTAATGAGCAAAGCAAAAGTGACGAAGTAGAAGGGGGTTCTAATTTTAAGGAAGAAGTTGAAGAGCAAGGGGACGATAAGAAGGTGGATGAGGATGGCGAGAATGGTGAAAATGGTGAGAATGATGAAGGTAAGGATTCTTCTCCTCCTGCTCCTGAAGATTCACAGTTTGAAAAGGGCAGTTCAGCTGTTCAGAATGCCTTGCTCCTTGTGTTTGAAAAAATGATTGAAAAAGGGGGGTTTGAAGAAGAGAATGAAGGTGAAGGGGAAGAGGATAAAGATGAATCTGCTTCGGCTGTTTTGAGGTTACTTGTACTGTCGAGTCAAGTGGGCTGCCTATTGGGAAAGGGTGGTTCTGTAATCAAGCAGACAACTAATGAAAGTGGAGCACAGATTCGAGTCCTTCCCAGGGATAAACTTCCATTGTGTGCTTCACCTTCCGATGAAGTGGTGCAGGTTTAGACTGGCTTAAACTTTGACTCCTTTTCTTCTGCTCTCCCCCTTAAAGTCGTTCACATTTTTACGATTGTGTTTCTCATGTTTGTTCCCTGAAAGATAGCTGTTAGATAGCTAAAGGTTATCCGTTGATATTTTGCTTTGCACTCTACCTGCTAAGTTCTTATTGGTTCTGACCCGTATGTTGCAAAATTTTAGCGTATCAATGTCTGTCCTCCTTAACTAGCTGATCTCCATCTTCGTCAACAGGAAGTAATGGAAATGTAAAGTGAAATTTCTCTAGAACTACCCCATCCAAATGATGAAAATCAGTTCTTGTCATCTGCCGGAGACACTTTTCTTGCTGTTTTTACAGAGAGAACGAGGTTGTCTACTTTTTAGTGTAGCCATTTCATCAACTAGTATGGGTTTATAATTCTTTTGTGTCATTTTATGTCTTCTCCAATCCAATCAGCGGTATGTACATTTCCACAATACTAAATAAATAAATATGGCTTTTGGGAGATGCTTGTAGATGCTCATGGCTAGTTGGGTGGATTCAGAAAGGTTTTGTTGAAGAAACTAGGGAAACAGGTGGTGTTGAATGTTGGTTCACATTCTGGTCATTATACAATTAAATATCGGTCCTGATACGCAATATCGGCCGATATTTATCGGATTTTGGGTCAGTCGATACGCGAAATTTGCGATACGTGACGGATTTAGAATTTCACATATTTATCGGCAATATATTGGTTATCGACCGATATTTGCCGATATTCTACTGATATTTACTGATATTTACTGATATTTGCCGATATTTACTGGTATTTGCTAATATTTATTGTGAAAAAAATAAAAAATCACGCCGCGACAACCGTGGCGTATAAAATATCGTTCGCAATGCTCCAATACCGCGACACCGCAACCGCAATCGCGACCGCGACCGTGATTTTATTGCTTGATTCTGGTACCCGTCTCTTTAATGTGCTATCATCGATCCTTAAAACTTCATCATAAGTATGGAAGGACAGGGTGCTTGCAGCAAGTATTAATATTTCATGCTGTAGTAATAAGGGAGACTATCTGGCCTCAAAGTCTTCTGTTGCATAAATATTTTTTCTACCATATATGCGGTATTGTTGAATCTTTGAGTATCACATTATAACCAGCTCTAAAGCATAACTCTGTTGAAATCTTGTAAATGTTTATTGGGTTACATTGGGTTCAATTGGTTAGCTGTGGTTTTCATCTTAACATCATTATTATGCTTCATCTTGCAATATTTCATGATGTTTATTTTGTCTGTTTTGATGCTGATATCAGTTTATTACATTGTCTTTGTAGATTATGGGCAGCCCAGATTCGGTGAAGAAAGCAATTAAGTCTGTTTCTGAGCAAATCATGGGAAACCAGTTGCAGGAACGTGATTCCTTGCCTTCCAATTCCACTGGATCACCACATCAGTTGTCTGACCATTCCGCCCCAAGATTTGAATCCTATTCTTCACGTTCCTCACGCTTTCGGGATGACGCTGATTTCCATTCTGGTGGCCGCTCAAATTTTCCCAAATTCCATGGCAGTTTTCCATCCAATAGGATGAATGCTCCGCCAGAAATTTTAGCTTTTCGGCTTCTTTGTCCTGCTGAAAGGGCTGGGGTTGTTATCGGGAAGGGAGGAGGTATGATTAAGACGCTTCAGCATGAAACAGGTTGTGAAATAAAAGTTGTGGAAGATGATCCTGATGTAGAGGACCGAATGATAATCATATCTGGTCCTGTGGTAAGCTTTGACCTATTACTTAGCTTTCTTCATGATCCCATTTAGTGGCTCACTCATCATGTCATTGACATGAATCACATGATGCAGCATCCAGATGAAAGGATCTCTGCTGTTCAGGATGCTGTTCTTCGTGTGCAGGCCCAGATAGGAAGGTTGACACCTGAGAGCAAGGAGAAGGGTGTCACTGCAAGAATTCTCGTCTCCTCAAACCAAATTGGATGCCTTCTTGGGAAAGGTGGTTCTATTATAGCCGAAATGAGGAAGGGAACTGGTGCTTATATTCGTATTCTGGGAAAGGATCAAATTCCGAAGTGTGCATCAGAAAACGAAGAGGTGGTCCAGGTAGTTTTTCTCATCCATTCTGAATTCTCTTGAAATATTGGAACAACTTTTGATGCTGCAATAAGCTATCCTATCACCAGTATGTTGGTCAGTGTTATGTGTCTGCTATTCTTGCTTAATGCTCATGTAATTTTTTCTCTTTGATTGAACAACCTTTGGCATTGATAACAACCAATAATATCATCTATTCAGTCATGATATTATCTTCTTATTATTGGTCCCGAGTCATGACGTTCTTGCAAATTTTAGTACTGAATGTCGATTGGTCTTTCTTTGTTACCGTGATAGTGATATACCTATTAATTGTACTTGTTTCTATCACTGCTGTTTTTGTTCATTTGGTGCCACAACTATGGTTGCAGATAAGTGGAGAGTTTGAAGTGGTTCAGGAGGCTCTTCTTCAGATAACCACTCGCCTACGGCATCACTTTTTTCGCGATGCATTCCCATCATTTAACCTACCTTTAGATCCTGTCTTCCCGGATCAAGCCCTTCCACACCTTCCGTATAGAGGACGGAGAGAACATTCTCCCCCTGGAATGTTTCAGGACTTGGGTCCTTCATTTCATCAGTTTGACTCTGTTGGTGGCTTGCCTGCCCATTCTGGCTTTCATGCCCGCGATGGACGCCCCCCATTTATGCATGACATCCATAGACCAGGCATTCCTCCTATTCCTGAGAGGCCATGGGGTCCACAGGTACGAGCCATATGTACCTGTTGCCACGTTTGTCTTGTGTATGAGAGCAGGGGGGGCTTTGGGGAGATATATTGATCGAAGTTATTGATCAAACTTTGTAATTTGACACTTGTGTAAATGACTTGCAGTCCTTGATTGAAGGTGGTCCTTTGGGTTCAATGGATTACCCTGGTGGCCCTCAGAGAAGAATGCCTGGATTTGGAGGGTACGTAGTTATAAGCCTTTTTCAATATAATAAAATTTCTTGTATTTAGTTCTATCTATGTGATTTGGGTACTGTTTTCCTGATGACCTTTGCTTTGGGTTGTAATTTGGGTAAAGGGGAAGCCATTCAGCCATCATCACAAGCACAAAAGTGGAAGTAGTAGTTCCCAGTAAAGTAGTTCCTGCAATCTATGGAGAAAATGGTGGATGTTTGAAACAAATTCTTCAGGTACATATATGATATGTTGTGATAGGTAATTAATTGTACGTGATATGCCTTCTGTTTGTGCATGTAGTGACATCTTGTGCTCAGCACGGATTATTGTTGTAATCTGTATGCTATAGGTCAGACACTCCTGTACCTAGTATGTATCAGGGTTTATTTTGATTCTTCCTCCATTTCAAAATATAGGTCACATTTTAAATTTGTTTCAGAGTATAAGTCACATAATGCGAACGCACAGAAATTAAATGCTATATTTCTAATTATACCCTTTTGTTCTCGTATATTAGTTAGTGGTCAGGTTAAGTATATTTATACTGGGTATAATAGTTATTTTAGGCATTCTATTTATTTAATTCTTATCATTGGCATATTTGTCATTATATTGTGAAACGAAAGGAGTACTCAATATCGTGGTGGTCACTATTCTCATTTTCTGAGTATTTTTTTGGTCAATCACTTGTATATAAATATACATATACATAAATACATACACATGCTTTTTTCCAAGCCTAATTGTTCTCTCTTTTTAAGATAGCCATGATAGTTAGTAATTTCACCCGATGCATTCTGCCACCAAGGCTAGTTGATGAATCCTCAAGCCTATGATTTTACTATGTAGCATTTGAACCTTGAAAAATGGAGGCGCTCTTCTGTATATTTGGACTTGTTATCCGGCCTGGGTGATTGCTTTCCTTTGATCTCTATTTTGTTGTCAATGTTCTCGGCCAATTCTCATCTCGCATGACATGGGTTATATATCAATTACTGTTCTGGTTATTATCATTATTTGTAATGATCTTGGAGCTGCTGCTTTGCTGTGTGTACCATGCAGATATCTGACGCCAAAATCACAATTACGGATCCTAAACCCGGTGCAGCAGAAACTGTGATAATTATCTCTGGAACACCAGAACAAACTCATGCAGCACAGAGTCTGATACAAGCTTTCGTTATATGTGACACGGAATCTTCTTGATTTTAGAGGTAATGGTTATAAGATGCGGTTTCTATAGGCTGTTTCACGTCTTGAAACTGATGTTTCATGTTCTCTCTTCTGAGCTGTAGTTTTGACGTTGTATCCATTTACTTAACAGAACCAGCCGAAGATCGGCGGATTGGGTTTTTGTGGATTATTCCTGCTGATATATCATAGATGGGAAGCGGCCAACGTAACTTCCAATTGTTTTTCCGTATGTGGAGATCTGATATGCTTCTTTTTTCTAGGGATCGCCTGGTCGAAAACGAAGATAACCTTTTCCCGAGCTTGACAGACTGTTGTCATAGAATATATAGAAAGAACAGTTGAGATGCCAACGTTGGTGTTTGACTTCCTATCTGTTGGTCTACGTACCGTTTAGGGTAGGTTAAGATTGGTAATCTACAGTATATTTTAAGGGTCGGTTCCAATTTGAAATGAGCATGCAAAGTTGATTCTTCGATGATAAACATCTATAATTTCTTTTGTATCGCCCTGTGTGATAAATATCGGGGGCGTACTATGTTAGTATGATGGAAGAATCAGCTATGTTTGGTTAGTAAGATGCCTGAATTAACGTAATATATCACAAGGCATGCACGGATAATGTTTTGGTTTAGAGGTGCTAGTTTGATTCCATGTTTGGGCGCTATGTATATAGGCTTGTGTCAGATTTTTTAAACCGCATATGTATTTTACTCACTTAAAAAAGGTTTTGCAAACGATTTTGGCACTAAGATCATGTTCGGTAACAGGTGTTCATCTGTCAAATTTTTTTTTCTGTTGGAAGTAAGAAATGTTTATTTACAACCAAAAGCTTGTGCTGAGATCGTAGTTTAATTCCTCCTCATTAGGGTTGGATGGGGACGTGGAGGAAAAAAAATGTAGGAATAAAAAAGAAAGGGAAAAAAATTGTATATATATATATATATATATATATATATTAGAAGTAATATTTATGATATATAATACTTAATATAATTCTATGCTTTTTTAGTAAGTCGATCAGTTTTTCTCTCTCCCACTTCCATGCTAGTAATGCACATGTATATAAGGAAGTAAAAAAAGGAAAGGGGACTGGAGGAATCTTAAAATGGACGTATCATTGGAAAATATCCATATCTCAGTGTATGGGCAACAATTGAAAACCGTATGACGACTGAGGCTCCTTTCTTAAGCCGATCTGTTCGGTTCTCATCAGCTTTGCCCATTTTTCTTCGATTTGTTTGATGCGCTCGTTTTTCATTTGATTTATGCATTTTGTTGTTTAGTTCGCTGGAGATGATTATGTTGAAAATCTGTAGAAAAAGAGTACCTTTTGGAGCTAAATTTTATTTTCATTTTGAACACTGCTATTTCCGCCGATTTTCAACGTTTCTCCTCCTGTTGACCACGCCCCTGGGATGCAAAACGGGTGATATATCCAGTCCCCGTGCTTCCGTGCTCCCCAGCTCATCAAGGATATGAATCCAATTTGGGTAGACATCTCTCCCCGTGCGTACGAGCGTCGCAACTCGCAAGTTACTCTTTATCTTATCGAACAAAAAATTATGTTACAACATATATCCAAGAATAACATGCACATTGTTTCATTTCATATTAACTTCTAACATAAAATTCAATTCAATTTTTCTCAAAGTGATCCTAGAAATTATCTAGAAGTTGGGCAAGGACCCGTGCTGATCTACTCATCTATATAATAGTTTACATACAAATGAAAGACCCAAAAAAACCACTTAGCATTATTAATTAGCATCAGAACAGGACCTTACCTCTCCAACTGTCAAAATCTGGGGCTCAAGCTGCCACCGGAGTCCTTTCTATTTCTCAAAAGTGCGTAAACCTAAACATTATTCTATGGAAACCAATAACTTACATCTCACATTTTCCAGCAATACTAGTCTCCCTCAGGAGGCCGACAAAAATATTTATCAGCAGACAGCAATTGGTGTCATGAATGATGATGAACACAAGAAACAACGGAAATAAGACTCCCAACACCCAAATTATATATAACTTATCATCATCCTCTGAACTTGTTGACTTGGGCAGTAAAATTGCGGCTGCCACCTTGAAATGTCGGACGCAAAGATGGAATTTGGTTGTCAATTGATATGTAGGTAGTCGCACGTACGGAACTTAAGCGACCTCACCGCTGGCTCATTTTCACAGTATATGCAGAGGATCCCCCTTTGTTTTTTTTTTTCTTTCTCTTTCTTTCTTTCTTTCTTTCTTTTTGGAGGTAGACTGGTGGGATAGATGATGATCCTAGCATTCATGAAAGCAAACATCAGTTTAGGAAGTCATGATAATAACCACTCGAACAAGAGAGTAAATTCTATCTCATATAAAAAGAACTGTTATAATGAATATGCTGTTTCTCGCCCCCATATATATATATATACGGAATTGCTCCAGAGAAAAAACTTGTAACATAAAACAATAAAAACGAGATCTGCTATTCAGCAAAAACTACGTCATTACACAGATCATCCATTTACTTAAAAGATGAACGAAATAATATACTTTCTTATAGTACTAACCAACAAGCTCATGGTCAGCATCCAACGATTCAATACGACTATAGCCAAAACAGTCATCTCATCATCCAGAATGGAAGACAGAGAGAATTTTACCATACCTCGAACAAATTCCAAGCAACTATAACTACTGGATTCGGCTGGGATGCTATGTGCTGGCTTAACGTTCACTTCACTTGATGGTCCGACTTAGGTTTGCGAATATAAAGAACTGCCCGCAGTTCTTACACGCCAGAGATCGATCTGAGCATATCACAAAGTTCACCCGGAAATCAGAAGCAATTTTGGACCACACCCTTCATAGAAAAACGTAGGCTTACAGCTTACTCTACGTGTAACAAACCTAATTCGGTGACCTTGTAAGGCGGCCGTCTAAGCAACAACAACTAGAGGTTACCCATTTAGCAAACTCAAGTTGCTGGCCGATTCCTTACGAATCCTTTCAGTCAAATCAGAAACAAGTGAATAATTGCTACTGTCATAACAAGCTGTCAGAAACCCCGCAAGCGTCACACGATCTACATTATGATTCTTATCCAATAACAAACGAAAAAACAATGCTGCCATCTCTACCTTCCCTTCACTACACAGCTTTCGAATCAACGTATTCACTGTCCTTATCCAAAGCTTCCTCTCTAGACGTTCTAAGCACGTAATGGCAGATGAAGAATCATCCCTCTTACAGTACTCATAGGCTACAGTCAACCGAGTAACCTCACACGGAGATATCCCTTTAGCTACCATTGCATCATAAAACCGACGAGCTTCGTCTAGTTTAGAGCCTTTGCATAGCCCACTGATTAATGCACCGTAAGCAATATTATTTGGCTCACAACCCTGCTCCCTCATCTTATGGAAATACTCCACGGCCAATTTGATATTCTCGTCCCTACAGTATCCACATATCATTGATGTGTAAGTTTCCTTGGTCGGTACTAGTCCGATCTCGATTGCTTCTTGAAACAATCTCTTGCTCTCTTTCATGTTCTTTTGCTTGCAGTAAGTGGCGATTAAGGAATTATATGTGCGGATATCGGGCATGAGACCGGATTTCATCATCTTAGATAAATACGCCAGAGCTGCTTTCACATCAGCCAGCTTGCAGGAAGCAGAGATGAGAATAGTGTATGTAACTTTATCAAGTTGCAGTCCGAGTCTGTAGCCCCAGCTAAGGAATTCATAAGCCTCCTCAATCCTTCCCTTACCGAAGAGTCCCCCTAAAATTACATTATATGTATAAATATTAGGACCCATGCGTTCATGATCCATAACGTACATTAACTCGTAAGCTCTCGCAAAATTACCCACTCTGCAGTGGCCGCATATAAGAGCAGTATACGTTTCTACATTTGGTATCAAACCTTGTTCCTTCATCTTCACAAACAACATTTCTGCCCTATGCAATTTCTCCTGCGTACAATATCCATTGATCATAGCAGTATAGGTGCATACGTTTGGCTTATAGCCTTCGCTCCGGACAAGCTTGAGGAAAAGTCTAAAAGCCCTATCTGTCCATCCTTTCTTACACAAACCATCAATCAGTGCAGTATGAGTATAGACATTAGGCTTCCAACCTTGTCTAACCATTTCTTCTAACAACTCAAATGCTTGCCTAACATTCCCCCTCTTGCATACTCCATTAATCAAAGATGTAAAATTGATGACATTTGGCTTAAATCCTTTCGCCAACATCTTATCAAAAAACCACAACCCCCTACTAATTAAACCGTTGTCACAAAATTGAGTAATAACTAAAGTGAATGTAGCGTTATCAACAATGAATCCCCGTTCAATCATTCTACCCAACCATCTATCCATCTCCGAAATACTACCTTTTCTACAATAACCCACAACCATGGACTTAAAACTGCCAGAATCAGGACTCACCCCTCTCTGACACATTTCCTCAAACACATTGTCTGCATACTTAACCAAACCCAAGCCACAAGCCAACCGTAAGACACAGTTCAAAGTATGAGTACTAGGGGATAAGCCTTGGTTCTGCATATCGATAACCATACTAACAGCCTCATTTAATCTCCCGATTTCGGCGAAATTCTTCACCATACACTGCATGACTTGATGAGCTTTTTCAAAATTACCATTATTAATCATAGAGGTAGCAGAAACTATGTAAATCCGCATAAAGTGTCTGAATTTGGCAAACCCTATTGCCCAATTAAAGAATGATAACGCTACCATCGAACCTGCCTCTTTGGCTAGAGATGCGACGATGGTGGTTGCCTGATCATGAGTAAGAGATCCGATTTTTATGTCGAGATTCAGCTTGGGAGGTGATGATCCCAAGCGGGGTTGTTCGTAGTAGGATTCAAGGACCATTGAGCGAACTGTTCTGATAAATGATTGTGGAGACGGCGACGGCGAAGTAATAGGCTCGGTCGAATGGGCGGGAAGAGCATGGCGATTCTGGTGAACGTCAATTGTAGGGTTGCAGAGTGATCTAACGAAGAAAAGTGAAAAAATGGCTTCTGTTGATTGCATTCTCTTGTATATACCATTATATGTCAGATGTGGTAGTGATACCATGAAAGTAGTTTCTCAAGACAGGAGCGAAATATTGTGAAGTGCTCCCTCAATAGAAGCATTGACGCTCTTCTTTGTTGTGTTAAGCGTGTCCCTCCGGACGAACATTAGTGATAGCAATTTCTTGAATAGTTTTTTTTTTCCCTTTTTTTGTTTGTTTTTTGTTTGGGTAAAAGAGAGGATGATTATTGAACTAGAAGAATTTTTAGATAATGTGGCTTACTAAGCCCTTTTACATATGATTTAACGAATTCAGAGGCAAAATGAGAGCATAGGAAAACCAAAAGCTCCAAGCCATTGAAACTCCATGATTGACAAATTGAATTGCTACTTGATTTGTTTCTCTATAGATATACTTGATGCAAACATTAGTGAAAGACTTCCTCATTTCCCTACAATCATATAGAATAAGAGATGGAGTATGAGTGTTAGGTGAACTTCTGAGAAGCATAACAAATGAGGATGTCTTGGTAGTAGAAATTTTATATCAAAGTACCAAGGCTTCTGTTGTAAGGCTGGTAGCATGATCAATAGACCTTTATTTTCTGCCAATCCATTCACCCTTATAGTTTCTAATGAAGTTTCAAATTTCATTGATGTTGGATGAATTGATCCATCTATATTGATATTGACTAAGGTAGGAGGAGGTTCCCACTTAACTTCAATTGTATTCTTTGAAGAAATTTTTTTAATTATTATTTTTTTATAATTTTTATTTTTTTTATTTTTAAAGTAGTACCATTAAAAAAATTTTCCATTAAATGAGGGCAACACGGTTATGCTTAAAGGATTTGGAAAATACCCCTTGTACCAAATTATGGATAGGCTTCGAATGAAAATGATGTTCCATGGTATTTTTCATTGATGTTGGGTTGTAGAAGTGTTTTTGTTTCTTAACCATGTGAGGAATGAACTATGGTTGGAAAATTCATTTATAGAATCAATGCTTATCTATTGCCAAAGGTGTTTATTTTTGAGATAGGTGTAAAATTAGTGGGAGAGTGTTTTAGGTTCTATGAGGCAAAGAGGGCAACTGCCATTATCAATAATTTTTCTAATATAAAGAGAAACTTTAGTAGGGACCTATCCATGTTAAAGGAGCAAAAACATGCCATGGATGTGGGGTTGTGACCCTAGCTTTTGAATTTAGACCCGGTTAAGGGGATTGTCGCTGATGGCTCTTAAAACTAAAAGTTTGTATGTGGAATTGGTTATCAAGAATCTATATGAAGTAAACTTCCATGCTAGAATATCACGGGAGTTGGACTTGATCATGGATTTGGGTGTGACATATATGAATGAGGTTACACATGGGGAAGGACCATAGAAATGGTGTGAAAGTTGAAAGTGCCATTTACAAAATCATCATTCACTAACACACTCTCCTTGTGTTGGCGTAATAGACCATAAGCATAGGTGCAAAGATGAGTCTATATCCCATGTGTCATATCGAAAGGAGATAGAAGATCTAGATCTAAGAATCCAGTGAATGCCTTATCTAAAAAAATTGAGTCACAACTAACATGTATTCCTAGGTTGAATAAATATTGCCACACTTGTTTCGATTAGTAATATACTTGTCATAAAGCATATATTTCTAAGGTATTTGATCCTTTTTGTAGTAGAAAATCCAAGTGAGGTGCATGCGATGAACTTTATTGGTAATTTCCATGGATTGGAGGCTAATGTCATCTATGGATTCAATAAGAGTTATAGTATGCCAAGTGTGAGCTTTGAATGGGTATTTGATACACAATATAATATTTTTGTTGGTTTTTACAAGTGCTAGAGAAGTGTTTTGCTTGACACGTGAATTCTGTGATAAACATAGGGGCCTTGTATTTATTAACATGGGCCATGTTTATTCACATAATCTTTTGGCGTATTTTTTTGGACAAATGCCAAGAGTAATGAAATTAATATGGGGTCCTGTATTTCCTAACATGGATCATGTTCTTTAGTAACTTTATGAAATACGTTGTTTTGCTCAGTAGGGTTTTATTTGATATAAAAGAGATATGATAAAATCTTAGCCATCAAGTCATGGAAGTCAATATTCTTCATCTTCTCTATAATGTTCTCCTTATTAGAGAATTACTGATTTGTGTAATTGGTCGATTGATTTGTTGAATCATCTTGTAATCACACAAGTGAACAAATAAAGATCTCTATTTTTCCTCACTTGTTCTATCTTATGATTGAATTATCAATTGTTCACGTGTCTTGTCAATTCTAATATTCTTTTAGATCCATTTAATCTATGTTATTCCATAACACTAAGAAATATAATGGTGCAGATGGTGATTATCCGAAGTACCCCAAATAAAGGATCTAACTATTTGGTAAAGTTTGGTGTTGGTGGTTTTAGGAAGAATGTCAATTTGAGTAAATTAGGAAGGATTTGAGGGTTGTTTAGCGAGAATGGTTCTACCAGCTAGAGAGAGAGAGAGAGAGAGAGAGAGAGAGAGAATAGGGTTTCTAAAGACTCAACCTATTTTGAACTTTATTGATGAGGAACTATTTTTTATTTTGAACTTTATTGATGAGGAACTATTTTTTTGAGTTTGATATTTGGGATGGAAAGTAGGATATCCCAAATACATACCTAAATCACAAGTAAGTGGAATCTTAACCTAGAGGGAATACTTAATTTGGGTGTCATTTCAAGTGTTTGGGGTTGCACACAAACTATGAGGTCATCCTTATCTTAGTAGATTCCACTAATACACATGATTAACTCCATATACCTAGATAGATCCCTTAAGAAGGGTTAATAAAGCTCTTACCAGAAACATGGGTCACTAACTATGAAAGGTTGCACTAGGAAAAAAACATTTAAACCAAAATTCACTAGCAAAAACGATGGTCTTGTAGAGATCTCATTTAACACACCTGTTAGAGGCTTTACCTCATTGCCTAGCTTTTCTGCCCAACTCATCCAAGAAGTGGAATATGAATATGATAAACTTATCATGGGTTTCTCTTCATATTGGCTTTCTACCCAATTGATCATCCAATAATATGGTCATGTAGCATTTTTTTTATGTTAACTAATATAAGCTTGTAATCAATTCTTGATTTATTGTCTAATTAATTAATAACTTAGGATAAGATCTATAGATTTTATTAATAGTTGCATTAATTATTATGGAGAAACTCAATAGAACCATAATTATAGTAAGCTCAAATAATGCAGTCCTAAAGATTAAACAACTAGATTAATCCAATCCCTTTGTTTTACAAAATTAAACAACCTATTCACTACTTTTGGATGTATACATAACAATAACGGATTAACTATATTATCCTAGTATTCGATTCATAAGTAAATTAACTAAGTGTCTAAGTTAGAGAATTAAAAACTAATATTGGATCAGTGATCATTAACCATGGTTTATCAATCTAACTAAAAATATACAGAACTATTAGATCCAATTCACATAAGGCAAGACACAATCCCTTTGAAAACCTTTGACATAAAATTACTACATGAAAATAAGTGCAAAAAATTCTTGACAATCAAATTCATCCCAATAGCAGGGCTACTGATTTACTAATTGAAAGACTCAACCACAAGGCACTGTTGTTGGGATGAATTTGATTCTGAAGAATTTTGTGGGATCTAGAGCATGAGGAAGATAAGAATAAAACAAGAATGAGATGCTAGAAAGCTATGAAATCACTCTAAAAACAATTAAAAGAACGATATGAAGCCAGAGATCTAAAAGTCAACTTGATGGGAGAACCATTAAGGGCAACTTGATTATTACTTCCTCTACCCTAAAAGAGACCTCACACTAATCTCCCATATCATGTCATTGGGATGGGAAGATGACGATCTACCTCTGCCAACATCACCTCCCCCACCACCATCTTATTTTCCTAGAATTCACTTCCTTCACTCTATCGCCCCACTACAATGTTCGAAAAATAAAAAAGCCTCACCTTTATGTTGTTATAAGAAATCATTGAAATAGATTGAAAAGGAGGCTAAAGAAACTAGTTACCAACAAATGAAAGATATAACCTTCACGATGCAACCTAAAATACCTTAAAATCCTAATTTTAGGAAATTATGGCAAAATAAGGGTTTATTAGGAAAATTAATTAATAAATTATTTTATTAGAATAAAAGAAAATAATAAATAATTTAATTAGAAAAAATTAGGGCGTTTTGCTAAGTAAAATGGAAGTTAGGAAAGAATGATTTAAAATAACCCAAATTAACCTCAAAAGGAATTTAATTATTATTATTATTTTGAATAATCAAGGATCCTAAAATACCCTAAACACCCAACAAACCCATTACTTTCCCTTTCCTTTTTTTTTCCTTTTTCTTTCTTTTCCCTCATTTCTCCCTTTTCTCCTCTCCTTCTCCCCCGGATTGGGCCAGCCTGCACGACCCAATCTCCCCTCCTTTTTTCCCCATCCCACACTGCCCAAGGCCCGCCTCCCTCTTCCTTTCTTGCCGATCGCCCGGTTCCCCCTCCCCTTTTATTTCTTTCTTTTTCTTCCTGGACCGCTAGTCCAAGCCTATCTTCTTCCTCCCCCCCTTACGCGACCTGTGACTCCCCTGAACTACGACTCGATTTCTGTCGGCAACCACACCTCGCCGACCAACTGTCCCTTCCCTCTCTTCCCTGCCGATTTCTTGTATTTTCAACCTGATCGACCCTCCTCTCCCCTCACGTGTGCTTGCCCCTTCTTCCTTTCTTCTCCCCGACCAAACATAGCCCTACAATCATAGACCTGCGCTAGCCTACCACCGCCGGCTGGTGTGCCTACCTTACCTCTATCATTTCCTCCTCTATTTGGCCTATAAATACCCCATAGGCAACCCCAAATTTGGATTCTTTTCGCAGCCCAAAAAATTCCGTCCTTTACGCCACTGCCCGATTAGATGAATGCCCCGTCCCTGCTGTCCAGCGCCGCTGCCTGATCCACCCACATAACTGCCCCTACATCACCCTCTACCCAACTACACCTCCCTCCTCCCTCAATTTTCCCTGCATGAGCCACCTCGGCTGTGCAAAGTTCCCCTCCGGATTAGCCCCTCATCAACCCCCACCGCCCTTCGCACCACTGTCCACCACCAATCCCGCTGCAACCAACACCTTCTCTACCCTCCAAAAAAACTAGGGGAGCTTCCTCTACCTCCCTATACCTCCCTCTATCCTTGCCTCCCATTATCGTGCTCCGCCACCTTTGGTTGCACCACCCCCTTCATTCCCCCCTCCACCTGGGCATTTACCACCACCTCAACTTCCACCCTTATTCCCCCTCTCCTATTCCCAAAACTCAACTATTTCCCTTTTCTCCTTCTTTCCCCGCCGCTGCCATAGTCACCATGCTCTGCCGCCGGTGCCGTCGGTCACCACCAACCCTAGGTGGTACCCTAATCCCTTTCAACCCCTAAGTCCTATTTATACAAACTTTATTCTTTTTATTTGTATTATATCACTATTATTATTATTATTATCATTATTATTATTATTATTATTATTATTATTATTATTGTAATACCCTGTATTTTTGAAATCTAATTTTATTAAGCCTAATGATTTTATTAGCGTAATTTGATGCAAATATTTAATTATTTTAATTTTGATTCGTTTTATGGATTTATCGACAATTTTGAATTCATATTTGAATTTAATTAATCGTTGCCGTTGCAAACCATTCTCGTTCACGGCTATAATTTTATTATATTCTTATGATTTCGATTTTTGGTTAAAAATATGTATTCTCATTCTTTCTCGTGTTTTGATTTTTAATATTTTAGATTCGTTTTCGATTATAACTTCGTCGTGCGATTACGACTTTATTTTGGAGTTATATTTCGTTAACGAAATATATTATTTAAATTATATAATTTTAGTTTAAATAGTTAAATTTATTTTAATGATTTTATCCGTAGAAAATATTTCCGACTTAAAATTTATTCGTTTCCGAAAATTGTTAATATTTTTGGGAAGTTTTAAATTAAAAAGATTTTCGGAGTTTATTTATGAATTTCTTTCCGGAATTAATTTTCTTCCGTTTTACGATTTTTGGTTTACGGAAAATCGATTTCGAAAATTATTTAAATTAGTATCAATTTATTAGAATTTGATTCAAATATTATATTATATGCTTTTAAATGATTTTTCGAGGGCTTATAATATATTTTCGTAAATAATATAAATTTTTACGTTCGTTGGTAAATTCTTCCGAAAATATTTATGAAATTCTTTATATAGTTCTTTTATTAATTTTAAGCTTTCAAAACCTTACGAAATAATTTTCGTTTAATAAATTTTAGATAAAAACCTTCCAACAATAATTTTAAACATTTAGTATTTTATTTATATGAGTATTTGTAAAAAAAAAACCACCCATCGGTACGTCGGACCCCCCCTCTTCTTTCCCTTTTCTCTCTTCTCTCCCTTCACTTCTCTTTCCCTGCTTCCCGACTCCCTGTTCTCTGCGCCCAGAAACCCCACCCCGACCTCCTCCTCCCTGCTCCTCCTTCGTCGGCCGTCGGCCTCCAACCTGCTGCCCCTTGCCACCACTGACGACGCCGCAGCTGCGCAACAGCCGCAGCAGGAGCTATCGAAGCAGCTACACGCCACCAGCAGCAGTGCACAGCAGCAACAACCGTGCAGGTCGCGCCGCCGCCGCCCGGTCACCGTCGATGTCTCCCGACCACCGGCGAGCCACCCCCGGTCCCCGACGAAGCTTCTCCGGCCTTCTTTTGCTCCGATTTTGTTGATTTTTGTTGGTATGAATTTCTGAAAAACCTTAATATTAATTTAATTAATTGGGTATGATTTAGCTTGTGATAAGCTAAATTAATTGTTTGATAATGTATATATGTGCTGTAAGATTGATTTGGATATGTTAATTGTATGGTTTGTGTTGGAAATTTGGAAAATTGAATTTTAGGCCGGGTTATGCCCAAATTTTTCGGATCCGTCTGATTTAGTGATTTTGGATAAATTGATTATACAATATGCTTTTAAATATATCTAATTTCATGTTGGAACCGTCAATTTGAGAAATTTGTGCAGAATTAATCGGAATTTAATTCCTATGTCAAAACTCGTGTGTAATAAAATTGGGTCATATAATTGAGTCGTTTCACTCAATTGATTTTACAATATCATTTGAAATGTATTTAATTTCATATCGGAAGTGTTGATTTGGGAAAATTGTGCGTAATTAATCGGATTTGGACTTTTAGGTCAAAACTCTTGCGGGGCTAAATTGGATTATGTGATTGGGTCGTTTTATTCAATTGACTATACAGTTTATATTAGAATATATTTAATCACATTTCCGAACCATCAATTTATATATTTTAGCAATAATTGATCGGATTTATATTCCGGGCTCAAAAACCCTAATTGTGCTAAATTGGGTATTTCTTTTATTGGTTTTGATCAATTGATTATTTGATATGTTATAAAATGTGTTCAATTGTATTTCTAAACATTAAATTTGATTAAATTAATAGAATTCAACCGAATTGCATTTTCGGGCCTAAAACCCTAGATTTCAAGTGAACTTATGAAATTGATCATTTGTATATTTGTTTTTCTAAAATTAAATTTATAGAAATAGTTGAAATGATCCTAATTGTATTCTAATACCTTTAATTAGAATTAATTGATTTGAGTTACCTGAGTTTGTGTCGTGGGCTTTAAAACCCTAATTTTGAAAACGGATCGTCTTGAATTGGTTAATCGGAAGATTGTTTTATTAAAATTGATTATCTAGATTTATCTAGATATATCTAAAATTAGTTTAATTGTGTTTTAAAACTATCAATTTGAGATAATCGAAGTGATTTGGTCGATTTGTAGTTTAGGGATTAAAAACCCTAATATTTGGGGATTGTTTTATAAATTGATTGTGCTGTGTGTCTTTTATATAATCGATTTCTGTCTTTGGGTTTTAAATCCATTTTGATTTATTTTTAATCTTAAATCTTAATAGAGCTATGCTCTTGAGTCCTGAGTTTTGGACACGTTTTCTAAGAAAGATCGTTTGTATCCGTTTGTATTTATTTAATTAGAATATGTGAATTATTAATTGATAAGATAGTTTCTAACCTAGTTCCGATTTCTATCGGCGATCTAGGAAAACTTTCTCGTGGATTTTCGAGCTTTCGATAGCTCTCCCTCTTTCTCAATTTGCTTAGCTAGCTTCGGATTTAGGTAAGTCATTACTTACTTTTACTTATGATGGAATCTGGATGTATGTCTGTTCGGAGTGGAAGGTGATAAGTATGCCTATCTATTATTTAATCATGTCAAGTATATGCCGTGTTCTGTGTGGTAATTTTATGTATGTGTGAATTCATAGCTTCAATGCTAATGCATGTTAGTATAACGTTGAATATGGTATGTATTTGAGTATGTGAAGTGTTGAGTATGGATTTGAAACTATTTGATACCTTATGCTGTATCCTTATGTTATGGAATTATTCATGTGGGCCTGATTTATGGTCGGTTAAAATCCTTGAATAAGATACTAATAACTTAAAGTGGAAGATCACGTGAGTTGGGCCGAGGTGTAGGGTCCGTTCCACCGGACGATAATAGTGGTGCAGGTGTCCTGTTCCTGAGAGGTGATTCAAGCCGTTCCACCGGTTCAGAATAGTGGCTCAGGAGCGTTTTGCCCTAAGAGGTGTAGGATCCGTTCCACCGGATGATAATAGTGGCTCAGGTGACTTGTCCCTGAGAGGTGCTTCAGTCCGTTCCACCGGATTAAGAATAGTGGGGCCCTATACTCATCGTGAACAAGAATATGATATGAGATAAGTAATGAATAAGACACTAATTATTTAAAGTGTAAGATTACGTGAGTCAGGACCAGGTGTAGGGTCCGTTCCACCGGACGATAATAGTGGCTCAATTGTCTTGTCCCTGAGAGGTGCTTCAAGTCGTTCCACCGGTTCAGAATAGTGGCTCAGGAGCGTTTTGCCTTGAGAGGTGTAGGATCCGTTCCACCGGATGATAATAGTGGCTCGGGTGTGTTGTCCCTGAAAGGTGCTTTAGACCGTTCCATCGGTTTAAGAATAGTGGGGTCCCTGAACTCATCGTAAATAAATAAAATCAAATGTAGTAATGATTATTATTGGATTGTTGGATTGGTGTTACTTAGCATGTGATCGTGATTTCTTGTACGCTTGTATCTTATGTGCCGTCATGTCTAATAATGTACTCATGAGTATGAATCTGTGATCCTATGTTTTATTGTATGTAATACGTGAATAATTGAGCATAAGAATTGTAAGCTAGAGTCTTTCATGTCTTATATGTTTCATGTCTCCTTCCATGAGTTTGGTAGTATTGATTTACTCAGTACCAGACCCGTACTGATGCTACCTTGGTTGAATGGGTCCTGTGATGATCCACTGATGGTGGGGAGCAGACCTCTTGTGCAGGTTTAAGATCGGATACTGTTTTGGGGTGGAAGGCTTGACTTGAGAGTGTAGGCAATCCGGAATTTGATCTATCGGGATTTGTCTTGTTTAACTGTAATTGTTTTTGAAAGTTTCAAGTGTTGTATTTAAAACTTCAAGGGTATTGTAATTACCTTTCGGTTTCTCGTACTCTGATAATCTATTAAAATTCGGATTTATTTCACAGGTTCCGCTGATTGATTCAGTGATGATTTTATTTAGTGAATTTATTCACTTGCCATCTGCCTATGGATATCTCCTTGTGGGAGTTTATCCTTACGGCATAGATGTTTGAAATTTTGTTTGACAGGTTTTAGCCTTGCATCTAGTATGAGATAGATGGTGGAAATTTATCTTGTGTTAGATGTGGCGGTAACATTCCCCAAATTCTCTTCTAGCTTCCGCTTTATTCTTTCAATTTTTTTTTCAGGAGTGAATTTTGGGGGTGTTACAATTATTATTATTTTCCGCCTCGAAATATTAATCTTATTGTTATTAAGGGGTCGAAACCCTATTTTACTATTATTTTGATTATTATTATTATTATTATTGATACTAGATTTGGCATGCTATCATTTTGTTGCTATAAAAGAAGAATACTCAAACCTTAATATTATTATTATTATTATTTATTATTCGAATATTGCTAATATTATTCCTAATGATTTTATTATTAACATTGTTACTATAGTATTATTATTATTATTATTATTATTATTATGGTAAAAATATTCGAACCCTTATATTATCATTTCTTCAAATATTACTATTATTATTATTATCCTTAGCAATGTTAGTATTTTGTTAGTATTACTATTATTATATTATTATTTTATCCTAAACCCTATTTTTAGCCTTATCCTTAAAAATATTAGGGTTTCTATTAATAGGAGTATTAGTATTACTGTTATTATTAATGTCACTATTTTTGCTATAACTAGTGTTAGTACTATTATTAGAAGAAATAAAACTATTAGATTTAATAAAATAAATAGGGCTATAAATATTAATATAAACCTATTTTGACTAGTAATAATCTAGTAGGCTAACTTGAGGATAAAAACCCTACTTTTCACTTGTAAAGTTTCCTTTAATAATAGTAACCCTAATCTTAGAATAAAATAGGAAATAATAGTATTTTTGGTAGGAGGGAAACTAATCCTTAGTTTTTCCTTCTTATAAGTGAAACTAGTTAAAACCCCAAGGAGGCATAGGAGCATGCTCCAAGACCGGTGACGTGCTAGGTAAGGGTGTAGCTAAGGCCTTATGTGTGCTATGTGTCTTACATGCCTTGAATTCCATGTATAATAATATGTTTTGTATCTTGTGCTATTATTATAACTGTTTTATGTGTAATGCAACTTGGAGTTGAGGTATGCTCTTGTGTTCTCTGATGGCATGTGTACAATATGTTTGTGCTGTGAATTATGATGTGATGTGATATGACCCTTTTAGGGCATGCAAGCTAGGATAATTAATATAGTGATATGAGGTGGAAGGATGAAAAAGAAAAAATGGGGAAGTAAGTTGGCCAAGGGGCAGTAAGTTGACCAAGGAATGTGGGATTGATCTAAATATCCCATGATCCATGAGAGGAAGAATAAAGGGAAATTTAAGCAAAATAAAGTGGATGAACTTTGTATGGGAGAATTTAAGGTTTGCATGAGAGGGTCAAGGGTTTTGCATGGGAGTTTTAGGGTTTTACATAAAAATTTTAAGGGTTTGTATGGGATGGATAGAGCTCGCATAGGGATGAAATTTACGTATGGAAAGTTTCTTTGGGGTGTGAGGAAGATAATGGAAGAGTTGTTTGGGTGATTGGAGGCTTTGGGTGAAAAATAGTATATGGGACAGTATAAGGGTGCATAGGAGACCGAGCTAGGGTTTGGGAGGAAACCCTAACATGAGAAGGTGGTAAAAAGGAAAAATAAATGAGGATAAGCGGAGCATGAGATGAAGATGGAGGATTATCATGTGTGGGGTGAGCATGGGTATCATGGGAAAGCGAGAGTGGAAGGTGAGAAATAGAAGGGTGACATGTGGAAAGGAGGATGCTGGGGTTTGGTGTGGCCAGCTAGGGTTTCGTGGTTAGACGTGTATTTAGAGGAGTAAAGTAAGATGATGAGGGTTGAATCTAAGGGTTGTGATGTGTGGGGTGTTAAAATAGTTTGTGTTGTATGAGGTAGAGAAGGATGGGCCACATAGGCCCAAATTAGGGTTCTAGAGAAAACCCTAGGGTAAGACTGTGAGTGAACTTGGAGGTGTAAGGTAGTGGGCCTTGACCCACACACTTAGGAGTTGGGCCTCTAATGTAAGCAAGTGGAATAAGGAAAGGATCTAGGGGCGAGTTAGGAGGTGTAGGAGTCTCAAGATATGAGACAGACCCTCTTAGGAGGAGAATCGTAGATGGAGTTATTCATGTATGTCTAGGGTGAAACCTATTGAATAAGACATAGTAAGACACTAATCATTTAAAGTGGAAGATTATTGAGCTGAGCCCAGACTGATCCACCGGCATAATAGTGGCTAGGTGTCGGGGTGCCCTAGAGACCAATCTATCGGTATATAATAGTGGTCAGGTACGTTCTGCCCTATAAGTGACTGATCCACCGGCTATAATAGTGGGGGATCCCGAGCTCAATAAACCAAACCCTAAGGTTGATAAGACATATAAAAGGCACTAAGTACTTACAGTGGAACTCCATGAGAGTCGGGGCCAGATCGATCCATCGGCATATAATAGTGGTCAGGTGCATTTTGCTCTGTATGTGACTGATCCACTGGCTATAATAGTGTGGTTCCTGTACTCGCATGGATCTATAGTATGATGTGAAATGAGTACTGATCAGAGATTAAATAATCAGCTTATCCAGACTGTAGCTTGGCCTTTATTTATCTAAAGGATTGTATGCTGTCATGTTATCATGATTGTATTATGTGCCCTTATGCGTTGGCCTTAGTGCATGGTTACCTTACTCAATAGGTAGAGTACTAACCACCCATTTCATGGGTGCTACTCATTCCCACGAGCAGAAGGTCCCTCTGACTTTGTACAGGTCGGTGATACTATTTTTGATGCTTTTAATGCTTACGAGGTATCAGACATGGCTGAGTGTTGAGCATGGACCTGACACGGAGATTGAGAGTGGTGTGGCCAGACTTCCTCATTATGTTCTTCTATTTTGTATTGGATTTTCCATACTTAACTTTAATCGTTTTGTAGACCTTATTCCTTTTAAGGAATTTTAACTATGTATTTTGGATTGTAAATCTTTTTCACGCACTCTGATTTCTATCTTATGGTTGTTTTAATGCTTTATTGAAGTCTTACTTTGAGTTTGAATTATGATGGTTGTTAAATTTCCTTTAGCTTTGTGGTTAGTACGGGAATGGCCGGGGTCCGGGCTTGTATTGATCAAGGCGGTAACATCCCCGAAATTCACAAGTTTTGATTTAATTACTTCTTCTAAATCTTAAATAAAACAAAAATTTTAAGTAGTGAATTTTGGGGTGTTACACAACCCTTGATTGACCCTGAATTCCCACCGAGAAAATATTTTTTCTAACCTTAAAGGGTACATACACACAAAAAGTACCAAACTCCACCTCCAGAAATGCAAATGGAACACTTAAACAACTATCGATGACAAAAAAGATGCGATGGTCCAAAATAATAACCTAACAAGAATAAAGAAGAAGATTGAAACTTCAAAACATCCTCCAACCATAAGATCTCAAACCTAGTAAAAATGCGGATGGTGTGGTTAAGTGGTGGGGCAATGGTGGTGTTGTGGGTCAACAAAGGAGAAAGGGAGTGGGAGTTCGGGGTTTGGATTCACACGTAATAGGGGGAAATTATAAAGAGAAAGAAAGAAAATAAGGAAAGGGGGGAGTTGTTGTGGGTAGGATAGGATATTTTTTCTCACAAATATCTAAACATAAGGTAAATAACATAACATTTCAATTAAGGTAAATTTTATTAGAAACACTCATAGAAATCTATAAATAGATTTTAGGAGGAAAAACAAGACTTAATCGATAAAAGCTTTTATTTAAAATCATCTATAACACATAAAATTAGAAACACGATTCCAAAATAACATTAAAAAGATATCGGAGAACTATTTTTATAAAAATTTGAGTGAATTTAATTAATTTAAAATATTTTTAAAAAGGTCCTCCATAAACCAAAATGGAAAAAATAGAAGAAAATTAATTTTAAAAATAAAATCATAAATAAATTATAAAAATATTTTAAATTAAAAATTTATTGAAAATCTTATCCACCTTTTAGAAAATTAAATATAAAAATGGAAATACTTCCTATAGATAAAATCATTAAAATAATTTACTATTTTAAAGGGACTTTATAAGTTAAAAAATTTATTTGTATTAATGAAATATAACTCCAAAATAAGATTGTAATCACACGATGAAGTTATAATCATAAATTAATTAAAATGTTAAAATCAAATCACATGACTAAAACAAAAATATATTTTAAATCGAAATTGAATTACGTGTATTTAATAAAATTATAATAGTAAACAAATTTATCTAGAATTATTTGCAATAAAAAATAATTACTTGAAATTCAAAATAAATGTAAAACTGTCAATAAAACCATAAAACAAATCATAACTAAAAAAAATATTTACGAGAATCATGATTTAAATAAAATAAATCAATTAAAATAAAATTAAAGATTAGAACTTATAGATCAACATGAATATTTATAAAAAATAGATTTTCGACAAGCAGGGAGTTACAAAAATAATGTCATTTTTATAATAATATTTAGTGTATAATAAACTTATATAGATATGATTGTATATATATATAAATCTTGTTTAAATATAAGTCATATATGTAATTGTAAGAAAAATAGAATAGAAGTACGATTCAGATAATGTGCAAGTCATATAATATTTTTAAGCAACTCTCTAAATATTTTAAGTATGTAAACAACAAAATATAAAGGTAATTTAATATAAATAATTTTAGAGACACAATAAAGAGCAAAATCTTATTATGGATGGCTATGCCAGACAAGCTCCTCACTAGGAAGCGATTCGTGGCACAAGGGTGTGTTTTTTTGGGATGCTCCCCTAGAGTTGTTGGAGTACCTATTTATGTAGTGTTCGTTTTCACTTGACATTTGGAAGCATTTTTGAGTAGGCACAGGTAGGTAGGATTGTAAACGAGCCTAAAAAAATTTTGCACTATAAACGAACTCAACTCCAAAATTTTTATGTTCAAGCTTGGCTCGTTTATTAAACGAGTTGAGCTTGAACCTTATTTTAGGCTCGTTTAACTAAATACATGAAACGAACTGAACCTTTAATGAGCCGAACCCAAAAGGTAAGCTAGAGGTAAGAGAGATGTAGTGGTAAACTAGAGGACCGAGACTCATGTTCTAGTGGCTAGGACAGGGCAACCATGACTCAAGAAGCATGTCTTAGTTGCGTTGTTATGTGTGCTTGTGACAACACTTTTGTAAGAGCAGAACATGGAGATCTTTGAAGGTAGACAATCTAATGAGAGTGCTCTAGTGTATAATTCATTTTTCTTTTGGTAGCTAGATGCATTACCCATACTCATTTGAAATCTAAATATGTAAGGTAGATCCATGTTTTAGATATTATGAGTTGAACCGATGTTTTTTGAAGTAATGAAACCATTCTTACTTATCGAAATAAAAATAAAATAAAATATTGTTATAACAAATAATTCCTTATGAAGATGTTTTTTTTGATAGGTAGTAGTGCTGAGAAGCAAAAGATATAGACACAACGAAAAGAAAACAAATAAACCAAAAATGCCATACACGTGCCCTGGAAACAAAAGCAACAGAAGAAATTCTATCTTAACAGGGTCTGAACGTTGTACACCACCTCCTCTGATCTTTATGAAAACTCCTTTCTGCCATATTTAATGCAAAATCTTATTCTCAATATGATAAGCATAAGCATCCATCCCCTGCAAACATCGATATTATCGAACACTCTTTTATTTTTAAACTCCCAAATGGTGTCCATAATAGTAAAGAACGTGGCTCGCTAAATTTTCTCCCTCAGACAATTCCTTGACGAAGATGTATGCTTATAACATAGATGTTACCTAGAATTGATGGTGATATATATAACGATATATATAGTTTGCAATTTATACACCATTATTTATTTATTTTTTAAACCATAACCAAACCATTTTAGAAATGTTAAAAGCAAACCTTAAACTAAATGAAACTTTAAAATTGGGGTTTGGTTAGGTTCGAAGAGTATCAGGGATCGCTCCGAAATATAGTTCAACAACGTACAAAGTGGGAGTTAATTGCGTTGTCCACCTTCACCACGAAGGCTTCTGCCGATGACAAATGCTTAAGAAGAGAATGGAGGTAGATGAACATATATGCAGGAAAGATTTCACAAAAGTATTGATATTATATATTAATTGTTACATACATGCTAGCCATAACTCGGAGGCGACGGTGACGGAGGCGACCACCAACCGGCCAGGCACCTAGGTAACCTGCTAAACAACATACATGGCGGGGTAATCTCACCAAATTAAACTACGTACAGCCGCAAACTTGATTCATATTAATTACTTGATCAGTTGACGGTCATAAAAGGCTTATAAGTCTTAAGGGAAACGATAAGGCCTTGAACGGAACCGGCGGCAGCAACTAAGGAAGCAACCAGACAAGTATAATTCAACAACTTCAAACAAATCCATTTGGACGAATATTTCGGGATCTTATGCTGAGCGATATGCATATGAATCGGAAAATAAACGGTCAAAGGCCAGAACGATGCAGCCCCGATCAACCCCAGGAAGTCGTTAAAGAACGGGAAGAGCATGGCTATGAGGGCCGTGACTACCACATACACCGTCCTCCACGTCAGCCTGAACCAGTTGAGGTAGTATACGCCGTAACAGGGGATGTCGATCGGGTTTTCTCGGTTTATAAACTTGTTCTCGGGCCATTTTTCTCCGCATCTCTTCTCGACGAAGCCGTATATTGGCTGACAGAACACCTGGTAAGCACCGATGAGGTGGATGGCAATGCAGATATTGGCGAAGTCGATAAGCCAAAAAGGTTCGTAGAAGCCGAAGCCGGTGAGGAAATTCCCGGGGGCGTCATTTCCAAAGGCCGCATAGCCGAGGCAACCGCATAGCATGTAGAATAAGGTTGTGGTGGACACTCCCACGAGTGATGCCCTCTTCATGGCTTTGTTTTCCGGCGGGCTTGATTTTAATGTATCCTGCATCCATCCATCCCTCCCAAACGTTATTAATTAAGCAAGCTAGGTTCATGCACGAACGGTAATTCATCCATCCCAAACATTATTAAAGTATATATTTTACTGTATTTTGTACTATATATTGAAAACCCAACTTAAAATACAGGCCGCCCGAATGAGCCCAATCCAAATAGTGGAAGCCCACGGCAGATATGGGCCGTTTCATTCATCTTGAATACGTCTTCCAATTCAGTTTTTTTATTTATTTTTATTTTCAGAAGACAGAAGGGCGGGAAAAACCCAGATTGGATTATCATCTGTCTAATACAAAAACAATATTGCGTCATTGATATTATTCATTCCCGGAATATATATTCGACCATGCAACAGTTTTTTTTGGTTGTATATAACACAAGTTGACAGACACATATTCATAGAATGTGATTGAGAAAAAAAAAGGAGGGAAAATTAGAGCATATATGATTGGTTGCTTATTAATATAAATACTACGGGCTAGTCAAAATCCTCGTTCTCCCTCGATTACGTGAAGCTAGGCCCGGCAGGGTCAATAAACCGCCGGAGTAGAATTACAAATCAATACCTAACGTTGAAAGAGTGAACGATTCGCCGCAATACCCGTGCTGATGCTGGTCAAAATATATCGTTTTGAAACGCGGTCGTTGGAATGTATTGACTTATTTGATAATATTGAACAAAATAAAAGACGGGGATTGAAATAAATAAGAAAAAGTTCGAAAAGAGTTGTTTTTTCCCCTTTTTATCCAAAAAATAGTAAAAGAAAAGAAAAAAAATGGTTCTATATCTACCACAAATATTATTTTCGTTTGTGTTTTTTAGGGAAATGATGAAACCATGTTTCATGTCCTTAGCTATAGCTAGAATTAATCCGGATGTGCGAGCGTGGTCCAAAAAAAAAAAAGAAAAGAAAAGAAAAAAAAAGGAAAAAGGAAAAGCATTGTATGAAGCGGGTTGGTCCATGCATGCATGGGGAATCATGTTTCGCTTTCCCTTCTTCTCGCCATTTTGATTACTAAGCCATAGGGATAGCGAGGATAAATATTTGTTTGTCTTTTTGTTATTGTGGGGAGAGGAAGGGTGGGGGGGGGGGCAAAAGAAAGTATTTTTTTTTCCGCTTCGCAAAAGAAATATAACTATTGGAAGTTTGGAACACCATTGGAGTTCTTCTCTGTCTCTCTCTTGCGTGTGGTGACCTCAATTTTAGTGACCTATATATAAGGTATTACATGTTTCCCATATATTTTGCCTATTATCTTTGATATTTAATGGTATTTAATATTAATCTTTGAACTCAAAAGTAAAAAAAAAAAAACCCTTAAAACGAATGGAGTTGATAAAACCTTAATTAGTTCCTTGGTTAATCTATTTGCCCACAATGGATTGGACCCAGGGAGAGCCCCCCAATGTAAAAATTATTACTAATTAAGAAGTAGTATTACTATTACCTCTCATATATATAGGAATAAGGGGTACGCATTACTATATAACTTTGATGGGAATAAGTTACAAGCAAACACGTACTAGAGAGAGATGAGGGTCATAAATAGCTGGAGTCAAGGTCCGTGAACAAGATTATTATTAATAATAAGTTGTAGCAGATCCGTATAAATCCATATCATATGTACAGACAAACGAAATACACACACACACACATCTTGGGACGACAAGAGTCGTTGGTTCCCACTAAATATCAAAAAGTCAGGCATAACTTTTGAGATAGCATGCATTTCAAAATTATATACGTAAATTCTTCCTCACAAATATTCGGACGGACCTCTCTGAGTAGTATTATTCTTGCTTCTTTCCTAAGAGGGGACCGAATTCAAACTTAGGTAGCTAACCCCATTTCAACAATTATTCCCCAAATTCACATGTCTTTGACCATTGATTATACGTCCATCACAATCTAATCCTGGTAGTTAAGAGCAGCATTTTGATTAAGGCATATAATCCATGCAGATGCCGACATACAACAAATATATATCAAATATTTTAAGTTAGACACAACAGCATAAGAGTACTACATATTTTACATTGATTAAACCGGCTGACTATATATATTTGTCCACACTGTTAATTATGCTTATTTAGAGTTGAGATCGATGATTCAATGCCTTGCTAAGATCTAAAATCCACAGTTGGGTCAAACATATAACTTAATATTTTTGTCATTTGTTGCATGCATAGTCTGAGAGCGAGTTGCATGGGGCTCCCCGTGATCAACCGGGCCATGCATGACATGAACTAGCTAGTTAGCTAGCTAAGGAAAACATCAAATCTATGGCAGTAGATATCAGATTCATTCATAGGACACACACGTGACAAGTATATATACAGACAACGGGGAGCTACGTAGAGGGAGGTCATATGACATATGCATGATGAGGCGCACCTGGATTTCAATGAGAACAGTAGAGTAAGCATAGGCGAAAGCTATATCCCCTATTGCTTGAAAGGTTCTCCATACTTTCTCTGAAGATGTTACATCCACACCTACGGTTACTCCTGTCAAGCTCGTCCTACCGTGCGTCCCACCTTTGATTCATTATTTGACAGAGAGAAAAGAAAAAAAGGGAAAAGGCACCATCAATTAATACTATTCCGAATGTAGACTACACATATATATGGACCACTCACGCACAATTATATATATCGCCAGCGTAATAATAATTTTAGACCACTCACTCGCATGTATAGTCTATTCGGATATATATATATATATATTTATTTATTCACTAGAAACCGCAAATTCAATAAATACGGCATAGAATGTCTGAGGAGGCGGAAAATTGAAAATTTAAAACTATTGGTACACGCAATCGAAATCTCTAACCAATAAACTATAACATCATCGATCACTGGTACTGAATGTGAATGTGCCTTAGTGGCTCGGATATACATATATTCATACATACATCTACATCCTCCGGCATATAGCCAAAGTAAATTAATCGAATCATTACCTGCGACTTTGGCGACGGAGAGTCCCAGGCCGATCGAGGAGTAGGCGAACGACATAACGGCGGCAACGATCGATAGCCATGAAAGGTTGGCAAAGTTTGGGATTTGACTGAGGACGATTTGGATGCACGCAAATATTATCATGAAAGGGTTGTTTGATGTGTGGCATGCCGCCTGATGCCCGTTCTTGTGGAAACAATTTGACCGCTTCACCGCCCTGCATACATATATTATCATATGACGCGCCCGCCAGTCCAAACTCCATTTTAGTTAGCTAGTGCATGTGCATGCCATCATAGTTCACATATGTATTCATCTACAGCAGCAGTATACTTTTTTTTTTTTTTTGTTGGTGGGGTTGAAATGGTGTTATAAGTTTTATAGTTCGAGATTAACGAACTTAATTGTTGTGTATCTAAATCTTGACGGTTATAATTTTGTCATGCGTATGATTTATGTCCTCAAGTAAGTAGTTCATATTGGAGCATTCTCTATATATTTATGCATGTATATTGCATACATGCATGCGTTAATGTCTTGATTTTTTTTTTAAAAATATAAGTCACATCATAATATCTCATAGCTACAAATTAAGAGTGAATGTGTATTCCCTATTATCCATTTCTATTATATCTCTTTTATAAAGAGTAAATAATTTATGGTTCAAATTTTGCGGGATGCTTATGAGTGGGTATATATATATATATATATATACAGACACACACACACACACAAACACACACGTCTTACTTTGAAAGGAATCAAACCAATACAATTATATTTTTGACTTTCCACCTAAATCAGTCACTTTTTAACATAAATTTCACCCATCTCTTCCTTTCATTTTAACCTTTCTTGTTTACGTTATTACTTTTTGTTCACTTTTACATTTATACGTACTTTTGAGTTTTTTTTTTTGGGTTTTCAAAGGGAGTCTAATAAATAATTTTATCATAAGTCATAGCATGGTAACTTAGCATCGACTCTTCCTCCTTTTCTACAAATGCATTAAAAATACATTATTACTGTGCGAAATAGAAAAGAAACAGAGCCAAACTTACACCATGCTGATGGATGAGGTGATGGTGTATCCTATTGTGACACCGACAAGATTCCCGTACTGAGCCAAACCACATAGCTGGACGCTCCTTCCGCCTGCAACAATTATTAACAAGTTAAAAACTCACTCCTCCGAACACATCACATTACAAGGTACGGAAAATAAAGGTACTACTAGCTACGTTATAATTTCTTTAATAAATAATTTTGCTGTGCATAAATAAATAAACTATTATGATTGTGAATATATATATACACACATATAAATCCAACGTATAATGTTAAGCAATACACAGTACGACGAAGAAGATTGGTACTTCAAATCTAAAATATCTAGATTTTGACCACAACCAATCGACTCCAGATTACTTGAGGTCGTCATTGGTTGAAAAAGAGTGCTCAAATTTAGTATAAAAAAAATCATTATTCTCGCAGTTAAGACTTAAGATTGAAGTTGGGATAGTTTCACTGTATTGCTTTAATTTTATTGCAATAATTCAGAATATTAAGTATTATTTGCTTTTTTTATGTCAGATTATCAATTATATCCTCAAATATGTAATCAGAAGATAATCTCTAAATTAAAGCTACCCGGCGAAGAAGGGGAAAAAAAAACCGATGAACATTCAGAAACCGGTCAAAGAAAAAAAACAAAAAAACATACATGACCCAAAAACTCAAAGTAATGATAATAAGTAATGAGGAATTTCATTTCTCCAAGCAAATTGATTGAAAAGTCAAGAGGAAGGTAAGCAACCTAAATAAGCTCTGACTACATCCATGTAAGTATAGTTTCTGGTCCCTGTAACAGGGTCAGGCGCCCGATAGCAATCAGCCAGCATGATGGAAGTTAAATAGGTGGTGAAAGAGAAAATGATAAGCACCGACGGCCCGGCTACCCATCCCATCTGCGCAATAGCCCACGCTAAGGAAAGTACGCCGGATCCTATAACAGCTGTTATGATATGGGCGCTTGCCGTCATCGTCGTCCCTAATTCCATTACAAAACAATCACGAATTAAAAAGTATAGTTAGTAATTCATGCGGAGATTATAGAACAAACTTGGAAGATATTCTGGAGACTTCTCCAACAGGCGACATATCAATTACACACGAGCGATGCTCACATACCTGTTCTCTTGGCTCGTCCATCGTCGTCCAGATTCTTGGGTAAGGCAGCGGTACCATGACTGCCATTCAGACCTTGCTCTATATTGAAGGCCGTGTTTGTGCTCTGCATCTCTCCGGACGTTTTTCTTTCTCTCCTAATTATAAGTAAGAGATTTACGTGGTGTGAGTTTTAGTGACTCGAGGGATGCAGAGCATACGCAGGGGAGGCTAGGCCAGGCTTCAAGAACAATATATGGGTCGGGACGGTTGGGGTCGAGTCCATTTTATAAGCGAGAGAGAAGCCGGGGGCTAAAAGTCAAGTTGGGAGCGTTTAAGGATGAGGTTTAGTTACTCAAATCCTATAAAAAAAAGTTTATATGAATATTCGTTGGATATTTTTTTTTATATCCATTTATATATCTATTAGATAAAATTTATCAAATTTCGTTTAAAACTCATTATATATAAGGTAAAAAATTATTTACTATTAGAATTATATACTTAGATTGTTAATAATTAATTATTTCTTTACTTTTAACTTTAAAAAATATACTTGAGGTTGTATAAATAAGGATAAAAATATAATTTTATATCGGGTAAACGGATGCGGATATGGATACGGATTTAAGGATCCTTTACTTATATCCATACCTAAACCCGATAGATATTTCTCCCTTTCCTCTATATTCGTATCCACATCTGTTAATTTATATCCATTTACATATCCAACAGATAAAATCTATCAAATTTTGCGTAAAACCTGTCACATTGCCATTCCTAGTATTTATGTTGAATTTGGATGACGGCTTTTTTTTTTGTAAAAAGTAAAATAATTAAGTCAAAGCTACTTAAAAATGTCTAAAAAAATCGGTGAGGTTTTAGGTTATTGATTAATATTAGAATAAAAAAATTATATAAAATAATCTCAATTATGATTTATTATATAATAAAATTTTGAGTTTTTCTTAAACACCATATAATTCTAAGTTCCTATTTTTACGTATTGCATAACTCTATTTCTATTTTAAATGTTTATCTTATATAATCTTGATTTAAAAAAAATATTATTAGTAAATAATAGTGTATACTCAGAATTTATGGTATTTTTTTAAAAGGGATAATATTATATAGTTGTTATATTATTTATCCCTAAAAAATATTTTACTCCTCCTAATTTGAAAAAGAAATTTATTTTATGATGGAATTTATATTTATAAAAGAAATAATTATTTTTTAAATTTCAATATCTAACATCTACCTTTTTTTTTACTTTCTATCTTTCATTATTTATGTATTAATTGCTCTATTATTTTTAAGTAAAACAATGAGTTTGATATTAAAGTTTTTTTAATTAATTACTTCTAAATATATGTAAATTACTAAAACAAATATGTAAACCTTTGGAGTAAAGCACAACCCTAAATTCTATGTTTCATTAAGACCTAAAACCTGCTTCTCCTTTCTTTTTTTTTTAATTGATTATCACTTTTTTTCTCCTTTCCTTTCCTTCGACTCTCCCCTTTGCACACACCCACAACCACCATTTTCATCCTTTGATCATTTTTCCCTCTTTTTTTTCTTAGTAGTTCAACTAATTTAAGGCACACATTTAGCTTCATTTAACCTTATTTTTCATTTGCTCTTGTTATCTAGAGTTAACAATGTTCAATTTGTTCACTATGTGAAATTAAGAGATTACTTCAAAATCTTGGATTTTTCATTCATTCGATCTTCTTTGTTTAAATGAATGCATTTGGCTTCATTTTGATTAAGATTGTTACTGTTTGTTTATTTTACCTAAAAGTATTCACAATATAATGTTGTAACACCCTAATATTTGCAACATTTAATTTTTGGATGTTTAGTCTTTAATCCTGACCTAGCTATAAATCTTGGTCGAATTATCTTATCTTAATCTCTCCTTTGCCAACAGGGCTTTCCTAATTTGGTTATCCAAACTAAACCCTAAATCAAACCTTCTCTCTCTCATTTGTACTCAACTAAATCCCAAAAAACCCACTTTGAAGCCTTTGTTCTTCCCTTACAAGAAAATTCTCCAAGAGTGCTTCCCTTCCTTTCTTCCTTAGCTTCTTATCTTCTTCTTTGATTATCCTCTTTATTTTATTTTTTTAAATCTTTAAACTCTTTTGCTAAATGATTTTCATTTATTCTTGATTAGGTGAGTGAGAATCATAAGGTCGGAGTAGCATTGAGGAGTAGTCTTCTTTGCTTGAAGAATTACTATGTATATCTTTAAATTATATTTTTCCTAATAGAACCATCCAACTGGTTTGGATCAAAATGAATCCAATAGTTTTGATCTACCAGTCAATTGGTTTAGTACAAATTGGTAAGTGTTTCATGTGGTGTAACTTATTTGGTTAGGCTTTTTACTAGTTTGCTGGTGGCATCAATTGACCAGTTTTCCTATACCATTCGATTGATTTACCTATTTTCCATTATTTTCTCTAGGACTATTTTTCAGACCAATCCACTGGCCGTGGAACTAATTAACTAGTTTGTTTAAAATTTTTGGTGTGCTTTATTAGGGTTGACCTTGAGGGATGACTTCCTTGCTTGGCATTTGACCTTCTTGACTCATGATGAAAACGATATTACTAGACTTAAGAGTGGATATATGATATGAGATTAAGTTTTGACCTTGACTAAGATATTTTTGAACAAAGTGGAAAATAATGGAAAAGTTGTGTTAGCTATCTATATTGGGTTAGCTAGTGATTTTAGTCTACCTTATTTTATAATTTATATTGGCTATCTATATTGAGTTACCTGGTGGTTTTAGCTTACCTTATTTTGTGAGTAGTGTTTACTATTTATATTGGGCTAATAGGTAGTTTTAATCTACCTTATTTTGAGTTGTGTTAGTTTTCTATATTGAGTTTGATGACAATTTTAGTCCACCTTACCATTGATTTATGATAACTATATTTATTAGGTTACCTAGTGATTTTAGTACACCTTCACTTAAGTTGAGCTAATTATCTATATTCAATTAGCTTGTAGTAGATAGTTTAAGGATTCGAGCATGGAATATGGTTATAGTATTTTATATGGTTTGAGAATGAGATTATAAGGTGTTTAAATATTTGAGATATCAGGTTGTATGTACGCATAATTTACCACTTTTACGGCATACTTTATTTGATGCAATATGCCTTTATATCTTATTTACTTAGTAGATTAGTATCCTAATATTGCACTTGTAGGTGACTTGTTATAGATACCTAATGAGGATAATATTGATATGTATGTTGATATACTTGGGCAAGAGTAATGCTATTTTGGTTGAGACTTAGAGCACGAGTTATCTGTTATTACATTTGGGATATTTGATATTCTAGATTTTTTAGACTCTTATGTCCCATTTTCCTTTTTTGGGAGTTGTTCTCCATAGCTTCTTTCATTATATTATTATTATTTCTATTTTTTTCTATTTCATGACCCGTTCTTAAACTATTTTGTCTTGCCTTTATCAAGATAAAGGTATGAATATCGGACGTATGTTAAGAGCAGCGATATCAATCATTTTTTGTTTTTTTTTTCTAAAAATATACAGTATTAAATGATTTTTTTTGCTTGAAATTTAGGGTGTTATATATAAGTGATATACCATACAATAAGTTAATGATAATGCAAGTAGAAGTGCTATGCTAATAGTAAATCAAGTGATGATTTGTTGTGCTAAGTGTTGAATAAGTAGTTAATAAGATATTAATATTTAAACCGGAAGGGACTAAGTTATACCCGTTACATGAATTTTACTAGGTGGTTGTGGCACCTGAGTATATCTTTGGTTACCTTTACAATAAATTAATATTTACATTGGATAAAAATTATTTGGGTTGGTATTTGTTTTTATATTTTTGGTACAATCTTGTTTATGGTTTCATTACCCTTTCTTACCCTTTTTTCTTTGTGTGTATATTTTAAATCCACATATTTCTCCAAATATCCTAGATTTTTTTTATAAATATCAAACACGGTTATTGATAAAAGGGCAGTATTCATAGTCCTATTGTGTCTTATATCATGTTTTTAGCCCTAAAACCCTTGCTTTATTTATCTAAAAATTATGAAATTTTAGGAAACCTTTTATTTTAGTGATTTTGGTCTACAAATAATTTTAAAAGTTCATTTATCCATTTTCATCATTTTTGGATCCATGTAGCCTTTCTTCGACGCAAAAAAGGTTAACAAAATCACCTTGTACACTTCTAACTTTGTCTAAAATTTCTTCCAACCATTCTTTGCCACTTTTTTTTAGCTCTAGGTGGAAGAAAACATCCCCCTTATATTGATGTGGGTCTAGAGAATTATAGCCCTTCCTTTTATTTATTTGTTATATTTTTTTACTAAACGTAATCCTTAAGTTTGCAATAAAAAAATATAACAAATCCTACACTTTTAACTTTCATACCCGCCTTCTAAATTAAGTCTTGAACTCTCTTTTCTCCCTCCCAAAATTAACCAACTTCATCCTCTTCTTCATCCCTTGATTTTTTTTCATAATCTTTAATCTAATCTTCTTATACTTTAATTCTAAGTAAATGAAGATTGGGTGTAGGAAAATGCGGAAGATTTAGGGGCGTTTTTTTCATCATGTAAGGTTTTGAATTTTGGGTTTAAAAGTTCTCTTGAGATTTTTCTTTTTTTTTTATTTTTCTTTTGATTCTTTGGCTTAAGTTTTGTTTGATTTATCTTATTCTTTGCTACTCATTTTCCTTTATTTTTAAAGTTAATCAAGGACTAGGTTTTGAAGTTAAACTACAACATCTTTTTATCCAAGGAAGCTTGTGGTGAATCTTATTACCTCTTTCTATGTGTAATTTGTGGTAGAAAAGCATGCTAGGGTGATTATTTGGTTTATGTTAAGTTAGTATGAAAATCTTGTTATTTTTTAGTGGGTTTATGCTAGATGTAACCATGGGCCTTATTTGAGTGATAAAAGTGTCTTTTTTTTTTAATTCTAAGGTTACCATGATATTCCTTAGCACGTATAGATAGATTTTCATATATAAATTGTTTTTATGTGAGCATGTTAGGTATGTTTTAAGAAAGAATAAAGTTTGGAGGGCTTTAGATCATTTTCTTTAATGGTTTAGTTCATTACATTTTAGCCTTACATCTAGCATGTGATGGGTCATAAACACTTATCTTATGTTAAATTTGGCAGTAATACTCCCATAATTTATTTTTGCTTATGAAAATAAATATTTAAATAATAAAATAACAAGTTGAAAATTTTCAAGGTGTTACACTTGGTTGTTGTGATAACCAAGCAATTTATATTTACTTATAGGTTGTTACAATACTAGTGACTACTTTTTATTGCAATAACCATAGTGGCCTTAAGAATACTCTATATTGATTGTTCCACCAACTTATAGGGGATATTCATACTTAAAATTTAGAAATCCAAACTTATGGTCCCCAGGTGCATTTTTTCCTATAATGTGTGATATGTTGTGATGTTGTTATACTAGGTATAGAACAGTGGACATGAGTGTTATGCCATGGAATCATAACTATTTCACCAAATGATAGTAGTGGTTAGGAGCATTATGCTCTTAAAGTTGTATTAGTATGTTCCATCTAATAATAATAGTGGTTAGGAGCGTTCTGCCTCGGGAGTTATTTTATGCTTTGATATTGTTCCATTAATTATAAATAGTGGTGTTTCTAATCTCAATGTGACTAAGTAAACGGATTTATGTAATCTCCTAAGTATTAAATTTAATATGATTTTTCTCTTAAGTCACCCAGTATCATAAACATATATGCATGTATAATATTTATCTTATTAGCAGGTTACTTGTATTATGCACGCCTTTAATATTGATGTGTATTATTATATTACTCAATATATAGAGTACTAACCATTATTTTTATTTTTATTACTCATTCCCATTAACAAATGTTGCCTTGTTTGGAAAGTAATTGATGATACATTTTTTTGATGTGATTGTCTATGTTGAGTGCTTAATTGGATTGACATTGGTAATTGGTTGTAACACTCCGGTTTTTATAAACCAAAAAAATTTCATTTACAAAGTTAAGCGTGGAAGCTAAAATAATAAAACGATGGGTGTTACTGCCACACTTGGTATAGGCCGGTTTCCCATATAATCCTCATACCAAGTGCTAATGCTAAAATCATTACTCTACTTAAATTAATAACGTCATTACAAGAATCGGAATAGAAAGAACATTTGATAAATATGTTACTACATAAACGCAACATTAGAGATTTACAAAACTTATAGGGAGAGAATATAAAAGGACACAACCATCCAAAATACAACGAAAATCAAAATACCGAAGGATACCGGATAGCCCTAGGCTCTCTCATTTGAACTACTAGCTTTGATTGAGCTCAGGTTTAACCTACAAAGACGACTGCCTATTGAATAAGAAGATGCCCATGAAATAAACTCTTTAGTACAATGGTAGCGATCAACCCTTTATAATAAACCAAAATGTAAAACTAGCATAGAACACATGTAAGGAATTATAATAATTAATGGTATAAAACATTGAATTGTCTATGCATCAATTAGCCATTCATATAATCACATACCTCTAATGATGGATGTTCGCTAATAAGGTTGGTTATTTTCACTTTATATCAAAAGTAAATGTACTAAAGTTGGAAAAACTTAAAAAATATATACTTGAGAATCTATGGTTAGAGATTGAAACACATTCCTAAAACTAATCCTTTATAAGTTTAATGAATACATTAATGAGATTATTTATGAATTATTAATTTCATTTTATTTGACATGACCCATTATTTAAAGAAAATTATCAAACCTCATTGCTTTATTGCATTTACATTTATGTGTTCTTTAATAAATAAAAAAAATAACTTACATATTCATAATGTTAATAAATATATTTTCATATTCATTTGTACTATTTATTGTAAGAAAGCATAAGAAAATTAATAAAATAGATTATTCTTAATGTATCTCTATCTTATATATTTGGAAATATGTGTTTAAGTAATCTCAAAATATTTTTTGACATTTTCATTTATAAGGCATGAATATGTTTCCTTATATTTTTCATTATTTGAAAATTTATAAATATATTATATCATTAAAGTCTCAATAAATAGATAAAATAACTCTGTCAATAAGAATGGTAGCTCAAGAATACGATTGTGAGTTTTAAGTCGTAAAGTAAGTACTGGTAGTTAAATTTTTTTTAATTGTACTTCCTCCTATTCAAAATAAGTGATATATTTGGGAAGTTTGTCCAAATACTAAAAATTGATTTTTAATATATATATATATTCCCAACCAAAAGCAAATTTATTTTAATCATTCTCTTTCTTGGTTTTTGTTAAATTGCATGCGTAAATCATATTTTACTATTTTTAATTATAATTGATTAATACTCTCTCAATTTCATAATGTAAGGATTATTAGGTTCTAATTTTATTTTATCATATAAGCTCTTTTACTAAAAAAAAAATCAACAATTAAATATATTATTTTCAATTTTAACATTATATTTTTCTCTTTATAATTACATGAGTAAGATGCATTAATTTTGATATAAAGGTATATTAGTAGTAAAATTAAATTACTTTTAATCTAGTATAATTTAATGATTCTTAATATGCACATAAAAACCTAATAACTCTTATGTGATGAAATAGAGAGAGACTATAAATTTAGTAGATTACTCCTTCCATTGCCTATGAATGTTCGGAGCTTAGTAATAAGAAAATAAATCTTGATGTAAAATTTATAAAACATCATTTAGGTTAATTGAAACAAAAATAAACCTCTAAAACAAGAGTCCAAAGGGATTAGCATGCTACGACAACTTTCAATCCCATGCAAATGCAACCCATGGGAGTGAGGGAGTACTTTTCTTACTCTATTTTATGGTGTGTTTGGATTAAGATAAATCTATGTGAAGGTAAATATAACACCCTAAAATTCACTATATATATATATATATATATATATATATATATATATATATATATTTTAAACGGAAGCAATTAAATTAAAACTTGTGAATTTTGGAAATGTTACCGCCATACTTAGTACCAGACCGATTTACTCTGACCGTTTCAGTACCAAGTGCTAAGGCTAAAAAAAATGTAATGATCAATATAAACCAAATCTAAACAAGACTTCAAATAAGCATTAAATTATTATAAGATAGAATTTAGAGTGCGAAGTCAAAGAGTTATAAACTAGCGTACATAGTCAAAGTTCTTTAAGAGGAAACCAGTTGACAAACGGTAAAAGATAAATCTAGAAAATTCAAAACATCATTTGAAAATCACATAAGGGAAATCTGGCCACGCCACTCTCAATCTTCACGCCGAGTTCAAACTCAACACTCAGCCCCGCCTAATGACTCATGAACGTTGAAAGCATCAAAATAAGCATCACCCATCTGCACAAAGTCAGAGGGGCCTTCTGCTCGTGGGAATGAGTAGCACCCATAAAACAGGTGGTCAATACGCTACATACGAAGTAAGGTAACCGTACATTAAGGCCAATACATAAAGCACGTGATTCAAACATGATAATATAACAACTTACAATCATTCAAATAAATAAATAAATAAATAAAAATCTAATTATAATTCAGATAAATTAATTATTTAATTTTTGATCAGTACTCATTTCACACCATGCTTATTATCATTTCATGTGAGTGCGGGAACCCCACTATTATAGCCAGTGGACTGGAAACATACAGGACATAACTATTATTGTTGGTGGACTGAAAACATATAGGGCATAAAGCTCCTGACCACTATTATTGCCGGTGGATCGATCCGGCCCCGACTCTCATGGTGTTTCACTGTAAGTACTTAATGTCTTTCCTATGTCTTAGCACAATTGTGTTCGGTTTTTCGAGCATGGAATCCCCCACTGTTATAGCCGGTGGACCAGAAACGTACATGGCACTATGCACCTGACCACTATTATTCGTCGGTGGATTGATCACTTATAGGGCGAGACACCCTAACCACTATTATATGCCCGTGGACTGGTCTGGGCCCAGCTTAACAATCTTCCACTTTACATAATTAATGGTTTACCATGCCTTATTCAAAAATTTTGCCCTAGGCATGCATGACTTAACTCCCTCTATGCTTTTCCTCTAAAAGGACTCGTCCAATATCTTGAGTCTCATGCACCTCCTAACTTATCCCCACATCCTTTCCTCCTTACCCTAATTCACACTAGAGGCCTAGCTCCTAAGTGTATAGGTCAAGGCCCACTACCATACACCTGCAGGCCTACTCACAACCTCATTCTAGGGTTTTATCCAAAAACCCTAATTTGGGCCTATATGGCCCATCCTTCTCCACTTCACACAACCCAAACTGTTTTAACACCCCACACATCACAACCCTTAGATTCCACCCTCATCATCTCACTTGCTCACCAAGTACACGTGTGACCCTAAAACCCTAGGTGGCTACACCAAACCCTAGTTGGCATGCCAAACCCTAGCATCCTCACTTCCACATGTTACCTCTCCATTTATCCTTTCCACTTTTATTCTTCCATGATGCTCATGCTCATCCCTCACATGATAATCTTCCATACTCATCTTATACTCCAGTCACTCTCATTTATTTTCCCTTTCTACCACATTCCATGATTAGGGTTTCCTCCCAAACCCTAGCTTGGTATCCTATGCACCTTTATACTATCTCACGTACTATTTTTCACCCAAAGCTCCCAATCACCCAAACAACTCTTCCATTACCTTCCTCACACCCCAAATCAACTTTCAATACGTAAAATTCACCCGCATGCAGACTTTATACATCCCATGCAACCCTTCAAACCTTTTCATGCAAAACCCTAAAACTCCCATGTACAACCCTAGATTCACTCATGCAAAATCCTAGATTCCTCCATGCAAAACCCTAGATTCTTCCATGCAAAAGCCTAGATACTCCATGCAAAACCCTAGATACTTCCATGCAAAACCCTAAATACTCCATGCAAACCCTAGATACTTCCATGCAAAACCCTATATTCTCCCATGCACATTCATAGATTCTCCCATGTAAAACTCTAGATTCTCCCATGCACGACCATAGATTATTCCACTCTTTTATTTTATTAAAACCCCCTTTTTATTCATCCACTCATGGACCATAGAATACTTAGGTTAATTCCACCTATGTTAGCCAACTTACATCCCTTTAGTCATCTCACTCTTCCAATTTTCTTTTTCATCTTTCCACCACGCAATACCATATTAAACATCATCACATGTATGTATTAAAGGGGCACATCACATTTCACCACATTTTACCACATATACATATCAACACATACAATAAGAAGGCACATAAGCATACCTCAACTCCATACTGCGCTACATATTAAAAAATAGTTAAACTAATAGTACATGATACACAACATATCATTAAATATGAGATCCAAAGCATATGGAACACATAATACGCATAAGGCCTTAACTACACTCTTACCTAATACTACACCGGTCTTGGAGTACTCTCCTACACCTCAGGATTTTGATTGGTCTCACCTATAAGAGGAAAAAACTAAGGATTAGGTTCCCTCCTACCAAAATACTAATATTTTCTATTTTATTCTAAGATTAGGGTTATAGACAAAATAATAATATAATAGTATAATATCACTAACTAAATACTAATTTTGCTAAAGATAAAAGTAATAATAGTAATATTAGAAAAGATGATAATGTAAGGTTTGAAGATTTTACCCTAATACTAAGAATGATACTAATAATAATAATGATAATGGTATAATTCAAAATAATTGTGAAACAAGGGCTTCGACCCTTCATCAAAATAATAATAATAATAATAATAATAATATGAATAATTAATAAAAAAAATAGTATTACGAAATAATAATAATAATAATAATAATAATAATGATATTAATCAAAAATAATGTAAAGTAGGGTTTCAAGCCTACATTAAAATAATAACAATAACAATAACAATAACAATAATAATAATAATAATAACAATAACAATAATAATAATAATAAGAATAATAATAATAATAATAATAATAATAACACATAATAATAATAACAACAACAATACTAATAATAATAACAATCAAAATAAAAATAAAATAGACCTTCGACCCTCAATAGTAGTAATAATAATATCATTAATAATAATAATATAATTATAAAATCAAATAGATAAAGCTTGTAGAATTAGGGTTTAAGGGTTGAGAGGGTTTAGGGTACCACGTTGGGTTGGTGGTGATAGGCGGCATCGACAGTGGTGCACGATGGCAGAGGTAGGAAAAAGAGAAGAAAAGAGAGAGAGTTGAGTGCTTGAAAAATGAGAGCAAAAAAGAGGGTGGAAGTTGGGGTGTTGATGGTTGCCTAGATGGAGAGGAGTGGAATGAAGGTGGCGGCGCACAACGACGGTTATGGTGGCCAAGAGTGGAGGAAAGAGAGAAAGAGAGGAGGAGAGGGAGGAAGAGGAAAAGAAGGGTATGGGAGGTAGAGGAAAGTCTGCAGAGTAGTTTGGAAAGTGTAGGAGGCAGTGGTTACGGCAGGAGTGGTGGCTAATGGTGGTGTGAAGGGTGGCGGAGATGGAAGGAATGCCTGGTCGAGAAGGTTACTTTGCACGACCAGGGTGGCTCGTGTAGGGAAAATCGAGGGAGAAGGGGGTGTAGTTAGATAGAGGGTGGTGCAAGGGTGGTTCTGTGGGTGGTTCGAACAACGGCGTTGTATGACAGGGACATAATAGGTGTCTGATTGGGCAGTGGCGCAAAGGGAAAAAAATTCTAGGCTTCGGAAAAAACTTGACGCTAGGGCTGGTTATGGGGTTTTTATAGACTAATGAAGGGGGATAAGGTCAGAGGGGAGACAGAAGAGTAGGGGCAGGTAGGTGGGAACTCTCCAGCCGGCAACGCCAGGACGATGCAGGTAGGTTTCGTGGCAAGGGGTGATTGGCCAGGGAGAGGGAAAATCGCGCTAGAAGAGAGGGAGGTTGGTTGGGTCGATCGATAGGCGAGTCAGCAGGGAAGAGAGAGGAGAGAATCGACCGATCAGTGGCGTGATTCTCGGAGGCATTGCAGGCCAACAGAGGAGGAAGAATAAAGAAGAAGGAGGAGGAGGAAGAGGTAGGGGCGAACCGAGCGGTTGGGGAGAAAAGAAAGAAAAGAGAAAAGGGAGAACTTGACAGGTGACGGGGAAAAAATAGAACGAAACGTTGCGTGCTGGAGATGGGTCGCGCTGAAGAAGAAAAGAAGAGATGAAGGGTCTTGGGCCGCGGGCTGGCCCAGGTCGGGGGAAAGGGTAAAAAAAAGAAAAAGAAGAAGAAGGAAAAAGAAATAAAAAGGAAAGAAAAGGAAGAAAGAAAAGGAAAAAAGAAATAAAAAGGTGGGTTGGGATATTTAGAATATTTTAGTATTTTGGGATATTTAAAAATAATAATAATTTAATAAAATAATAATTAATTCTCTTTTTAAATTAATTTAGGATTTTTGAAAGATTTTTTCTAAATTCCATTTTAATTAGCAAAACACCCAAATTTTTCTTAATTAAAATATTTATTATTTTCTTCTTGATTAGCCCTAATTAATTCACTTTTATGTTAATAAAAATAATTTATTTAATTAATTTTTATAATAAAATCCTTAATTAGCTATAATTCTAAAAATTAAAAATTTTGGGGTATTTCAGTAAATATTAAAAATTAATTTAGGTGAAGTTAACATATGTAAATAAAAATAAATGATTTAAAATGTTGATCTAGGTGAATATAAAAAAGTAAAAGGATAATGTTATTAATGTATAGAAAAAAAATCATTTAGTTCGTTACACTTTACTCCGGTTATTTTTAATTTTAAGGACAATGTAGTTATTATATAACAAAATTTTAGTTAATTTTTACCATTTATCTCAATTAAATTTTAGTTAAAACTAGAGGGAATTGGAATAAATTGAGGTGATTCAAGTTGAAAGTTTAATTATTATAATATAACGAGTATCCAAGCGGACTAAATCAAGGTAAATTATTTAATCGAAACCTAATCACCCCGGTCAAAACACATTATTAATTTCCGACCTCGTCATGAAACAAAGCGAGTGCGAGCAAATTAGGGAGTGTTTGCATTCCTAGGCTAGACATTGATAACTATTACTAGTCATGAAGTTTGTGGTTTTGCACTATTTGAGGATATATCATTGATTGCTTCGTGCACCACCATCAATGGCTGTGGTTTAATTTGGCCCGAGCAATCTGCACCTTCCACCGTAATAAATTGTTTCTTATTCGACCCTCCATTTTGAAATCTATACTTGATATTATAATTCAAAAACGGACACCTTAACTGGCTCCACCCCCAACCCTCCCCCCCCCCTCCCCAACACCAAAAGCCACTTTTAAAAAAAAGATAAAGTTACTTGAATGTAATATTTTTCGTTTTATCAAAACATATTTAATACTTACATTAAGAGTAAATTGATTCGATTATGTTTTTATTATATATTTTAAATGATTTAAAATTTTAGTTACGTTTTTAAAATATTTCATTCAATTTTTTTATAATTTTAATTTTTATAGGCCTTTTGAACCTCTTTTGACTATCAAACTTTTTTTAGCCATTATAGTTTTTTTTTTAAAATCTTTTTCTAAGTCTTTTGGTCATTTTCAAATTGATAAACAAAGATTTTGACAAAAAAAAATTATCATGTTAATGTGTCGTAAACACGTTTTAAGCTTCGAAAGAGTCATTTTAGATATCTAAAATTTATGAAACTTCAAGGGATTACAATGTTTTAATGTTATTATGTTTAAAATGATTTAAAAAATTTATGTAATTATTTTTATTAATTTTGGATATGTTCCCCTATTTTTAGACATGATTAGCCAATAAAACCCTTTTTTCTTCCTCTAAACTTTATGTTACCTTTATGAGAGTTATTTTAAGCCTTTTATTTTGCTTTAATTGAGATAAGAACAAACTCCCTTAGCTTCCAAGACCTAGCGCCAACCACCCTTTTTGTTTTAATTTTTTTAGCTAATGACTCTGCATTATTACACTTAAGTTAGTATGTTCTTTTTCCTTCCTTCTCAGCCTTCATTTATCATAGAACAAGCTTGAAATCCCTCCATTTTTTGCTAGACAACTACCACCCTTAGCCATTTCCTCCCTCATTTTTCATGCTTTGATTTTGATTCTAATCTTTAGGTTTTGACCCGTTTATATTTAATTAAGAAAAGGTGGGTTGCTACCTATAGAATATTGAAGAAAGCCCTCGTTCAACTTATCTTTTTCAAGTTCATCCACATAAAAAGAATTTTATGTCTTTCTTCTTGCCTTGTCTTTCTTTTTTATGCTTTCGTATTATTTTTTATTATTAAAATGTTTTGCTAAGTTTTTGTTGAATTTTGTTCAAAGGTATTCATGAAACTTCAAGAAGAGAAAAAAGTATTAAAGTGGTTTTTATTTTCTTTTTTAAAGGATTTTTGGCTCTAGGTAAATATATATAAACTCTAAGTAAGTAGTAGAAATTATTTGCTAGTATGTATTTGTATGGAAAATTTAGTTGAAAATGTTTTTTTTACTATTTATAAGGCTCTAAGCCTTATGGTTGTTTATAATGCTTGTGTTATTTTTATTTTTTTGGATGATTTCATGATGTTCATTGATATTTGAAATAGAAGTTGATATATTATATGTTAGGTTTTGGATATGTATAGAGTTTACTGTGATTTTGGCAAGTTTAAGCATGTTTAAGGGTCTTTTAGGTATTTTGCAGTGTGGTTGAGTTTTATATTGAAAACATGAGTTCTAATATGTTCTCCATTTTAATATGCTAATTCATTCAAAAATTCACAATTTAATTTCTCAAATGTTCATTTTATGCTAAAATTTTGTGTTTAGGGGTTTTGGGGCATTTTCTTCATTTTAGCTTTTCTTAAATTTTTAGGCTTATTTTTTAGGGGTAAAAATGTGAAGTTCAATATAGTTTAGCTTTGGGTTAATTTTTTTTAAATATTTTTTAAGTGTTTGATATTTATTTTGTAATAAATTCCTCTTATATGTTGAGTGACTCCTCAAATCAATCCCATTTAACATCCAAATGTATTAGTCTCCAGTCTTTCTACTTCCTAACAAGGTGATCAACATGTTGAACTCTATCCTCTGATGCTTCTTGTGTTTGGGTGGAGTTACTTTCAACAAGAAAGCACCAGGCTTATTGAAGATAGTGTGCCTTCCAAAAGCTAAGGTAGGTATGGAATTGTTGATTTATACCTTCAAATTAGATATACATTTGCTAGACTATTTTGGAATATCCATGACAAGAAGGATAACCCATGGATTTGATGGAGCCATTCTTTGTGTTTAAAGGAGAAGTCCATATGGGATTACATTCTCACCTTGGTATACTCTTGGCCATTACTTCTTTCCATTTGAATTCAGTTTGAAGATGTATTGAAGTCTCATGCTAGTTTCACCAAATGGAATCAAATGTATACTATAAAATGGTGGTTGTGATTAGGGGAAAACAAACTCAGGTATGATGGGAGAACTTAGTTTGGTGCCCCCTCACAATGCCTAAGTATCAACTTATGGTCTAGATGACAAGACAAAATTTTATTCTTACAATGGATAAATTAAGCCAATTTGGCTTACTGATGGACAATTGATGTGCTATGTATGATCAAGTTCATAAAACTACTCTACACCTATTTATGAATGTTTGACAACTCTCAACATTTTAACCTCCATTATATTGGCAATTATTTTTGGGATGATTTTGAGTTGTGGCTAGCTGAAATTCTTACCTTATTGAAAATCAATAGACAACTAATGGCAAAGAAGATTTTTCTCCGCTCCTTATATGGCTACATGATTTCTCATGTTTGTTACGAGTGGAATAAACATGTATTCTCAGAATAAAGTTGTTAATTTCATGTTTTCCAAAATAAAATTGTAATATCTAATATTTATTTTTGTGTGTATGATCCTAGGAGGCCCATCTGTAGTCTGTGGATCCATATATTGGATAATGTCATTTGAGATTAAGTTGTAACAAATGCTCATTTGGTTATGAAACTTTCTCCTTTCTACTATTTTTTTTTTTAAATTTTCTAAGTTTATTATGATATAAGGGTAAAATGGTTCTCAACCAAAAGTCTTATTAGTTTGACCATAGTAGGTCATGTTTGACCATTAACCTTAACTTTTATGAATAGAAATTCATGAGAATAATAATTTATAATTTTTATATAAGTGTTTGTAGGGCAGTTGAAGAGCTAAATCAAGTTAAACACCCTCTACTTAAGATTGGCTCATTTAACTTTTTTAACACTCAAGCTTTGCTAGAATTCAAAAAGAGCCAAATGATTTTATCTTGATCTCATCTTAAAAAGGATTACGAGTTATTCAACTTGTCTCATTTAACATAAATGAATTGTATAAGCTCCTTTATCATGATTTGATTAATTAAAATATTTTTTTCATTTGAATGTTAAACCAAACTAACTCACCTAAGTATTTTTCTTAACAAATGACTTATTTGATTATTTGTCTTTTTTATTATAAATTTATATATAGTAGAATTGAGCATATGAACAAGCTCACTAACAAACTAAGCTCAAGCTGAGTCATGAACAAATAAGTCGAGTGTATTATGGCTCGAAATTAGCTTGTTTAACAAATTAGCCTAAAAATAAGGCTCAAGGTAGATTTTTTTATCTAAAAAAATTATTCAAGTGGAGCCCTTACTAAGCAAAGCCAATGTGGCTTGGTAGCCATAAGCTTGATTCATTTGCAGCCACAAGCATTTTTGGATACCTTCCAATGAGTATGGAGATTGTGAAGTGTGAATAGTAATTTTTCCAAAAGTATCACAAGTTGTGTTTGCATGTGATGATAATAAAATTTTCTAAAAATATTAATGACGCAAAGTGAAAGGCTGTGTTTAGGACATACATGAGTAGTCTTTGAATGACCATCGAAATAGAGTCGTATAGTTGTATATCTTCCCTGTGTTTTGGCTTATGGGTCCTATAAGAGATACAGGTGACTTATGGGTCCTATAAGAGATATCAATACTTAACGTTAGGTCGTATTTAGAGGTTTTAAAGTTTCCTTAGCAAGTAGTGTTTGGAATCTTTCCTTGATAAGTAGTACATGGGATTTAAACTTTCCCTCTTAGATAAAAAGTAAGGTGAATTGGTGGGATAAGGAAAGATAATGGATAAAATAAATAATTAATTTCACATGTAAGTGTATTTCATATGTTATATTATGTATTACTCTTTACCTATCATTTCATATTGCTCCATTTTATTATGTTCTTTTGCAATTCATGTTTCCCTTATAATAACACCTTCCTCTTAAGATTTCTCATTTCCCCTAAAAATATATGTAACGAGTGATAATATTATCACTTGTAGTTAGACGTGTTTATTCAATAGGTCTTTATATTGATACTACACTTTTTCAAATGTTTATGTACGAGTTATAGGGACATCTATATTTATGATGTAGATCTTAGAGAGAAATAATTTGGGGGTGGGCATAGAGTAAGGTTATCCAATGTCAACTTATTGGTGTCTTTTTTTTTTCTGGATATGGATACTCTTTATGTCATTTGTATCTTGTGTCTTTGTTGTTTATGATTAGTTATATTTAAAGAGTTTTATGTTCTTTTTATCTAGTTCTAGTTGTATATATTTTTTATGTTTCATTATCTTATATTTTGTTTATGTTAATTATATTTAAATGCTTTAAGCTTGCATTTGGTAAAATAATGTACTTGAAAGCTAGAATTATATGAAGTGGGGCGTGAACACCCATGTATTTATGTTTAAAATTCCACAAAAAAAAATAATTATAAGTTTTAGAGTGTTACACTAAAAATTCAATAAAGTACAATAAACATAATGTGATTATTTCTTTAAAATTATGATTTGAAATTTAATGACAAGTGCTAGTAGTAACTCATGTTATTAAATATTAATCCCCTCATTCCAAAATTATAAGCTTGTTTACTTTTTCTCATATATTTTAGTCCCTAATTTTTTCATATCAATTTGGGAGTGTATATAAAATTAATTTCATTGAATGAACACCAGTTAAGTACATCAAACATTGTAAATATTTCACAATATACAATCAATTAAGTAAAGGTACTAAAATAAATAAAAAAATGAAAACAAGCATATATTATGGGACACATTAAACTAAAAAATCAACCTATTGATATGAGATGGAGGGAGTAACTATTTTTCACTAATAATATACTAACAAGCAATGTTGCATACTATTATTGGTTGTGATCCAATGATATAATTAGTTTATATATGTGTATTAAATATGTGTTATTTAAAATAAATTAAAGTAAGGAAACTAAGTATAATCCTTTGAAATATTGTTATACTTTTACTATTTATATATTTATGCTTTTAAAATATAAGAGAGCCAAACAAGAACAAAAATATGATAAATTATTGGCAAAATAATAAATAAGTAATAAATATTGAAAAATAAGTTAAATGATTCAACCATGAGAATAAAGACATAAAGTTGATTAGTGTATAAGAAAGTTGATGTGCGTAATAATGGTTAAAAATTAACGAATATAAAGAAAATATAAATTCTCATAATTTAGATAAATAAAAGTAAATTCTTAAAAAACTCTAAACTCTTCTCTCGTTACCAAGTTTATTCATTATTTTACTAGAATATTAGTGGATCACTTTAAATGATATAATGAAAATGAAGATTTTCTAACACTAAATGAATTTAGTAACAAGACTTAATAAATCTCAATCAATCACAAGAATTTTTTTTTATTTACAAGGAAAAGGAGGAGATCCTAAGAACAAAAAAATCACTAAGATAATGGTGTGGTGTGTCGATGGGATATACCTCCTACTCGATCAAATAACAACCTGTCACTAATGAGAGGGGAAGAGACTCTATAATTAAGGTGCCAAATCCTAGTATGTGCCTATGATTTCCAAGCCCACTAGCTACATTGTGAGTCCACCTAAGGGTGATGGCCAAGTAGCAAGAATAGAACTGTTACATTAAAACATAACAAGAGCCAACAATGGATACACATTGGTGGGATGGAGGTAACTTACCAAAAATGAGGTGCACTGCAAACAACAAAGCACTACAAACAATGACATAATGTACTCTTCTCTGCACAACTTAGAAAAATACAAATGAACTATATTTTTTCCATTAAAATTGTTCTCAATCTTGGGATTGAATAAAATCCAAGCTACAATGTACTTGCTAAGTCTCTAGAAACCCTGCTCATTAAAATCAAGCACATATTTCCTAAGGCACTGCCATCAACATTCACTTTCATGAAACCTAAGGGTAGTTGTTCCCAACCAAGTGTGTTCCACTAAAGTTAGTTGGCACGTGGATTAAAGGGGAGGATATTTTTTCATGCATGATGCTCATTCTTAGCACAATTCATAATCCAACCAACAACACTAGTCGGCCAAACAAACTTGTTGGTAAAAACCTATTTGTTACGTCAATACCATAATCACCAACAACTCACAACAAGTGTAGAGACATTCCAATGTTTTACCATATCTAATCATTTAGAGATCTTGTCCTCTAAAAAATCTCCCTAACTTACTTTGATAGGAAACTCAAAGATATTTTATCATAAAATGATAGTGTTATAAATATACTATTTACATATTATGGATGTACATGTTATAAATTTATATTGTATTAAATCATAGGTTTAATACTCTTATTAGTACCATCAATTGTAATAGATTTTCCTATTATGATTGCAAACCCTTAACTCTATGTATCCTGCACATTTTTATATTATCTAACTCCTTCTCATAATTGAATAAGTATGTGTGTTATATATATGTGATATTGTGGATTGTAATTGAAAAAGGGAACTCACACGTATCATTGGTCATATTCTCTCTTCATCTCTTTATTGTTATATTATCTATCTTTGAATTTATCAATATTACAACTGAAAATTTATTATCTATACTAAATAATAATAAAATTTTGGGATCAAGTATCACCATATCTAGATAAGATTTGAGAAAGAAAAGTTAAATTTGGTGACTTTTACGGTACAAAAATGTCCGAATCAATCTAAGAATGATATGAATTTTATTGAAAAAAATTGTATTATATTTAGCTCAAGAAAACTAAAATAAGGAACTCTCCACAGTTTTGTAAAATTTAGATAATCTAGAAAAAACTAATCGAGGCTCAAAACACAAAATGTCAATTTGTGCATGAATAGTTGCTTTTTGGCAACAATTTAGTTTGACACTTTGAAAAGCCCTGGTCAACATAGAAAAATATGAGGATGTCAAATATCTACATACAGAAAAATAGAAATAGTTCATATGCCAAAAGTGGTTCACTGGTCTCCTAGGGTATAAATTCGTAAAAAAAGACAATGAGTCCTAAACAATATGTCATTGATGTCACAAATCACCAAACTAATAAAATTAAATCATTACCAATATCAATCTAGTATAATTCATATTTCATAAAAGAGTAGGGTAATACATTCTTTCTTTTTTCCTTGTAGTCGTAAGATGGACCATGAAAATCGCATGGGGGTAAAAACTGGGAGACAAATTATTTTTATTCAAAATACAACATTATGTTTTAAGTAAAAATGTCCACGGAAAAAATTTATTTTAGTGGCTATGTTTTTTTTAAAGAAAAATATATATTCATAATTATTTGGCTATTGAAAAATATTTATGTGGTGAAATGATCATGAACTTGTCACAGAAAGGTATTGTCATAGCTAACTTGTTGAGAATTGTCACAAAAAAATTTTTTGTGGCCAACTCATGATAAATTTGCCATGGAAAAATAGTTTTGTAGTTAACTCATCACGAATTAGCCATGGAAATATATTTTTGTGGCTAACTTGCCATGAATTTGCCACTAAAATATATTTTTGTGGCTAACTCCCCCTATATTATCCACAAAAAGAAGTTTTAATGGCTAGTTGACCACAAACTTGCCACCGAAAGATATTTTTGTGGCTAACTTGATGCAAAAAAAAATCCTATTGCTAACTCATGATGTGTTAGCCGCAGAATATAATTATATGACCAATTTGCCTCGAAATGATATTTTTGTGGATTAATGGCAACACACATATATTTTTATGGTTAACTTATCTTAAATTTGCTTCGAAAAAATATTTTTGTCACTAAATCCAACACTTATTTAGCTATGGCTAAAAAAAAAAGACCATATTATAAATTAATTGGGTCAAGTTTTGTTTAAATGTATAGTACGTAATATTTTTATCCTTGCATTTTCATTATTTTGAACAAAGAATTAAGTTAATCAACTATTAGTTTGATTCCTAGTTTAATTTTATATAAAATTTATTGACTAATATATATATATATATATATATATAATTCAAATATCAATATGTCAAAGTAAATGCCATATTAAGAATTAACTAGGTCATCTTAAAAAATGGTATAGTATATTACTAATACATGTTCTATCTTTCATTTTTTTACTAATTTTAATATAAATAATAAAAAATTAACTAATTAGCAATTTTTTCCCTAAATTAAATGTGTGTATGAATTATGAAATAGTAAATAATACACACATACATATATGCATGCATATATGTTGATATACTATAGTTAGAAGAAAATATTTATTTTAATTATGGATCGAATGTGTAATCATATAAATAAATTCATAAATATATGGAAACCATACGTACATACATACATACATACATTATATATATATATATATATATATAAAGTGATGTATAATTGTTATGGATTAAAAGTTTGATACAGATATTTATATAAACAAAGTGCAACTTGATTATCATCGATGAATTTTATAGTTAAGTGTGTTTGGTTTGTAGTAGTTCAATAATGAGTGTCATCATGAAAACTTTATAAAGAATTATGCTATAACTATTTACGATCGATATCAAGAGGAGTTATACACATGATTAATGTATTGATGGGTATTGTTGTCGTTGTTGTTACATGCGCCGCGTGAATGAACATGGCTAATTGTGATATTGGCCATGAGAACACTTGTCACTATCAATATGTAAGTCACGAGATTATATGTGCTTATTTAGATCTACTCGTAGCTATAGAAACGTATATCACGGGATTACTTGTGGCTATATAAATGTACACCATAGGACTATTAGTGACTATTGAGATGTGTAACACGTGACTACTTATAGCTATCAAGACGTGTGCCATAGAATTATTCATGTCTATCATGACTTGCACTAAGGGACTAATTGTGACTATCATGACATGCAACATTGGACTATTCATAGCTATTATGACTTATGTCACAAGCCTGCTTGTGACTATCGAGATACGGGTCACCAATTGCTTGTAGTTAATGTCACTAGTTTTAACTATCAAATTATTTTTTTATGTAACTATCATTTTTTTCATGTACTTATAGAAAGGTGGCACCCAAAATTTCTATATTGAAATGTTTTAGCCACTAATTTTTAATTAATGGCTACGAATTTTCTAGAAGTGTAAGTGATGATCTGTTGTAGTGCATCTTGGCAATCATCATCATCATCATTGTCAATCTTCTCCAAGTCTTCCTACTCATGCTCATTTGAGACTGAGTATACAACCTTAGAGACTTGGCCCAAGAGAATTGTCCCAAAAGAGAGGTCAATAAGTGTTGGATTCCATGGTGAAACATTTGTTTTAGTATCCATGTCAAAAGTCTTCATCGTGGCAACAACCGCAACACCCGCATCAGAAGAATTATTCTTAGAAGCATCCATCATCTAGATTGGAAGCACGCTTGAGCATCTTGGCAAGAGACGAATAAGGCGGGGAGGAAGCCATAAGAGGGTTGGGGAGGGGTCATGGTTGAAGAGCAAGGGGTTGACAAGAGAGGTCATGAGTGTGTGTGAAATGCTTTCATTAGACGAGAGAAAATTCAGGAAATTTTTAAACCATTTTATCACACTAAACGCTTATTTGATACAAGGATAACAGGAATGGAAATAATTTTTTTTATTTTATATCTATTATTTTTTAATATTTAAAAATAATAAAAATATGTTCAATAAAATATCTATTTTAGAATAAGTTATTATCTAAAATGTATATTTAATTAAAAAAATATTTTGTTATTTTTAAGACTGTATAATAAATATAAAATATGAATATAATTTTTTTATTCTTGTTATCTCATAGTAAACCAACACTGAATGATCAAATTTATGTTTGAGAAATAAGCAAAGATGTAAGATTTGAATTTCATGGAAACTACTAAAGCCCTCTCCCTCCCTCCATATATCTGACAAGATATTAGTTCATCCTATTCGTAATTATTCATCTCTACAGCTAGATTTTTCGTATGCCTTAGAAATGTTTCACACAATTTGCGAAAACTCTTTTCCTATATATGGATGGGGACAACAATCACATGGATCTTATCAAAGCAAACTTATAGATATTTCCTCTATGAAAAAACAATTAATTCTTAATTACATTACCGAATCCCAATTCGTCAACAAGGCCATGCCATGCCAACCTTAAAACAGGGGAAACCGTATATCATTAAGAGCTTATAGATATTTTCTCTTTGCAAAAATAATTAATTCGTAATTACAATACCGAATCCCAATTCGTCAACAAGGCTACGCCATGCCAACCTTAAAACTGGGGAAATCGTACATCATTAAGAGCAATGGTTCCTAACACCTTTGACTGATACATTATGATACTCTTAATTGAAAGCTTGGATGTATGCGAACAATAATTAGCCCAATTAATGCAATGATATAAGAAATGAATAGACACTACAGTAAAAACGGTATATAGGGACGTTTAATTAGCGACGATTTACGATACCGTCGCTGACGGCAAAAAAAATATTAACATTAGCGACGGTTTTTAACCGTCAGTATATTAGCGACGGTTTAAAACCATCGGTATATTAGCGACGATTTTAAACCGTCGGTAATGTTGACCCCAAAACAAAACCCGCCTGCCCACTCAAAAATTTCAGCTGCACCCTCCCGTGCTTTCTTCCCTCCCCATTGTTGTCGGCTAATGTCTGATTTATGCGCGTCTTGATCCCTTCTCCCCCTTCTCCCCCTTCTCTTTTGCCTTCTTCCCTTCTCGAATTAGTAAAACGTGCACCCTATTTCAGCATTCCTTCTCCCATCGCCGCCCTGCTTCAGCCTTGCCTGTCCCTTCCGTGGCTTGCTTCCTTCTCTCATCGCCGCCCGGCTGATCATGTAATTGGGTTACAGGTAAATTCGAAGCCCTAATTATAAGTTACAACATTAGCTTCTCCCTAATTTGTAGTTACATCGGTTGGTTTTGTTGGTTTTAGTTACAGCATTAGCTCGTGTATATATGTTGCTTGCACCATTATTAGTTGGTTTTGTTGTTGCTGTTAATTGCAACGAATTCGGAAGAAAGAGATGAATATGGCCATTAATGTGGTATGATATACCAGTATAAGGAATTAAAAAAAGAGGAATGCAGAACCACAATATTTATTATTTAACACTAGGATTGGGGAACCATTGGTCTCTAGCATTATCTAAAAATTATATTGACTCTGCATAATTTTGTGCTGTTGAGGTATAAATCTTCTTCTCTACACTCTCAGTTTGAGTAGCATTTATATATATATATATATGTTAAGAAATTGACTTTGAAATCTATATATTGGACTAATATTTCTTGGAAATTTAATCCGTCAATTAGAATAAGCATCTACAAATAATGAGCATATGTAATTTTTGGCCAGAATGTGAACAATCATTACAGGCATCATAGGTTGCAAAAAACTGAAGAAGAGATGGCCACCACTAGAGAAGAAATGGCTTCTATGAAAGAAGTTCAAGCAGCTTTTATGGAAAGAGTTAATGAGTGGATGAGAAGAACAAGCAACACACAGGTATGTTTAATTAAGACTTGTGCGGATGTATCAACATATAGCAAACTAATTCTTTTATTGACAGGACCCTACAGGTAGAGAAGGCTGAATTTGTGTTAGGATGATGTCCTTCAAGATGATATCAGGTATGCCATTCAAATTTTAGGAAATCTTCATAACTAGTTGAATTACCCAGGAAGGTATTCATTTTCTGTCTTTTTCAAATTTAATACACTGAATATTTGAATGGAGCAAAGAGAGTGCTTGGCCTTTATGTTTTCATTAGTCATTGCTTCCATTGATATGCTATTATCAGAGAAGATTGTAGGTGCTGCAACTAATATGCTAAATTTAGTAAGAAATTGGTGGAGCCATAATTTTTAGCCATGGTTGTGTAAAATTGGGAACCTAGCCTGGGGTATCCTGTTGGACATCCAATTTTCCCACCAGTCAGGTTTTCTTATTTGATTGTTGTTTGTGGATTGGTGGGATTGAGTCATGTTTTCCCATTTGGCATATGTTGCTCTAGTTGAGTTGGTCATTCTTGTCAAAATTGTTCAGTCACTTTGGCTGTATGATAGGAGTGTACTTGCATTGAGAATAATTGTGGGTTATCAAAGATGTTATGCATTTAATTGTTGCTTATCAAAAATACCAATATCATAGATAGTATACCATTGATGTTAAATACTGGCTTGATATTTCGTAGTTAAGCAGACACAATTAGGATAAGTAATATACTGATATTATAGTAGTTTGTCAAGATACCAACCTTTTAAAGTAATATTCTTTATATATTAATGAAAAGAGTTTACATTCTACATTATGAAAAAGAGATAAGACTATTTTCTATACCATTGACAAGAAAGATTTCATAATAAAAGTTTCATATTTATTTCCATAATAATGATATGCTGTATAAATATGTAGCATTTTAGTGTTCATTCTAAAGCCCAATTAATCTAATTTACTATAAATTTGTAACAAACTTAAATTTTTATAAAACAAGTAACCCAAAATATAATTTCTGCAAGTTTATTCAGTGTTTATTTAGTTGTTATAATGACAAACTGTGTAAATAAACTCTTTTAAAAGTGGACTCAGACTTATGGATGATGTTGCATGAGAAAATGGTGGTCTTTGGAGTTGTAGGTGGAGAACTAGGCCTTGTTTGGGGTTCAAGTAGTGTCCTATCAGACAACCAGTTCTATTAAGTTAGGCAAAGAGTTGATGGCCCATTGGAGCATTTTTAGTCTGGGACTATGGGGTAAGCTTGAGCAGCACTTATCAGGTCTTCATCTACCTCTTCAACTGCCTCTATGCGTACACCACTAGATTAGTTTTTGTCCTTAGTGGATGCATCAAACACCTGCATAACTTTCTGTGAGAGTGCAACACTTATTCAGAATCGTCCATAATGAAAAAAAATCCAAGATTTAAGTTTTGGTGTCTTTCTGATCTATAGTGAAACAAACAAAGTTTCAGCTATATGTTGAACAAACAATTTGACATCCATATCACCATTTTCTGGGCCAGAGTTTCCCTTGTCAAAAAGTTTTTGCTCACGAAAATTAATTTCCCAATGGGGCAAATTGGTTAAAGAATTTATGAGCCTACTATATTTACTGTACTGTAATTCATGCATGTCTAGGGAGCCCTGTTCTTCTCTCCTTTAGCATCCAACTAAACTAATAATAGATAATTGTTGTTATCCCTTCCTGCCCAAGGCTAGTTGTTGACAATGAATTTGTAAAATTCTTAAAGAGGAAACAGGAAGAAAAGAAAAGTGCATTTGACAGAGGAACAAAAATTTAGGGCTGAAAACATAAGTGATAAATCAATAAAGTGAACATTTGTTGCAATCAAGAAACCCACTGCTAGTATGTCAGTACCATTATATACACACTGAATAATTATTTATTTATAGAAGAATTGTAGCACATAGTAGGACTGTATGAGAGGATGGAGATTGGAGACAACACCTTACAGACAATAAGAACAGGGGAATGCACCAAAAACTGGATGTGATTGCTCTAAGCTTTCACTAACTATATATCTTCACAAGGTCACAGGTCATAGGAATAACTTGACACAGCATCAGATATAAATTTGAATCAACAAAACACTCCATATAAATGTCCATAAACTGTCTATTTGTTCATATTGACAAAAAGCAACAAACTTATATGTAAAATCATTGACTGCTATATGAATGCCCATAAAAATAAAAGAACGGATACAAATACAGAAAATAACTACTATTTAGCAATATTTCATTAAGGATTAAGATGTCAAAACATAAATATTCAGTTTTTATTAACTTGATTTGTTTTCTCAGAACTTAGGATACAAAGGTTAATAGCTCAGGATGAGCTACTTCCAAATAATCCAAAATAATCTCATGACTTCACATGCTAATATACTTCAAGGTCATAACATTATCCCTGTAAAACTTTTCCAAATAATCTGACTTCAAACAGGAGAAGAATTTAATGTATATTAGCATGTGATAATGACTTCAAATATTAGCATTGCGGGCAATTCATCAAAATATGTATACATTTTAGTTGCATGACTGATGTTCACTGTAAAAACCAAAATAGATCAAATGTTCATCTTGGCCTCCTCTTGTCATGCAAGAGGTTAGAGAATTCATCCCTTTTAAGTGGGAGGATGTTGTGGTGAGAAAATTTCATTCCAAGCAAACTAATTGGCTGCTCTAGAGGTTTCATGATGCTGCTGATTTTTTGCTCAGTTGCTACGATTAGGTGGATGTAATTGCTATAAGTCATGGAGTATAAAGCTTTGGGCAAATATTTTCCTATAAAATACAAGAGTTAATGCTTTATTATTCACTGAAAGAATTTATGCCATCTAGCTAATTACTAAAATCACATTTGGTTTTGTTTCAATGGAGATTTGGCAACCCTGGCTTTAACTGCTAATGATTATTACTTAAATTATTATTAGTTTTTCGTTGTGTTTGATCTTCTCTGTTTGAAGCTTTTTGACCCGACCATGTTTTGTGAATTGTCCTAGTTCTTTTCTTTTTGGACAATGGACGGTCAGTAGGGCTATTTTATCTCCTAGGTCTACACATCCTTTATATACTCCAGCCTGGAATTACAATTATCCTAGAATTTTCGTCAATTTTTTATTTTTTCTTTTTGTTCTAGAATTTCTAGATCTGGAATTTTTTAACTACTCATGCTTGCCTAGGTCTGAGGTAATGGTATCTGAACCAGAAACCATGACACCCCCCAAACAAGAAATGACTGTACTAACTGGATTCTTACAGCATAATCTTGCCTATGTCAGGTGGTGCATCATGTTACCACTCAGCCTGTCCATCCACGATTCAAATTCGTTTACTGTTGCTATAGTAAAATGCATATAAAAATTAAAAAAAAATAGTTTTGGTGATGGAGAGGTACCTCCTATTTGGAATGAAATCCATTAGAAATGGAACTAAGATTGGAAATCCATTTCTCACTTCAAAAGATATGAATTGTATTTCTATTGTTTGGAGCTCTACGGAAAAGAAAATAAAGGATAAATGATTTGTATGAAATTTGTATCTTCCAAATTTTTTGGACATAGAATTACCAAATAATGTAAGTCACTATCACCATGTCTAAAAAAATCAATGTGATTTCTGTTGGTAATAGACCTATTCAGTTTTTTGGACATTTTTACACTTGTAGGAATAAAATTATAATTAATATCATTCTAGGAATGCATATGACTTTGTAACATTTCTGCTTCACTTTCTCAATTAATTTTAATTAACTAGAAAGTTAGATTATATTTATTTATAATGTTGTTTAACTATCGATATATATTTTTGTGCTACAGTGAAGTATTTGAAGATACTACATGGGACACCAACATATATACACATCAACCTAGGTATATATATACAACGGAGGCAAACACTGACTTATTTGGATCCGGGCGGCTATATTTTGTATTCAACATTTTTTAATGGATGACCTTAGGTGTTAAATTGATATATATGTACATTTCGAACAAATGTAGTCTAGACATTGATGTAGCTATGCTGTCATTTTGGACATTGTCGAACATATATTAGTATATATAACTTTCAATGAAATATTGTTAATGCAGGTTTATGAATTATATATACCAAATGTGTATTATTAGAAAAAGTCCGATATAAATCATTACAGGTTAATATTAATATATTTTTTCGCAGGTTATCTCATAGGAAGAGTTAAATATGGATGGATGATATTAACTTATATTTACTACCGACGGTTTTAGAGACAGTTTGTAATCGTTGGTAAAGCTTAATAGCGACGTTTCAGAACCGTCGGTAAAATATTTTACCGACAGTTTATAACCGTCGCTAATCTATATTACCGACGGTTCTGAAAACCGTCCCTAATACATTAGCGACGGTGAGAATAGCGACGGTTTATGTAACCGTCGGTAAATGTTTAGTGATGGTTTTTAACCGTCTCTAATATTTATTTAACCGTCGCTATTAAACGATTTTATTGTAGTGAGAACTATATATTCATTTGGTAAATTTGTGTATTAGTTTAGGCTTGTTTATAATCACCGATAATCTAATAAGGTAGCCCACAAGATGGCTAATATAAGCCATAACTTTTATTATGGAGTTTAATTTTTTGATTCACCTTCATAGAATGTTAGAAACATTCTTTTGTTTGATGTCTCTAAAGGTGGCTAATGCTGCTCCATCGTACATGATAGTATATAACTGTTTATAAATGAATGAATATATCCCTTTAGATAGAAAAGAAAAGGTGAACCAAAACACAAAACGCTTAGCAAAGTAAAAATCAATATCAAATATAAAACACTAATATTTTAAGAAAAGATGCATACCAAATACAAATGCTATTGTCCTTTGTTTCCAAAAGGAAATCTTTTTCGTAATTTACATACTATTTTAAGAGTTAATAAATTCACCTTTAATATTCAAATTATATCTTTTATTAAAAAATAGCATAATGATCGATACATAAAAAAGTAAAAGACATGAGTTAGGGTAAAAAATAAAATTTGTACTTTAACTTTTCTTTTAAAAAAACTTTTATTTTGAAATTTAAATTTTCTTCTAAAATAATTTTCTTTCATAAATGGATGGAGTATTACTCCCAAGAAATTATTTCTATATAACTTAGTTCCTTATTAAGAAAATCACCTTCTTAGTATCAAATAAGCCCAAACATCCTCTCAAATAAAATACATAATTATATGCATGAAAATTTAGCTTCAACATTTAGAGTGACAATAACTTCTTACTTCTTCAAAATTACCATGGAATAATTATGATTTAATATGATTTTTTTATTGATAGTGAATATTGCTATTGAGATAAGCATCCAATATCTATCAAAAAAGTGACATACAAAAAGTTATATAAAAAATCACCTTTATTAGGAAGATAAAATATCTATTAATTATGGACTAAAGATTTAATATCTATTAAGAAAAGTGTTATGACTTAATCTTTATTAGGAAGATAAAATAAATAGATAAAAAAATAAGTTTATAAAGAAGGATAAGCTAGTAAAATCATATAGGATCCATACCCTATGCAATGCAAGTCATGTGATTGCTATTAGTTACTGAAGTTGAATCAACAAGGATATAAGGCTACAATCAACATTCTAAGAGCTGAAGCTATTCAATATTATACCATTTCCTTCACTCTTTTTTCACATGATATATTAATATGTTGAGGAAAATCATACAATAAATTTGGAAACACTTTGTTAGATGCATCCGGTATGTAAATTAGTGGTATTTTCTGTTTACCGCAAAACTTGTATTTCCTTCCTTTTTCTAATTAATATGCCATCTCATCTTCCTCCTTATATTCTCGCTTATCTTTCTATCAACTTTCTTCAATATGTATTTATTAGGAGAAAAGAATTTTGATCTAAACTTAGAATATTATCCTTTATTAAAAAAATAAAAATCTTCAGTTGTGAATTACCAAATTTCAAATAGATATTCATAATTAGTGAAAATAAGTTGATAATGAAGTCTAGTGACAATAATAAACATAATTTTACATATACTAACTATTTCTAGTTGATTGAAAAGTAGATAAAGAACCTAATGAACTTTTTGTATGAAGAACATAAATAAATGCCCATAATGGATCATGTATATTGTGGGTGTATAACTAATTAAGTTTGTGTGAACAGATGTTTGTAACCACCTATTCAAGTGATGACACTAATCATCGCTTCTTTTATATACACAAGTAAGTAATATTAGTATATCTATACTTATTGTTAGTATAGTTTTATAATGATAATAATAATAATTGCAATGATAACTGGAAGGGGGAAACATAACATAAGATTATCACGATTGTCGCTAGGGATAATTATCACTCTTTAATATTATAATCACCAACTTCAATTGAGATCATCATTAAGCTAGTAATAAGATAATCATCATCCCTACTAAGAATAATTATAGTTCTATTAATGTTAATCACCAAGTTACTTTAAGATAATTACCGACAATTATTAAAAACAAAGTATCATTAGTAATATATGATTATTATCACTATTAATTACTCAAAATATAATTATAAATATAATGATGATATATATGATACTCCTTATGATTAAAAATATATGACACTACATATTTCAAGGAAAAAAATTAAATTATTAATATCTATTAATATATATTTAAAAAAATTATAAAAATAATAATACTATGAAAGTATTTTTTAAAACAAACATAACAATTATATTTTTATATGATAATATTATAATTGGATAAATATTAATGGTTAATTTTTTTCCCTTGAATTACATGGTGACATGTATTTTGAATAAGGTGAAGTAATTATTATAATTATTATAAGAATCATTGCTCTCTGACCATATAATCATCAAGTTAGGTATAAAAATCACCTGCAACTCTATTATTCATTTTCCCTATATAAAGACATAATGTATATATCAAAGAGATTTGTATTAATTAAAAATAAATCTTGTAAAAAGTATTATAAACCATAAAAAATAATAGAGCTTAATTATGTTTTATATTTGAACATCTTGTCATGTAATCAAGCATCACAACTTATACATATTATTATAGTCAGTCTGACATATAAATCTGGAATATTGCGATTATGTCTTATTTATATAATATGTATTTTATTTCAATGGCGTTTTGTCATATATATTTTAATGTTGATTATGTTTCTTAGTGTGAATATTATGTTAGGGAAACACAACATGGATAATAGGGAAAGTAACAAACATATAGTAAACGACAATTATACCTTATTTACATGTCAATTATGTTCCATATCCACGATGAGTATGTCTTATATGCATGGCAATTATGTCAAACTTTTTATTTTGTATGCTAGACGCACCTAGCTGTGTGCTCCTAGGTTCATGTTATAACAACTGATGTATTGAAGGATCCAAATAATTAGTATGCATAAAAATTGTTTAGAATGGATAGTATGCATTAGTAGGTCAGATCATTTATAAAACTAAGATGAAAAAAATTAGATTGAATTACATGAGTACATAGATAGCCATGGAACAAAGTTTAGATATAGAACTTGGAGTGATGGTTGAGTGGTATCAAATGATGATTTTTATATCTTAAATCACTAGGAACTCCAACAATTATAATGAAATCTCCCCTTCCTTTTAGACAAAAGAAGGTTAGATATAAAAAAGGCATATATAGCAAAGAATTATTGAAAGAAAAATATTTTAACATAAATGTCCCACGTAAATATAGATCTCAAGTTTACTTACAGATTATAGCGAATAGGACTTACATAACAATCTTTTGTATATATTTTTATTTCAATAAATAAAAATCTTATTTTTGTTTACTTTACATTAATGCAAAAGGGTTATGTTGTGAATACCATATTTTATAAAGTTATATTATGTTTGTCAAGTTAGAAATACTTGATGAATGCAAATGTGCAATCTTATTATATGTAAGGGAAATTTGCAATAATAAATAAGAATTATTCATAGTCAGTGCCTATATTGTGTGACACTTCTCTCACAATTTTATTATGCAACCATTGATAGCATCATAACGCCATTAATTTTAAAAATATATATATATATATCTCTAATTTGATTCGTGAAAAAGAGTTATATCATAATGTTCCTCAATTTTTTTTTCTGCAAATAGACACCTACATCAATTTATTTTTAATTTAAAAATAATTTACATATATCTTTTAACATCATTATATTTATCTGTCACCACCCCAATTCTACTACAATTTTCACCACAAGTACACATATATTTCACCACGCATCCAAGAATTTTATTTACCGCGGTTAAATATATTTTTCACTGTTATTTTATATGAAAAAAGTAACATTGATCTAAATCTTATGCATATCTTTCATCACAATTTTTATTTTTTGACATGCATATAAATATCTTTCATGTTTCACCACAATTAAACATAATTTTCATTACAAATTAATTAAAAAATTTCAACATTGATCTAAGCATATATCACCAATTTGTGCATATCTTTTACCACAATTACACATATATTTCACCACACATATAAGTATTTTTTTTAACACTACTAAACATATTTTTTGCCACTATTTTCCTTAAAAAAATATTGATCTAAGAATTTATGACTAATCATTTAAATACTTTTTACCACAACTAGACATATATTTTTACCATGTATATAAATTTATTTCACTACGATTTAACATATCTGTCACCATCATTTCTTTCTTTCTTTCTTTCTTTATCTAATTATAATTCAAAAAATATATGCATATTTTTCACCATGGCTCTACATATATTTCACTAAATTTCTACCTATATTTTGTCACAACTACTTAAATTGAACAATTATTTTACAGAATATGATCTTTCAGCATCACTCTCAATATCTTTCACCACTATCTATATAAAAAATGCCAATGTTTAAAATATCTTTCACCATCATTTCTTATAATTTTTCATCAATGATATAATTATATTTTACTAGTTTTGTACATATTTTTTGACACATCTAGACATATATGACCAAAGTTTTACCTATCTTTCACCACTACTTAAATTTAATAATAATTTTACATATTGTAATCTTTCACCATTACTCTCAATACATGTTATTGTTATATGCTTGAATTTTTACCATTATCTACTAAATATCATCATAGATGGTTTAATAATATCTAATTATGGCGATCAAAACATATATTTTAATGAAAGAATAGGGCCTCATCTAGTGTATAAATTAGTAGTTGTTAACTAAGCCTTGACTAGGAGCACATGTGACAAGTCTTACCTTGAAGTTAAAGAAATTCTATAGCAACCTCTAGAGCTTCAGCTGGATCCATTGCTACTAGATTTTTCTTAAAATGGGTGTAGCTACTTATATGAAAAGAAGCAAGCCTAATATCAAATCTTGATTGTTTATAATCCTCTATGAACTCAAAATTACTTAATTGGACTACAACCCTACAAAGTATGAACAACATAATATGAAATCCAAGAACATACGCCATCTTCCCTTCTCCCTTTTTCTACCACCAAATCTAGAGTAACGAAACTAAAAAATATCATCTCTTTTGGTATGCAAACCTCATTTAATATCAACTATCACATAAAAGACCATTAACGTCTAAAACACTCAATAATAATGAAATACCCCAAAACCTAATTTTAAGAATTTTAGTTAAATAAGGATTTATTTTAAAAATTAATTAAATAAATTATTTTTAATAAAATAAAAAAGAATTAATTAGAGAAATTTAAGAGGAAAAAAATAAATATTTTATTAGAAAAATTTGGGTATTTTGTTAATTAAAAAAGAAATTTATGTAAAATCTTCTAAAAATCCTAAATTAGCCCAAAAAGAATTTAAATATTATTTTATATGAATATTATTATTTTTAAATATCCCAAATTTTCAAACTAATCTATATGACCCCACCCACCTATTTTTTCTTTTTCCCTTTTTCCATTTCTCTTTTCTTTCTTCTTTTTCTTATCTTTTTCTTCTTTTCCTTTTCTTTCTTCTTCTTTTCCTTTTTCTTTATCCTTCCCGATTTGGGCTCATCCGCGGCCCAAATCTCTCTTTTTCTATTTTCTTCTTTGGCAGCTTGGCACGCCACATTTCTTCCTCTCCCCCGACCCGGGCCTGCCTTCCTGCGGCCTAATCCTTCTTTTTCATTTCTTCCTCCTTCGGCCCAGTACGCTGCGTTTCGTTTTATTTCACCACCCGACGGACGTCTCCCCTTGTTTTCTTTTCTTTCTTTTTTCCCCAGACTGACGATCCAACCCCCTTCTTCCTTCTCTCTTCTTCCTCCCTCTTCTTCCCTCAGTCAACCTACAACGCCCTCCAACTCCCTAGTTTTTTTCCGCTGATCACGCGGTTGATTGGTTGTTTTGCTTCTCCCTCTCCCCTACTGACTCGTCGACCATTTCGCCCAACCACTCTCCCCTCTTCTCGCACACGATTTTCTTCTCCTGACCATCCACTACTTGCCATGATTTTTAAAATTCCACCGTCGCTGCCGGTGACCCTGACCCTACCTGCCGTACTTCCTCGTTGTCCCACCAACCTTACCCTCTCCTCTAAGCTCTATAGATACCCCTCACATGTTTGAACTAGAAGCATTTTTCTAAAACCCTGAATTTCACTCTCATGCACCACCGCCACTTTAGACGCTTTTTCTGCTGCCATTGGCCGACTTCGCCGCCTGCTTTACCCACCTAAGACCTCCCTACACTTCCCTCAAACTTACTATGCCACCCTTCTCCCTCGATTTGCCTTGCACGAGCCACCTTGGCTGTGAAAAGTAGCCCCCTTAACCAACTCGTTCTTCCTCATCTGCCACCCTTTGTGTCGCCATCCACCACCACTTCTGCCGCTGCCAATGCCCCTTTCACCTTCTAAAAACCTCTATAGATCCTCTTCTATCTCCCCCACTCTTCTTTTCCTCTTCCTCCCTCTCATCCTCTCTTTCTCTTCTTCTTCTCCATTCAGCCACCACCGTCGCCACCGTGTGCCACCACCATTGGCTGCACCGCCACCCTCATTCTACCCTTCTCCCTCTAGGTAGTCTCAAACACCCCTACTTCCACCTTCATTCTCCCTCTCCTTTTCCCAGCCTTCAACTTTTCTCCTTTTCTTCTCTTTTTCCAGCCACTGTCGTGCACCACCGCCGGTGCCGCCACCAGTCTAAGGTTGAACCCGAAACCCTCTCAACCCTTTTTCACTATTTATATAAGCTTTATTTTATTTTATTTCCTTTATTTTGAGTATATTATTAATATTAATATTATTATTATTATTAATTGTAATACTATTATTGTTATTGAGGGCTAAAGCCCTATTCTATTTATTTTGATATTATTATTATTATTACAATTGTTATATTTATTATTATTATTTTTAATGTTAGTATTATTATTCTATATAGGGCTAAGACCCTGTTATGCCTATTTTAAATTTTAGTAGTAGTATTATAACTATCATGTCTTATTATTATTAATATTTTATTACCATTAGTATTTATTATTATTATTATTATTATTATTATTATTATTATTATTACTATTATTATTATTATTAGTTTTATTATTTATTCAATGTAGGGTCAAAACCTTACTTCATTTTATCTTCAATTATTATCATTAATATTATTATCGTTATGATTATTATTATTTTACAATATTATTATGGCTTTTATCATTATTATTATTATTATTTTCTATTATTATTATTATTAGTATTATTATTATTATTATTATTATTATTATGATTATGATTATTATTGTAAAGGGTTGAAGCCCTTATTTCACTTTCATTTCGAATTATGTCATTTTCATTATTATTAATATTAACGATATTTTTATCAGGGTTTCTAATAACATTATTATTATTAGAACTAAATCTTCAAACCTTATATTATCAACTTTTACAATATTATTATTATTTCTTATATCTTTAGAAAAATTTATAATTAGTTAATGTTATTACTATTATTATTTTATTATTTTATCAAAAACCTAGTCTTAGAATAAATTAGTAAATATTAATATTTTAGTAGGAAGGAATCTAATATTTAGTTTTACCCTCATATATAGGTGAGACCAATCAAATCCCTAAGGAGGCATAGGAGCGTGCTCTAAGACCAGTGTCATTTTAGGCAAGGGTGTAACTGAGGCCTTATTTATGTTGTGTGTATTATTTTCCTTGGATGCCTTGTATAATGTTTTGATGTGTATCATGTGCTAGTAGTTGACTATTTTATGTATGGAGCAGCTTGGAGTCATGGTATGCTTATATGCCTTGTCATTGTGTATAATGATATGTATATATGGTGAAATGATATGGAATATGATATATTGTGTTGTGACCCTTTAAGACATGCACGTGAGAATGTTTAATATGGTGATATGAATCTTAAAAATTTATACTTAATTAATTTTGATAATTGCTGTGAATTATTTACTTACAATTGTTTGTCTTATTTGGTGGATAAATAGGAGTGTAATGCAGCATATGGACTCTACAGATCTTTGGATGCAGCTGTTGGAGTGTGCAGATCATGTATCTAGAGTGTGCAGATTGTATAATTTTTGTTAATTAATTGTAATCTCATATGATGCATTCGCCGGTCGAATTGGCTAATGGAAATTAGGATGGTTGTATAATCCGCCACCCGGTCCTTAATTGTGGACTAGTTGGATTGTGGATTAATCAATCCTTAATAGCCATGATTAGCTAAAGTTATTTAGCTGATGGGAATTATGTCTCAAATTTACCTTGTATTTGGGGCATTTTCTATTGTGTGTTATTTGGGCTGGTCAACTTATTTCTGCGACCCAAATTGACAGCCTATCCCGTTGTATTGCTGGCTGGCTGTGTGAGTCTCGTCTGGGCTGTATTGTGCGGGTATTTTATACGCTCTATTATACGATCTGTAATACTAGTATAAATAGCCATGTAAAGTGTAATACGGATAACTTTTTGGACAGAATACATTGCTGATTTTTCTCTCGATTCTTCTCGCGACTTGTCTCTCTCTCTCGGTGAATCTCTCGCTCGCTCTTCTTTTTTGAATCTACTCTCTCTTGCTTTGATCGATCTTGATCATTCTTTCTTCAATTTTCAATTGCCGTTGTACAAACTGTGCCTCTGAATCTTTGGGTCTTCCTTTGGAGTTTTTCCTTAGGCTGAACCGGCAAATCGAACGTTGCGCTCGATTAATCTTTCGATCCTTTCGTGAAACCCTAACAGGTTTTCATCATATGGTATTATGTGGGGGAAAGGATGAAAAAGAATAATGGGGAAGGAAGTTGACCAAGGGGAGTAAGTTGACCAAAGGGGAATAAGTTGACCAAGGGATGTGAGTTGACCTAAGTATTTTAATGATCCATGAGTGGAAGAACAAAAAGGGGATTTTAAATAAAATAAAAGAGTGGCAGAATCTATGGTTTTGTATAGGAGAATCTATGATTGTGCATAGAAGAGTCTATGGTTTGTAAGTAAGAATCTAGGGTTTTGGATGGATCGACTTAGGGTTTTGCATGGTAGATTCTATAGTGTTGCATGGGAGGATCTAATTTAGGGTTTTGTAAGGATTGAATCTAGGGTTTAGTATGGATGAATCTTGGGCTTTGTATGGAGGAATGTAGGGTTTTTATGGAGGAATCTAAGGTTTTGTATGGATGCATCTAGGGTTTGCATAGATGAATCTAGGGTTTTACGTGGGAGTTTTAAGGTTTTGCATGAAAAGTTAGAAAGGCTGCATGGGATGCGTAAAGTCTACATTTGAGTAAAATTTTCGTAGGGAAAGTTGAATTGGGGTGTGAGAAAGGTAATGGAAGTGTTGTTTGGGGTTTTAAACACTTAAGGTGAAAAATAGTACGTGAAACAATATAAAGGTACGTAGGAGACCGAACTAGGGTTTGGTGTGGACGGCTAGGGTTTGGTGTGACTACTTAGGGTTTTTGTGGTAGCACGTGGACTTGGTGATTAAAGTGTGATGATGAGGGTGTAATCTATGGGTTGTGATGTGTGGAGTGTTAAAATGATTTGGGATTGTGTGAAGTGGAGTAGGATGGGCCATTTAGGCCTAAACTAGGGTTTCTAGGGAAAACCCTAAGAGTAAGGTAATGAGTGGACATGGAGGTGTATAGTAGTGGGCCATGACCCACATACATTGGAGATGGAATTCTAGTGTGAGTAAGGTAATGAGGAAAGGATGTAGGGTCAAATTAGGAGGTGTTTGGTTCTCATGATATGGTACGGGTCAGTTGGAGGATAAACATAGAGGGAGTGAGTCATGCATGTCTAAGGTAAAGCTTATAAATAAGACACTATAAGACATTAATCATTTAAAGTGGAAGATTGTTGAGCCGGGCCTAGACCGGTCCACCGGCAAATAATAGTGGTCAGTAGCTTTATGCCCTGTATATTTCCGGTCCACCGGCAATAATAGTGGTTAGGAGCTTCACACCCTATGTGTTTTCGGTCCACTAGCAATAGTAGTGGTCAGGATCTTTGTGCCTTGTATGTATCCAATCCACTGGCTATAATAGTAGGGTTCCCGTACTCACATGGATTTAATAAAGAGCATGGTGTGAAATGAGTTCTTATCAGAGATTAATTAATTAATTAATCCGGATTGTAAATGGGCCTTTATGTATTTACCCGAATGATTATATGATATTATGTGATCATGATGGACTATATGCTCTTTTTATTTTTCTGCATGGTTTATGTGATTTTATGTGTTGGCCTTAGTGCACCGGTTACCTTACTCAGTACGTAGCGTACTGATCACCCTTTTCATGGGTGATGCTCATTCCCATGAGCAGAAGGCCCTTTGGACTTTGTGCAGGTGGGTAAGGCATCAGGCGGGGCTGAGTGATGATCTTGTGTTTGGCTCCAAGTTCGAGAGTAGCGTGGCCGGATTCACTCTTCATGTGGTTTTTAGTTCCTTCTATTGTTTCTTTTGTATCGGATTTACCCTTTTATGATTTGTTACTTTGTATTGAGTATTTTATATGAAACTTGTATCGGTTGTAAGCTTATTTCTCTTTTGGATATGAATTATAATTCTTTATGTGTACTCTAATTTCTATTTTACAGTCGTTTAACACTTATTTGAAGTCTAGATTTGTTTTGGTTTATAATTGACTATTACATTCCTTTTAGCCTTAGCATTTGGTACTGGAACGGTCGGAATAAACTGGTCTGGTACTAAGTGTGGTGATAATATCCCCAAAATTCACGAGTTTTAATTTAATTACTTCCATTTTTAAATATATATATATAGTGAATTTTGGGGTGTTACAAGTAGTTTAAAGTTTCATCAAGTACACTTCCCTATCCTCTTCACTCAAGCAAATTAATAACGTGCCTTCATTTAATGTCTCCAATCTTTTCTCCATAATTGTCAATGAATTTTGTATCACTTGTGGCACGGTCTTAGATCATGTGATGGGTTGAATAATATAATTTTTCACTACATAATAGATTCATAAATAAAATTGTAAATCAAGGATTTCATTAACATCCCAAAAACTAATACAAATTCAAGAACATCCTCCCAATGTTTTTATATTTCCAAGATTATCAAGAATTATCCTATTAGTTATTTCAATCAATTACAAAATCCTAATTTCAAATGATATTTTTCTATATTTAATCTCTAATCTAAATCTATAAGGATTTCCCTTGATTTTTTTGTCCCTCATACACCGTGTGAATTATATCAAAACTTCATAGTTCATTTCTATAAGATTATAAAATACCTAAAACCAATACGAGATAAAAACATCTTACCAACAAAAAAATTGATACAAAACAAATCAGACTCAAAATCACATTGTGTGAAATAGCTATCATCAATACACCTGTGTCGACCAACGCAACCTAGTCATGTCATCTAACACGAGCGTATTAGCCAACATGGCCTAGGCATACTCGCCTTTTTTTACTCTTTTTTACTTCATCTTTGATTATTTTTAATTATATTCCATTCTAGGCCTTACCTAACACCTTTGACACCTTAGCTTCAACCCCAACTTGAATCCAACCAAACCTCCCATTCAAGCCATATGTGCCCATATCTACAATCAAGTCATATAATCATGGTATTGTTCTCCATCTAACAATACCCCCCTTAAATCAAAATCCCTATAAATTCACTATCCACAAACTTGAAGAGATTTTATTTGGTCTTCATATCAAGAAAGATCACCTTTTTCCATTTAGTGACCTTTATCCAATTGAGATCCAAGTAAATAACATAACTAATGGCATCTCACCTTCCAAAGGAAATGATATTTCATCCCAACTTAAAAAATAGCTTACTTTCACTAGCATCCTCACCCTTCCATCATGGGTCTTGACCTAAATCTCTCTAGCTTCTTTAACTTTGATCTTTTGCTCATTTTCTAATGAAATTGGCATTCCATCAAATGGCTTCAAGGAATTGAACCAATCCATAATATATATGTTTTGAGAATTACTTAAATCCATAATCTAATTATTCTTCCATACATCCATGCCATGCACTAAGAGAATATCACCAACACCATCATATATAATGGGTGCTACATAATTCTACCCATTTTGGTCATTCTTGTAAACCATATAATTATTCTTCACATGTTATTTTATATTACAATGAAAGAACTAAAAATCATGTTTGAATCTTTCTTAACCTTCTCAGATATCCCTATCCTACTAATTTTTCTACCTCGAGCAAAACCAATAAAGTTTCCTCCAAATAAAGTGTTCTATTTCCTATCAGCAAGCTAGTCACCACAAAACCAAGCCTCTTTGGGAGAGAAACCAAGATCAAGACTATTTAATCATCATCCTTGAAGGATTAATCCAAAATATTCAATTGGGTGATCAATCTATTGAATACATTCAAATGATCTTACAAGTTTCCTTCTTCTAACGTCTCGAGCGAAAATAATTCATTTTTCAATAACAACTTATTCGTTAGAGAATTTGATGACTATCTCTTCACTAGCTTCTTCCATAATTCTTTTAGATTTATCTCCTTAAGAAAATGGTGATTGAATTCCATAGCAAGGGTCAATGAAATCATACTCATTGCACACAACACCATACTTTCCCACTTGGCAACATCCACATTTGTCAAATGTTTTTTTCTTCCAAGGTAGCATATAACCCTTCGTGAATAATAATAGCATTAATCATACTCTACCATAATGAAAAATTGTTATTCCCATTACAAAAAAATCCAAATTTCCCTCCTACTAATATCTTCTTCAACTTCAATATAACTTGAATCTATAGATATATTATTGACATGAACCTTGCCTTTGATACCACTTATTAGAGAAATTCACAATAATAAACAAGAGTTATGCATAATAAATTCAAGAATTAAATTATAAAATTAAAATTTCATTATGATCCCCAAAAGTAGAATAAATTCAATAGCACTATCCTCGTATATTTCTCTCTCCAAGGTTATCAAGAAAAAAAAAACTCTTGATAAACCCACTCAATTACATAACTCTATTTCTAATTGAGATTTGCCTAGATATAAACACACAATAATTAGCCATAAGGTATTGTCTTTTACACCTAGTGTGAACTCATCATTTGTAAACAAATAAAGCATTTATATATGCTTAGAAAAGACCTAAAAATAATAAAAGATGAAAAAACCCCACCAAATAAAAGAAGATATAAAAAAAATCAAGCCACATGAAACTTCTACCAGCAACATACCTATATCTACCAACACGGCCTAGTCAAGTAACCTAACACAACCATATCGGCCAACATGACCTGGCCATATTAGCCTCTTTTTCAATCCATTTTCTCTACTCTTCAACCTTCTTCCACTATAGGTACTTTCTAACCTATGGCACAATAGCTTGAACCCTATCTTGAATCCCATAATTATATATTACTTTTTATTTTGTAAGAGATTTAATCATTTAACCAAAGAGAATATTTAGTTTTTTTGGGAGAAAATACATGACATGAATTATGATTCAAACAAACAACATCACAAATTCATGTACTATCCAATGAATTATCATGTAAAACCCCAGCTACATGAATACTCAAGCATATATAAAATTATATGATACATATACATGTATAGCATATATGGTCACTAACCTCCCGTTATTGATTGAATATGCAACGCCAAAGATAAAATGTTTGCTATCAACATACAAAAAGAACATGGTCGAAAATGATAGTTCTATTCCTTTTCTTCTCATAGTTGGTAGTGTGTGTTATGGATAAGAAGACAGAAAAGGACCTCTTTATGATTTCTATAATCAATTTTTTGAATTCATTGAAGAAATTCTCATCTAATTTCACTCTTTTCTATTCATATATGTATGTGTCTTATGAATTATGTAGAGGAGAGAAAAGAAAAAGAATGCTTGCTCCAAATGTTTATAACCAACAAGGGTTTGGCCTTTTTATCGCCATTCACATGTTTAAAATTCAAAACATGAATAACAAGTCCCTCCATGTCCTCATACATGTGTGATGCACATGATATACATATGTCTGTATCAACTTATACATACCCAAATACTATTTCTACCATAAAAAAATAGATAAAGAGATAAATAGGCTAATTTACTTGCATTAGATCATACTTAATAACATTTGAAGACCAAAATTTATATCTAATTTCATATGGACCATGCCTTAAGGTTAATATATTAATACTATATAAAACACTTTATAGTACAAATAAGAATTGCAATATATAAAATCAGAAATATATTAACATTTTCTAACTTCCTCCATATAAATTAGATTCTTATTATGGTACCCTCATGTTTATTAAATGAATGGAGAAAATAACACATTTAACATGGTAACAAGCTCACAAGAGTTTGAAATTTATCTTCCATGTATAACAATATATTAATTTCATTGGTAACTTTAACTTTTACGAATAAGATCAATTTTTATTCAAGTTCTAATAACTTAATGTGTCATTTATTTACACATCATAATTGCACATACTAAATAGAGTTGTCAGAAATTAATCCAACCTAAGATTAATCAAAGGAAACATTCTTGGCCCACCAAAAATTTACCAAATAGAAACCAAGAAACCATTAGCTTAAAACCCACCTAATGCAACCTGATGTTCGATATGATCCAAAAAATTATGAATCCAAAATACACCTAATTCTATACCTAACTAATATTCAATTTGATCTAAGAAATTAAAAGGCTAAAATAGACTTAACTTGACCTAATGTTTGACCGATATATAATATGAACTAACAAATTATGAATCTAAAATATGCTTAGTCCGACCCAACATCTAGCTAAAAATTGTTTCAATCTAAAAAATTATAAATCTAAAATGACCTAACCTGTGATTTTTAATAAAATGATAATTTTTTAAATATTATTTTAGAATCTTCATATATAAGTAATAGCGTAAATAATACATGATAAATTTATAAATTAAAAAATTACTTGCATAAATAATACATGAATCAATAAATTAGCATATATATAGTTATCAATGGTCAATATAAGTAAATATTACATAAGGAACACAAAGATATGAATATAGCATAAAATTAAATAATACTCGAGTTTGATATAATATTGATTATAATGGAGATGAACTTTAAATTATACCTTAAAATAAAAATTAAAGTGATTCAATTAGAAAAACTTTTAAATTTGAAATGCACTATTATAAATTCAAAATAACTCCAAAGATAAAATAATGGGAAAAATTTTAAGTGTGCTCTACAATCAAATTTAATGGATAAGGTAAACTTATTCAGTGAGCTCAAAATGATAAAACCAACTTGCATCTTGGAGTAGGAAAAAAATGGTTTGGACATGACTCAAAACTAAAATAATCCAAATCCTATCTTAGCCTATCCCAAAAATATAATTATTTGAACAAACCTAGACGCAACCCAAAAAATAAAATAATTTGAATTTACCCAAATACAAAGTTATTTGATCTCAACCTCATATAACGTGATATTATCTGACTACGAAACAATCTGAACCAACTCAGTCCAACAAAATGACCTAAGACTATCAAAACTTGAAATGAGTTAGACCAAACCCGAACCAAAAAAATGACCCCAAATTATGTGAAATTGAGATGACTCAACCTGATAGTAACCCTACAAGTCCAATTGCCAACTCTAATACTAAATGAGAAACAATCACATTACAAGCTTCATTACACATAACCATGATGTATTATAATACATTCACATATGAGCCCTATGTCCATATTAAACATAATCCTTTAATTCATATTAATTAGGGATGGCAACGGGGTAGGTTGAGGACAGGGACCCTATCCCCATCCCCCTCCCCCGAACCTGATAAGAAAAATAATCCCCGAACCTGAACCAATCCCTAATTTTTTTATTGGGGATTCCCCAACCCAATCCCCGTGGGGATCAAATCCCCGTACCTGACCCGATTTCCGATCTATTATTTATCCCTAATTTATTCCCTGTCTTTAAAATCCTACCTGATCCTCGATTCTCAAACTATTTTTTTTAATTGATATTCTATAAAAAAAAGAGTATATATATATATATATATATATATATATATATATATATATATATCAATTTGGGGTGGGTTCGAGGATGGGGACCCCAAACCCGTTCCTACCCCATCCCCAAAAAAATCTTCGTTAAGAATCCCCAAACCCGAACCCGATCCTCGAATTCTCTTCCCAAACCCAAACTCTAATGGGAAATCCATGATAGGGCCCCAAACCTATGGGAGAAATTACCATCCCTAATATTAATGGCATATCTTTAGTGAAAATGATCAATTAACATAGATTAAGTACTTACATGTTCAACAATCACTTTATCCTTAGAAACATATTTCTTTATCCCACTATTTATTATTCCTTGAGATAAAGATGATAACTAAATATCATATAGGTTTCAAAATCCTAAAATAAGAGTTTCGAAACTTCAAATAAATAAATGAGTTCAACCTTCACGGTAGAAGTGGATATATAATCCTTATATAACTCTACTAGCTAACATATTGATGAAAAAAGATGTAGATTTATATGAATCTACTACATAGACAACAAAGTATACATATATATATCTAAATACCTAACTACCTTTAAATGCTCAAATCGGCCATACATATTCATATGATCCTTTATACCTATTAGATACTTAATAAATTTATTTGTATTCCTCAATGGCCAATAGTGCTTAATATTTAGGTTGCTTTAGCAAAATCTCAGTACCCCAACGACATATGCAATGTTAGGTCATGTGGGTACCTATGCATACATAAGGCTTCCTATTGTGGAAGAATATTAGTTTTCTCATATATTAAATTTTGCTAGATCATTTCTTGGGTACTAACTTAAAATGAGACTTTATCCTTTAATAATTGCAACTATACTAAGTGACATTACTTCATTATAAACCTTTCTAACGCCTAATTGATATAGATCTCTCAAGAAAGTCTTAATATCCCTAAGGATATATCTCAAAGAATCTTAGTCCCAATGATATAAGATATGTCACCAATATCCTTTAGGTTAAAACTACTAGTGATAAATTATTTTGCTTCACTAAGAATGCCATCACCATACCATTCAAGTAAACCTCTATTATATATAACTTAATCATACGCACCTTACTCTCACTAACCTTGAGTATGTCCTCTAATCCATGAGATTTTCTTCAAATCCAAATGAAGATAAGACCATGGAGACATAGATACCATTTTTAGGAAGCATATTTCAGTCTATATATGATTCTCTTAAGCTTGTATAGTAAATCATCATTTTTATAAGAGGAGTAACATTCAGATTGTTTCATATATACCTCCTTCTCTAACTCACCATTTGGAAAGGTTATTTATTATAATTCAAAATCAAAATGAGCTACAAATTCCATTAGCATATAAGTTAACCCTTAGCAACTATCTTAGCCTTGTAACTATAAATGTTACTTTAAAAGTTTATTTTAGTCTTAAAGACTTATTTATAGCCAATAGGCTTAGCTCTATTAAGTAACTATACACGGTCCTAGACATCATTAACCTTCATAGAGTTCATATCATCTTTCATAGCACTATATCAAAACTAAAATTTCAATCTACTCTTAAATTATATAAATATTTTGGGATCATTGACAACATATATATCGCTGTCAGGTTGTAGTAGATACACATAATAGTCACTAGAGATTGATGACCTTATTTTCCTTATAGATCTTCTCAATGTTTATACAAGATTCTCCTATAGATAAGTTCAGCAAATAATCTACTAAGATATTATCAACAAACTACAAAGTCACGCTGACTTACTATTCAACAATGATATGCACTTGAGGTGCATCGTGAATAGAGGTGAAATAAATACATGAAGCTGGCGTCGTCACTACTACATGATTAACCTCAAAAATAGATTTTTATTTTGATCACTCATACTTTTTAAGTCATGTTTAAGAAACTTAAAGTTCCTCAAGTCCATAAATATAGTGTTATATGATGGATAATAGAAGTTATAACTCTAAAACATTTTGGAAGATCCAACAAAATCTCCATTTATGGTTCTTAGATCTAGCTTTCTATCTTATAGGTCATATACCCTCACTTCTAATAAGAAACCTCAAACACACATATGTATTGAATTTAGCTTTAAACCCTTGGATAGCTTTATAGTGATACAAACACATATTTAGTCAAAATCTAATTCAAGGTACATTTATATATGTGTAATTATCTTGATGGATCAATCCATAAGAACCAAAGAAGATTAGAGTTGTCAGGAATAGTCTGGATTATGTCCAATAACATCTTATTTCTTTTTTTTTTTGCAACACCATTTGGGTAAAAATCCCATGAGAGTGAAGAAACTTACAAAAAGAATAAGTGTTTATGCATCCTTAGTGTACCTATCATAGTAATATCCGCTTCTAACTTCACTATCTTTATTTGTTTACCATATTATTTCTCTACCTCAACCTTAAACACTTCGAAGGTTTCCAATTCTTCATACTTTTTATGAAACAAATAGTGATACCTATAACATAAGTGATTGTTAATGAAAGAGATGAAGTGTCTATGACTATGTGAATCCACATTAGGGCTATACATATCAATATGTATAATCTCTAAGGGTACTCTTAATGGCACATATCCTTGACTCATTTATCCAATTTCCTTTAATGCAACTTACACAAGTCTAAAATTAGTAAAATCTAAAGTACTAGGTACCTCATCATTTACTAACTTCCTTATATATTTATAGAGATATGCCCTTATAATCTCCTATACCACAATATATAGGAGTTAATAATAATAGCAAAACACTAAGAACTAATATATATGTTTATTGTAGTGTTAGTGTAGTCATGTTGCAGATCACTGGGGTAAGACTTTATAACCATACACCATAATAAGTGTATCCACTTGGTACATGTCTTTACCACCTCTATTACATTTCCACTAGCTAAAATGAACTAAAAGAATAATGTGTAGAGCTAAAGTTCACAATCTACTAGTTCATTCCTCCCTTACATAATATACCAAGGATGCCACGCATGGGTTGTTGAAGCAAAATCAACCCACCATGTGTTATGCTTAACATCAATCACATGAGATTCATAACATATTACTGTATTAGAGGGGTTGTATTAATTTTCATTTAGAGCCTATCAATTTTCTTTATATGCATATTCATTTCACATAAAAGACATTTCAATTGCCTATTTGATTTCACCTTAAGGTAGAACGTTGCCTTTTACATATATTGGCCCGTAACCTTTGTTTTTTCCCCTCAATAACTCTCATCACATTCTCTTTAGCAACCATATAAATAATTTCTTCATCTTACACACACATAAATAATAATTCATTAATGGGTCATTTTCTTTTTTATGTGATAAGATACTTTAATTGGAGTATACTATCATGAAATAGAGTTCAACCAAAGTGAATCAAGGATATAACCAACATACAGCCCCAAAGCCCTTAATTTTTTTTAGTAAAGTGATGAATACATAATTCAAGATATTTTATACCCTTTTACTTTAAGCTTTTGGTTATTTATCATAATAACATGTGAATTTATTTATATTATTTTTAATTATGTGCTTAATTTATTATAATTTCATGTATTTAATTAATTTAGAGCTTAAAATTAATTTTAGTGTATTTATTTTGTAGGTATTAATGACACATGGAATGATAAATCGAGATAATGGAAATAAAAAGAATGAGAATAGACTCTTTATTTTTTTTTAAAATATAGACAACGTGTTGTGCCATTAATCCAAAGAAGAAGAAGAAGAAGAAACAAATGATGCATGGGCCAAACTAGAGAAAAGAAAAAAAAAAGAAGGAAAGAAAATAGTAGGCAGCAAGCAGGTAGGCCATTGAAAAAAAAAAGAAAAAAAAGGGCGCAAGATTATAAAGAGGAGAGAAAGCCCAGCGATAAGAGAGGAAGAAGAGTAGAAGAAGGGCATGAAGCCAAAAAATTGGAAGAGGAAAAGGACTGAGAAGGTACAACAAAAAAAAGAAAAAGAAAAAGAAAGAGGAAGAGAAGAACGACAGCCATGAAGACAGTAGTGGAAACGAGAAAGTGCAAAAAGTCCAAGGTGTAGAAAAATAAAACAAAAAGGAAAAAAGAAGAAGAAAAAGCATAAGGTAGATGTGATGACCAACGAGAAAAAACTTGTTTAAAATGAGACAATTATTCGAGAACTGTATTATTTTTTGGTTTTGATTTTAAATCTGAAATACTATAATGTTCACTTCAAATATTCTCAGATTCAATATTTCATGCATAATTTAGATTCTTTATTTAATTTGATTACTTTTATTTTAAATTAATAACATGTTCTAATTTTCTTTTACTAAGAATAAGGTGAGACTCTATTATTTATATTGATAGATTAATTGGTGGCTTGATTAATATATTACTCTATGTATTTAATTATATTATTGTACTAGTTTATATCCGATTAATAAACTGATCATCTTTAATTTAGCGTTTGATGAGTTAAGAAAAGATGCGACAATTGATTTTCGACTTTAGTTTAAATAGTATAAATAGGAATTGAATGGGTTGTTAGAACAATTACATAATTTCTACAATAATAAGGAAGGATAAATAATTAATTGAATAAAAAATATCACCTTTTATTTAAATCCTTTAACTAGAGATAAAATGACTGATAATTGGTGATAGGACTGCGTAGCTCGAGAGAATGCATTAGTTAAATATTCTCATTGACACATAGTTAGTAATTAAAAAGATCAAATAATTAATTAATTGGTCAGTATAATTGGATAGGCGTAGATCCAAATTCCTTGGTAATGTTTATTAATTGATTTTGTATTTATTAATTATTTGCTTGATTTATTTGATTTAAAATTTTAATTTAGAAGTAATTTATTTATTTTTATTCAATTAATATCATTTAGGTTGATTTAAGTGATTAGAATCTTTGTGTTAGGTGGGAATGAGAATCTGGTACTGCTAATGCCCTATATTACTTGTGACTGGTATACTTGTTAATAGTTAAATTTGACCAACATCATCATGTCCCTTAGTTACATGATCTTGCAAACTCCTCAACAATGTCTATATTTATGGACGAAAGATTCATGATCAATGTGCTTATCAAGGCTTTACCTCAATATCCCTAATCATGTCCTTGTTATATTAACAATGATCAACAAGACCCCTAATAGTAAGAGATATATTATCCTTCATGTTTATGATAATTAGGGGATTAAACTTCTCCCATCGTCCATAACTTATTATCTCCATGGAATAATACCATCTATCAAAATATGCTCATATTAATTGATCATCTTCGCCAAATCAAAATATCCCAATTATAAGAGATTTACCTCCTTCAAAACCCTATAGTTATCTCCTCACAACTCAGAGATCACACCATCCAAATAAGCCAATCATTTACCTAGGAAAAAAACTTGCCAATTAAGCAAACATATACATGTTTATGATAAACTTGAAGTTAAAAAACAAAAATCTTGTATCACCAATGCAAATCATGTAAAAAAATAAACTAGCATGAATTAAAGACACTAAATTTGCCTAGTGGTTAAGAATTTAACTCATAGCTTCATATAACTATACATTACAGCTATTATGTTATCCCACAATCCTTAATCTCTATAATTAAATAGAGAATAATGAAATAATATTTTAATCTAATATATTCCCCACACACACAATGAGTGGTTATATAGAATTAGACCCATCACACATATGTAATATATTGCAATTAGTATCATATAAACCATATGTGATCTAAGAAAATGAATGAATGCACAATTATCCAAGATTAAGATTATTTTATCTAAGTCCTAATCACTTAAATCATGCTAACCATATATGATACACACATTTAGGTAATCAAAATCCTCTAAATATAGTCTTGATATACATGGGAACTCAGCCGTGGTAAAAGGCACAACAAATGGGTCAATCAACACATAACACGACATAGTTGTGTAGCATAACATGGTTGTGTTTCCCTAAACAATTATCACTTGTGTTTGTGAACATAACTTGTTATTTTTGTGATTGAAATTGTGATTGTTGTGAAGAAAAGAAAAAAATTAGCCCCTCTTGTGTTTTATTTGAAAATCATAACCGAGAGCACCTAAGCAAACACACAACCTAATTGTTTCAATAAACGTGCCCGTGTTTGTGTACATAGAAGAGAAATATTTGCAATTTCTCTATATTTCAACCATTAGAACACACTGAATCCTTACATATATGCAAAATTCAATCAGCATAGAGACAATTTGTCCTTTGATATTGAATGTAAGATAATATATGGCATGAATCATGATTTAAACACAATAAACATCATGAATTCATATAATATCCAATGAATTATCATTAGAACACTAACCATATGAATTCTCAACCAAATGTGGAATGAAATTTTATATATGCATGTATAATGTATATAGTCACTAACATTCAGTCAATATTGATTGAATTTGTAACGCCAAAGACCGAATCACCACTACTAATGTACAAAAAGAACAAAATCAGACACGATTATTCCATCCCCTTTCTTTTCAAACTTGATGGTGTGGGTTATGGATGAGAAGACGAGTATAAGGACCTTTTTAAATTTTCCGCAATGAATTTCTTAAGTTCAATGGAGGAATTCTCGTTCAATTTTCACTCTTTTATATTCACACACACACACACACACACACACACACACACACACACACACACACACACATATCTATATATGTCTTGTGAGTTCTATAGAGGAGGGAAAATAAAAGAAAAATAATGCCTGCTTCGATTACTAGTAACTAGGACTGTAAATGAGCTGAGCCAATTCTGTATTTGGCTCGGCTCAGCTCACTAAAAGCTCTGTTAAGTTTATTCGTTTAATTAAATAAGCTAAGCCCGAGCCTCACTTGTGGGCTCGTTTATTAAACGAGTCGAGCTCAAGCTCAAAAAAGTGAGGCTCGGTTTATTTTTTGGCTGTGGGTCGTAAGATCGATTCGGCTTGCCTCGGATCGTTAATATTGTTAAACGAGCCGAGCTCGAGCCTAGGGATGTTTGGTTCGGCTCAGCTCGTTTACGGTCCTACTATTAACCAACAAGGTTCTAACCCTTTTACCAACATTTGCATATTCAAAATTCAAAACATGAATAGCAATTCCCTCCATGTCTTCACACATGTACGATGCTTATGATATACATATCTCATTATAAACATATATATACCTGGCTATTGTTTCTACCATCAAGAAATAAAAAATGAGTTAATTGTGTTAATTTGCTAACATTAGACCATACTTAATAAAACTTTATAACCAAACTTTATACATACTTTCATATAAATTGCACTTTAGGATTATATACTTACGCTATATAAAGCACTTAATAATAATAATAATATATAAAACCAAAAATATATGAACATTTTTAATATGAAAATATTTATTTATCTTATAAAACATCTCTAATCTAATCGTTTGATTTCTTTGCATTAGCGGCCTAATCCTATTATCTTTCTCATATGTTACTCTCGTTGCTATGATTGGTCTTATGATTAAAGCGACCAATTAGCACTCCACGAGTAGACGGGTAACTTTCACATAAAGGAATAGTTAAATGGTGGTTTTGTGTCGACTTTGAAAGCTATAAGTACGCCTTTGGGGAAAGAAAAAATAAATAAATTGTCCTTTCATAAATTCGATGAAAACAAGGGTTGGGACGCAAGTGAATCTTCGCAGTGGATGAATTAGGAATCAAAATGGACCAGGACATAAACTGACACACACATATACAGATAGACCTGACCTAGAAGAAGGACAGGAGTTTCGGTTATATGGGCAACCCACCCCCTCCCATTCCTTTCAGTTTCCATTTTCATATTGAGGTCATTATTGTTTTAGTGTCAAAGACTAGTTCGTAGAAGTATCAGGTGCTTTCCGTGTTCATATTTGACTACTATACAACCACTACTACTAGTCTGCTATTGTTTCGGGCAGGAGACTAGTCACCATGTTTTTCATAGCAACTCTGACCGTTGATTTGTTGCAATCATGAGATTTGGTGGCCGTCGTTCTCATTTCAAGAGGCAGGGGAAATTTACCCCAGGAATCGAAGGGGTTCACATTACTTTTCCGGTTTGCATTTTTAATTCTTTAAAAATGAATACATTCTATCGCATCGGTTATCACCTAGCTACTATTTCATCATATTCGATAAATATGCATGTACTTGCTGTTTAGTATATGAAAATATCAGCTAATTCAACGGCTAATTTTGCCTCATACTTAAACAAGGATTAATAAAACGAAATTTCAAGCAGCTGTCCCAGAATAGCCTTTGCTTATAATCTTTCGGCTAATAATTAGTTTTTCATCTTCCCGCAAACTTCGGGAGATACGTCTAATCTAAACCACATTAGTAATACATCAGTAGCACATCCTTGATAGTATTGCTTTACAATGATGAACTGTTTGGATTGGGATGAATCAAATACTGATAAATATTAAAAATTAATCTAGATAAAGAAAATAAAGATAAATCGAAATAAATATTTTAAAATATTATTTAGATGATATTAACCTAAAATAGGTTAATTTGAGTGAATGTTTAAAATTTTTTATTTGGATTGAAGTGAGTATATAAAATTTACTTATATTTCTACATACACCTCCATTACCCCTTAAATAGGAAGGTTAACCAAAGTAAACAAAGGTAAAACTTTAATATCAATTTATTTAGTTAAGATTAATAAAATTCGTTTCCAAATGGAATGAATTAATTGATTCATTTTCGTATACCCTCATTCTTCCCAAACCAAATACACTATGGCTACCATATTTTATTAAATAACTAATTTCGTATATTATCTCAACTCATAAAAATCTATTCTAGTCCATTTATAATCATCATTTTGTGTTTCATCTTCCTTATCCGTCGATCATATTACTATTATTATTATTATTATTATTATTATTATTATTATTATTATTATTATTATTATTCCAAATGAGTGTATATATATATATAGGGAAGGGAAGGAAACGAAAATGAACACAATTTGATGTAGAGAGGTCTATCCTGAAAGGGGAATATAGCTTCAAGTATTTTGTTCTTGGTAACTTTAAATCATTATGAAAAAGGAACGAAAAATGGAAGAGATGCATGCCCCAAGGAAGGGAAAAGAAAGAAAGCGATAACATGAGAATATATGTAAGATAGCTAGGTGTACATGTGCCATCCCTTATATATTAATTAAGGTTCGATCTTATCTCAGGCAAAGTGGTTTATTTTGCATTCTGCACAATTTTATCGTCAACGTTCAAGAATTAGTCGTATTTCTATTTCAGAATATGAATAAGTTATCAGTTACGTAGAATATATGTCGTAGAAGAAAAGTCTCAGGTATAAAAGAGGATGGTGATTAGTTATTAGGTCAGGTAGGTCATTCTATATATCGCCAATTTATTTAATTATAGAAACCTGTATAAGTAGTGGGACTCCCACGTATTGGGCCCACGTCCAAGCACATGTAAGATACTGATATAGTATTAGAGCCGTACCTTGTTGATTTTTAGATACGTGGAAAGAGTTGTTTATACCTAAAGAATAATGCTCAAAAAAGTATTTATTTGACAAATCGAATGAAATGATGTATATATACTAACATTTTTCGGTTTATACTTATAATTTAGACATTTTTTTATTATGAAGATGATTTATAGCAAATAGGATAAAAGAAAACATTAATTATAGGAAAATTTATTTTGAGGGTCAACTAATTCAAACTATTTAAAGTTGAACAATCTATTTAGTATTTAGGTCACTTTGAGTAATATCTAATTTACATGCACATATAGATAATATTATTTGTACATTGTGTATAATTAAGTATGCATAATGCATAGTTATATGTACATAATGTTTTGCACCTAAAACCAACTACTTTAGAACCATATTGATTTAATTTTTATCCTATTAAATCCTCTAAAATGACAATCAAACTAATTTTTCCTTTATTATATATTAGATTCATTTAGACTTTTCTTTTTCCAATTAGATTAACCATATGTTTGTATCATTTAGGTTAGTTTTTAAACCTAACATCTCTATTATTCTCTTTGTAACATAACTCTTAGTTTTATCCTATCTCTTTCTTTAACTTTTCACTTCATTTATTCTACTAAAAAAATACAATATACTATTATAAATATGCAAAAATACCTTCATATTATTTCATAGGAACTAGTATTAGATTAGCTAGCTTAAACTAATTTATTTTCTAAACTGATTTATTTTTATATATTAGATACTAAACACGTCAACATAAAAGGTACCATATAATATATACCATATATTTATAAAAAATACTACTATATTCGTATCAAAAAGTAAGTAATCCTATTACCAAAGTTTTATACTAAAAATAAAGTCACTTTTAAAAAGTCAGAAACTACTTTTTAATTTTACCCGCATCCTTTTTTCTTTCGGTATCTATATAATAAATGCTTCACTATAGTTAAATAAAGGATGTAAGTAAAAATTTTAGGCTATATTTATTAGGTCCTAAAAAGATATAATTTTTTTACGCAATCTTCAAAGGTACTATTATGTTGTTAACGATACTATATGTCATATGTTGTTTATCAAATATAATATATATATCTTATATAATATACACAATATACAACACATTCATTAAAGATATTATATATACTAGACATTAGTACTCAAATATATACCATGTACTACAAGTTTGTCAAATATAATATACACAATCCTCAAAGATACTATATGCTAAATATTTTTTAAATACTATATACAATATATTATACGTTCACTAAAGATGTTATACTCACTTCTTAAATATACCACATATTATACATTCATATAAAATATAACATACTATGACCTACTAGTTCATCAAATATACTATATGCCTTCTTTAAAAAATACTACAAACTATAAACTAAATCATGTAAGTTTGGTTACAAGTTAGATATTAAAATAGTAAATATTTACAAAATTGTCATTACTGTTTATGTGTGAAAGTTAAATAAGGATAAAAAATACAAAAAAAAAATTATGTAGAAAGGATGCTAGACAAACTCTACCTAATTTTAAGGAAAGTTGCTACATAAATTGGAGTAAAATCCTATGTAGTTACATACAGAATAATATTCATATGTAGAAAAATACTAAACAACTATCTCACCTCACCACAACTTGATATTAAGAAAATTTTCCGCATCTAAATTTGAGTAAATTCTTATTTGGTAGCCTAAAAATTGGCCATAATTGAGAAGTTAATTTAAAAACTGATCTAGTTGATATAAAATAAAGATATGCTTAACCCTAATTGGGAAAGAAAAGTTTAAATGAAGGTAATCTTCAACTTTTTTACAAAAGATGAGGACGCTTTTTGACTTTCAAGAAAAATTAACGGATTACATTAGTTGAAATAAAGTAATATGAATAATCTAATTGACAAACAAGATCTAAACTGTGCATGGAGAAAAATTAAAACAATATCAAAAGTTGACTTTTAACACCCGTTGAAGAAAGTAATTTCCAACAACACGTGAATACGTGCATAGTTACACTAGTATTCCATATTCTTTTAAAACAAAATTCTTTTGGGTACGACTTCTTATTTTAAAAATAATTGTTTTAAAAAAGCCAAATTTTGCTTTTTAATTTTGTCTTAACTTTTTTCTTTTCATCTTTTGTGCAGTGAATTATTCTTTCATGAATAACTAATTAGAATATTGATGATAAATTTATTAACTTATAGATAAAACTACGGTGATTAATATATATGTCGTAAATACATATCTTATAATTATAAATACATATCTTATATCAAAAAATACACATATAATATTTACACGTACACATTTTTTTTTTATTCAATAATGCGCAGATCGTCTAGAAATAAATATAAACATCTTAAGGTTATGAGTAAATATATTTTTTTTATGTATAAATGTATGTCTTATATTGAGAAGTAACCAACTCCTAGTTTGTGATGTCAACGGAAGAACTAAGGTCGAGGCAGCTTGGCAAAATCGAATTGAGCGCATGCCGAAGGAAATTTCCTTATTGTTGCTCGAAACATTGTCGGCCATTACATATTTGTTTGACTTCAGTTTTTTGATTCATTCATTTCACGTCATTGTTGGATCTCGATTTCAAAATTGTTCGGCCTCAAAATTAGCCGATAATTCGGTTTGTTTAGTAATTTTGTTGTGGTATTAAGTTTGATTGGGCGGTTCCATTTTGATTGTTTTGTTTGATCGTTTTGAAATTGAATTTAGAACAGTGGAGGAAGATGGTGGTAGCATAGCGGAGGAATCTGAACCGGTTTATAACAAAATAAGCCCATATATAGGACTTAATTTATGTCATTCATGAGCTTGTACATGCGTAGTGTTATGGGTCCTTTAAGGCATCGTAGGACTTGAGGGAAGAGGGGTGAATGCTAGTAAAGTATTATCAAACTTTGACCCGACCAAATCATTTGCATTATGTTTAGTTGGCGGAGGAGGAGGAGGAGGAGGAAGGAGAAGAAGAAGAAGAGAGAGAAACCTGTCTGCGCTACCAAATTTTAGGATTCGTCTTCCTTTGATATCGATTAGCATAAGATGTTAATTATGAGAGGAAAGTGATTCAAAATTAATGTCATTCGTAAATTTTCAACTTAATCATATTGAACAGAATCATTAAGCTACCTCCAAGACTTACTCCGCTGATCTGTTCTGCTCTGGAATTTTTTGCCCACATGCGATAGGAGATATGATTATCCATTCATGCTTAGTGGGTTTTAAATTCAAGAAGTAGAGATATGTCAACTCAAAAGCCCTCCTCAGACTCCGCTCAGCCGGGAATGGTGGAGACTGGAAAACCTTTTCTTGGTGACCCCAAATGGATATTTGCCATATTGACATACATATTTATATACAGAAATGCATGTATGTCCTTTCAGATAGTGCAATAATTGCGATATTACTTTTTTCCCTTTCAACTTCCGCCATGAGTAGTACCTAAGTAGTGGATGTTACTTACAAGTAAGGTTACCTAAAAACTCCATTTACGGTTCATTGTTAGGTTTAGGATCATTCACGAACCTTGCAGTGCGCCAAGTTCGACTTCATTAATTAATTGATTGCACAAGAAGAAACTGTGTACGAATCATGCTACGCTAAATAGAATCTTAAAATGATAAGTGTCATTTCACATCAATCCATAGACTGTGGGCTGTAATTTTCATACAAAATAAATTAACTTTAGAAATCAAATGACCGTAATCTAATTAACAAAGTCAAAATATGATATCGATGGGCATTAATTAAGGTTAGTGATTAAGACTGAAATTTAGGTACTTCAAACCTCATGTCCAAAGTCCCCTCAGATGCTATGCAGTTGTATGGGCGGATGCGAGTCATCATGTCTGTATATACCAGGCTGTTATAGTGCTATAGCCTGAAAAGACCTCTAATGAATCAAAAATATAAATGGGTTTTGATTAAAATTCTTAAATTCATGTGAATTTACATGAAAAGAAAATGTATATCCATGAAATATGCGTTTTTGTGACTCTTAAATGAGGGCAACCAGCTCATCAAAACCCACGTGCTTGCTTCCTCCAATATGCAAAGGGTGCATGAAAAAAGGGCAAATGCAACGCAGAAGCTGCCCCCAGCGCAGCTATCGAACCCCAAATCCTATGCACTACAGCTCAACGGCATGCGTCCACTGGACCAATTATGGACAAACATGGGCTACCATTTGGGCCAAGATAGCAACTCCATTAAGCTTAGGTAGATCCGTCTATGGTACGCTTCGTAATACGACACATAAATATAGACATTTCTTGCCAAAAATACATATAAATATAGACATTCAAGCAACATGGCGCAGGTTAAATCATTACAACTTCCTGTACCGTGCAACAGCTAATGGTATCAAGGCATCAACCAAAAAAAAACTGTTTAAATTAAAACATCTTTTAACAGGAGTATTTTACACACACACTAATGTTTCTGAAAATATTCACTGTATATAGATATTCATATAAAACAGATGAAGTGGTAATTAATATAATAATGGTGGAAATATGATGCTAGTAAAAAATTAATTTTCTTATAGTCAAACATTTGATTATATTCTATGATAAAATATCAACTCAATATTGGTGAAAGATCAATTCTATTAGCAAAAAATTTGTTTATGTATGATAAAAATATTAATTATATTTTATAGTAAATAATCAGATCAACACTGCAAGTGAAAGATTAGCTTAGTTATGATAAAAAAAATTATGTGTCTTTATGGTGAAAGATTTTGATAAAAGTGTTTTAAAATTTTAGTAGAATACTCATAAAAGATACGTAAAATTGTAGTGAAAATTATTACACTTTTTGTTAAACATAGGTATTTTTTGGTAAAAGTTTGATAACTAATGTATAAAATTTTTGTAAAGAAAATAGTAAACATATTCAAAATAATGGTAGAATATGAGTTCAATGTCTATGAAAGGTCATTTCAATTACGATGAAAAATTAGTTTGTGTATAATGAAACATAGGCTATATTATATGGTGAAGGGAAAAAAATCAAAGTTGGTGAAATAACTAATATGTTATGGTAAAATATCAATTTATGTATGGAAAAAGATCATTTTATTTATAATAAAACAATAATGGTGAAAGATTGGCATTATAAATTATGTGGATCTTCTACTCAAATATCCACAAATGTAATCATCATAATCCCCTCTCAAATAACCACACAAGAAATAGAATGAAGATGGAAATAGTGGTGAATTTGGGTCGGATGGAATGCGATAAATGCTGAAATATAAACCACACAAAGATAGGCCCTACAAGAATCTTCAAAGAGAACTCACATAAAAAAAACCCTTTGAATAAAATCAAGAGACAAAAAAAAAATCTTCTCATGATCCCTCTTAACTTCACAAAGTAAATGAAAGATTTAATTGTTCACAAAGAGACTTTACTTCTTTACTCAATATTGCAACCCTTACAATGACAGAATGGATACCTTATTTATAAGCTTACACCCATGAAACACATTGTGAACTAGCTATGTTACACTTTGGGAAAGGGGGAATTAGTTAAAAATAAATCTTAACTAACTAGGAAATGCTAGCTAATAATTATCGAATCTTAGCTAACTTGGCATCCACGTTGCATGGCTAACTTTCCACATCCAACCCCTTCAATTTTTCATCTTGACATATTCCAACTCCTTGCATGTCATTTGAGGTTGTGTTTGGAACATTATCTTGTACAAAATCTTAATTTATGGCTTAATCTTTAAGAAAGTATTATAGTACTTCAAAATACCTTCAAGATTACCAAGAACCATTCCAAACAAATCAAAAAAAAATTGTTTAGAGGTACAAAGAAAATTGGCACCTACATCATTCTTCCCCTCTTGAAGAATTTGACCTCAAATTAAAATGTTGGAGAATGAATAACAACAAAATCTACACATATTCTTCAAGGTGTGTCACATTTTTAAACTCCTTCAATATCTCTTCAAAAGTGAGCTTATCCTTGAATATCTTCCAATGCCTTCTCAAGGACTTCATGGGATCATCAAAGAACATGCCATAAGTGAATGGACAAGAATCATAAGGCTTCAAATTCATCTTAAATTTAAGATAATCTCAATGTATAAAAGTTAAATCATAACAACTCATGATGGAACCTTGGAATTCATGCTTAGAAATTTTAGACCAACCCATGCTACCATCATCATGAAGTTTCGACATAGGTAATGGGTCAAAGAGCCTATTAGAACCATATGAATACAAAGAAACCATAGGACAATATTATGCCTTATCCTCGAGTACTTCAACTCTTCTCATCACAAAGCATGGCTCTCCATCTACAATTTCATATTAATTTGGATCTAGTATATCTTCATCATTTATGTGCTATTGCTCCTTTTCACATGTCGTGATCTATTCAATTTCTCTTAGGGTTAGTGCACACTTGTTAGGATATTCCCTATCAATATGACCATACCCTCTACATTTGTAATATTGTCTCTTTGTATCTTCATGAACCTTCTCTTTTTCAAATCGAGGCATAACAACATTTTCTTCCATATTTGAAGTCAGCATAATAGCAACATCATACAAGTACGAGGGAGATATCTTGGAGATGAACATTGGCTTCTTGGGTTGGCATTCAAAGTTGATTGCTAGTTATATCGTATCTTCAAATGTATCATATAAAGAAACTTCTACTTTATCATGAATGTTTGAATTCAAGCCACCAAAGAACTTTACATAAGTTTGTTCCTTTCTTTCTTAAATATCACAAATCAAAAAAAGTTTTTCAAAGTTTCTCGTGTACTCCTCAACACTCAAATTTCCTTGCCTCAAGGAGATCATTTTGATGAAGTTGTCTTACTCAAATTCTCTTAGGATGAACTCCCTCTTCATATGCTTCTCCAATTTCTCCCAATATTAGATATTTGGTTTGCCTTCTCTTTCTCTAATTCTATTGAGATTATCAAACCAAGTTCTAGAAAACTTTTTGAATTTGAGTATAGTGATATTATATCTCATGGCATCATTGTACTTCTTGAAGTTGAAATTAGCCTCTATAGGTTGCAAACACTCAATAAACCCCTTGGAATCAAGCTCTCCAAAGAAACCTAGGAAATCAACCCTGAATCCATTCTCTTCATCAAGGTCTTGCCTCTTTTCTCTTTGATGTGGGATACTTAATGTACCTGTATCATCTTCCTTATACTGAATTTTATCATTCATTTGACCTCCCTTCTTTTATATGATATGCCTTACCATCCTTTCAACTTTGTTGTTTTGAGCCTCCAACCTATTCACCATCTTTGCCTCAAAACATTGAAATTGGAAGTTTATGGTTTCAAGAGGAAATTTCATAAATTCTTCAATATCCATAGTAAAAATTAAAAGGAGAGGAAACTAGGAGATGGGGTTTTAATAGAGAATATTGAAGAAAAGAAAAGAAAGATGAAATCTTGATTAGATTTATCAAGATCGTGATGAAGATCTTGGTGGAATATGCATAGGAAATATTGAGGATCAATTAATACATGAGATCATACATTAATTGTCTTTGAGTTTTATTTTATTTTTATTATCATTGCATATGATACAATCAATGGAAATTTTCTTCTATTAAACTTGAATGACAATCTTGTATCAAATGGCATTAACGACATTCTTACCAATAATACTTGATGACCTGCATAACTTCCACCTAAGACTCTAGCTTCCAAAACGTGAGTTCCAAGTCTTATAATAATCATCCTAGTACAATTTCATAACCCAAGAGAATGATCAATATTCCTTAACAACATTATAGGTGTACCAATCTTCAAATTTAGCACATGGTTAGGCACATTAAAGCACTTAATTCCATTCAAGAATTTGAGAGTGTGTAGGTCTTGCAGCAAACCATTATTTGAATAAGAGATGCAAGTCGTATATGAACTTAAATACATTTTCACTTCGAATGAGTTGATTGACATCATGTACTCATTAATAGACTTAATAATATCAATATGGACCTTCCTTCAAAATAAGCATCATTAATGATATTACTAATGAATTTTGGATATGTTTTTCCACAATTGCTGCAATTGGATTGTTAGAGTATTTTCTTAAAAGACCACCTAGAATTACAATTTCCACAAGACCATAATTATGAGCCCCACTTTTTCCATTCCTAATGCTTTCAATCCATTTTGAAAACTACTTCAGGTCAGCACATTCATAGCAATAAAAAACTTTTTGCAACCTCATGTTCTTTGTCAATTGTAAGACATTATAATATCTCCATAAGTATAAAGATTTGATAGTTACATGAATAATGTTTTGACGACTACCCTTAAGAATCACTGGTAATATTTGTCAAAAATTTCCACTAAAAATAATTGTCTTACCTCCAAATGGCTTATGAAGATTAAATTCATTGGTAAAACATAAAATATCTCTCATTGTTTTATCTAAAGACTCAAAGAAATATTTGTGAATCATTAAAGCTGCATCCCATATTATCAATTTACACCTTACAATCAATTTTGCTAATGGAATCCCTTGTTTGATGTTGTATGTCGAATCTTCATTTGGATTTATAAGGATCTTGAATAGAGAATAAGGGGTTCTTCCACCTAGTAATAACAAAGAAGTTATTCCACTTGTGCCATATTTAATACAATATCACCATCGCATATGAGAGTTGCTGATAAATTCCTCCATATAAACATTTTTCCTATACCTCCATATCCATAAACAAAGAACATGCCACATAAATTTGACTCGATTACATTAACTATTGTATCATATCATGATGTTGCTCATCAGTCATACTAAATAGATGTTTTCTATGTTCTTCAATAAAATTTGATTGCTTATAACATGTTTCCTCATGTATCAATGTATTGAGGGTGTTGAAAAAAACTCTTAGGTAGGAAAAGGTATCAACCCAAAGTCTCGTAAGCTTCTACCATAGTTTTGTAATAACTTTTTGATCTCTATTAACCCATAATTTTTGATCTCATCATCATCCAAATGAAGCTTAGAAAGTGAGATTAAAAAAATTCAATAGATACATAAAATAAATTATAATTCATAACAAGGAAATAATATAAATGCTATGAGTATAATAACTTATCTTTGTATTGTAACACCATACGCTGTCTATATAAAATGTCATCCGTTATGCGAATCCAACAATCATCCCAAAAAACTTTAGGCTGACTAAGCAATTTAGATGAGAATAATGTTGCAAATAGATTTATCAAAGAATATGTAGAAGCCTAGTGATTTGCCTCAATGATACCATTAATGTACTATTTATCGTTATCTAAGAAACCCAAAGAATAGTAAGCATCACGGTATGATGCTTGTTGTATTCCATTAATGAATTTTATCTCTTCATAACTTCTAGGCCCACAAATAACATTAAGAAAATATTTTAAATAATATTGTTCACCACTAGCTAGAGGGAAAAAAACCCATCTAATAGACATACCCATTTTCCTTGGCCTCCACACACTTACCCTCTTATTCCAAACCAATTTCATAGGAAAATTTTCATAAGTCAATTTTCTTGCCTTTGGATAATTACTATTTTCCTTCATCCAAGCCAAAAGCATACTTTATTTAATTGATAAATGATCAACAATATCATCTATTGGATAATCCCAACAATTTAATGATTTCCATTCTACTGAATTAAATTTTCAATACTTTACAAATCTCATGCAAAAGTTTATGTTTGTTGAGGTTAATTAAGTAACCTCTGGAATTTATTTCTGCTGTAAACGGTAGGTTTTTCTATATTTTAGGAGAAAATAAACTTTCAATTTTAGATATAGGTGAGAGCTTTTTTACTTTTCAAATAGACTTATAATTTCTTTGCTTATTTTCGAAAATCAATCCAACTTCTTGTTTATGATGCATGTTTGGGTATATTATTGCCTTATATGATGTGTGTTCTAAATATGCTTCATGAGATATAATATTTCCTCACTTGTAGCATGTTTTTATATGTTTAATTTCGGTGTGCTTTTTATATGATATTTACCTGGTATGATGCATTGTTATTAATTGGTGAGATATGAATGCTAAATCTTATCTACATTTTTAAATTGTTCAAAATTTTATTTTTTAGGGTAAAAAAATTGACTTGTATAAAAATTAACTAAAATTTTGATTTCTAATTTATTTTTTTTATATTGATAATAATTTCTTGGTTATTTATGTTCTGCAAAATATAGATAAGACCTAGGTCATTTCTTCCAAACCACAAAGTGGTTTACATAAATTTTGAAAAGTAATAAGACATTAGTTTTACTTTTCAAATGATTTTATTTGTATTTAATTTTGGTTTAACACTTATATTAGAGTATATGGTATTTTTCAACCATGAATTGATATAAAAATATAATAATACTAATTATTATTTATGTTTCTATAATATTTGTACTTTTTGGTGTGGTGGTAAATATTGACTTATCTAGCACTTCACTAATATTCTCAACTATAATATTCTAAAGTCTTCGAGAGCATATGATGCTTGTTTTTGCCTTTGAAACAACCTTTCCCCCCCACCCTTCTTGGCTACTTGTATTTTCAGCAAATGTTCCATGGTAATAATTTTCCTCTTTTCCCTTCTCATGGTATAGCAAACATGATCGGTTTATGTTTGGATGAAAACATTTTTGTACCGACGTTAAGTTAAGAAAAACATAACAGACTTAAAAATTATTTTACTTTAAGCACTTATATAAGACATATATTGCAAAAAGTCATTGACAACACACTTATTTTTGTTTAATGATCAAATGTGACATGCATGGCACTTTATATTAAGCCAACAATCAGTTAACATCTGTAAAATTTTCTTCTACAGAAATAAGTATGCTGTAATTTTTTTTCAAATTATATGTAGATTTGAATTTTTATGAATAGTAAACAATTGACACCATACATTTAATTATTGTATGTTCTTTAAATTTTTATCATGTAACATAAGTATAGATACATCATAAATATGATGTGACTCTTGATGTGAATAAATTCATAATTTACATTAACAATTAGTATTTTTTTATAAATGTTTTACCATTAAATCATATAATAAAATAATGTAGAAATGAATTACAAAAGTAAGTCTACATAAACCATATGTACGAAGTGAAGTATCAAGTAAAAATATAGTGTACGAGTGGATGAGGTATCTCCTCTTGTTCTTTTCCCTAAGATTGTTGTACTTTTAGTTAATTTCCTCAAATTTTGAATATGTGTGGATAAAATTAGTTCTGAAAGATAAATTTAATTGTGATATATCAATATGTAAAAAATCTGGTACACAATGAACATGAATGATGAACAATCATCTCACCTTTTAGTTATTGTTTGGTTACGGCAATAGAATATATTAGTGGTTGGTGTTAGAATATAACAATCATGTCATTTGAAATTGAAAGTTGGATGGAAATACCTTTAGATGTTTAAAAATGGGAAATGTTGAAAAAAAAATAATTTAATAGTTGAATCATGATGTCGAGTAGGCATAATATTATTATTTTATTTCCACCATACTTTTGACAGATTAAATTTTGAAGCTGTAATAATGTATTCTATTATATCAATATTATTATATTTTGATTTGATATCTATATTGTTGTAGGTCATAATGTGTGTGTGTGTGATGTGTGTGTGCGCGCGTGCGCGTGCACTCTTATATTGTTCACATGTACCATTTTTGTTGTTCCATAACAACTACATTTTGAAGTACACTATTTATATGCCTTTGTCCATGTCCTAATGTTATGAGAAAATATTATATGTATGAGGTTTTTGTTCGATATATACTGCTTATGTATTTGATCAAGGTAACGTAATTAATAAAGCCGAGAAATTTTATGTTCTTGCTTTGAGAACTTATAACATGATATTACGTCAATAGTACACTATAATTAAGCTCTTTCCTAATACATAATTAGAGCATATGAGATTCAAAAGTGTGCACTATTAGCTTAAGGCATGATGACCATTGATTGAAAAAAGAGAAAATTAAACTTAAAATAAACAATAGTCAATAGATATAGATCTTCTGCTTCTGGTAGCCTTCTCTTTCTACTTTCATATATGCTTATAAATTCTCTTTCTTGACCCTTATTCTTGCATTTATGTTTGGAGTGGATGTTGATAGATCTCCCATCAAACATCTTTTGATATTATCTTCAACATCAATTGTTGGACAACATTCTTTTTTTCCTTCAATTGGCGTTGCTACTTCATCTATCTATGATACGACTTGTGTTAAAAGTGCATTAAATTTATAAAAAAAATGTGCAATTTTGAATGAGGAAAGTATGTAGTTTGCATAAGTTTTCAGATAAATTAACCTATTTACACAAATTAATTCTTAATAATTTTTATTATATTATTTACCTGTTCTTCAACTTTAGTGCCATGTAGTCTTGATAATATATCAAAGTCTTGACTGTCTACATTAAGTGGTACCCCATACCGAGCCACTAAACTTTGGTCAGTTATCATTTTTACAACAAAGTATGGTCCAGCTTGATTTTCTCTTACTTGGACTTGAAAAAATGCCTTTTAATCTATTATTGCATTAAGTTCACTTGGAATGCAACTCATTTCTTGTTTCTGAAAATGTAATAACTACTGTTAAAACTTATCAATCCTAACATTACAAACAAACTGTTTATTTACTTCACCTGATCATTTGAATCCTGAACCTCCAAAGTAGTCTTCCCTATTTAGTTCTCTACATTCTTTGTCCTATAGTAAAATAGGAATGTTTCTAGTTCCATCCACCACTCTCACTTGGAGATTGTATCTTAGGATACCATTAATCTCTTTCTTGTTGCACTTTTCGCAAATAAATTTGTCACCACTTGCCTTTAGTTTCTTCAAACATGTTGTACAGGCAACATAGTACCAGTAACCAACTATCTCAATTCCAACCACTCTTGCTTTGATATAGAACCTTCCAATCTTGAAACAATTATTGAGTGTATAAATTATGAAATAGAATACATGCTCTAGTTATTTGACAAAGTACTCTATAGGAGTGGCATAGTTAATTGTTTTACGCACCTCATTTTTTTGCAATTTTTCAATATTTTTGAAAAGTTGATTTTTCATTGATAACTCTTTAGAAATTGTAGATGTTGAATGTTGTGGTTGGTGAACTATTATGTTGCTCACTACAAGAAAATTATTTTATAGCAACAAAACTTTTGCAATGACAACACTTTGTTGTTGCGAAAAATGTCCTTTGACAATGACAATTTTATGATGTTACAAAAAGTCGTTGCCAAAAATAATTCATTTATATGGTGGTTATTAGGAAATCTTTTGCAATGACATTTGTCGTTGTAATATATGTGATATTTTATTTGTAACGATATTTATATATTGCAATATACAAAATATTTTTGCAACGACTTTTTTTGTTGCAAAATATTGATTGAATTTATCGCAACGACTATACTTATTGCAAATATTTAGATTATTTTAATGTAATAAAATTTATATGTTTTGTAACGACATTTATTATTACAATATATGTGATAGTTTATTTGCAACGACATTTATATGTTGCAATATACAAAATGTTTTTGCAACGACGTTTTTTTGTTGCAAAATATTGATTGAATTTATCGCAACGACTATACTTGTTGCTAATATTTAGATTATGTTAACACAATGACATTTATATGTTTTGCAACAACATTTATCGTTACAATATATGTGATAGTTTATTTGCAACGACATTTATATGTTGCAATATACAAAATATTTTTGCAACGACTTTTTTTTGTTGCAAAATGTTGATTGAATTTATCACAACAACTATACTTGTTGCTAATATTTAGATTATTTTAACACAATGACATTTATATATTTTGCAACAACATTTATCGTTGCAATATATGTGATAGTTTATTTGCAACGATATTTATATGTTGCAATATACAAAAAAAAAATTTAACGACTTTTTTTTTGTTGCAAAATTTTGATTGAATTTATTACAACGACTATACTTGTTGCATATACTTAGAATATTTTAACGCAATGACATTTATATATTTTGCAACAATATTTTTTGTTACAATATAGGCAATGGTTTATTTACGACGACATTTATATGTTGCAATATACAAAACATTTTTGCAACGACTTCTTTTTGTTGCAAAATATTAATTGAATTTATTGCAACGACTATATTTGTTGCAAATATTTAGATTATTTTAACACAATGATATTTACATATTTTGCAACGACATTTGTTGTTACAATACACGCAATGGTTATTTGCAATGACATTTATATGTTGCAATATACAAAATTTTTTTGTAATGACTTTTTTTTGTTGCAAAATTTTGATTGGATTTATTGCAACAACAACTGTCGTTGAAATATATGCGATAGTTTATTTGCAACGACATTCATTTGTTGCAATATATATAACATTTTTGCAACGACTTTTTTATGTTGTAAAATATTGATTGAATTTATTGCAACGACTATACTTGTTGCAAATATTTATATTATTTTAACGCAACAACAAGTTATTGCAAAAGAAATTATCGGCAATTTTTTGCAATGAATTTATTATTGCAATTATGTATTTTTTGTAATGATAAAGTGTAATACTCCCAAATTGAGTATAATGTTATAAGGATTGATATAATTACTTATATCAATATAGTATACAATTCTTTTGGTGATTCTATCTGAAGAACTCAACAGTTAAGTGTGATTGCCATGAAGCAATTTTCAGGATTGATGACCCTTTTGGAAAGTTTCGGAAAAGATTCATTTTGATCTATGGGACTAGTCGATCAATCCAAAAGCTCTTTACAATAGCCCTCACAGTTCTTGTGGGCCTAGGTGGCTACCAAGTGGTCCTGCATGGTCATTTCAACTCGAGATGTTAGAAATTTGTGGGTGTCGAGTGCTATCAAGTAACACCTATATGGTCGTATTGACTCGGGGTATTTTGTAATTTTTTATTTCTAAAGTATATTCAATTTTTTGCAACAACATAAGCTGTTGCCATTAATGTGTTTTTTCAACGACAAATATTGTTGTTATAATATTCTTTTTTTTTGCAACAACTTTTGTTGTTGCAAATAACAAGCTTTCGCAACGACATAATTTATTGCCAAACTAAAACCAATTTTTTTCAACGACAAAATTCGTTGCTAATTACAGGTTTTTGCAACGACATAAATTGTTGCCGAAGTAGGATCAATATTTTGTAACGATAAAAGTCGTTGCAATATATAAACACATGTAGTTAGATGAAGTGATGTATTGCAACGACATTTATTTGGCAACGACAATTTATATTGCATTTAATTACTTTTTGCAACGACATGACGTGCAACGATGCTACAACAAAAAATATCGTTGCGATATATATTTTTTGCAACGACTTTCTATCTTTTGCAACAAAAACTATCGTTACTAAAAATAGACTTTTTTGTAGTGGCTTGACCTTTCTGCTGGAAAACTATAACATTTTTTTATAAAAATCATATAAAGTATTAATCAAAATCTAACTATATGTAAAAGCATAAAAAACCTATTAATAAATACTATGTTAAGAATTCTTTAATCCTTTTCACTTCTTTTTTAAGAGTTAGCTTGGTGGCATTCCAAGTGTTTGGTAAGTTGATTTGACCCCTGAACTCCTTAGCTCTGTAAAATTGTAAAAATCACAATGATTGGATCTTGTTGTGAATTTATAAAATATATGTTGAGTTCTTTTGCTTAGTTTCTCCATAGAGTGTAATGCACTTGATTTTGATTGTATAAAAGTTATGCTATATAATAGTATGATAAATGAAGTAAATGTTATTAAAAAAAGAATAAATAGAAATTAGAATCGGTTCTTGTAGGTCTTCAAGTACAAAGTCTGTATAGTTTATAATCTACCCATACACTTTTTTTTTTGCTGAATAACTTTAAGTAGCACTACTTTGTCAATCACATTTTCCAAAAAAAAAAGGCATTCTTAGAATATATGATTGAATAATTTATCTACATGATTGAATAAGACTGTAATATTTACCAATGAGTCTTGTGCATTCCACACTTTGTATCTCTTTAAATGGTGTGAATGTGTAAAGAAATGTGTGGAAGGTTACTTATTTTTCAAATAGATGAGTGCTCCTGTTGAAGAAAATGATAAAGTTTAATGAAGTTGTTTTTATTCTTATTTGGTTGTCGGCAACAATAAATTTATTTATGTAATACAACTTTCCTTCCTCAAGTTTAGCTATGTATTCTTGTATTTGTGCCCTACAAATTGTTATGTGTACTCTTGTTTCCTAAATTGAAATTTTTGTTTTTAGCATTATATAAGGACAAGGTAAACATTGTAAATTGAAACTGGAATATTTATTGATTTAGTCTCTATTTGATTTTAAAAATGTTTAAGGAAAATAAAATTAAAATTAAAATATTTTCTTTCAAACTTTTCTTAAAGAAAATTAAATAGTTAATATTGAACAATTTTATTCCTTATTCTTTTTATATTTCATTATCTTATGTAAACCAAATATAATTTTTTTTTATTTTCCATGAACCAAATGGAGTATTAAGAATTACCTCACTATCATGGAATACAAATTCCAATGAATAAGCGTATTCTCTATTAACAATTATTGTCCTTTCATAAAGGTAGTTTAACCTTAATAGCAAAGTCCATCTAGTATGTGTGTTGGATTTATTTAAATTACATAAATTCATACAAGTCTAAGTCTTGGAGAGAAATGGATACATTGAGATTTTGACACTTGAAAAGTTAGTGGTCATAGATTTTTTTAAACTTTGTTTAACTCTTTACGTGGACTACGTAAAATAAAGTCATTTATTTTTTTTATTATATTAACAAATGCACAGAATATCTTACCAAATTGTGCAATGTTTTAGGCGGGAAAGCTTTTTTTTTTATTTCCTAATTTCATGATTATCTGAAGCTTCAATTAATTTCAATTAACTGAAGCTCTTATTTTTCATATGAGATTATAGAATTTGGTATTTCACGGTGGTTTCCTAACTTGGATAACTATTTGCAACATCTTGTTTTGAGCTGTAAAGGGGTTCACTTCACGGAGTTAAAGTATCTGCAGTTTCCCTTTTCGCAGAGCCGCCTCATATAAATGTCTTGGTTTAAAATATAAATAGGCCGATCTTATTTCCTTTTCACTCGATGCGTGGTTTAAGACGATGATATTCTAAGTTAGCATTGAGCTCAACCAAAAAGAGAGGAAATAATCGAATCTTCTCTGCCGTGGGCTTTAATACTGTAGTACACGTGTTAATTTGGGCAAGCTAGTGGGCATTTGATTGGTTATGTCAGTAAAAGCTATCCCTGATATTTGTCGAGACAGTTTGAAGCAAGCAGCCATCACCCGTACGGTACGGGCCGTACCCTACAAGTCAGCTAATCTTAGACTTTGTACACTGGAGCACCGAGCGATAAACCAAGCAGGAATTAAACTCAAAATCAAAGTAGCCTGAACAAAATTCTATCGGACCTCCTTCAGCGAATAACCAAAAATTAACGAAGCAACCACACAGATATTGTAATTAAACTCGGTGCAAATGGGGGAAGGATGGTCAGATTTTCATATGAAGAAAATGCATGACATATAGAACAACAAGGCAGAGGAGAGTCTGCTCAATCAACATACATATCCCAGAATAATCATTAGAAATACAAGCATTATGATATATAAGAGAACAGATATCACGCTAGATAATAAGCCATCTAACCACTTTAGTACTCGTCTCCGTCGTCGTCCTCGCCCTCAACGCCCTCAGCCCCAACCTCCTCATAGTCCTTCTCAAGAGCAGCCAAATCCTCACGAGCCTCAGAGAACTCTCCTTCCTCCATACCCTCACCAACATACCAGTGCACAAAGGCACGCTTAGCATACATAAGATCGAACTTATGGTCAATTCTGGAGAACACCTCAGCAACACTGGTGGAGTTAGAGATCATGCAAACAGCCCTCTGAACCTTAGCAAGGTCACCACCAGGGACAACAGTTGGAGGCTGGTAGTTGATACCACACTTGAATCCAGTAGGACACCAATCAACAAACTGGATGGTCCTCTTGGTCTTGATGGTGGCAACAGCAGCATTGACATCCTTAGGGACAACATCACCACGGTACATGAGACAACAAGCCATGTACTTTCCATGGCGTGGGTCACACTTCGCCATCATAGAGGAAGGCTCAAAGGCACTGTTGGTGATTTCAGCGACAGAGAGTTGTTCATGGTAAGCCTTCTCAGCTGAGATAACAGGGGCGTAGGAGGAAAGCATGAAGTGGATCCTCGGGTATGGGACAAGATTGGTCTGGAATTCGGTCACATCCACGTTCAAGGCTCCATCGAACCTCAAGGAAGCAGTCAATGAGGAAATGACCTGAGAGACGAGGCGGTTCAAGTTGGTGTAAGTTGGACGCTCGATATCAAGAGAGCGCCTGCAGATGTCGTAGATGGCTTCATTGTCAAGCAGCACTGCAACATCAGTGTGCTCAAGGAGGGAGTGAGTCGAGAGGACACTATTGTAAGGCTCAACAACAGAGGTAGACACTTGGGGTGACGGGTAGACGGTGAAACCCAGCTTTGATTTCTTTCCATAGTCAACTGAAAGACGCTCCAGGAGAAGTGATCCCAGACCAGATCCAGTACCACCACCAACAGCATTGAAAACCAGGAATCCTTGAAGGCCGGTGCAATTGTCAGCCAACTTCCTGATGCGGTCGAGGCAAAGATCAACAATCTCCTTTCCAACTGATGCAACACACAGACACATTAGCAAACACGAACTGCTTTCCGCCATCAGCTAGAAATTTAAAAAAAAAAAAAAAAACTAGGAAAAGAGAACAAATCAAAGGGAATATGAAAATTACTTGTATAGTGACCACGAGCAAAGTTGTTAGCGGCGTCTTCTTTTCCACTAATGAGCTGCTCGGGATGGAAGAGCTGACGATAGGTACCAGTCCTTACTTCGTCAATGACAGTTGGCTCGAGATCGACAAACACGGCACGAGGGACATGCTTCCCTGCTCCAGTCTCGCTGAAGAAGGTGTTAAAAGCGTCATCGCCTCCACCGACAGACTTGTCACTGGGCATTTGGCCATCAGGCTGAAAACCACAGATTTCAGACACGGACATCAGCACTTGGAGAAACAAAATGGCAGAAACTACGAGTCATTACAACCCTGAACTAGATCATCATAGCAATAACTACACTACAGGCAGGCACCAGAAAAAAAATTAATATCTGCCTCGTAGATCTAGGCATTTGAATCCAGCTATATTAGATCTAGGTTACTTTGAAATAAATATATACAATAGAAACACCAAAGCATCCCAAGAAGCACACGATAAATATATACAATAGCATTTCCAGGACCATTTCGCATTCCTTGAACAGATCCAGCATTCTTTTCACAAGGTAGGCAATCATAACATCTTTCCGATTCAAAAAACCAAAGGCTTCATTTGAGGCGCGGATGTTCAAATCTCATTTAGATCTGAACCATACCACAATGTAATTGAGAAAAGCCTAGATCTAATAGGTAGACGAAGAGACAACATACAAAATGGACCATCAAGCATCACGTGGATACAAATTGCCAGCAGTAAGAATGGAGACTTACTTGGATACCGTGCTCGAGACAATACAGCTCCCAGCAAGCATTTCCGACCTGGATACCGGCCTGACCGATGTGGATTGAAATGCACTCTCTCATTTTCCTCAGAATATATTGCGACCTAAATATTTACAAAGAATTGATTGAAACCCTAGACTAGAAGAAGAATAAGGAAGGCGAGGTTTGAAAAGAAGAGCGTTTATGAAGACGCTCCCCGTCGATGCCTTTGATGCGGTCCTGTTCTTAGTTCGGATGTTTTATATAGAGGTTACAGCGATTTGAGGGATGATTGCTAACCAGGGTTAGCTGACTGAGGTTAGAAAAAAGTGGGGTACGCGCCAGCTGGAAACGGGTATTATTGGATTGTTGCTATTGTACGTTATTATTATTACTAATTTACTATTATTATTATTTTTTTATGGTGAGATTGTATTGTTATTTGTTGGTACTTGGTAGAACTAAAGGGTGATGTTTAAGTTTAACCATAGTTGATATTGGCAATTGGGGCCCCCTCCTCTATCCTGCGTTTGAATTTGAATCTGTATTAAAAATAGTTGTGGGTTTCTCTGTATTTGCTTAACTGCCGGATACTTCTATATTTTTCCGGTATTTTCATAAAACGAATAAATAAGACCGGATAAAGTTTATTAGACCCGACTCAAATAATTAGATTAGAATATTGATCTGAATTAAAAATTTTAATTTAATTTTAATTTAAAAATCTAAAACAATCCAAATTAATTTGAAGTTGATACGAATTTAGTCAATTTAATCGTGATCCGTATCGAAAATAATCTAAAGTAAAATAATATAATTTGAAAAAAACGTGACTTGAACCAAACTAATATTTAAACATAAATTTGATAATAACATAACTTCAACTTACATAACCCAAAATCATCTTATTTGAACCTAATCCATAAGTGGATATAATTCTAAACTTAATCTAAAGTAAAGTCATATTTGATCTGTAAAATTAATATTTTATCTTATATAAATTAATACATAAACAACAATAAACTATTTTATTAATCAAATTTTATGTAAACAAAAGTATAAAACACATAGAACAATAAATGAAACAAAACTAGTAAGACTTTATTATTCTTACTTTATTTTAATATTATATTAGCATCGATCATATTATATCATAAAAATTTATATTATTATTATAGTTATAATCATTATAAACATGCACATTATAATTGGAAATATAACAATTATAATATGTATTATTATAATAATAGTAGTAAATTTTATATTTATATTTCTACTACTAATAATAGTAATTATTGTATTTCTAAGGATGATAACAACAACAATGATTATTATTATAATTAACATAATAATTATAATTATAACTATTATAATAATTGTTTTACTTATGTATATAATAATTATTATAATTATAATTATAACAATAACTAAAATAATGATAATAATTTATTATTATCATTATATATTTAATAATAATAATAATAATAATTTATTATATCATTATATATATATATATATTATGAAAAAAAATATTATAAGTATAATAATAATAATAATAATAAATCACAAAAATAAATTTATTAAGTATATTAAATTAATAATAATTAATGTTAATATAGATTTTAAATAGAATTAACTTGTCCCAAATTTGATACGATCCGAAATTTATAGACACAAATTTTTCTCAACTAAAGTTAAATATGTCTTACTCATAGAATAACTCCAAAACAAACCCACATTTTCTCTAATTAAAAAAATAAGAAAGAAAGAAGGGAATCAAGTCCAAATTCATCACAATTCATGGGCAACCATTTTAAGGTCCTATTTATTAACCTATACAAATAATTTTTAATTATAAATATTTAATAATGATACTTTTACATCATTCAAAAAATGATGGATTTATATCAAGTAAAATGAGCAAATAATTGAGATTATCAAAGTAAGCCATAGATACTCCATCATTTCAAACTAATGTGATTAATTTATTTAAAAATTAAAACTAGCATTTCTTTTTACATGATCTACCATAAATATTTTTTAAATAAATAGAAAATAATAATAATGCATGTATTTAATAATCAATATATATTACTTCATTACTAGACTCATTGCTTTCACTTCTATAATTATATAAAAACAAAATTATTCTGAAAGACAATATACAGATAAAATTTTCTGTCCATTTATAGCAATTATAGCTCATAAATTAATTATTTAATATAATCATTTAGTTACGGTAATTCAATGATGCAATCACTGACTCTTACTTATACACTAGGCAACAAGTATTAAATTACCTATATTATATATGGGTCCGATAATTTTCAACAATTAATGATAAACCAAACATTATGGGCCTTTAATTATTAATTTTTTTCATATTATATTAATTAATAGTATACATTAATATACAATGAAAATATAACATTAATTGCATTACATTATAAAATATAGCATTCGAAATCATACTACAATAATAAATGGCATTTATTTGATTTACATCTTCAATTAATTTATTGTAAAAAAATAATAACAAAAAAGAAAAAAGAAGAATGAATAAAAAAAACTATAATAGAAAATAATCAATCTTTAGTATGGCAGTTATATATTGTAATGTCCAAAGTTAAACATCATTACGGACTGAAAGATTTTGATATGCAATAGCAATGAAAATAAAAGTACATTCATAATAAATGTCGTCTTCGAGGGAATGTTCTAAAATATCAAATTAGATTATGTACTCCCTTATTCACTTAATTGTCATTTCCATATATAGTGTATTATTTTATTATTTAATCTTTTAACTAATATTTTATCATTTATAACAATCATAATATCTTTTCATAATTTTATTACTTTCTATTTTATTTTTAGTACTTATTATTCCATAATTCATTATTACAATATGTTAAACTTTTCTCGAATATCATTTATGATCTCGTGCATCGCACAAGCAAATGATACTAGTAAGTCATTAAAATGGATTTAGATTGAGCCAAACTTTTTATATCTAATTATTACTATTTTGCTCACTCAATTTTCAAGTATAATGTAAGATGCCATTTAATATTCGATTAAATTTAGGTTATACTTTCATCCCAACAAAAGTCAATGCATAATTCCAATAATATAATTTACGAAATTATTATTAGAAGGAAATATAAATAAATTAATCAAGCATTTATTGTAGCAATGCATTTAGCCCAAATTTCATTACTTCCGGCAAGGATCTCCGACACCTCTTCTTGAAAGATATCATCTTTGGCGACCTTATAAATCATAAAATTGTGACATTCTAAGCCAACGTTTACCATTTCTTAGAAACAAATTTTCTTAATGTTTTGATTTTTAGAGTGGAAGATATAGAAATAATCTCACTAGCACATTCATTGCCAATATCTTTTTAACAAAACTTTACAATATAGAAAACAAGATGATTGGAAAGCAACTCATAAGGTGGAGTTGCATCTTTATGAAAACAATATGTCTGGTTTAGGTACCATTGTCAACCCTATCTTAGACCAACATAACTGAGGTAAATCGTGGGATATGTCTCGAGAGTACATGAAACACGTATTTGTGATCGTGGGTTCCTACAAAGAGCTAACTACCAGTGACTTTTTTCACTGACAAAAATAGAACTCCTACACTACGGATATCCATATTACTATATCATTTCTTCCTTGAAATCCTACGTGTCCATTCACCACCTAAGATATGCCCCAGGGAAATGGAGTTGCTTCCATATGGCATGCACCCATGGGACATTCTAGATGAGACCTCTGCCTCATCCTATGATTAACATGCCTCCTTCGAGGACGAGGAGGTAGATTTTATCAAGGTATGTACTAGTGGTAGTTGTCAAGGAGGGATGACATTAGAAGGTATAAGGGATAGTATCAATATCCCCTTATAGATTTGGTGGAACTCCTGTAGAGTATAAATGGATCATTTGTGCAACACCATGAAATTTACTATTGATTTTTTTTTTTGTTTTAACAGAAGCAAAATAATAATGAATTTGGTGTTATCACCATATTCAATATAAGTTTGACTTACCATACCATCCTTAGACCGAATATAAGGCAAAAAAATAAAAACTTAAAACATCTTAAATAGAGAATAATAAAAATTTCATAAACTTAGATAAGATTTTGAGGTTAACTTCAAGTATAATATAACAAAATAAAATTAAAAAAAATAATCTCATGGAACTAAGAGTCTAAAAAAGTATTCAGAAAAAAAAAACTAAAAATCGAATAATATGACTCTATACCCAAGCCCAAAGACAACATAGACACTCATCCCCAGATAAAGCATCATAAGCAACAACGTCATCCAAGTGACCCTCATTGACCTGTACAACAAAGTCTGGGACATATATTCGTGAAAATAAGTAGCACCTATGAAAAGTATGATCATTACACTACATATTAAGTAAGGTAACAATATACTCATAGCAAGGCATACAAACATATAAGGTCACATTAAATAAGTATGCATATTGATAAAAGATAATATAATGCAAGAGAAGAACTAAACCAGAGTTCCATTGTTAGGTATAATCATAATCCATTTTCTTATTTACATTGAGTGTAGGGACCCCCAATATTATTAATTATGTGGAACAGACTAAATCCCCGATTGAAAGAAACACTATTGAGCTACTATTATCGTCTAGTAGCATGGACATAACACCTCCTAAGAAAATACGCTCTTGGCACCTATTCTTAAATTAGTGGGATGGTTTGAAGCACCCCTCAAGTTAAAAAAAAATGCTCCTAAGTCACTATTATCGTTCGATTGAATCGGCACAACACCTTAGTCCTGACTCGCATTATATTTTCACTTTAAGTGATTAATATATTATTAATTATTACTTATTTTGACATCATCATCCAAGCATAGAAATATGCAAAGGCTCATAATCTAGACTTAACATAATTATACAAGAAACATGCTGAAATACCCCAAAAACCCTAATTTAGGAAATCCTGGCTGAATAGGGAATTATTAGGAAATTAATTAAAGTAAACTACTTTTAGTGAAATAAATGGGAATTAATTAGAATAAATCAAGAAGGAATTTATAAGTGTGTAAATAGGAGGAATTGTGGTATTTTAAGTTAATTAAGGTTTTTATTTTAGAAATTTATTAAATACATTAATTTATTAAAAATAGGAAGGATAAAATAGTTCAAATTAATATAAAATTTACAAATAATTTAATTAGAGAAAAATTTAAGTGTTTTGTTAATTAAAATGGAATTTAAGAAGATTTTTCCATAAACCCCTAAATTAACCTAAAAATAGAATTTAATTATTGTTTTGATAATTATATTTTATTAAATACCCCAACTTACCCAGATTATACTAATTAAGCCAACCCCTAATTTTCTCCCTTTTTCCTTTTTCCCTTTTTCCTTTTTCTCCCTCCTTTTTTATTTTTCCTTTTTCTTTCGTCCCCTTCTCCCCCTTATTTTCCCCTGGCCTGGGCCGGCCTGCCAGGCCCAGCACCCTTTCTCCCCCCCTCGCGGCCCGTTCCCCTCCTGCGCCCCTCTTCTTTTTTTTCCCCGGCCGGTTCGGCCCGCCCCGTTTCCGCCTTTCTTTTCTTTTCCGCTGGACCGCCGGTCCAGCCTTCTTTCTCTTCCACCCGCGTCGTCTTCCTCCTTCACCGCCTGCAACACGAAAGCCATGGCTGGGAAGGAAAGCCTGCAACCACAGCCATTTCTCCCGTCTTTTCGCCCTGTTCATCCTCGTTGTCTCCCCTATAGATTGGACTAATCGATCCGTTTATTTTTCCCGCACGAAACCTCTCTCTCTCTATCTCTCTCTCCCCGGCGAGTCTCAGTCTGCAACTGCAGACCTGCACCGGTCAGCCTCGCCGGACACGCATCCACCTAACCTCCGACCCACTCTCGCATCCTTGTCGTTTCCCCGTTCCGTTTGGCCTATAAATAGCCCCGAAGATAGCCTGAATCGGGTTGGAAATTTGGAACCCAGAAACTCAGCGCCACACACCGCCCCACCTTTAGTCGCCCGTTCCTCCGCCTTCGGCCACCGTTGCCGCCTGCCCGCACCACCACGATCCTCCCTGCACCGCCCTCTACACAACCGACCACCTTAGCCTCCTTGCCTTGCCCCGCACGTGCCGCCTTGGCCGTGCGAAATTACCCTCCCGAATAGCCCTCGACCCCCCCTGTGCCACCTTCGTGCCGCCGCCACCGGCTGTGCCGCCGCCCACAGCACCGCCACTACCCCCCCAAAACAACCAGCGGTTCCTACTCTACCACCCTTTACCTCCCATTTCCCCTAGCTTCCCCTTCCCTAGCCTCCACCTCCATTTTCCCCTCTCTCCCTTCCTCCACCGCCACCGCCGCCGCTGCTGCCGCCGCCGCTGCTGCCGCCGTCGCCGCCGCCGCCACCACCTCTGTCAGGTTGCCAACACCCTGAACCCTAAGTCTTAAAAAAAATAATAATAATAAATAAATAAATAAATAACATAAGTAAATAATAATAATGAATAAATAAATAAATAAATAAAAGTGATTAGTGGTTTAATATTATTAACTACTATTATTAGTATTATTATGATTAATATTAACATTATCATTATTATTACTAATATTATTATTATTACTAATACTACCACCCTTATTATTATTATTATTATTATTATTATTATTATTACTATTATTATTATTATTAGTGTTATTATTATTATTTATATTATTATGAGCATTACTATCATTATTACTACTATTATTATTGTTTTTATTATTATTATCATTATCGTTACTGTTACTATTCTTATGGCTATGTTATTATTATTATTATTATTATTATTATTATTATTATTATCATTAGTGTTATTATTATTATTATTAGTACTGTTATTATTATTATTGTTACTATTAGTATTATTATTATCACTATTATTACCATTATTATTATTATTGTTATTATTTTACTATTAGTGTTATTATTGTTATTATTATCAGTATTACTATCATTAGTACTATTATAGTTGTTATTATTACTATTATTACTATTATTATTATTATTATTATTATTATTATCGTTACTATCCTTATTATTATATTATTATTATTATCCTTGTTATTATCTTGTTGTTGTTGTTGTACTTAACGCATTTATTATTTTATTGATTATTACCATCGTTATTATCCTTAACGTTATAGTTTAATATTACTACCTTAGTATTTTCGTTATGCTTAGTATTGCCACAACTATTGTATTATTACTATTATTGTGATTATTATTATTGTTATTCTTATTATTGTTATTTTCATTATTGTTATTATTGTTACTATCATTATTGCTATCATCACTACTATTTTTACTATGATTAATACTAGTGTTATTATGTTTACTTTTCTCACTAATATTATTATCGCTATTATCCCTATTAATATTATTTCTAGTACTCTTACCATCCTTTGTGTTATTACTATTATTATTATTATTATTATTATTATTATTATTATTATCGTTGTTGTTATTAATATTATTATAGTATTTATTATTATTATTATTATTATTATTATTATTATTAATATCATCATCATCATTATCGATATTGTCATCTAAATGGTTATGGTTATGTTAGTATTTTATTATTATCGATAATATTACTATCACTAATGCCAGTGTGATTTCAATTATTATTATCATCGTCATTATCATTATAGCCTTTATTATTCTTATTATGAGTATTATTATTATAAGTAGTCTTCTTACTATTGTTAGTATTATTAGCAAATATTATTAATAATATCGAAACCCTCACCCTAATACGCTGAATTTTGCTAAAACCTACTTTAATTAGTGATAATCCGTTTAAGCTATCGTAAGAGTAGTAATAACCTACCCCTTTATTTATAAACCCCATCATTAATATTAGCCTTGGTATTAGGCCATAATAGGGGTAAGATGAGAATTTTGATAATTCTGGTAGAGGGAGATTAACCCTAAGTATTCCCTCTTATAGGTAAACCGGGTCAAACCACCGGAGGTATAGGAGCGTGCTCCAAGCCCGGCGCCGATTTAGGTAAGGACGTAACTAAGGCCGCTTGTGTGTATTACATGTTTTATTTGCCATGGATGCCTCGTGTGGTTTATATGCCATATTATGTGCATGTTATCTGTTCTACCGTGTAGCGCAACATGGAACCGAGGTACGTTTCCGTACTCTGGCTTATATGTACTAAAATGGCATGATATAAGGATGAAATGGTGTGATGTGACATGCATGCTAGAATGTTTCGATGAGGAGTTGTGGAGTGGGGGCTTTGAAAGAGAAAAATAAGCAAATAGGAAAACCAAAGGGAAGTATGTTGGCTAACGCAGGTAAGAATGACCTAGGCAAGTTATGATTAATGAACGGATGAGAAAAGGGGGGATTAAATAAATAGGAGAGTAGAAGAAAGTAAAACTACTTGGAGAACACTAGGGTTTGCATGGGAATGATAGAGTTGGCATGGTGGAAGTGTTAGGGTTTGCATGGGGTGGTTAAGGTCCGCATGGGGGCGAACATTACGTATGGAAAGTTACCTTGGGCGTGGGGAAGGTAACGGAAATTTGTTTGGGAGTATTGGAGGCTCGAGGTGAAAAATAGTACGTGGGATAAAATAAGGGTACATAGGGACCGAATAGGGTTTGGGATGGAAACCCTAATTTGAGGAGGTAGAGAAAAAAAAAGGAAGATAATAAGAATTTATGGGGAAGAGTGAAGTATGTGGGGGAGTTGAGTTGAGGGTCATGATTTGGGTTTCCGATGCGAGAAGTATGTTAAATACAAAGGGTGTTAGTGGCTTAATATAAGCATAGGAGACAGCTCGGTGACCTAAACCGAGTGAGGATATAGATAAGATTGGATGTGTGACCTGTGTCTTATGTGCTGTGGATGCCTTATATGAATGCTGTGTTGTATTCTAAATATTGTTATCTTACTTGTTTCGTGGGTAATGTGGCTTGGAAACAAGACATGTACTTATGTTTTTATTAACATGTGATAGTACGATTATGTTGTCAGTTGATGTGATTTGTTGAGAACTCTGGCCATGCATGAAAAAGATATGTCCTCGAATAAGATACATTAAGACACTAATGACTTACAGAGAAAGATGTTGAGCCGAACCCAGACCGGTCCACCGGCTATAATAGTGGCAGGGTATTTTACCCTCGCGACCGTTCCACCGGCTATAATAGTGGCAGGGTATCTTACCCTCGCGACCGTTCCACCGGCTATAATAGTGGCAGGGTATCTTACCCTCGCGACCGTTCCACCGGCTATAATAGTGGGGGATTTCGTGCTCAACAAACTAAACATAAAAGTGATAAGTCATGGGAAAGATATAAATGGTTACAGTTGAATACCTTGTGAGTCGGAGCCGGACCGGTCCACCGGCTATAATAGTGGCAGGGTATCTTACCCTCGCGACCGTTCCACCGGCTATAATAGTGGGGTTCCCGCACTCACATGGTCTGGATAAGACGATGATCGATTATAATCAGAGACCTGATAAAAGAAAAAGTGATATCTGGTTCATAACTGGTGCTGTTAATATGTGTTATCGCATTCTATCTACGTATCTATGCTATGTCTGCTATGTTATGTATCTTTGTGTGTGGGCCTTAGCACCTACGCCCTTACTCAGTACTGGACCCGTACTGATACTACACTGGTTGAATGGGTTCTGTGATGATCCACCAATGGTGGGGAGCAGACCTTTGATGCAGGTTTTGATCGGTTGCTATTGGGGTGGAAGGTTGACTTGAGTGAGTAAGTGGACCGGACATTTACCTTCGGAATTGGTTTTGTGTAATCGTATTCGTCTTGGAAGTCACAAGGGTTGTACTTAAATTTTCAAGGGTTTTATCATACTTACTATTCCGTTGTTTTAAGTACTCTGATATATGGACCTTTTAAATTGTATTTCGGAATGTAACTTTTTACCTTCGCACTCTGACTTTGTAGAACTCGTGTTTTATGAATGATTTGTTCTGGTTTTATTCTTCCTAGCCTTAGCACTTAGTATCGGGTTGGTAGCTATGGATCGACCTGGTACTGAGTGTGGCGGTAATGCCCCCGAGTTTACGGTTTTATTTCTCTTGCTTCCGCTAAAACTTTTGATTTAAACGAAATTTTTCAGTAGTAAATTTGGGGGTGTTACACATGCAGCACAATCACATGATGATCGGGACATCTTCCAAGGAAAAGGTCATAATTCTCCTTAAGAAAACCCTAATTTTACAAGATAAATATAACTTATTCCATAAGACTCATCTTATCACTAAATTTATTACACCATTCTAAAAGAACATCATTAACAACATATCCAAAAATTAAGGCCATACTTCAATGTTTGACACATGTGATAACGTGTGTGTCTCTATATTAAGTCCATTTCCACTTTAGAAATACTAAAGTTTCATATTTAACGCATATTAACTAAAGTACCATTTTTTCCCCAAAAGCCTTCAAGTCTTATCTTATATTATCGTATCATACCTTATCGTCATTTGATCATAATGCTTATGAAAAAATTTATAGCTCTCAATAATTATCGTGCCATAATTATTTTTCACATTATCATAAAATGACCAAAATACCCTTATGAGAGCAACAATACCTAAGTTTCCACAAACCCTACAAATTCAACAACATTAATTTCCCACCATTAATTTATTACATCACCATACCACTTAACCACATTCATTACCCACTTTCCATACTTTATCAACTGCACATTACAATACCATAGACCATGCTGCCACACTTAGGGTTTCAAGATAAGACGTATCCCATGATATACCACATAAGCACATGCTTTCTCATATTACTCGGTTTCCATCATATGATATTACTTGATTTTATAATAACATTAACAATATGACGTTATCAATATAATTAGACCAACATGATAATACACACAAAATACACATAGCATTCAAAACTTTATAACTATAACATGTATCCTTACCTAGCTAACACCAATCTCTAAGCAAGTAAAAGGCCTAAGCCTCTACCTCCAAAGCCATAGGAGAAACATCTAAGTCCAAGAGAAAATACGCGTTTAGAGTATAAGAAGATCGATCAAGAAGAAACAAGGTGAGAGAAAATAAATTAGGGAAGAGAGAGATACTGAGAGTGGTTGCCAAGAGGAACAGAAAAGAAACCAGTGTGCTCGGTAGTACAACATCTAGCTAAGACCGAGAGGAAAAGAGAGGAAGAACTAAGCTCAGTAACATGACCAAGATAGAGAAAGAACACCTACTCCGTGAGTTGGCCCACTCAACAAGTTGACCAACTTGGAGAGTTAACTCGCTCGATGTGGCAGGCCAAAATAAAGGAACAACACAGCTTGGCCGAGGGGTGAAAAAGCATAAGGGATCTGATTGGATCAAAAATGGTAGGAATGGCTCGGATGAAATAACAAAAAATAACTTGGATGGAATTGGAGATGGTATGATGGTGTTGATGACAGGATAACACCAATGATTGCGAGGAGTGGTGGCTAGAAAATTGCTTAGAATTTGGTGAGGGAAACTTTTAGAGACTCCGAGAGAGAGAGAGGATAGAGTTGGTGGTTAAAATAAATGAAGTAAGGAGAGAGAAAAAGAGGGGTATTTATAGGTGAAGGGTGATGTGGGAACAACTAGGATGACCGAGGCATTTGGGCAAAATTTCCCCACAACACATCCCTAATAAGATCGGATGGGACAAAGGTGATAATGATGCTAGGCCTAGGTAGACCTATGGTTGTAGGCTAAGTAGTAGGGATGGCAATGGGGTGGGATGGGGCAGGTATAGTGACCCCATCCTTATATCCAAACCCAATAAGTAAAAGAATCCCCGAACCCACTTCGATCCTTGAATTTTTCTTATTAGGGAATCCCAAACCTGATTCTCATAGGAATTAAATATCCATATCCAACCCAATCCCTAATCTATTTTCCATCTTTGATTCATTCCCTAACTTTGAGACCCGACCCAATACCCAATCCCATCCCTGATAGCCTATCCTATTATATTACAATATACTTCTAATTTATATTATATAAAAAAAATATAAAATATATATATAATCATACAAAAAATATTCAATATAGGTTTAGGGATGGGGACACCAAGCCCGAATCTAATCCCTAAAATCTCTTATCAAATCTGAACTTGAATAGGGATTCACCGTGGGGGCCTTGAAGCCATGGGGAAAATTTCTTTCCCTACTAGACAATAATAATTTCAGCCAGGAAGGGAAAACTACACAGGAGAAAGGGAACTAGAGGGCCAAATAGGAAGAGAGAGAAAAAAAAGAGGGAGAAGGGAAAGGAAAGAAACAGAAAAAGAAAAAGAAAAAAAAGAATAGTGTAGGATTAGGATAAATTTGGTTTAAATTAGAATTAGAGTGTTAGAGTAAGATTAAAATACTAATTATCCGGGATTATTGATAAAAAAAGGGCATTACACTTTATCTTGAAGGTTCACAAGTGCACTTGAGGTCCCATATTTAAGGCACGAGATTCTCATCCTAACCAAGTTTTCTTCCACTTTAATTAATTAATATTTCATTCAAAGTTGTCACACTTAACACAAAGAAGGATATGAAGATTTACACATAAATCAATTCAATAATCTAATCAATCCAATTTAACCATAAGGGTCACAATAATATAAATCCCTAGAAAACTAATAGTTAAGCATTAAGCCATAACCCATTCACTTAACCATTTTAATTCAATTTTAATCTTTATATTTAGTTTTTCTCAAAAGTTAACATAAAATCAACAATAAATGATATGGTTAAAGGCCAACTATTATTCACAAAGGTTATCCTGAGTCCAATTATTCAACACTTACACAATCTTAACCACTTATGACCAAAATGCCCTTATATACCAATTATATAACACCCTAAAATTTATTACTAAAAAATTATTTTACAGAAGCAATAATGATAAAATAATGGGTGTTAAGATGAATTCAACTTAAAAAAGATACTCCCTATACCAATATATGTTAGATGCAAGGCTAAAAAGTAATTCATATCTAGAGATTAGGTATGAGAAGCACTTGATCCCACGAAGATACAAAAGTACAAAACAAAGAGAAGATAACAAAGACATGATAAAATAGATAACCAAAAGTATAGAGAAAGAGAGAAAGATCCGGATAACCAAACAACTTTAGCATGCCAAATGAACATTCACCGCAAGCAATACAACAAACACATCAATTCAATAATTACCTGCAAAATAAGGTAACAAATGCTCATGGGAATAAGCAACACTCATAAAAGGATGATCAATACTTGTTTATTGAGTAAGGTAACAATACACATTAATAGGTTAAGGTATGCATAATGTATATGGTTCATATGGTAAGAAAGATAATATATATGTGTGTGTGCTCATGATTTGAAGTGACTCAAGAGCATAGTTATTAAAATCCTAATTTAATTCTACAATTCTACAATTATGTGATCCAAAAATCATAAAATGATTCACGATCCTAGGTAGAATATTAAAGTAGTCAAATAATTATGGAAGGTTATGATCCTAAAATTGATCTCCAAATATATTTCCCCTCTTATTCCACATATACTTATTTTTTTAATCCTATAACTCTTAGCCCTTTATTATTTTGCAACATATGATTAATATACCACTAAAACAATAAAGTTGATTGCTAATATAAAATGTTGATAAAGAATGTGATATCCTTATAAATGGTAAAATGAATATATTAAATTTTATAATATTATTAATTATTAAATTCTATTGAATTCAAGATTAATATTTTTTCCCTTTTTATGGTCATGTTAGCATCATAATGTAAACAAACTTTAGTTCATACTTTACACATGTTTTATATAGTAGCTTAATGTGTGTGCATATAGCCAAAACTCCTTTCCTTTTATTTTTTATCTTGATTCACCAAAATTTATAAATTTAAAATAATTTTTTTGAGTCTTATTATCTTAAATGACAGGAAATATTGTCTTCTCATTACTGCCTTCATTATCATTCACTTTCTTCATTCTTTGTGTTTTTTTAGGGCTAACAATATTATATATTTTGATCATAATGAATTGTATATTATCTCTACCTATAATCTCATCATATTTTTCACATCTTATTTAAAAATTTATTTCTGATGATGTTAACTTAATATAGTTCCTAATATGTATAACAACTTCAATAATTTATGTTACTTGTAAGTTGCCACAACTCAATCAGTGGTTATATGAGAGCTTAAAAGTGTAATTATTGTGTTATTTTAACTTAAAATTTTTATTTTATAAATTTAAATATATAAGTTTCATATTTTTATGATTTTTGTATCCGATTTTGAGCCTCCTAACCTGTAACACTCCAAAATTTTATAATTTTTGTTTTCGGGTGTTTAGTAATTTTATTCAACAAAACTAACTTTTAAACCATAACCTAATTATTTTAATAATAAATTTTGACTCATAACGTAAATAAATTCTTAAATATTTTTTCTGATTATTTTACTTTTTTTCCTTCCTATTAAACCTATCATAAGCCTAATTATTTATACCCGATACCCTACTCTATCTAAACTAAACCTAAAACTAAAATAATATATATGTATGTGTGTGTGTGTGTATATCCCTACCCTACCATACTATTTTTACCCCCTAATTACCCAATGTCGTGTCATGTTCTTTTTCTTCTACTCCAATCCTAACCCTTGCATTCAGCTTACCTTACGCCACATCCATAACCCTCACCTATACCATCCCTCTCGCTTATCCTTATCACCCTACCCTTTGCAACCGACCATGCTCCATCACTTCCCACACCCATCTAACTCACCCTTCATGCATATATACATAGACACCCCTTCCTCTCTCAACCAAACCCGTCTCCTTGCCTTTATCCATTTCAGCCTACACCGTTCGCAACCTTCCCCAGCACCTCTTCCTCTCTAACTCAATGAAACTAACCACTAGTCTCCTTCTTCCTCTCTTTTCTCTGTTCAAAATTTCCCAGCCTACCGGCACCCAAACACACCACCACCTAGCAGCCACAACCACCTAACCCACATATGCACCTCCACCACTACTCTTCTTCTTCTTCCCCGGACCTATTTTTCCTCACCACCACCACATGCAGCAACACCTATCGCCTCCATCACCAACCCAGCCTCCACCATTAGCCACCACCATTTTCCTTCGTTCCCTCCTTCTTCCTCCTCCTCTACCACCCTGTCTTCCCTTTCTTCCTCCCCTATGGCACCTTTTGCCAATCCCTACCCCTACCCCCGCCACCATACACCGTCCTTATACCCACATTTAAGGGAATGATAGTTTTTGCCATTGCCACCCCCTCCACTCGAAGATGCTAGCTCCTCCACCTTACAGCCTCCTCGCACGACCCCAAGTAGACACCCCCAACCACCTCCATGTAGCCTTTCATCCTTTTCCTCCCCTCGACACACCCTGCCTCCACTGTCTCTGCTCAACCACCCCATCCCCCTCCATTTCTGCCACCACTGCAGCTCCTCCCAAACTTCCTACCTCTAGCTATAGCCTCCACCCACTACTGCACCATCACCCTATAGCCACCCTAACACCACCTTCCCTTTTCTTCTCCTCTTCCTTTTTCTTCTTCTCCTTTCCCTTCTTTGCACCACCTCTTCCTGCAGCCTACACTATCACTGCTGCCGCCTTCAACCCTCCTACACCACACCATCCAGCCACTACCATCTCCACCCCCATCTCCTACACCCAATGGCAAAACCAACCACCATCTCCAATCCCTTGCACAGAGCCATTTCCCCCCTCCCTTACATGCATAGCTCACGCTACGCATGTAGTGTGAGTTATGTTCTGGTTCTAAATTAATTTTGGTAATATTTAATATATAGGGGTAGTCTGGTAAATTTGTATTTAATAAATATTTTGAATAAAAATTATTATTTCATCGATCAAATATTAATATGATATTGTGATATCATTTTTAGGTATAAAAATTTTATTAACGGAGCCTAATCATTTTTAGATGGTTACCAGTAAAGTTTGCTTTTGCTAGAAATTAGGTAACCTTTTTACTCCACTAAAATGTTTGGATATAGTATGATAGCACATTAGAGTTTTGACATGTAATTTATATTAGACATAACTTGTTACAAATAATTATGTGATTATTGGTGTTATCTTAAAAAATCAAAAAAGAAGACATGTTATCCTGTATAAAATGTCATGTGTGCGAAAGTGTGATTAAAAGAGATCTGATTAAAAAGGGTCTGATGTTGGGGAAGTGGTGTTGTATGTTATGTGCATGTAAAATTTTTAGGTTAAGTATGGTTAGACACACTTGTAGTAAAATTATTACTAGCATGCGACCTAGGGGCAATTTGGTCATTTAAGCATATCATGCGACCTAGTGTTATAAATATTACTAAGAATGGATATAGGGGTTTGATGCCTTAAAAGCACATGATTCAACATGAATATCATTATTATATGGTCTAGGAGTATTTTAGTAATTTTAAATATAATACGGTAACTATTCTAATAAATATGCATGATAAGTGTTATTTGATGTTGATAATGTGAATAGGGGTTTGATGTCTTAGAAACCCATTTTTCAACATAAATATCAATATTATATGGTCTATGAGCATTTTAGTAATTTTGGGTGGACTATGGTGATTACTCTAATAAACATGCATGATAAATATTATTTGATGATAAATATAAGAATAGGGGTTTGATATCTTAGAAATACATATTTCAACATGAATATCAAGATTATATGGTCTAGGAGTAGTTTGGTAATTTTGAGTGGACTGTGGTGATTACTCTAATAAAAATGCATGATAATTATTATTTGATGTTAAATATGAGAATATAGGTTGATGTTTTAGAAACACATGTTTCAGCATAAATATTAATATTATATTTATAATTTTGAATGTACTATGTTGTATAATAAACATGCATAATAAGTGTTATTTGATGTTGAGAATGAGAATGGGGGTTTGATGTCTTAGAAACATATGTTCCCGCATGAATATCAATATTATATGGTATAGGGACATTTTGGTAATTTTGGGTGGATTATGATGGTTACTCTAATAAACATGCATGATAAATATTATTTGATGTTTAAATATGAGAATAGAGGTTTGTTGTCTTAGTAACACATGTCTCAACATGATTACTAATATTATACAGTCTAAGGGTATTTTAGGAATTTTGGGTGGACTATGATGATTACTCTAGTGAACATGCATAATAATTATTATTTGGTGTTAAATATGAGAATAGGGTTTGTTGTCTTAGTAACACATGTTTCAGCATGATTACCAATACTATATGGTATAGGTGTATTTTGGTAATTTAGAATGGACTATGATGATTACTGATGAGGGAGCAGAGTCACAGAACATAACACCGAGGAAGACGGTTACTCTACTCAGAGCGGGTGCATGAATATGGGGTATGCAGGGCTTCATGCAACGTTTATTAGCTAGCATAACATTTATTTTTAAGTACTAGTTATTGTTATTTACTTTTAGTCAACGTTTGTTAGCTAGCGTAACATTTATTTTTAAGTACTAGTTATTGTTATTTACTTTTAGTCGGTTAGTAACTAAATATTAACTAGCTAGTCTTAAGGGAATTAATGCTTTTGGGAGGGAATATGCTTGTAATATTTTGAGAAGATGCTCGGTTCCTTGGCTATATACACCATAGGAAATCGAGTAGAAACACACAATTTGAATAAGAAGAACAACCTTAAGCATTGCTTAAAACTCGAATTCTGTGTAGATTCGTCTCGAAACAAAACTAAATTTGTGTGAATGGTTTTGTTCTCAAAACCTTAATCTTTATTTCTGTGTGGTTTAAAGATTAATTTATCCTTCTATTTCCACTTGATCTTTTCCCACCTACTCCCACCAAAAATCTTCCTCCAAATCATCTCTCCATCCGATCACAGCACCACCGCCACCCTCTATCTTTTCCCTAGCCCTAAACCGCTATCCATCGAGCCCTAAACCGGTTACACCACCCAATACCACTAACCTAAACAACTCCCATCGTCGTCGAGCTTAACCCTAAACCACGCCAGCAACCTCAACGTCTCCCAGCCAGCAACAACTAATTGGCTCACTCCCTTCCCCACCAGCAGCACCTCCTCGCAATACCTTCCACCACCATCCATCCAGCAGCGTCGTCGCCATCCTCAAACCTTACAACCATCTAGTCCATCGCTTCGTCCTCTCCACTGAAGCCTCCTTGTTCTTCTCACTACAGCCTCTCACCATCATCCATGCCTTAACTCAAAATTGACTCAACCATCTCCTCCCATTTGCGAGTATCCCAAAATTCAAGACTTTCCCCTCCCAAACTACCTCGTGTTCCATCGTCATCAACCCCTTCGAATCCCCATCATCAACCTCCATACTCCATCCTCATCGAATACTCCCTATAAACTCCATCCAAGTCCGAAACTCTAACCGTACACGCATTAATTTGGTATCAGAGCCTGGTTGGGGTTAGAGTAATCAAGATCTTCAAAATTGTCCATGGCAAGTCAAGAGGAAGATTTGAGGGATATCCTCAAGACGTTGGTGGAAGATCTTAAAGAAGTTAAGATCTGTATGGGAAGAATCGAGGCTTCCCAAGCACAAGGGTCCCATATGCAACAACCCTACCGAAGAGAAACGATCGAAGTGGAGCATGCAAGGAGAACGTCCAATCGGTTGGATGACGAAGAAAGCGTAGGAGACTATGGAAGGGAACATGAGTCCTCTAAGAGGACGTATGATGACGTAGAAAAGGGGATCCATTTCGACTTACCCAAATTTGAGGGTAATCTCGACCCGGAGTCGTTCCTTGAATGGCTGCAAAATGTTGAGTCGATCTTTGAGTACAAAGAGATCGATGATGAGAAGAGATGTCGTATAGCAATCTTGAAGTTGAAGAAGTTTGCTAGGATTTGATACGACAATCTAAAGTGAAGAAGAGAATGAGAAGGGAAATCGAGAATATGGTCATGGGAAAAATTGAATAAGCACTTGAGGAAGAAGTTCGTTCCAAGAGAGTACGAGCAGGAGAACTTCATCAAGATAACCACGCTAAGGCAAGGCCTACTCGGAGTTGAAGAGTATATCCAAGAGTTCGAAAGATTGACGCTTGTATGTGACGTACAAGAGCGTGAAGAGCAAAGGTGTGCACGATTTATTGGAGGTTTGAGTATGAACCTTCAGGAAAAGGTACAAGTGTACCCTTAAGAAGTTTTCAAAGATTTGGCTAAGTTAGCCATCAAATTCGAGAAGCAGTTGAAGCGGGGCAAGGCCCCAAGTAAGCCCGCCAGTGTTCGCTACGGGTCAAACTTTAAAGAAGGATCCAAGCCACAATGGTGCAATCCACTAACACCGATGCGGTTAGAAGATTCACTCGGGAGGAAAAAGGCAGGAGCAAGTGGAGGAGAAGGTCTGCAGGCAATGCTTCAAGTGTCGGGGATATGGTCACTTCGCTCGGGATTGCTCAAACCAACGAGTGTTATCCCTGAAGGAAATCGCCAACATGGAGACATGTGATGAAAGCAAAGACCATGAGGAGGATGACACCGAAGAGCCGGAGGATGCCTTGGAAGAAGGAACCGTAAATTGTTATGTGCTGAGACGAGTTCTCCAAGTGCAAACCCGACCTCTACCTACTCAACAGGAAAGACTTTTTAAGGCCAAGTGTCGAGTGGGAGATCGAGTATGTGAGATCATCGTTGATAGCGGCTCATGCACCAACGTAGCCAGTGAGAAGATGATCAACAAGCTCGGATTGGAAACAACGAGTCACCCTAGGCCATACTCACTGCAATGGCTCAACCGCGATAAGGGCATACGGGTAACAAAACAATCTATTATCTCGTTCAAAGTTGGGAACTACGTAGATACTATTCTATGTGATGTCCTACCTATGGATGCTTGTCATATTTTGTTGGGGAGACCATGGCAGTATGATAGAAAGGTTACACATGATGGGATCCTCAATGAATACATCGTATGTAAGGATCAAAAGAAGTACAAATTGAAACCGAACGAGGATGAGGAGAGTTTGGTTAGAGAGAAAGAGGAGAATTTGAGCCGGAAGGGTAAAGAATTGCTGATTTTGAAAGAGCATGAAATGTTGAAAGCTCTAAAGGGGGAAGAAAGGTGCTACGCCCTAGTAGCAAGGGAGATCTCAAAAAAGGAGGTCGTCAACCAAGATCCAAAGCTGCAACAAATATTGAAAGAATATGCAGATGTGTTCTCAGATGAGCTACCAACCGGGTTGCCTCCTTTAAGAGGAATTGAGCATGCTATAGATCTCATGCCAGGAGCCCCACTGCCAAACCGCCCAACTTATAGATGCAACCCAGAAGAAGCTAAGGAGTTGCAAAGACAGGTACAAGAGTTGCTGGATCAGGGTTTCATACAAGAGAGCATGAGTCCATGCGGGGTTCCAACCTTATTGTTGCCAAAGAAAGATAGCACATGGAGGATGTGCGTCGACTCTAGAGCAGTCAACAACATCACGATCAAGTACATATTTCTGATGCCGAGGTTGGATGACATACTTGATGAGTTGCACGGAGCTAAAGTCTTCTCAAAGCTCGATCTCAGAAGTGGCTATCATCATATGAGGATTCAAGAGGGAGACAAGTGGGAGACCGATTTTAAGACCAAGTATGGGCTATACGAGTGGTTGGTAATGCCCTTCGGATTATGCAACGCACCGAGCTCTTTTATGCGGTTGATGACCGAGGTGCTACGACCCTTTCTTAGAGTCTTTGTTGTTATATATCTGGATGATATCCTGGTGTATAGCAAGACAGAGGTCGAACACCGACAGCATCTGAGGCAATTGTTCGATAAGCTCAGAGAGATGAAGCTCTATGGCAAAAGGGGAAAATGTGACTTATGATAGCAAGTGTAATCTTTCTCGGTTACATAGTAAGAGGAGACGGTATCCAAGTAGATCCGTCAAAGGTGGAATCAATCCAGACATGGCCAACCCCTACTAATGTGCATGAAGTTCGAAGTTTTCACGGACTAGCGTCCTTCTACCAGAGGTTCATCAAGGATTTCTCCACTATTGTGGCACCCATGACACAACTAATGAAAAAGGGGGAATTCCATTGGGATGACTGGGCAACCAAGGCATTTGAAGAATTGAAGAAGAGGCTCTCCAATGCACCGGTGCTAACCCTACCGTGTTTTGACAAGTTGTTTGAAGTAACTTGTGACGCAAGCGGTGTGGGTATCGGGGGAGTGCTTTCTCAGGAGAAGAGGCCAGTAGCATTCTTTAGTGAGAAGTTAAATGGGGCCAGCCTCAACTACTCGACATACAACAAGGAATTCTATGCTATTGTGCGAAGCTTGGAGACATGGAGCCACTATCTGAGACCAAAACCTTTCGTACTTCACTCTAATCATGAGAGTTTGAAGTATTTGCATGGCCAGAAGAAGATAAGTGCGAGGCATGCCAAATGGACCAGCCTACTTTAGACTTTTGTCTTCTCTACACGTCATGTGGATGGAAAAGAGAATGTAGCAGCAGATGCCCTATCCCGGTGGAGTATGGTGCTCACCGTGATGGAAGCTAAGCTACTAGGGTTCGAGATGCTGAAAGGGCAGTACTCTGCGGATGAGGATTTAGATAGTCGAGGAGTGTGAGAAATAGGGGGTTCACGGGGCCTATGCTCTTCAAGATGGGTTCTTATTCAAGAACAACAAATTGTGTGTCCCTAGAACATTAGTTCGGGAATTACTCATCAAGGAGGTACATGAAGGGGGGATAGTCGAACATTTTGGGATCAACAAGACTCTGGAACTACTGCAGGAACACTTCTACTGGCCAAGGATGAAAAAGGGAGTCCTAGACACGATCACCAGATGTTCCACGTGTCAGAAGAGCAAAAGTTTCTTTCACAAGGGAGTCTATGTGCCACTGCCCGTACCTACCAAACCATGGGAAGGAGTTAGTATGGATTTTATACTAGGGCTACCCCGAACCCAACGCAGTAAAGATTCTATCATGGTAGTCGTAGATCGGTTCTCCAAGATGGCACATTTTATACTGTGTCATAAAACCAACGACACAACCTATGTGGCGGATCTGTATTTTTAGGAGGTTATAAAACTGCATGGGGTCCTAAGGAAGATAGTTTCGGATAGGGATGTCAAGTTCCTTAGTTATTTTTGGAAGAATTTGTGGCACATGCTAGGCACAAAACTTCTATTCAGTACTTCACACCACCCCCAGACCGATGGGCAGACATAAGTCACAAACCGAACATTTGGAACTCTACTGAGAGGGCTGGTTAGTAAAAGTACCAAGGACTGGGATGTCAAGCTTGCCCATGCTGAATTTGCTTACAATCGATGTCCTTCTACAACCACAAAGTGTAGCCCTTTTGAGATCATATATGGCATCAACCCATATATTCCCATCGACATGGTAGCATTGAAGAAAGGGGAAATGCGGAACTATGATACAGAAGAAAGGGTAGAATTCTTCCAGAAGCTATACCAACAGGTTAAAGTCAATATCCAAAAGTCTAATGAGAGATATAAGGCCAAGGTAGACAAACACTGTACTCAACCAGATTTCTGCCAGGAGACCTCGTATGGTTACACCTTTAGAAGGAAAAGTTTCCCAACTTAAGGAAAAATAAGCTCATGCCTCGAGCGGACGGGCCCTTCAAGGTCCTTCGTAGATTTGGAGAGAGTGCCTACGAGCTAGAGCTATCTGACTCCTACGAAGGAGTATCGAGAACATTCAACATTGGAGACATCAACCCCTATCATGACGACTCAAATTTGAGGACAAATTCAAACCAACCTGGGGAGAATGATGCGGGAGCAGAGTCACAGAACATAACACCGAGGAAGACAGTTATGCTACTCAGAGCGGGTGCATGAATATAGGGTATGCATGGCTTCACACAACGTTTGTTAGCTAGTGTAACATTTATTTTTAAGTACTAGTTATTGTTATTTACTTTTAGTCGGCTAGTAACTAAATATTCACTAGCTAGTCTTAAGGGAATTAATGCTTTTGGGAGGGAATATGCTTGTAATCTTTTGAGAAGATGCTCGGTTCCTTGGCTATATAAACAATAGGAAATCGAGTAGAAACACACAACTTGAATAAGAAGAACAACCTTAAGCATTGCTTAAAACCCAAATTTTGTGTGGATTCGTCTCGAAACAAAACCGAATATGTGTGAACGGTTTTGTTCTCAAAACCTTAATCTTTATTTCTGTGTGGTTTAAAGATTAATTTATCCTTCTATTTCCACTTGATCTTTTCCCACCCACTCCCACCAAAAATCCTCCTCCAAATCATCTCTCCATCCGATCACAGCACCACCGCCACCCTCTATCTTTTCCCTAGCCCTAAACCGCCATCCATCGAGCCTTAAACTGGTTACACCACCCAATACTACTAACCTAAATAACTCCCATCATCGCCAAGCCTAACCCTAAACCACGCCAGCAACCTCGACGTCTCCCAGCCAGCAACAACTAATCGACTCACTCCCTTCCCCACCAGCAACACCTCCTCGCAACGCCTTCCACCACCATCCATCCAGTAGCGTCATCGCCATCCTCAAACCTTACAACCATCCAGTCCATCGCTTTGTCCCCTCCACCGAAGCCTCCTTGTTCTTCTCACTGTAGCCTCTCACCACCATCCATGCCTTAACTCAAAACCGACTCAACCATCACCTCCCATTCGTGAGTATCCCAAAATCTGAAACTTTCCCCTCCGGAACTACCTCGTGTTCCATCGTCATCAATACCTTCAAATCCCCTTCATCAACCTCCATACTCCATCCTCATCGAATACTCCCTATAAACTCCATCCAAGTCCGAAACTCTAACTGTACACGCATCAATTACTCTAATAAACATGCAAGATTAGTATTATTTGATGCTAAGTATGAGAATAGGGGTTTGATGTCTTAGTAACACATGTTTTAGCATGGTTATTAATATTTTATGGTATAAGTTTTTTTTTTAGTAATTTTGAGTGTAGCATGATAATTATTCAAATAAATATTCATGATGAGTAGTAATATTTGATGTTAAGTATGAGAATAGGGATTTTGCTATTTTAGAACCAGATGTTTCAACATGATTATGAATATTATAGGGTCCAGGGGTATTTTGGTAATTTAGAGTGTACCATGATAAATATTCTAATAGATATGCATGATATGTGTTGTTCGTTATCAAGCATGAGTACAGGGATTTTGTTATATTAGATATACTTGTTTCAACATAATCATTATTATTATTATATTGTATAGGGGTATTTTGGTAATTTATGATATGTCATGATGATTATTCTCATAAGCATGTAGGATGTGCATTATTAGTTGATTAAGCATGAGAATATGTGTTTTAATGTTCTAGAAGTGCATGTTAGGGTTTTATGTGTAAAATTGTGTCTAAGGATAAAATGGTCATTTGGTGTGTTGGGTAACTTAATTACATGATCAATAATTTAATTATGGTGCGTCATCCTTTTTATGGCAGGATGATAAAATAAAATAAATTTTGTAATGAGAATGGATGGTAAAGTGGTAGCTTTAACTTCAAGCATATTTTAGTCATTTTTACCTGAAGTGCCTAAGTGTGAGTAGTTGAGCCCGGGATGGCCTTAGTAGACTTCTACTATTGACATTGATAATGATCGTGATTTTGGTTACCTTATAATATTAGAAATGAATAAAAATGGTTAAGTATGAAAATTTGAATATATGTGATTAATGTGTATTTTTTGTGGTCACCTTTATAAAATATTAATGCTTAAAGTGAAAGATATCAAAATTGAGAATGGTGGCTCTTTAGTGGTCGTTGCCCTAAAGACGTGGTTTAATCTACGATTGTTTATGGTTTTTGTTGATGTGCCTTAATGCCGTAGTCGGGTCCTATATCTTACTCTATTTAGCTCTACGGGCCTAAGTAGGGGGTATGCATATTTATGAATTAGGTGTCATTATTAATAGGGTACTGTATACCTTCATATACTAGTGCGATCAGAGTACCTTTACGTCCCGGTAGGATACTATATTGCCCTTGTACACTAGTATGATTGAGGTACCTTAGTGTTTCTAGGTTCATTTGATCTCCCATTGAGTAAATAAAAATGACAATGTTTGATATTTGAGTAGAAATGATTATTGGGATGATTTAGTAGCAACCTTTGAGCCTACCTATAGTTTGGTAGCAGACTTTATGCCTATCTGTGATGATGATGTGTGTATTGGCTGTGTTAATGCATCTACCTGCATATCAAAAAGTTGTGGGCTGACTGTGAGAATTGTTCTTCTAGTTATAATGTGAGAATGATTTGGCTTTTTGAGTATACTACAAAGAGCATCGCTTGGACGCTACATTAGTAAGTTTCGATTATCTCTAGATGAATGGGTATTAGTAGTATATGATCTTGATGTTATGTGGTTATATGAATGATTATCACATATCAATTAATATATACATAATTAAATGTTTATGTATTGTTATGATACATTTTATGTGTTCTAGTTGGGTCTTACATATTACTCTTATATAATGGGATACTCAGTACCATTGTACGAAAGGGTTACTTCCTTAGCCCTTACTTATTCAATGGGAGTGACCTTTGTAGTAATACCCCCAAAATTCACTACTAAAAAAAATTTATTTATTTTATTTAAAAGATTAGCTAAAGTGAAATAATAAGACTTGTGAATTCTGGAGATATTACCACCACACTTAGTACCAAGTGCTAAGGCTAAAGAATAAAATATCAATTGTTGGAAATTCAAACCATATTTAAATTAGAGTAGCGCAGATAAACATCTTACAAAAATAAAATCCACCAATGGTGGTTAGAAGAACAAAGATTACATTCAAACCAAGAGTTAGAAAGGGAAGTAGTAAAACCCTATCACATTCCGAACAATCCTTACGCTATTTCCTGTTGCCCACTTGAATAGTACCTGAAAAGGACCTGTAAGGGACACTGCCCATGGAATAGGCAAGGGCCCCACGAATGGAACCCTTCAGTATTATGGTACCGAGTAACCCTTTAAAACACACTTAAAAGTAGGCCCACAATGCAACACATAAAATAAAGATATATACTTATATAATAGGAAATACATGCACAATAATCACATACTTAATAAGTCCATCAATTATTAATAAGTCATAATGTACAATTAATGCTTCTGAGCCTTAAGCCATTAGTCCATCATTAATCAATCATCTCAGATTATATACTCTTGTGAGTGTGAGAACCCCACTATTATAGCCGCTGGACTGGAATACATACATGACAAAACGCTCCTGACCACTATTATCGTCGGTGGATCGGTCCCTAGGACATAACGCTCCTGGCCACTATTATTCGCCCGTGGAGAAGTCTGGCCTCAACTCACATGGTATTTCACTATAAGTGATTAGTATTTTTCCATAATTTATTTACATCCATGATTGGTTTTATTGAGTTTGGGACCTCCACTATTATCGCCGGTGGACTGGAATACGTATAAACATCATCCAGGACAATACACTCTTGGGCCACTATTATATCCGGTGGACCGTTACTTATAATCATATGCTAGGGCAACACGCTCCTGGGCCACTATTATAAATGGTGGACCGGTACTCAATATCATAATTCAACTGGGCCCGGCTCATTAATCTTTCACTTTCATGATTAATGTTTTCCCTTTTTTAATCAGCATAATAATTCCATTTATTTGCCTTGGATGGAAGATCAAGACCCCGGGATACAAAGGTACACTGGTCGTACTGGTGCATACAAGCTACTTAATACCACCCTTCAACTATCAACCTAGGGATGCAAAGGTACCTTGGTCATATTGGTACATAAAGCTACTTAATACCCTACCGACAAGGACACCTAATCCATAAGTATGCATACTTCCTAAATAGGTCCGTAGAGCTAGATAGAGTAAGATATAGGGCCTGGCTAGGGCACAAAGGCACACCAGCAAATACCAGAATAATCGTGGGCTAAACCATATCTTTAGGGTAGCGACCTTTAAAGAGCCACAATTCCCGATCTCGAGGTCTTTCACTGTAAGCATTAGTGTCTTAATTAAGGTGATCACGTAAAACACAACAATCAAATATTTATTCATTTTCAATCGTTCTGATATCATTAGGTGTTTCTTATTCAAACAGTTATCCAGGATAACATAGAGGAATCATTAAGGCCATCATAACCTCATCCAATTCTGACTTAGGATTCGTCCTCGTGATACTCACTAAATACCATTATGTTACTATTCAAGATTACTTGAGTCTTATCACGAAACTCCATTATCACATCAACATATTAGATACGAATTACTGATTTATCCCTTACCTATATAATTATTAAGTCATCCTTCCTTACTTGCCAATTTATCATGTTACCCTCTTGTTGCATAATTACCAAATTACCCCTTACTCGGTTTGGGTTACTAAGTTATCTTCCATACTTATTAGGTCACCAGTCCCCTTTCATAGCTGTTACGCTTATCATATTTCCATTTGGTTGGTTAGATTACCTATTTGCCCTTCTCCTTGTTATAATTACCAAATTGCCCTTTTGTTGGTCAAATTACCCTTCTCCATTATCATAATTACCAAAATGCCCTTCTATATTATCATAATTATCAAATTACCCTTTAGTTGGTTAAATTACCAAATTACCCTTCTCCATTATTAAAATTACCAAATTACCCCTTTCTGTTATCATAATTACCAAACTACCCTTTAGTCGGTTAAATTACCAAATTACCCTTCTCTACTGTTATAATTACCAAACTACCCTTCTCCATTATCATATTTACCAATTTACCCTTCTCTATAATTATAATTACCAATTTACCCTTCTCCATAATTATAATTACCAATTTACCCTTCTCCATAATTATAATTATTAATTTATCATTCTCCATAATTATAATTACTAATTTACCCTTCTCCATTATTATAGATACCAATTTACCCTTCTCCATAATTATAATTATTAATTTATCCTTCTCCATAATTATAATTATCAATTTACCCTTTTCCATTATTATAATTACTATATTACCCTTCTCCATTATTAAAATTACCTTAATACCCTTTTTGTTGGTTAATTCACCAAATTATCCTTCTCTATTATCATAATTATCCAATTGCCCTTCTATAATCATAATTTAAATACCAAATTATCCTTCGCCGTTATCATAATTACCAAGTTACCCCTTACTCGTAAATTTACCATAATATCCTTTTATTCACAAAATTATCATTTTACCCCTTACTTCCCCTTTACTTCCAAAGTTACCATAATGTCCTTTTATCTATAAAATTGCTACAATACCCTTTTACTTATAAAATTACCATAATACCCCTTTTACTTGCAATTTACCATTTTGCCCCTTATTTCTAAAATTACTGTTTCACCCTTCTACTTATACAATTACCATAATACCCTTTTACTTACAAATTACTATTTTATCCTTTTACATCCAAAATTACCATTTTTCCCTTCTCTTCCAAAATTACCACTTTACCCTTTACTCCCAAAATTACCATAATACCCCTTTACTTATAAAAATACCATTTTCCTCTTTACTTTCAAAATTACCATAATATCCTTTTACTTACAATTTACCATTTTTCCATTCTCCTCTAAAATTACCATAATGCCCTTTTCTTACAAATTTACCAGCTTGCCCTTTAATTATACCACTTTTATTAAGTTATCATCACTACATGAATATTAATATTAATACTCCACTCTCCTCACCCAAATTCCGCTAACTATTATATTTCACATCATACTACTCATCACCCACACATATTAGGCCACATTCTTGCAAAACATATATTACTAAAATGCCCTTAGGCTCACAGTAATATTATTCATCCATAATGGTCATAATAACATAATACAATATGGATAAGTACTTAACATTTTCATTAATAACCAAACTCTTTCCTTAAGTAATATTTCCACACATCACACATAAACTAGCATACTTTCCTTTTCATTAATCAATACAAGCATATATATATATATTAAACAACATATATCAAGCATAATAACATATTAAAAAACCTTAATGCGCTAACATACGTTTATCCATGCATTTAAGTGGGGGTTTAACGATTACCTTAATTCCTATAAAAATTGAATATTACCGGTATCCCAGTTAAATATTCAAGCTTTGATTAGCAAAACCAATAGCTAAAAATAATATCAATATTTATTATATTAGAAATAAGAAAAACCAAAGCATAAGACTTTATAAAATTTACTTAATGAAATAATTAACTTAAATATTATTATACCTTAAAATTTATGAACTAAAATAATAAAGGCATGTAGCAGCTCATCCTGCTCATGTAGCATGAGCTGCATGCAAAATAAAAAGAGGAAGGCTCGATGGGGGTAAAAGAAAAGGAATGATGGGATATTTTTAGGTTGGGGTCTTTAGGCTAGGAAAGAAGGTAGATGGGGGAGGATTAAGGGCAAAGGAAGGGTGAAGGAGTGAAGAGGGGGTGTAGGTGGTGGTTGGGGGTAGGTTGTTGGTGGCCAAGGGCGGCGAAGGCGGCGGTGGCAAGGCTGTGAAGTGGGCTGCAGGGGTGGATGGGGCTAAGAAGGAAGGAAAAGAGAGGAGTAAAATGAAGGGGTGACGGGGATTGTTTTGGCAAAAAGAGGTGTGGGGGCGGTAGAGGAGGTTGCAGGGAGTATATTGGTGGTTTGGGTGGCAGTAGAGATGGCGGGAAGGCAGTAGACGGAGGGGTTGGAGGGAGGTTGCCGATAAAGGAGAGAAAGAAGGGAAAAAGAAGAGGGGGGAAGAAGGAGATGTGGGATGGCTTGGGTGGTGTTGTGGTGGTGCAGGGTGGGAGTAGAGGGGTGAAAAAGGTGGTGTAGGGGGTTAGTGCGGCGGTGGACGCGGCGGAGGACGGCAGTGGACATGGTGATGGTGCCAAAAATGGGGGAGGAGGATGAAGGAGAAGAAAATGCAGGGATGGAGATCAGGGGGAAAGGGCTCAAAAAATATGGGGCAGGAAGGCCAGTGATGAGAAGAAAAAGAAGAGGGAGGAGAGGGCAATAGGTGGCTAGTCGGGTGGCAGCGTCTAGGGTGGTAAGGAGGTGGTAGGGTGGCAGGGAGAGGGAAGGAAAGAAGAGAAAAGGGGAAGCCATGCATGATGGGGGTGCATGGCTGGTTTGGTCCAAAATGGTGAAAAAAGGACGGAGGAGAGGGAGGGAGGGTTGTAGTGGTGGCAGGGCAGTGGCCGACGTGCTCGAGGTGGCAGGTATGGTGATGAAGACAGGTCGGCTACTTAGGTTGATCAACGAAGAAGAAGAAGAAAGAAAGAAGGGGGGGAGGTGCCAGAACAACAGGCCGGTCGGGAGAAATAAAAGGGGAACTAGGCTGCCCTGGTAGGAGGGGAAAAGGAAAAGAAAGAAAAGGACGGGGATTGGGTTGTGATGCACAGAAGAGGAGAGGAAGGGAGAGAGGGAGCGGGTCACACAGGAGAGGAAGGAAGGAAGGGAGTAGGTCGGAGGCCCATGCGCAGGGGGAAGGGGAGAGCAGGCCTGGTGCGGGCAACTCGAAGGAAGAAAAAGGAAAAAGAAAGAAAGGAGGAAAAAGGAGAAAAAGGGAGAAAGAAAAGGAAAAGGAAAAATAATTTAATTTATAAAATAATAAAATATAATATTTTTGATAATTATTTAATTTAATAATTTAATTTAATATAATTTAATATATTGGTTTAAAAAGGATGATTTTAGTAAACTATTATTTTAAAAAATTATTTAAATAAAAAGTGTATGATAAAATAACAAAATATTTATTTTTAATTTATTAAATATTCATATCCAAATTTATATACTCAAAAATCCATAGAATAATTAAACTAAATAATTTTAAAAGCTAATTTATTTCAAATAAAAGCTATTTATTAAATTATAGGTTTTTAAAATTTCGGAAAATTACATTTGTAGGCTAGCTCGCAAACTCTATTCAAGATTATCCTTCGGGTTAATAGTGTAGGGTTATTTGAGGTTCTATTCGGTGTCTTGAACAAATTTTTTTTGTATTTTCTCTAGTCTTTTTATATTTCTCTTCACCGCCATTTTTGTGACCACTATTAGTGGGTTTTATTTGAAATATTAAATCATCTCTTTAACTATTTCGCTACTCTAATTTATAATTGTATTCTTAAAGTTAAGTGAAGTAATATTTTAGCCTTAGCACTTGGTAACATAACGGTAGAGGAAATTCACGTGGTATCAAGTGTGACGGTAGTACCCTGAAATTTACTGTTGTAGCTTCCGCATGTAACTTTTAAAAATGAAATATTTCAATAGTAAATTTTGGGGGTATAATATATATTATACAACTCATTGTGCGCATAAACTCACAAACACTCATCAACTCATTATAAGTTGGAACACACTTCTAACTCTAAAAGCCAACAAATTCACCGCCCTTAAGGTGGTGTGCATATGCTCACTAACTCTAGTTTGTCTATGATTTCCACTTAGTGATTAGCAGCAATAAAAAAATCAATAAAAATGACTATAATGGAGAAATTATGAGGAGGAGCTCAACAAAAGTATTATGAAACATGATAAAGAATGGCAAATTCTTTTTCTCAAAATATTATGAGTTCTTAGACAACTTTCCTTTTTAAAATACAAACTCTCTTGAACGACTCACAATGGTAGTGAAAGAGTTTAGTTAAATAGGAAATTTTCATTAGTAAAATCAAATTTACTTTCCAAGAAAAACACAAACAATGAGAGAGTTTTTAGCTAAAAAGTTGCTAATCAAGTCAACAAAAATATTTAACAAGATATAAAACATATTGGTTATTATATCGTTATTTAATATAGCATGTTCACTAAGAGATATGCTTGTAAGATAGATCACAAAATATTTTATTTCCTTTTTTTCTTTAAAAATAATAACTAAGTGAATATCTCAAGCTTTTCTTCAAAACTTTTGAGGTTAGTCATCATAATTAATATAAAAAAATGCGTGAGAATATATTGATAAATTTTTTTGTAAAAGTAATTTGCAAACAAATTATTTTTTTCATTGAAAATTTTGTTCCTTTTTCTAAACTATGTTTGTAGCAGGCTCAAAATTAACCAAACATGAAAATCAAGTTAAGTTTCTTCTATATGTCCAAAACATAAACCATTTACAAAAAAACATCATTTGACCAAGTGTTCCTTAAGTTACTTCAAGAGTACTTCATTACCTTACAAAAAATCCTAAAGTCCATACCCTCTTTTAAACTTCAAGTTCTTCATGCATTTGTAGTTCCTCTACTCGGTTCCATTCTTTTTATTTTCATTTTTGCTTCTCTGAAGCAACTTTAGACCTATAATTGTTAGTATTTGGAATAGAGAAACTTATTTGTTTGTTATCATCAAAGCGAGGAATTCAACATCTTGAATGCCAAGATAGACTGACAACACATGCGAAGTTATGTACCTTACTCATAATAAAAGATTGAGTGAAGTATACCTGATGATTTCTATTTTAAAAAGGGGGCTCGATACTCTTTTATCTCTTATGTTAGGCTTGTATGTCATTTAAGCAACTATCTAGATTATGTTACATGATAGATATTCTTATTGATATTAGGTGGAAAATGTAATGAGCCAACTTTTAGTTTAAGAATAGTATTCATTTGCCTTGAATAATGTAAAAACCATTTGTGTAAAAAAAAAGCATGGGAAAAGGGCTAACAAATAACAAAGAGAGCAAAAATGTTATGTTAAAGTAATTAAATTTAATTGAGAGTTTCAAACACATAATCAAATTAAGTGTAGGCTTGGTTTGTTAATTCATTTTAGTTTCTTTGCGTCCATCCCTAGTTTTATAGAACATTCAAAGCCACTCTTTAATTTCTTATTACAAATAATTCTAATCACTCTAATTTTTTTCCGGATTCTAATGGATTATTTCACAAACGAACCCTTAATCTCAAGCGATTACTTCTTCATTTCACAAAAATTTCTCTTCCAATCCTTTGTGTATTCTAAAAGGGAAACGAGTCAGATTTCCATTTGTAAAGCCATATTCTTAATGCTTCCAAACTAATTAGAAGTAATCCTTATTCTAAGTACATATTAGAAGTTAATGCGTGCATTAAAATGCCAAACAAAATGAGCATAACATAAATAAATGTGAAATGAAATAATTGGATAAAGAATATCAATCATGAAAAATACTTTTTTTAATAAAACTTTTGTAATATTTGTCTCAATTTAAGTGGACTTGCACTAAAAATCAAGCAAAATAGCGAGACGCAACAATTAACATCCAACACATTTTCCAATTATACCTATACCCCTAAGTGCTCTATGTTATTGTATTATTTCCTCTAACTAGTTGTTGTGAAATACACTAAATACATAATAAGTACATGTTCAACACCCTCATTTTCATTTTTAGTTAAAGGTTTTATGGAAGCAAAATAATAAATTGGGATGTTATTATCACACCTAATATAAGATAGACATATAACACCTATCCTATGTTATATACAAGGCTACAAAAATCTACCAAACTTAGCCAATTTAAACCATTAAAGAGTACTCAAGATAACATAGAGATAGAATTTTTTGTGGTTATATGACCCAAAACATTACTAATAATATAATAAAGGAAAACAAAGGAACATTCAAAAGAATTTTAAGTAAAATATTTGATAAGGATAATGAGGTATAACTCAAAGGGGTCAACGCAGGATAATCGAACTCTCCAAGCTTGAATGATTCCCTATAAAGGACTCCTATTGGCCAACCACACATGCCTAGACCATATCCTCTACTTTTCGGATGAGTAGTAACAATCAAACTATAAAAGCTAATATGATAAAGTATTGAGTAAATCAAAACCATCTTATCATGTAACTCATGGTACACATGGGTTCATTCTAGGCATACACATCATTTTAGTATGATAACATTAATGGGCATACATACACACTTATTAATGTCCATGAAGTATATGAGGTAAAAAATTAGGCATCATCTAGTAGAAATAATAGATCACTCTAATAACTACATACCACTCATCCTATGTTGCACTATAATATGTACATGAAATATCTAACAAGGATTAAGCATCATGTGATTCAAGCTACTCATATCAAGGATGGAAGTGAGACAAATAAAAACATTGCATAATATACTCAGTGATTCTAGGTTATATTCACATGAAATATACTCAGTGATTCTAGGTTATATTCACATGAAATATAGTCCTAATAATAATTATAGTGACAATTATCAAATATTATGAGCATAAAACATGCATATGACAACTCATGGAGAATCTTTTATATGTAAGATTATCATAGCTATGATAAAAGGTACAATATACATGTAGCGATAGTATAAGACATACATATAACCAATATGAAAGCAAATATGCTCATATGGACATCATAGATGAAAGATATGAACAACATTAATAATAATTCATGCAAGCAATGATGATGATACCATATGTAATGCATAACATATAAAATACGTGTTGCACAACTCATATAACATGCTTATGATACACCTCAAATAATACACATGATAAAACATACATGTAACTTAAAATATATTTCAAATGATATATGGGATACTATACATATAATAAGTATAATGCACTCCTTACAATTCATCATATATGAATATCATTATTTTCTTATACTATAGATTGTGAGATAGAACATGATTCATATGATATCATAAACATGTGATATAACCAACTTTAAGGCAATCATATATGATAATGGGAGTACAAGCTAGATCAACTAAGTCTCGGACTACGATCGATAATGAAAATAGAAACTGGTTATCATATTATATTAAGAGTGATCACATAGTCAAAATTTTCTATTTAAGTCTTGACTCTTGAGAAATGAGCTACATTAACCCCTGTGGTTTCCCAATACCCATGTAAGTCATCCATAACCAACGGACATAAAGTTCAACAAAATCCAAGTAAACTTATGAACATAAAGTTCACTCGAGTCCAAGCAAACCAACCTAGGTAACTAGTAACTTGTAATATCCCAATTTTTACTACCACAGTGGAAGTAACTAAGTAAAATAATGGGGGTTACCACCGTGATCGACATAATTCTGACTTATGCAACCATCATTACATCAATCACAAGGCTAAAACATTTAAGGTAATACAAGAAAATTAGAAACCAAAAGCACATTTATAGTACAATAATGAGTTTTGAGTTTAACTCCGAGTATTACAATACAAAATACAAAAGGAGAATACCATGGATCAAGATTCCAAAGTGGGTATCCAGTTAAATATATAATCTAGATAACATATACTTTTCACTCGACCTCGACATAGATGGAGTCACTCATTCCCACATAAGGCGTTATAGGCCGCAAAGTTATCTACCTGATCCTTTGAAACCTACATATAAGATTTACGGCCTTCTACTCATGGAAATGAGTAGCACCCATAAAACGGGTGGTTAGTACGCTACGTACTGAATAAGGGAACAATACTATCGACATAGGAATACAAATATCACATGCTTCCACATTAGATAATAAAGGGATATAAGCAAGTAAATGAAACATCTCATAATAATATTACAATCTAAATCCTTTTATTAAGTATAGTCTATTTTTATTCTTTTATATACATTGAGTGTAAGAATCCCACTATTCTCAAACTGGTGGAATGGTCTGAAACTCTCGGGGACAACACACCCGAGCCACTATTCTTTCCGGTGGAATGGAGGTTAAAAATATCTTCTCGCGGCATAACGCTTCTGAGCCATTATTCTACCTGGTAACGGGAATACATATACGTATAGAAAATATATCACTCTATTCTTGACTCATGTATTCTTCCACTATAAATCATTAGTTTCTTTTCCATAGGTTATGAAGATATGTCTTATTTTACTATGAGTAGAGACCCCACTATTCTTAAACCGATGGAACGGGATGAAACTCTTGAGAACAATACACCCGAGCCACTATTCTTTTCGATAGAACGGAGATTAAAAACATCATCTCGGGGCAGAATGCTCCCAAGCCACTATTCCTCCCGATGGAAAGGGAAACATATATATAGGTTTAGAAAAATAATCATCATGGCCTTACTCACATGCTCTCTCGCTTTAAGTGATTAGTATCTTGTTTAAGATTGATTCTTGGGCATAGGACATAGTCAAAACATATATACATATAGTATAGGTCCAAATCCTTAAGTCCTGTTAAACCCTAATTACACTCCCTTTAGTCTTCATTCTTTCATGTTGGTTGTTCTACTCACATTATATTACGTTGTCGCCCAAATCCCATTATTAGTATCATACCCAAAATGCACATTCTAATTCCTATGAGTTTGCTTTAATAATCTCATTCCGATATATTAATCATTGAAGTATCTAAGCCCATATTCAATAGAATTATCATAACACTTCCCATGAAATTTTCATGACTTCTAATTCCTAGGGGGAAGGTTTGGGTGACCTTGGTAATTGGTCCGCTGGCCAAAGGGCAGCGAGTGGTGGCTGAGGTGGTGCACAGTGGGGGAGACAATGGTGCAAAAGCCAAAAACAAGGAAAGTAAAGAGAAGAAGAAGAAGAAGAAGAAAGGGAGAAGGATGAAAAGAGAAGGAATAGGGAGCTCGATAATGGCTCTTTGCCAAAAATATTAGCACAGTGAAGCAAAACCAAAGAGAAATAGAGAAAGTGTGAGGTGTATACATACATACATACATACATAAATATATATACGTACATGTGTGCATGTGTGGCGTGAGTTGGGGAAGAAGAAAAAGAACAAGGGGTGTTGGCATGTGACAGTAATGATGGTGATTGTGTAGCTGCAAGGTGATGGTGGTGGTTGTAGGGGATGGTTAGGGTAGGGTAGTAGCTGAGGGGTGAGGGTGGTGATAGTTGATGGAAGTGTTGTGTGAGAAGAAGAAAAATGGTAAGGGGAAAGTGAGTGTGCAGGGTGGGTGATGAGGTGTAGTCGGGCAGGGATAAGGATGCAAAAGGAGAAGAAGAAAAGAATAAAGGAGGTAAGGTGATGGGTAATAGATGGAGAAAGGTGATGGTGCAAGTTACATGGATTCAGGAGTTGCAGCTCAAGTTTGGCGGAAGGAAGAGAAGAAGGAAAAGAAAAGGAGAAAGAAAAAGAAAAATAGAAAGAAAAAGAAAAGAGAACGGTTGGGGGATTAGTTTAGGGTTACTTTAGATTAGTCAAAAGTAATTAGGATTAGTGGAAATTTTAGCGGGTTTTGACTTTGGATTATGTATTACGGTTGATTAAAGTTAAAGTTTTTGGAATTGGTTTCAGTTTCAGGATTAAGGAATTAGGTTAAGGCTAATATAAGATTTATTGAGATTGGAATTAATTTAGGTCGCTAATGATGCAGGATTAGGCTAAGCAATTTTTTGGGGTATTATAGTAACACCCCATTTTTACTACTGTAAAATTTTGTTTAAAAGAATTAGGCCTAAGTCAAGACCAGATGCACTCCTCTTCTCCCTTCTCTTCTTTGTCTTTTTCTTTCTCCCTCTACCCTACATCGATTCCTTGATCCAACTATGCTCCTTAACATATAACACTACCACCGACTCCAACTCTCTCTTCTTGTTCAATGTTAAGGCCATTACTATCAACCATCACCACCACTACCCATGCTTCTTCTTCTTCTTCTTCTTCTTCTTCTTCTTCTTATTTTCCTTTTTCATCACCTAACCTACCTCTCTTCCTTCTCCTTCCTCTTCCTCCCAACCTGCCTTTATTTCTATATGTTATGCATGGTCGTGCACCAACACAAGCACAACCATACAAGTCTCACACAAATCATACCTTACCATACTCCTTAGTTGTGCCTCATTTTTACCTCGCACACCTATGTCCTTCTTGCACGATGACCCATGTGTCCTTTTCCTATATGTTTCAACCTCAATCCTAGTCACCTCCATCTTCTCTACCATCATCTCCCTGCCTCACCATCCTCCCTTGTTGCCAACAACTATCTCCAGCAGCGAAGCCCGGTGCCATCTCCCCCTGATAATGCTCTCTATATACTCTATATAGCATTGTTCTCTACTGGTTCCATTTTCCCAACCACATCACAACCTTATGTTGCCACCCCTATGTAGTGTGAGCTACATTTGCCACCACCAACCTTCCCAACCCTTGACACACCTCCCTTAACCATCCTCCTTACACCACTTGTGCCCCAACTGTGCCCTTTTTCCTTTACGCAACCAAGCTCCCCCAACCACCATCTAGTTCCCATGTTCCCCATCGCACTAGTTTCCCTCACCACCACCACAACAACCAACCCATCTAACCTTTATTGCAAGCCCGGGCTCCAATTGTCCTTATAGTGTGAGTTGGAAATTTTACCCTTTTTACAAGCTAATGGTATTTTAGTAATTTTGATTGTTAAATATTTTAATACAAACTATTATTTTATTATTCAAACATTATTATGGTTGATATGGTATTATTTTTAGGTATAAGAGGTTGAATTATGGAACCTAGTAATTTAATATAAATTGTTATTTGTGTTATTGCTAAAAATTAGCTAATCCTTATACTTCACTAAAATGTTAGACATTGCATGATAGTAAATTAGGGTTTTGATGTATAAACCGTATTTAGTATGTTTGATATATTATAACCCCTGTACTCTACTATAAGATATTGCATGATAGCAAATTATGATTTTGATGTGTACATTATATTAAGCATGTTTGTCATATTATAGTTATCTGCCTAATAATGTTAGCATGAAATTTAGTAAAATGGAGCGTGTCAAATTGTATAAAGTATTATGGTTATGAAAGTTTATTAAAATGTGTAATGATAGAAATAAATTATATATGTCTAAAATGTTAAGTTGAGCATGCTTAGGTATATTTTGGTATGATTATTATCAGTATATGCCCTAAGGGTAATATGGTCTTTTTAAGTATACCATGTAATTTATTTTAGTAAGCATATCTAATTTGTATTATTTACTATTTAGCATGGGAATATGTAATTTCGAATGAATCATATGCACATGTTAGGGTTTTATATGTTATATTATGTGTAAGGGTAAAATGATTATTTTATGTGTTGGTAATTTTATTACACGCTAAATAATTTAATTATGTTTTAGCCTTTTCATGATAAATTAACAAGCAAAATAAATTTTTATTTAAAATATATGATAATGCGGTAATTATGGTCTCAAGGGCATTTTGGTTATTGTTGGTCTAATGTGCCTGTTGCGAATAATTAAACCTATGATTATCTTTTATATTATTATATTAACCTTATTTATGGCTATCTTAAATAATTAGAAAAATATTAAGAGGTTTAAGTGTAACACCTTAAGTCAATACAACTATGCTGGGACTACCCTAGAGTGCTTTTGGATCAATCGACTAACCCTATAGATCAACACGAGTTATTTTAGCATGCTTTATCCTCACTTGCTTGCTTTTTGAGATATTTTAAGAAAATTTATAAAACTTCACAAGAGGTTCACCTATCCTAAAAATTGCTCCACAGATAGCATGCTTAGTTGTGAAGTTCTTAATATGGAATCGCTAAAATGATAGTATACTATATTGATATAAGTAACCATATCAATCCTAATAATACCTTGCTCAATTTAGAGGTAATTTAACCCACTCAAAGAAAAAAATGTATTTGTTGCACTTTGACCTTTAACTATTTCAATACAATTTATCCCAAGAATTATCCTGCTAGGTGACTGACTAGCTCATTGAAGTTCAGCTCGCAATAGCAATTTTGGTTGGATACTATTTTTTAATACGACCATTCAAGGGATATCCTGGAGCACTTTCGGATTGATTAGATGGCCCCATAGATCAACACGAGTCCTTTCAGAGGGCTTTATTCTACTCAAGTTCTTCTCGATAAGTTTTTAAAAAATTTCTAAAACTTTCTAGGAAAGTCACTCATTCTAAAAAAATTTCCACGACAAGCATGTTGTAATGTGGATTTCTTAAGATAGAATCATCAAAATAATGGTATATCATGTTGATATAAGTAGCCATATCAATCATAATAACACTCCGCTTATTTTGGGGGTATTACATTAAGTGTGAATTTTGATTTGTCTGTTATTATGTGGTATCTGTGATTTCCTTAACAAAATGTTAATATATAAATTAAAAGACCTCAAAATTAGAAATGGTGTCTCTTTAGGGGTCTCTACCCTAAAAATGTGGTTTAACCCACTACTTATTATTGATTTTTGTCGTTGCGCCTTATTGCCTTAATTATGTCCTATATCTTGCTCTATTTAGTATTGTAGATTTATAAAAGGTGTGCTTATTTATGTATTAGGTATCCTTATCGGTAGGGTATTGTGTTACCTTCGTATGCCAGTGTGACTAGGATATCTTAGTATCTTTGAGGTGATAGTTAGTAGGATACCATATTGCCTTAGTACGCTACTATGACCGAAGTACCTTAGTGTTTTCAAATGAATATGATCTCCCATATAGTAAATTAAAATAGAAATTATTATTAAAATAGTTTGTTAATATCATTTGTGCTTACTTGTGATTTGGTAGTAGTTTTTCATCCTACTTGTAATTCAGTAGTAGCTTTTATTCCTAGTGGTGATGTTATAGATTTTATTGGTATTGTGACTTTGAGCCCTACTTATGGTGTTATGGATATTATGAGTTTTGATATTGAGATATGAGATATATTGTGAAGGTTATGATTGTGTTGAGATTGGTTCTAATCATTACTTTAGAGAACATCATTTGAATTTTTGTTTGGTAAGTTCAGTATGTTCTAAATGAATGAGTATAAGTAATATGTGGCTTGGTGATATATGTTTACCTAATCTAATTACCTTATTTTGATCATCTTGTGTATCTTTCAATATTTTGTAGCATGTATTGATATGGTGTCTTATATGTGTTTCATGTATGCTTTTCATATTAGTTTTGTATAATAGGTTACTCAGTACCATTATACGTAAATATTCTATTTTGTGGGTCTCTACCTATTTAATGAGCAGTGGTTTGCAGGTTTGGGTTGAGAGTTATAACTATCCAGTGTCCTTTTTGGTATCTATGATCTAGTTAATCTTAGACTCTTATGTCATCTTATATTTTCCTCTCATTTGAGTTTTGCAAACACTAACGTTTGTTTTATTTAGAATAATGATCATTTGCTTGTTTCTGCTATTATGATTCTTATAATTATGTTATTAAGTTAAGCAAAGTAATGATTTTAGCCTTAGCACTTGATATGAGGATAGTAAATGAAATCAGACTTGTACTAAGTATAGCGAGAACACCCTATATTTTTATTATTTTAACTTCTGCAAATAATTATTTAAATAAAATTTTTCAGTCCTAAAAATGGGGGTGTTATAGTTGCAGCTAAGGAAGCATCATGAATCCACTAAGGAACACTCACTCTATACTTAAGTATGTATACCACATATAAAACCCTATATGTTGCTTACAGAGTAGAAAGAATTATCACCACACACTAATAGTGTAACACAACCACATGTATAAATAGACAGGCCCCCTACTACAAAGCCCAACTTGAAGGCTATATGAGGTTACTCACTTAAATCCCAATTTTAATCTTACACTTGAATTATTAGTAAATTTCAAAACACATTACTTCCTTAACCTCCTAAAATCAACAATTGGTAATATACAACAACCACCACTTAACACATGCCATAAAGGGATATCTAATAACTTATCAAGATTCCATATATATCATACTCATTATAAATCATTAAACCAAATATAATTTAGGCACAAATTCTTACACAATTATCTCACTTGTGATTAGAGATAGCATATATTCTTATATTATTGAAAAAAAAAAGTGGAAATGATCATGCTTAACATTATTTTTCTATCCACTAGATACTTAAGTGAGTTTATCTATTCTCCAAACTTAAGGAAAGAAAGAAGAAAGGTTAATTGGCTTCATGGATCCACCAAACTTCATTTAAGATTATTGATGGAAAACATAAGGATTATATTAGAAACTAATTAAGTGGAGAAAATTAATAAAAAATAAATAAATTTTATTAAAAAAATAACTTAAACAATTAGGTTTTATAACTGAAAATTTTAAATCAATCAATTTCAAATAAATGATCCAAAATAATAATTAGAAACACAATTTAATTGAATTTAAAATAAAACTATTTGATGAACACGTAAACGAATAAAACACAACTCAATTTTTAAAAAATATTCCCATAATTTAGGGCTCAAAAGCCCGAAATATAATTTTGAATAATTCAAATCAATCAACTCAGACTAAAGGTGTTAAAAAATTAGGGCCATTTTAAACAATTCCACAAAATAAATTTAGGTAAAACAATCATACAAACAATCAATTAAGAAATCATTCCAAAAGTTAGGATTTTAGGCTCATGATCTAAATTGGTCAAATCTAATAAATTTATTCAAATTAAAATTTAAAAAATAAATTATATATATTCTAAAGCATATTATATAATCAATTTGATTAAAAAAAAAAAGAAAAGACCTAACTTAATACAATTAGAGTTTTGAGCCCAACCAAAACATTTAAATTATGATTCATAAATGAAATTAAAAATATTCTAATTCAAATTGTATAATCAATTTTAAAAAATAACTCTAAGATCAATTGAATTCCATTCTATAAGATTGAAGTTAGGATTTTGACCTAGAAATCCAATTATAATTTTATTTCACATAATACTCTCAAATTGACACTTTCATCATAAAATTAAGTATATTTAAAAGCATTATACATAATCAATTGGTAAAAATTACTTAAAATTAGAAAAAAAAGCTATATGAATAAATTTAGGTCAAAAACTATGATCCTTAAAATCATCTAAATTAAAACAATCCAAACCAACCAAAATACACAAACAAATCAATCCCAACAATCAATTTGGCTTAATAGAAGCCAATCATAATAAAATCAATGAAAATTTGAAGTCAGGGTTCAAAGATTATACCAAAAAAATAGTAATTAAAATCCTAGGGAAGCTCGTGCCAATAAGGAAAAAGGTTACTAGTGCTTGTTGGTCATTGATTTTGTGCTCAATGTTGCTTGTTCATGTGTGTTGCCTTGTTATCTATTATTGTTGCTGGTGCACTGGCTAGTTACATCACTTGCTTTGTTTCTTAACATGGTGGTGGCTCATCTGACCATTAGAGAATAAAGGTAGATGAAGAAGGTGGAAGACGAGGCTAGGGTAGGGTTGAGTTACACTCCTGTAGTTCTGCCATGTTGGGTTAAGCATGAGAGATATGAAAGAGAAGGAAAATATAACAAGGAAGGAAAATAGATTGGTTAGTGTTAGTTTATTATTTTAAAAAATAAGGATAATTAAAACAATAATTATCCCAAATAAAATAATAAAAATATATTTTTAATTAGGATACAATTTAATAAATAAAAAAACTCATAGTTGATATGCCCTTGGTATTTATAAAAGTTAGATTTTCAAAAGGCAAGTTTTACAACTAGACTCTTTGGTATTGATTTTCTTTAATACATCATAGTTGTCTTGAGTAGGAAATTCACATAGCGTATCTTGTGTTTTCCTAAAGGGAAAAGTTATAAAATGAAGGAATGAAGTTGAATAATTCTTAGCAACTAATCAAGAATAGAATAATCTAGACCCACTATAGCACTTGTTAATCTTGAAAAAATTAATGCTTGATTCCATAAAAAGAAAAAAATTTAGCATAATAAGGCCAATATACCAAACCAACCAAATTCACCACCTAAGGATCTTATATTATTCATATAATTCAGTATTTCACATAAATAACATTTCATAGTGAGACACATACCACTAATTTCATCTTCTTGGGAATTTATAGTTAATGCACCAAACATTAACTATCAAATCCATTTTTTCAAAAAAGGATACATTAATTTGACATGGAGGCACGATTCCAATACTTATCTATATTCTTTATCATAAACTAACGTTAACATTAAATCAACTGTCTGAAGCAAATGATCAAAGTCTAAGTGGAGATCATCTAGAGGTTGACTTAAATACATATAATTTATCCATTTATTTAGTTGTTAAAGTGAAAGCTAAAGGTTTAGGATAGAGTCAAACCATAGCTAACCAGCAAGGGTAACCAATGAAAAAAATAAGGGACTATTGGTCTAGTCCTACAAACTAGTGGATTGGTTCAGAATCTATAACATAAAGGAAAACAATCAAATCAAGGAAAGAAACTAATTGGTTTTAAGCAACTATTTAACTGGTTTAGGCCTTAACTCATTAACTAGTAGCAAACTGAAACCAAATACCTAAAAATTAGCTTAACCATAGACTAATAAGACTAAACCAGATGGTTGGTAGAACTAACTGATTGGTTTTAAACATCACAGTGGATTAGCTCCATTGAAATTTCAAGTTCCACCATTGAAGACCAAGCACATGCATATCCAACTACTACCAAAAACTAATCAACACACATATGTTATCCAACAAGACATAATCATATTTTAACATGCTAACAAAATAAATCATGCTTTATATTTATCCAAAAACACACATGACATGCTTAAACACTTTAAAATCATGAAAAGAGTAAAATCTAGCTAAACATGTTTTCCCATTATTCAAACCATAGAAAATATTTCATGATTAATGCAATCATGTCAATAAAATTAATGAAAGGAAACATGCACAAAAACAACTTCAACAACTTATTAAGCTACTCATACTTCCATGATCACACAAAACCCTATTTCTCATGCTCATTACCGATACTTGCAAAATACTCAATAAATCATGTTCAACATCTTACAACCACCAAGACACATGCTTTCTCACACTTTTCTAGAAATAAAAAAAAAAGCACACAAGGTATATAAAGTATCCATTCATTCCACAACAAGGAACGTAATAATTTACCTAATGTCCAACCTAGCTAAGCACATATAACAACAGAATACTCCTAGCTTGAAAATCTAATATCTTCCCATTCTTGGTTTCCTTTAAGAACAAAAATCTGAAACAAAAACAAAAATCTACTTTTAAATAAAAAAAATGCTAAATCAAATCTCAAAAATCCACACAACCTTCTTCCAAAATCAAGAATGCCAAGATGAGATAAACTTAAGCCCTTAAAATTTCTCTTAATTCGACTCCTCTTTATATATATATATATATATATACACACGAAACTAAAAGAAAATTAGATAAAGGATTAGAAGAAGAGAAGAGGACCAAATTATGAGAGTAAAAGGGAAATAATTTTGGTGCTAAAGATAAGAGAGGGGAATAGAGAAAAAATCACCACCAACGCTTAAGATATTAGTGTTAAATGAGAGGAGAGAGAGAGACTAAATATTATGAGATCTCATCTATTCTTCTTGTTCCAAGCTGATCAACTGAAAGAAATTAAAGGAAAAATGTGGAGAAAAAAATTCAAGGTGTGATGATATAGTGAGGGAGAGAGTTGTATTTGTGTCAAGATCAATTAATGTCATGCATAAAAGGGGAAAAGGACAAAGAAGAGATAAGAGCGAAGGAGGTCGTCTACAACTACTTTACCCCACTAGTTCATGTAAACTTGAGGGAAGGGGAAAAGAAAGAGAGAAAAGAATAAGAAGACTAAATTGCATATGTTATCAAAATCACTTTTAATGATTTTCCCCAAGGGTCTAATTTAATCCTTTAAACACGATTAAAAATGATGAAAAAATCAAATATTATAATTATCATAAAAATATTGGAAATTGAATGATAATAAAATCAAATAACCGGATAAAATCAATTGGCTAGTTTTCTTGGTTTAAAAACACCTTCCATATCATGAAATTATTGACTAGTTTAATCTAAAACTAGCCAATCCCTTCCTTAGAAAGCCTCACCGTCTTCCAATTTTCAAATATTATTCTACTCATTTCAAGTCCAAAATTTAAATACACATTAAAATCATACTCAAACATATAATTACCACATTTTAAAGGGCCTTAAAAATGGAGTATTAGAGCATTTGCCGATACTTGATACAGTCTTCCCTTTTAATGAAAGGGATACATTAGGTAAATACTAGTATCTAAACATATACGCATATGTAACATATCAACATTTAATTTAAATGAGAAAAATAGACAGTCAAATTAACATCTATAATAAATAAAAAAACACACTGAGAAATCTGTATCCGTAAGAATAAGCTTTATTTGAAAAATATAATTTTTTTAATAGTTAATCAATCGTTACACACATATACATACATACATAGACCAAAGAGGATAATCATTTGACACCATCACCATAACTTTACCCATTTTCTAAGAAGGGTAGAGGAGACCTAAATAATCATTTACCTTAACTTCACCTGAATAGGAGTACATATGAGGACAACGACTTACACCACCACAACAAAAACCTTCGACCTTCCTAAGATTTATTAGATAGATAATATATACACATTAACCTTTTTATCTCTATACATGATTTCTAGGTTATATCTAGTGTTCCTAGCATTCCTATTAAAATCCAAAAAGAAGAAGAAGAAGAAGAAGAAGAAGAAGGAAACCTTGTGACTATTGATTATTGCGTTAAAAAGGCAAACAAAATTGGGGGATCGTGTCAATCAACACGTTTGTGTTTGTCTACGACTTTACAATTCAAGTTGTTATTTTAATGAATTTGGTGGCATTAATGTAACAATTTTTGGGGGATGGAGAATAAAATAAATGATAAGACGAAGATGAGATAAGACTCATCCCTCTTTTCTCACACACATTTCCTCCATATATATTTGTAGTTCATCTCTATTTTGTTTCATCCAAGAATCAACTTGAAGAACATAAATTAGAAGTACAATGTATTCTTACTTTTTGTAATACTCTTTGGAATGAATTCCTTTCATGTTGTTGTTATGTTATCTTTTAGAATGACAAACTATTCTGATTGTGATAAGGTGATGTGACAGGATATTACTCAATTTTGATGTTTCGACCTCGGTGCTATATTTTAAATATCCTTCGTAGAATTATGGATTGTGTTGGGGGGTCAAAATCGTGTTTGAATTTTGATTTCAAATTTGAGACCTCCCATTGATATCAATATATAACATAAGAATAGAACTCGAAATAATGTAATTAGGAATTGGACTAACGAGATGATAATTGAGTTCAACGTGTTGCTAATTAGGTATCTTCAATATAGAGACAATTAGGTTTTGTAATTGGCGACAGATTTGTGCGGTTTGAGAAAGCGTACGAATAGTCGGTCATGGTGGCATAATTTCTACGAATTGGATTTTTGGGATTGCATAGATATCTCCTCCTCCATTACTAATTGGATGAATTAAGTATAACCTTAATGATTTCTATTGTTGGACTAATGTCTACTTGATTTCTCTCATATTTTATTATCTAGCACTTGGTGGAAAATTATTCAGTCCAAATCATCGGTTGTTTGGACAGAGACAGTCCCATCACTTGTGTGGTGATGGATGTATAATGTTTGTAGAAACGATCGTTGATCTACTATAACGAGGTGATACGTCAAATGACGTTTTGGCCCATATATGGGTATGTAATGATTTAACCTTTTATTTGTTATAATTTTCTAAATAAAAAGCACCTTAGTTCTGAATATGAACCCAGGGATAAACTTAACACAAATAAAATTTTCGTTCTCATAAATAATTTTACTACCGTCATTGATTTTTACAGGTAGTGTATTAAGTTCACTTTCAGGTCTAATAATTAGGAAGAGCCGATGCTTTAAAATTATTTTTAACCCTATGAGATCTGAAAAAAAATTACCCTGAAATTGAATTGGAAAGGAAAGGACCACAGGAACGATTACTCCAATGCCATTCCTTACGGGAAATTTCAACACAATTACTTATAGCCTTAAAGAAAGCTGCTACCGGTAGTAACTGCCCTCAAACGAAAAAAGAAGGGAGAAAGAAAAAAACAAAAACAAAACTACTGGTATCCGAAACCGACCGGTTAATCGATGACGCAGAAACAAAAAGTCGAGAGTCGAGGCTCCAAACATGAACCAGAGCTGTGGCGGGTAGAAAGAAAGAAAAGCCTGCTGAGCATTATACCGAGCAATAAGTCGCTACCTAGGCAGTAGCCACAGTAAGGTCATGAATGTGAAACGACAGAAAATATTCAAAGTTAAGGAACCAAATAACTAGCCCGTGTCTATAAACATTAAAGAAATTGCATCGCAACAGGCCAGTTTTTCAGGCTGGCTAAGTGCCAATACAATTGGAGCAAGTAATAGGTATGGTACCGTACCGCCACCAAATTCGAAGCTACCTAGTAAGCTAGATGACTGTTTGTATACTACTAGTACTGGCCTACTGGGAGCAAGAAAACACATCCACCATTTTTTTTTGTCTACAAGTTAGCGGTCGTTTGGTAGAGGTAAAAAATGTTGAAAAATTATCCTCATATTTTATATATTTTGTATAATTTATTAAAAATTAAATATATTTATTTTAATAAATATTTATTTTAGATCTTTATTTGATCTAAAATGGATATTTCATTAAAAATATATTTATTATTATTAAATATTTAATATAAGAAATACAAAATAGAGGGAAAAATTTTCCACCCCTATTACCCCAATACCAAACAAGCCATAGTGTTTTTTTCCCGTTCTTCCCCTAATTTACGTAGCAGCAGTAAATAAAATGGGGACAAGACATGAGTATGACTGAACAAATTGGGAAACGATAGCTGTTTTCTCGCGGTTGGGGTATTAAAAAACAAACTAAATACTCTTTCCTGTCCTCATTCTGTTTGCTGGTTTATTGTTTTTTGGAGTTAAATACAACAAGTCTTAATTATTATTATATTATAATAACAAAAATTATAAGAAAAAATCTTGAGAATAAGTTAAATAAATGTATATTAATTATTAGAAATTAATTTATCATGTAAAACAAATGAAATATCAAATTTTATTGCCTTCGACCTTAAAAGTGAAAATCGCTAACCCAAGTTACAGAGTTACTAGTTTTATTTTTCAAAAAGACAACGTCCGCATCTCGACAAAACGGAGAGGACAAAAAAACAAATAATTTGGGGATAAAGAACTATGGGTCGATGGAGTTTCGATAGGCTATTTCTACTGCACTCGTACTGGATTAATTAATTAATCACAAATGAAATGAAATGGCTTTTACTAAAAGTTAAAAGGGAAACGAAATCGCTGACCATCACCAAACGATCAGTAAAATTTCCAGCGAGAGGGGAAAAAATGTAGGGAATAATCAACCCATCATTCCACTTCCATTGGAAAATTGTGTAAAAACAATACATCACCATCAACTCATCTAATCTATCTTTATATAAGAGTAGTTACTTATATATAAATTTGAAAGTTGAGGTGGAAAAAATGAAATAAATTACAGCTTACAGTAGAAACAAAAAAAATAGAAAGAGAAAATGGTACAGCTGACTGCTAAACTTCCATTTAATCTGATCCGTTGATGAATCCGAAACTCTTTCTTCCTTCCTTCTGCCCCCCCTTCCCCACCAACACCATTTTTTTTCCAGAATTCCATCTTCCGCCCAAGCGAGCCAGTCATGTGATAGGCCTCCCCCAGATTAGTGGATAGTAGTCGTCGTTGTTTGTTCTTAATATCCTCAAGTCAAAAGGACCAAAATTAAAAGAACGGAAGAAAATAAAAGAAAAGGAAAATGCCTGGCTTCATCCTGTCTGCCATTAATCACACACACACACACACAGACACCCTGAAACGAACAAGAACGGGAAAAATAAATAAACAAGGAAGGATGATGTATATGTACAGAGGAAAAATAAAAGAGAGATGGAGAGAGGGGAGGGGGAGAAAGATGGAGAAAGATGAGCTAATCGAGCCAGGGCAGCGGCAGCAACAACTACATTGTTGATTTCACTCACCACTCAGAGATCGATAAATAGGTGAGGTAAGTAGGAGAAGGTAGCAACCAAAAAAAAAAAAAAAATAGTATTAGACAGGAAGGAAAAAAACAAGAAAAGAAAAAGGAAAGCGACCTTTGATTGCTTTTTACACAAAAGAGTTGGAGGGGTTACCTCAAAAAGGGACTAGTACCGGTACTACCTCTAATAGGCAATAAGAAGGGCATTCCCGTCAATTAAACGAATGTTCTCGAATAACAGCAATGCCGGCAGCAAAGACGATAACACCAAATAGGAATATGAGGAGAGGAAGAAGAAAGATTCATGTATCTGAAACGCCATTTTCAGCACGTACTTCCTAGGTGTATCTTCTCTCTTTATCTGCTTCCTCCTATTTTCCCTCTACAACTGCAGCTTCTTTTTCCCCCCACCCTTTACGGCTGGCTCGCGTCTCCGGCCCCCGGCCGTATAAGATGTAACAGCAGACAGATATACAGATGTACGGGCGGCGAGCCGGTGAGAAAGGAAATCACGCAAAAATGAGCAAGCATTAGAAATAAAGGAGCTACGAAGAAGAAGAAGAGGGCGATGAGTAGAGATCGGGAATTTGTAATGTAGGTTTTAGCGTTTGCGCTGTCCTGTCGAACGCCAATTCTGTTTTTTATCCTCACTCACTGCTGTCGGTACTTCCCATTTCGACATGTAGGACCAACAATTTGGAATCACCAAAAAAAATGAGCCGCTCCACAATAAAAGAAAAAAAAAACACAAAAAGGTAAATAGAACTGTTCCCCCCCCTCCCCCCCCCCCTCTTCGAGCTTTTTCCTTTCTGCCGTGCTCAACGACAGAATGGTGGAGGATGAGAACGACGCAGGTGAGTCACTCTATCATGCACGTTGCACTACCGACACAATTTCTTCCTCTTCCTATTCTTATGGTCTGACCTGTGAGTCTGTGACTATGAGCAAGGATTATCATATTCGTGAATGTGTAAACCATGACAAACCATTAAATAATGTAGCAAACCGAGACCTTTGTTGTGTGGGCTTGGGCCAATATTTTGGGCTTTAATTACTGTTTTTTAAGAGTAATCTTTTAATATAAAATTTAAACTATAAACATTTAATAGCAACAATCAAGGGTCCATAACTACCACTTTCTTAAATAAATACTCCATCATCAAATTACAAATCCAATATTTTCTGCTGCTCGGATTGCGATAATTTTTATGCTTTATTTCTTACTTAATTCTCTCACCTATGCTATGAAATTGCATTCCAAATACTTTTTGATACATGTATTTGTAAATCAAATATTTGTTATTTTTTATTTTTGTGATTTTTTTATTATTTAAATAATTAGATATCTTGTTAAAAAATTTGGACACCCAATACTTCAAATATAAGAAACTTTGGATAAAATTGGATCATCGATAATACATCATGTATCTATGTTTTTTTTTAATTATTTCAAGAAATAATATGGTTGATGAATAACAAACTTATTTGATTTGAGTTAATCCAATTCAAGTAGCAAATTGAAATGATAATACCGATGATAATGATTTGTTCCTTCTCTCAATTATATAATATTTGACTCATAATTTTAAATATCTAATAATAGTTAAAATGTTCCAATAAAAAAAAAACCAATATGCGCATTTCATCAAATTGGATATTTTATTACTTCAATTTTTTGTTGACTAAATTAATTATTTAATCCAAAAAACCATTGATTCGATTATTTGATTTTTGAAATTTAATTGATTCAAATATTGGATTAAATTGTTAGGTATTAGATCAAATAAATAACCTTGCTTCTTAACCATTCATAAAGAGTCTTGTAAATTTGTGAACCAGGACATAGCCTTGTGTTTGATGCTACCATTTTGGATATTAGGTCTTTCTTATTCTAATTTTTCTCTTTCGTTATTTATGACTTTATAGAAATAGTAACATCTATAGGTAGATTTGTAACACCCCCAAATTCACTACTGAAAAATTTCGTTAATTAAAGGAAATTAGCGGAAGCAAATTAAGTAAACGTGAACTTTGGGAGTATTACCGCCACACTTAGTACCAGACCGGTTCACTCATACCGTTCCAGTACCAAGTGCTAAGGCTGAGAAAAATGAAATACAATTTGAAAGACATTCAACATGCATAAATCAGAGTAAATTGCAAGAAATTCAACATACTTAAATCAGAGTAGCTCCTCAAATCGTTTACAGGAATAAAACCCACCAATGGTGGTTAAAGTAACAACATAACATCGAAAACCAAGAAATTAAATGAAGAGGGAGGAAAACCTAACGATACCGGATCACTCCTTACTCTCTTTCCCGTAGCCCACTTGAGTAGCACCTGAAAAGACCTGCAAGGGTATTGCCCATTGAATAGGCAGGGGCCCCATAAAGGGAATCCCTTCAGTACTACGGTACTGAGTAACCCTTTAAAGTCCCACTTAAAAGCAGGCCCGCAATGTAACACATGAAACAAGCTGCATACATATATATAAAATTCACGCCACCAATATTCACATAGCATATCAATGTATCGTTACGAACAATCGGTACTTACGGTCTTAAGCCAAGTCATAACGCAAACTCAAACAATCAGGCCTTAAGCCATTGCTCCACTATAAGTGATTAGTACTTGCCCATAATTTTATTCACATACATAACTCGTTTTATTGAGCTCGGGACCCCCACTATTATTGCCGATGGACCGGAATACACATAAACTCATCATCCAGGGCACAACGCTCCTGACCACTATTATAACCGGTGGACCGGGATTTATAAAGGATCATCACCCAGGGCACAACGCTCCTGGCCACTATTATAACCAGTGGACCGAGACATATAAAGGATCATCATCCAGAGCACAACACTCCTGGCCACTATTATAACCGGTGGACCGGTACTCAATATTATAAATCACTGGGCCCGGCTCATTAATACTCCACTTTCAAATATAGTATCTTTCCTTTCTTTAATCAACACATCAATCATATTTATTTGCCTCGAACGGGAGATCAATAACCCGGGACACAAAGGTACACCGGTCGTACCGGTGCACATCAGCTACACAATACCCTTCAACCACGAACCCAAGGACGAAAAGGTACCCTGGTCGTACTGGTGCATAAAGCTAACTCAGTACCCTACCGACAAGAACACCTAATCCATAAGTATGCATACCCCCTAACTAGGTCCGTAGAGCTAGAAAGAGTAAGATATAGGGCCTGGCTGGGGCACAAAGGCACACCAGCAAATACCAGAATAATCGTGGACTAAACCACGTCCTTAGGGTAGAAACCCCTAAGGAGCCACCATTCCCGATCTCGAGGTCTTTCACTTTAAGTAATAGTGTCTTAATTAAGGTGATCACGAAAAGCACGATAATCCGATACTTATTCATTTTCGATCGTTTCGATATCATTAATCGTTTCTTATTCAGAGGATTATCAGGATGTCACAGAGAAATCATCAAGGCCATGATAGTTATCAAATACTCTTACTTAGCTAATCAACCTTATTTAAATCACATTATCAGGTTCCACAATCACAACAAATTAGGTACAAATCACTTATTTACCCCCTTAATTATGTAATCGCCAAGTCATCCATTCCTCATTAACAAATTACCCTATTACCCTTTAGGTTACCTAATTCCCGAATTACCCCTTATCCGGTTTAGGTTATCAAATTACCTCCTACGCTTTTTAGATCACCATTCATTCCTCATAATTGCTACACTTATCATATTTCTCATTTGGTTGGTTAGATTACCAAATCGCCCTTCTCCTTTGTTATAATTACTATATTGCCCTTGAGTTGGATAAATTACTCACTTACCCCTCTTCTTTATCATGATTACTAATTTGCCCCTTCAGTTGGTTAAGTAATTATCACTTTATCCTTTAATTGGCTAAGTCACCAAGTTGTCCCTTTAGTTGGATAATTTATCGAATTGCCCTTCTCCTTTATTAAAATTACCTTAATAACCTTTAATTGATTAATTTACCAAATTACCCTTCGCTAGCATCATACTTATCCCATTACCCTTCTACAATCATAATTTAATTACTAAATTATCTTTTGTCGTTATCATAGTTACCAAGTTACCCCTTACTCCCAAGTTTACCATAATATCCTTTTATTTACAAAATTACCCTTCTACCCCTTACTTTCAAATTACCATAATATCATTTTATTTATGAAAATTACCACCATACCCCTTTTACTTGTAAAATAACCACAACACCCCTTTTTCTTTCCAAATTACCATCTTACCCTTTTACATCCAAATTTATCATTTTTATCTTTCTTTTACCAAATTACCATTTTTCCCTTCCTTTCCAAAATTACCATATTAACCTTTTACTCACAAAATTACCATAATACCCCTCACTTACAAAATTACCGTGTCGCCATTCACTTATAAAATTTACCATATTACCACTTACTTATGAAATTACTATTTTGCCCCCTTTACTTTCAAAATTACCATATTGCCCTTTCCCTTGAAATATTACCATTCTTACCCTTTTCTCCAGAAATTACCATAATACCCTTCTTTCTCCCAACTTACAATTTTATCCTTTTACTTATGAATTATCCTTTAACTCCTTTCTTTTTAAATTACTAAATTACCATTTTACTTATAAAATTACCAAAACGTCCCTTTCACTTATAAAATTTCCATTTAACCCTTTGTTGCACCATTTTTACGAATTTACCACCACTACATAAAATAATGATATTATTCTTATCATCTAAGTCCACCAACTTGTTATTAATCAACATAATACCCATTAGCAACTACATACATTAGATCACATACTTCATAACCATAATTACTAGAATAACCTTAGATAATAATATCATTCAAGCCTTAGCAACATAATACATCATAAACAAGCATTTAACATTTCCATCAATAATCAACCTTTTCCTTAATTATCATACCTACACATGGCACAAAGCTATCATGCATTTCCCTTTTTCTTTCAATAAATGTAACAACCATTTATATATATCATGCTTGGCTCACAAAACATACATAAAATCATAATCAAATTCCTAATGTGCTAGCATACGTTTCCATGCATTTAAGGGAGGTATAATGATTACCTTAATCCCGCAAAATATCAAACCTTACCCAGCAAAATTAGCAATTCAACACCTAAAATAACATCCATCACTATCGTGTTAGAGATAAGAAATAAAAAGGATAAGACTTTATAAAAGAAATTTATTTAATAAAACACTTTAAATAATTTTCATTACACCTCAAAAATTTTCCAAACAATTTCCAACACAAGGGGAAAGCTCACGCTACATGAGCAGCGTGAGTGTCATGCATAAATGGGAGGGGAAAAGGCTCGAAGAGGGGTGAAGGAAGAAAAATGAGCCATGTTCGGGTTGAGGTCTTTGGGCTAGAAAAGAGGGTGGTTGGGGGAGGTTTGGAGGCAAGGTAAGGATGTAGGAGTGAAGAGGGGGTGTTGGTGGTGGCCAAGGATGGTTTCGCCGCGGCTGAAGGTGGCGGAGACTGCGGCGGCAAGGCGGCGAAGATGGCTGGCGATAAGGGGAAAAATGGGGAGAAAAGAAAGAAGGGGTGGAGAAGGGAGGAAGTGTAGGCTCAAGGGGGCGGCGTGGGGGTGCAGGGCAGTAGAGGGTGGTGGCAGGAGTCGGCGCAGGGGTTGGGTGCGGCGGTCGGAGCGGCAGACGGCGGCGGGGCAGAGAAAAATAGAAAAAAAAATGGAAAGAAGGAAGGAGAGAGGAGGGAGCTCGGGGGAAAGAAGGTGGCTCAAAAATGGGACAAGAAAATGGGTGAATAGGAGAAGAAAAGAAGAGGAAAGGTAAGGGGGCAGGTGGTAGGGCATAGGGCGGCAGGGAGGCGGTAGGGTGGCAGGGAGAGGGTGGCGACGGGAAGGGGGGGAGTTGCAGACATGGATAGGGGTGCAGGGGTAGCTTGACTCGAAGGAGGGGAGAAGAGGACAGGGTAGAGGGAGGGAGTAGCAGGGGCTGGTGCGGCGGTAGGCGGCGGCAGTCGCAGGTGGTCGGGCGGCAACTGCAGAGGGTCGGGTTGTTGTCGCCTGAGAAGAAGAAGAAAGAAGGAAAGGGCTGTGGCGGCCGGTCGGGGGAAAGGAAAGCAGGCGGCCGATCGGTCCAGGGGAAAAAAGAAAGGGAGCCGGCCGGGCTGGCGTGCTGGGCGACGCGCGAGGGAGAGAAGGGTGAGGCGGGCCGAAGGCCCAATGCGCGGGGGAAGGCTGGCCTGGCGAGGGAGCCCGAGGGAAAAGGAAGAAGAAAAAAAAGAAAAAGGAAAGGAAGAAAGGGGGAAAAAGAAAAAGGGGAATGGAAAAAAATAGGAAAAGTAGTTTAATTAAATTTATAAAATCATAAAATATAATATTCCTGGTAAATTATTTAATTTAACAATTTAATTTATTATAACCTAATGTTTTAGTTTAAAAAGGGTAAAGTTGGTAAAATATTAGTTTGGGAAAATTATTTAAATAGAACAATATGATAATTAGCAAAATATTTATTTTTAATTTATTAAATACTCTTATCCAAATTTACATACTCTAAAATCCATAAAATAATTAAAATAATAATTTTACAAGCTAATTTTATTTCAAATAAAGTTATTTATTAAAATATAGGTTTTCGAAATTTTTGGGGGATTACAAGATTATACTCACATATTAGACTCCTATACATAACATAATTAAGCAGCCTTAGTTATGAAAAATGAAGTTATTTAATATTTATAATCTGGTTTTTCTAATTTTTTTTTATCAAATATGAAAATATTGTAAGTAAAACAAGTGTTTAGCCCCTCTCTTTTTCATTTGTTGTTTTAAGATTAGGTGAGCTAATTAAAACGTTAACTCAATTTTACTATTTAAATTATTTTCGTTCTCCTATTTATCCTTTATAATCTCTCCCGCCACTTTAACTCTATGTCACATCCAATGTTAGAGCTAGCGTGTTAACTCCATGTTGTCACTATATAATAATAATAATAATAAAAAAATGAAACTTAGCTACGTAATATTTGGTTGAATTTTACTATGTAATATGTATTTAAAATAATTTTATTCAGGTACTATTTATTCTAAATATTATCTTACTCATGATTTGAGATTTAGATGATTAAAATTATATATATATATATATATATATATATATATATATATATATATATGTATTAATATTAAATATTTTCTAAGTTGAATTGAAAAAATACATGCAGTTTTAAAATAATATTTTAATTTTTTGGATTATTTTAAAATGCTTTTGAGTTATGGGGTTTATAATCAACCTTAAATCATATTTCTCTAAGCCAATCTTACAAACTTAGAAAACAACATTAATTGACCATTTTCTTAAAGATAATTAATCATATAATTTCTTAATTATCTTTAATAAAATTATAAATAAAAAAGTGTAGGACATGTATTCATAGATTAGCTAAAAAATTATCAAACAATAAAAAGATTATTAATGTAAGATGTTCAAATAATACTATTGAAAAAATGACTCCTAACATAAGCAAGACATTTGCTTATATAGTGAGTTGGCGTGTAATATTTTTTGAAAGTTTTAGTGTAGAAGTTACACTACAAGAAATAGGGGCTCTAATGGCCAACGTTTTTGGTTGCTAGTAGCCAAATTTTGGATGCTAATGATAATGGCGGTCAAAAGTATCAATCATCATCTATGGTATCTATGGTTCTATTATTAAAGGCTTTAGCGATAAGCTAAAATTATTTTGGTTGTTAATTTAATAGCAACAATGTATAATGTCATCACTAAAGAAATAATAATAATGTATAACATTGATCATTAAAAGTAAAAGTAATAACAAAATACATAATTGTAAATGATATTACTGTAAAAATCATCCTATACATCAATCAATAGTTTTTTTCATTATATAAAATGTTATAGTTCACTATTCATGATGACATTTTTTATCGCCTGATCATTAACGATAGAATATATTGGTTGTAAATGCCATAATCATATATTCAAAAACATAATTCAAATTTAACTACTTTCAAACCCTATATCAAAATACACACACATTCAACTAACTACACACAAATAATTTATACAATACCATCAAAGACTTTCTGAATAATCTCTCCTTGAGTATGTTCGGGGGAGGCAAGTGTGTTAAGGAAATACAAAATATTTCACCGAAATTAAGTGCATTAAAAAAATTACAAAATGGCATTGCATTACAAAATGCCATGTTTATCAACTATAATGTCAAATAAGAGATACTCATTTTTCCTTTTTGAACTCAATAAGTCTATTGATTACACGAAATAGAAAGTAAAACTGCCAAGAAAACCAATGAGAACTATTGACCTCATAGGTCAAATAATGTCACTATTCTTGTTTTAATGATAACAAATAGAATTAGAGAACTAATATGTTTTCTTAAGTGTACATGAACCATAAATGAAAAATAAAGAGTTTAAATCAAACTAACTCAAATCATCTCTCAAATGCAAACTTAAAAGATCAATCAAGTTTCAAAGTAGAAGAGAAGATCATGTAAAGATAAATAAGTATTGAGGTTTAAAGATCGTATTTCCAATGTCTTAGTTTTTTTTAATTTTTTTATAATGAGTTACGTTGAGCAATTTCACATTTTAATAAAAAATCTTAAAAAATATATTAAAGCACATTATTTGAATTCATTTCATATTAATTCATGGTTGTTCTTGATTTCTAAAGCTTTCTAAAGCATTTTAAAACTTGTTTGGTTCTAGTTGGAACTAGTTGACTAGTCTGAAGAGAAATTAAATGGTTTGGTTTAAACAAGAGTATAAAATGAGTTAAACTTAGATAGATTGATTGACATAGTAAATCAATAGACTAGTTTTGCCAAACCAATTGACAGATTTAATCAATCAGTCTATGAGTTTTACTCTTGCAGAAACCCATTCATTTTTGTTTAAGCTTATTGACTGGTTTCGCCAAATCAATTGATTGGTTTGGAAAATTGATCGATTGGTTTGACCAACTAGTCTATAGGCTTCACTATTGCATAACCTCATTCTTCTCTATTTATTTAAACTCATCAACCAATTTTTCCAAACCGATTAACTGCACTTAGGAATTGATCGATAGGTTTGACTAACTAGCTAATGGGTTTTACTCTCGTAAAAACCCATTATGTTTAAACTTATCGATTAGCTTTGCCAAACCGATTAACTATTTTGGAACCTATTGATTGGTCTGAAGCAACTAATCGACTAGTCTGACCAACAAGGCTAAGAGTTGAGATGAGGTGCAAGATGGTCCTGCCTAGATCGTATAATTGATTGACTGGCTTGAATAAAATTATTGACAAGTTATATGGACACATTGACTAGTTTACTGAACAATGTTGTAATTTATATATGCTCTTAGGACCAAATGAGTACAACACATAACTAATATATTGGTTTCAATAAATTGATCCACTAGTTTGTGTAATGGTAAATTTTCCGTCTTAGGTTTGAACATACTCAGTAGCCTAGTTTGAACTACTGATCAACTAGTTGTACTACCGATCACTAGTAAGGTTAGATTAATCGACTTGTGAGTATTAAATATTGATTTTCAATCCACTAGGTTTGAACAAATTTTTGGCCATTTTGTTCTCAACACCTACACAATGAGTGTGAGCCTTATAAATAAGCTCCCTTAGTATTTACTACAACAACGTTTTCAACTACATTTGTTGTGGAATTAATAATCTACTCTAAAATCATTTAGTTATTCATTCGAACTCTCTCAACTTTTAAATTCAGAGTTTTTGTTGAAAAGTGCTCTTTACTTAATTTTCTTAGCTAGAGTTGCACTACATTTGTAATATCTTTTATTACATCTATTTAGATTACATCTCATCCAAAGTTCTATACTTTCGTATCTTTATTTTTTGGTGATAATCAATTGTAATCACAACCATCTTACAAAATTCATTACAAAGGGGTTAGTGAGTGTTTGCCTATCATTATTGAGAGATTCTTGTTGAGAGTTTAGATAATATAAATAGGTGAAGTTGTAAACCATCTCTTAAAAGTTCATTAAGATTGTAAGGACCATAAAATAACATAAAAGTGATCATTAATAAAAACATATTACTATTTAAAATCTAAAAAGGAGAATTTTTTGGTAGTGAATGTAGAGAGTAATTTTTTTAAACACTCTACATTATTTATAATTTTTTTATTTTCCATTTCCATTCCATAAAATCCTATTCACCCCCTCTAAGGTTATTTTAAGAACTAATAACAAGTGTAACAAACAAAATGGTTGGCATCACTATTAGTACCTAATATCTTGTCCCCCACAAAGAATTAGAACATCATCTTTGGATCTAATCCAAGAAATAGTACTCATTGGCTATTGAGGTTGATGGTTCAACACTTGATGTGGAAGATTATCTAAAGCCAATTTGTTGTTTGATTTTTTCATTAGCAAGCTATTTTTCCCGTGTAGCTTCCAATCCCATTTCGACACAATCTACCTTTTTTTTTATCACTTTTGGACTTCTCAATGTTGAAGAGTGTTAAACACACCTAACATTCAACACTAAAAAAAATCAAAATGAAATATCCATATCAATATGACCAATACTACAAAGCTTGAAATGTTATATCTATAGGTTCTAATCGATTCCCCCCACTAATGGAATCAACTCATGTTGAACTCCATAACAATTAAACAAGGCATACAAATGATTATGGATAAAGAGGGAAGGTGATTGAGGAAGAGGGATTTAGATACACCCTTCTACAAATAAACTAGCTTCTTTCTCTTCCTTTTTTCTTGTTAGGTTTTTCTCTACACCCTACTTTTATTATCTTACTTCTCTCACTTGTCTTGCCTTTATCTTGAACTTAATAATGTTTTTTTTGAGTAGGACATGAAGACGAAGTCAAGGGCACAAGTAATAATTGGGGAGAAGAAAATATCTGGCTCCTTTAGGACTAGAGTGAAAAAAATGAATATTTGATTTGCCTTCATCATCATTGTGGTTGTTATTTTCTAGATTATATTGATAAAGGCATTTTCTTGCTCAGAACCCTAATATGTTAGCTTATTCTATAGGGTATAATTTTTTTATTATTATCGCATCATCCCATAGAATAGTTCCATTGTTCGATCTACCCTAAAGACACCAAAATAAGATTTATTTAAATGAAAAAATAGTTATTTTTAGGCTATGAAACATGGAGTTTAGGTTGCATAGGATGTAAGTTACTAATTTTATTATATAAAGCTGTCATAACCCTATAGGAGGGAATTTATTAGCATACTACACCCTAAATCATATCGAATATCAAAAATACATGAAAATATATCCTAAAGAGACCTAAAATGAGCATTCATTGAGTATTATAAATAAGGTATTATGACATTTGTATATTATCAAGACATCTCAGTGCTTTTGCCTAGGTTTTTTCTTTAATAATGATACTTATATTGAAACAATAAATAAATGTTTATAGTGGGATTTATTAAAATGGATTTTTGGATCATAATATGTTATGTAATTAGAGATGTCTTGGGTGGCCTTGTTTCTTGAGCGTGATTATGTTATGTTATGATTTGTGTTCATGAAGTGTAAGAGATATGTATGAGTAGTGTATGCCATTGTTTGTATGATTTAATTACATCTTGTATGTTGTTTAGTCCATGATTCTATGTGAAAGATAAGCCTTTTCATGTGTTAGAGTGGGTTTGTTTCACTTGGTGCTTGGTCACACTAATGGTACATTTGATTTTTGTTTTTTGTGATAGCTTTTTTCTTATCTAGGTGAGAAGATGAAATTTTGTGGGATGTTGGTGACCAATTTTATGATTTTTTATCGCGTCTTTAGTGTAGCATTTTGCTAGTGGTGGGATCTTGATAAGTGTATTTCATGCAATAAATAAATAAATTATGGCATTAGTTTTCTCATGTATTTACATCTTTGGTATATATTTTAAAAGGCTAATTTAATATATTTTAAATCATATTGACATATTTGGTATCAATCATGAAGAAAATTAATCAAAATAAGGTGTTTTTGGGAGAAAAATAAGCAATAATGGGGTGATAATGCATGGTTCAACAAGAAAAAGAATGTATAATTATGAAGAATCAAACTGTCAGCCATGATATAATAAAAACTTGCATAAAATATTAAATATAAAAGTTGTATAGATTTTTTTTATCATTCTTAACATTTTAAATCACCTCATTTGGAGGTTGGAGGAGAAAGTTATGGCCAAAATATCAAAAATTGTTAGAGGACGCTTAAGATATATGAATTGTATATTTTCCAAACTTAAAGCCTATCTTCTGACCAACCTATAATACAACCTAAAGTCTCAAAAACCATTTTATAAAAATAAATACAACATAAATTCAACATTCCCATACACACACACAAAATAAGACTCCATCATAAAAGTGGCATCTAGAGCATTCTTCATCTTCATCCTTGATCCACTACCCCAATTCCCATTTATCCTTCATCAATAATTGATCAACACTCAATATTTATCTCATAAAATCCTCAAATTATCACATATTCATCCTATATATTGATTTTTGTGCTCTATAATACATAGAACATAATTGAGATTTAATATTCACATTCACAAACGGAGGGTTAACGCGAGAGAAAAAACTCTTTTTCTTTTTTTGGTTATTTATTTTCCAACACTTGTATATGTTTTTTATAATTGATTTTTGAATGACGAATGACACAATTTACTTATTTTTAAGGGTGAGATTGAAACCTTAGACTATGATTTAAGATATTAATAATAGTTTCTTTATTTTCCTACTTGACGTTAGATTATTCTTTGATTTTAATTTGATTGCTATTGTTTATATATATGTGATTCTATCAAATGTGAATTTTCTGGTGTGTGATTTGTTCTCTCTTCTTCATAGTGATAATCTAATTGGAGTGTATGCTTGATAAGATATTATATAAACATGTTAGAAATCATGTATATAAATTACTACTTGGTTAGATAACAATTCTCTTGGTAATTTTGTAATTCTAATTAGACTAGTGGAATATTTTGAGATTTGTCGGTTAAAGTTAAATAATATAGCTACACATGCTTAATGTACTAGTTTGAATACTTAGATTGATATCCTTCCATATGTGCTTAATATTTTTAGTCTAGTTAAATAAAAAGGCCATTTATTGCGACTATATCATTAGAGTTCAAAAGGATTTCATATTGGAGTTTTCTTATATTTATCACTTTAGGAGAGTAATTTAATGCTTATAGATCTATACTTAGGTTGCAATGTGGTCGATCTCTTTCTCATAATTATAAGGTAATATAGGAATTATTTGTTATATCTTCTCCTAACTTGGTGATGAATTTTGAATCCCATAGCACATCTTTATCATATTTGCTTTCATTTACACTTGTTTCCTTATTTGTATTTTTTTTAAATATACTTTGAACTACAATATTTGTGTTTTCTTTATTATTTATTTTGTATGATTTTAGAGTATTAGTTAATCTTTTATCATTATTTATGTGCTAGTTAGACATTATGTGAGTCCTCTCAATCTATAGTTTATAATGATCCATGTAACCAACGTTGCATGAGGACGAGGATAGGAAAACAGGGACGGGGAGAAACGTAGAAATGTCATTTGTTAAAAATTTAGGAAACAGGGATGGCAAAAAATGTAAATATATATATAAATATATCAAATCTATTAAAATTAAGAGAGAAAAATAAAAATAAAATTCTAAAATTATTACCTATATTAGTTAATTTAAATCATTAATAAAAAAGTTTAATAAAAAAATAATTAAATAATTTTAATATAAATTCTAATACCTAATAGTTTTTGGAAAGGGAAACGTTTCTGGGATGGGGGACGACATCGAAGTGCCGTTTCTGTGCATCAGAGCCTATAACATCCCAAAAATACACTACTGATTTTTTTTGTTTTACAATAGAAGCACATGATCAAAATAATCGGGTGTTATCACTGTAATTGACATAAGTCTGGCTTATCATCCCATCCTTATGTCAATAACAAGGCAAAACAACTTAAAATGCTCAACAGGATAAAAGAAAATAAGAGAAGTTTCATAAATATAATTATGAGTTTGGAGATTAATCTCTGAATACAATATCCAAAATACAAACAAAAGGAATACTATGGATTTAAGAGTCCAAAAGAGTATCAAGGTAAACACATCATCCGAAAAACATGACTATATACCCAAAAGCCTTAATACACAAAGTTACTCTACCCCATACAAAGGATCAAAAGCTATAAACTCATTAATCGGGTTCTCATCGATCTACACATAAACATTCGTGTCATCTGCTTGTTGGAACAGACCACCCATAAAAAGGATAACTAATACACTACGTACTGAGTAAGGCAACAATACAATTGAAATATGAAAACACTGAATTACATGCATTCACAATGGAAAGTAACATACATGCTAGGTACAAAAATAAATATAGGGTAAATACTGGTCTAGATTCGTATGATTATAGTGTAGAATGATCCATTCTTTTTATTTACATTGAGTTCTGGGACCCCACTAATTTTAAATCGGTGGAATAGTTTGAAGCACCTCTCAGGAATAACACACTCGAGCCACTATTATCGTCTAATGGAACCGACCCAATACTTATTAGGATAAAACGTTCTTGATCTACTATTCTTAAACCGATGTGATGGTCTAAAGCACCTCTCATCAACAAGACACCTAAGCCACCATTATCGTTCAGTAGAACAGACCCCAAAACCTAGTCCCAAATCACATAATCTTCCAATTTAAATAATTAATGTATTATCCTTTAGTTATTATATCAACTCATATTCTTATTTATGTTGAGTATAGGGCCCCACTATTTTCAATTTGGTGGGGCAAACTAAAGCACCTCTTAGGGAAAACGTACCTGAACCACTATTTTCATCCAGTGGAACACACCCAACATCTAGGCCCCACTCACGTACTCTTTTACTTTAAATAGTTAGTATCTCATTTATGATCAATATGATAAGTACAAAACATAATTAAGGCAAGCGAGGAATTATCATATAGATAACGAGACCGTTCCTAAAGGTTAAGTTGCTAATTTTTTCCAAAACCCTAAATTCACACTTTAGACATAAATCCTTCTATATTGATCATTTACCCACAAAATTTAGTATATATTCCTCAAATAAAATTATTATTAACATACCCAAAATTCAAAGTCTAACTCCCATGTCTTACACATACGATAATAATCCTATATCAAAAGTTACTATTCCTAAAGCTCCCAAAATCCTGATTTCACAGGTAAGTCACAACTATTCCCATAAGTCTCATATAATTTACAAATTCAATATGCATCCCCAAAATACTAAAATTAACAAAAAATCCAAAATTCATGTTCTAACTCTAACATTTTACACATATGATAATAACATTAACTTTTTAAGGTTATTATTCCCAATTTAGGTCATTTTCTCATTTTGAGTAACTTATGACATTTATAATTACTCTAATCACTACACATGATCCTATTAGAATATTTTCATCCACTTAACATGTCAAAATACTAAATTTTTCATATTAACCAAAATGTCTTTATAGATAGTCAAGAGCCCTTATTTTACGAAAGTCTTATACCTTCAATGTCATTGTTTCCAAATCCTCCATTTACTATCATACATCTTAAAAACACTTATTTCACACTTATTATATCTTATTAGATCTATACTACTCTTCCATAAGTTATACTCATCCACAAAAAACAATCTAGTATAGCAACATCATATCAGCACATCTTTCATTATTCATACTCTCTTTCTATCATGCAATCCATGTTATGATAACATATCATTAGCCAATAACATTTAAAAGTAAAATAAAAATAACATGATAACACACATGACCATTCCAGCATTTAACACAAAACCATCGGCTATTATGCTTACGAAAAGCCTCCGGTCTCTAATAACACTTATTTTATCCCGCCTCTTTTGAAACTTCAAGAATATAACCTAAGAAAAATTAAAACATAATAATAATTAAATGATATAATTAAGGAGGGTTTAAGATAATGGAAGGGTGAAAAAATATGGAAAAACTAAACTGATGTTTGAAGGAAGTGTCGGCAAAACTTGGTAACAAAAAAGGGAGGTTCGATGGTGGATACTAAAGGATGGGGATGGGCTTCAATGATGAATGACAAAGGGGGTTGTAGGTGTCAGTGATGGCCACCAAAGGGGGGGTGTAGGATTAGATAGAAATGGCTGGAAGGGGGTGTGAGCTTCAGTAGAAATGACCGAAGGGTATGGGGTGTTGTGGTGATGTTTTTTTTTTGCTAAAGGTGGAGGGTGGGTTTCAATGATTCTCACGAGTGCTTTGTGGGGATTTTGTCTGGTGGATAGGGTGGGGGAATGACAAAGTTTGCTAGTGGATGTGTTGTTGCCTCAGTTGAGTTCACTGGTGGTGGGTTTTTGGTGTTGTTTTAGCAATGACAAGGAGAAGGAAAGAAGGAGGGAGGAAGGCTGTATTGGCCTGCAAGTTTTTTAATAGAACTAGAGGGATAAGAAAGGTGTTTTGGTGCATTAAATGTGGTATATATATATAGACATGCATGCATGAGGGTGAGGGTGATCTTTATTAACACACCCCATTAGACAAAAAAAGAGGGAGTTGATGGGTAATGGTAAAGGTAGTGTGTGCATATCATGGAAGGGGAGCATGGCAGGGGATGTCGTGCACTTAAGGGGAAAGGAGGGAAAAGAAAAACCAGTTGGGAGGAAAATGTAAGGATAGAGAAGAAAAAGAAAAAGTAGAAAAAGAGAAAAAGTGTGGGTTTAGGTTTATGTTTAGTTTAATATAATTTAGGTTAGGGTATTAGGATTATTAAATTAAATGATTATTTGGGATTAGGTTTAGGTTAGGAAATTTATTAATATCCTAGAATAAAAATTAGGGTTAGCCTAAAATTTAGGATTAGGGAGTTACGATAAGATATTAATTTTTCGATATTAGAAATATGTTACTATATTAATTACTTGAGATTATGGTTAGCTAAAATTTAGAGTATTAAAATACCCTTATTTACTAAAATATAATCATGTAAAAATATGGTTTAAATTGCATGATGACAATGGCAACATCAAATATTTTGTACTCTATTGTATATTTATGCTTCTAGATTTATTCCCTCGCATTTTCAAGTGATGTATTTGGTTTTTTACACCAACAAGCTTATTATATTTTATGATATCTCCTTATGAGGGTTTATTTTGTTATTATTGTTATGGTGAAACTTTTCTATTCATTACTGTAACACCCCAAAATTCACTATTTAAAAAAAATGGAAGTAATTAAATTAAAATATGTGAATTTTAGGGATGTTACTGGCACACTTAGTGCCAGACTGGTTCACTTTGACCATTCTAGTACCAAATGTTAAGGCTAAAAGGAATTTAATAATCAATATACATCAAAACTAAAGAAGGCTTCAATTAAGCATCAAATGATTATAAAATATAATTTAGAGTGCGAAATCAGAGACATAATTCAGCGTATACGATTAGATTTTATCAAGAGAAAAGAAGTTTACAAAAATAAAAGTTATGTCTTAAGAAACTAAAACAAAGATAGAAAATCATAAATGGAAAGTCCGCCCACACCCGATTTGACCAGCCATTTCCTCTCCTCTCTCCTCCCCTTGACTCGCTAGTCACCTTGACCCAACCCACTTCCCTTTCTTCTCGCAAGCTCCCCCTCTTTTCCCCTGGTCAATCGCACACCACGATGCAGTCGTGCGCCGGCCTGCCATCGTCGCCGGTGAACCCTAACTTACCTGCCCTATTCTCCCATCTCCTCTCTGATCTTATCCCCCTCCCTCAGTATATAAATACCCCCATAAATAGCTTGGACTTGTGTTTTTTTGAAACCCTGAAATTTTACTCACGTGCACCACCGACCTTTCAGACACTTTTTCCGTCACCGTCGCCCAACTTCGTCGTTAGAACCACCCATAGGACCACTCCCTACACCGCTCTCTAACTAACTACACCACCCTTCTCCCTCGATTTGCCCTACACGAGCCACCCTGGCCGTGCAAAGTAGCCTTCTCGATCAACTATTCCTTTCACCTTTGCCGCCCTTCGCACCACTCACATCATAACCACTGCCTTCTACACCTCCCAACCTACTCTACAGACTCCCCTCTACCTTCCTCTACCCTTCTTTTCCTCTTCCTCCCTCTCCTCCTCCCTTTCTCTTCTTCCTCCACTTTTGGCTGCACAACCGCCATCGTGCATCGCCACCTTTGGCTGTGCTGCCACCCTCATTCTACTCCTCTCCATCTAGGCAATCATAAACACCCCAACTTCCACCCTCTTTCTCCCTCTCCTTTTCTCAGCACTCAACTTTCTCTCTTTTCTTCTCTTTTTCCGACTGCCGCTGCCACCGTCGTGTACCACCGCTGGTGCCACCTGTCACCACCAACCCAAGGTATTACTCTAAACCCTCTCAACCCTTAAACACTATTTATATAAGATTTATTTATTTTATTATAATTCCATTATTTCGAATATATTACTACTACTACTACTACTACTACTACTACTACTACTACTACTAATGTAATTATTATTATTATTACTACTGTTGAGGGCCGAAGCCCTATTCTATTTTTATTTTGGTTATATTATTATTATTATTATCATTGTTGCTATTATTATTAATATGTTTTATTATTATTATTATTATTATTATTATTATTATTATTATTATTATTATTATTATTAGTAATATTATTAATTCAAAGCAGGGTCAAAACCCTACTTTACATTATTTTTGATTTATGCTATTAGTATTATTATCATTATCATTATCATTATTATTATTATTATTATTATTTTGTATTTCTATTATTATTATTATTATTATTATTATTATTATTAATTTTAGTAGTAGTATTATTAGTATTATTTTAGTGAAGGGTCGAAGCCCTTATTCCACCATTTATTTTGAACTGTATTATTATTATTATTATTATTATTATTATTATCATTATTATTATTAGGGTAAAATCTTCAAACCTTATATTATCATCTTTTACAATATTACTATTATTACTTTTATCTTTAGCAAAACTAGTAATTAGTTAGTGTTATTACTATTATATTATTATTTTATCCAAAATCCTACTCTTAGAATAAATTAGGAAATAATAGTATTTTTAGTAGGAGGGAACCTAATCTTTAGTTTTTTCCTCTTATAGGTGAGACCAATCAAAGCCTTGGAGGGGTAGAAGCGTGCTCCAAGACCAGTGTCGTATTAGGTAAGGGTGTAACTAAGGCCTTATGTGTGTTTATGTGCATTATATTATTTGCATGCCATGTATCATGATGTGTTATGTATCTTATGCTTATTGTTATAACTATTTCATGTGTAGTGTGGCTTGGAGTTGAGGTATGCTTATCTGCTTTCATATGACATGTGTTACTACGTATATGTTGTGGAATGTGATGAAAGGTGTTATAACCCTTTAATACATGCATGTGAGGATGTTTAATGTGGTATTATGAGGTGGAATGATGAAAAAGAAAAATGGGAGAGTGAGATGACTAAAGGGTTGTAAGTTGACTAATATGGGTGGAATTGACCTAAGTGTTCCATGGTCTATGAGTGGATGAATAAAAGGGGATTTTAAATAAAATAAAAGAGTAGAGAATCTAGAACCTTGCATGGGAGAATCTAAGGTTTTTCATGGGAGAATTTAGGGTTTGCATGGGAGTCTAATGTTTTGCATGAAAAAGATCAAATGTGTGCATGGGAAGGTTAGTGTATGCATGGGAGTAAAATTTATATATGAAAAGTTGACTTGGGATGTAAGGAAGGTAATGGAAGATTTATTTGGGTGTTTGGAGGCTTTGGGTAAAAAGTAGTACGTGGGACAATATAATGATACATAGGAGACCGAGCTAGGGTTTGGGGGAAAACCCTAATTCGAGAAGGTGGTAAAAGAAGAAATAAATGAGGATGAGTAGAGTACGAGAGGATGATGGAAATTATCAAGTGAGGATGAGCATGATTGGTATGGAAAAATATGAAGTGGAATGTGAGAAATGGAGGGGTGACATATGGACATGAGGAAGCTAGGGTTTAGTGTGGCCAGTTAGGGTTTGGTGTGGCTACTTAAGTTTTTCATGATCACACGTGTACTTGGTGAGTAAGGTGAGATGTTGAGGGTTAAACTTAAGGGTTGAGATGTGTGGTGAATTAAAACAGTTTGGGTTGTGCGAGGCAGAGAAGGATGGGCCACATAGGCCCAAATTAGGGTTTCTAGAGAAAACCCTAGAGCGAGGTAGTGAGTGGCCTGGAGGTGAAAATTAGTTGGCCTTGACCCACATACGTGGGAGATGGGCTCTAGTGTGAGTTAGGGTAAGGAGGAAATGATGTTGGGCCAAGTTAGGAGGTGCATGAGTCTTATAATGTGAGACGGGTCCTTTTGGAGGATAAGCGTAGAGAGAGTTAGTCATGCACGTCTAGGGTTAAAATTCTAAATAAGACACTTAAGACATTAATCATGTAAAGTGAAAGATCATTGAGCTAGGTCCAACCGATTCACCGGTAAGAAATAGTGGTTAGGGAATTCCACTCTATATATGACTGGTCTACCGGCTATAATAGTAGTTAGGATATGATACCCTTTAAGTGACCAATCCACCGGCTACAATAGTGGCGGATCTCAAGTTCAATAAATCAAACCCTGAGTTTGCTAAGACACATAAAAGACACTAAGTATTTACAGTGGAACACCATGCGAGTCGGGTTCAAACCGATCTACCGGTAAGAAATAGTGGTTAGGGTATGTTACCCTATAAGTGACCGATCCATCGGCTATAATAGTGGTTAGGGCATGTTGCTCTATAAGTGACCGATCCACCTTCTAAAATAGTAGGGTTCTCGTACTCGCATGGATTTGATAAAAAGTATGGTGTGAAATGAGTATCGATATGAGATTAATTAATATGGATTATAAATGGCCTTTATTTATTTATTTATTATTCATCTGAAGTGATCATACGCTGTTTTATTATTCTGTTGGGATTATGTGCCTTTGTGTGTCGGCCTTAGTGTATAGTTACCTTACTCAGTACGTAGCGTAATGATCACCCGTTTTATGGGTGTTGTTCATTCCCATGAGCAGAAGACCCTTTTGACTTTGTGCAGGTGAGTGATGCTTATTTTGATACCTTCGATGTTCATGAGGCATTAGGTGGGGCTGAGTGTTGAGTATGGACTTGGCACAAGGATCAAGAGTGGTGTGGCCGGACTTTCCATTTATGATTTTCTATCTTTGTTTTAGTTTCCTAATACATAACTTTTATTGTTCGTAAAATTATTTTTTCTTGAGAAACTTTGACTGTGTACGCTAAATTATGTCTCTGATTTTACACTCTGAATTCTATTTTATAATCATTTGATGCTTAATTGAAGCCTTGTTTAGTTTTGATATATATTGATTATTAAATTCATTTTAGCCTTAGCACTTAGTACTAGAATAGTCAGAGTGAATCGGTCTGGTACTAAGTGTGGCGGTAATATCCCCAAAATTCACAGGTTTTAATTTAATTGTTTTCGTTTAAAAAAATAGTAAATTTTGGGGTGTTACAATTACTTTTAGCTTTGTATTGGGCATGGGATAGGTCTTGTACACTCTAACATTCATGTCAAATGTGGCGGTAACATCTATGTTAAATGCTAAGTTTTTGAGCATAGTGGCATGGTGTGTATTGTACCATATTGTCATCAACTACACTTTACTAATTTGAAGATTAAAATATAGGTGGCTCTTTGATTTATAATGAGTAGGTTCGTGAAAGAACAAAAGGCCTATGACCACCTATTTTGGCGGGGAAAAAGTGTTGTTGGAGAAAGAAATGTGGAGAAATATGTGTTTTAAGGATATTTTGGAGATTTTAATTAGTACTCAATTAATTAATTAAAATTACAAAAATAAAAGATAAATAATAAAATAATTTTGGAAATAATAATTAGGCAATATTTAAATGATAATCGAATAATTAATAATATTAATTAAAATAACAAATTTAATAATATAACTAGTAACTAAGGAATAACAAATTGTTATTATATTTAATCCTATATTTAATTAATTAAAATTCAATAATTTTTTAATTTTAAAAATGAAAACTAAAGGTAATTTTTTTTAAATAAACGGCATTTAATTCAAAATAAATTTAGTATTCAAAAATATTAATTATTAAAAAATTAAAAAAATTTAAATTATATTAAAAATTGTTTATTGATATGAAAAATATAATAAAATTAAGATTTTTGAATGATTGAAGTAAAGTCGGTGAGATATGTAAATAGTATTGGAGTTTGTATCAGACAAATATTGTTAACTTTGGACCATTGTTTTTATTTTTAAAAAAATTCTAAATGAGCGGCATTTATTGTACATGCTCTAAGATCCTTGTTAGAACTTAGAATGCCCGCAAGTGCGAATCAATTGTTGTAATTGATAAAACGGGCAACTAATAAATCAACGTCAACGGATCACTTGGGCTAAAAAAAAAAAAGGATGAGACAGTCCACTTTCTAATCCCATGTAAAGAAAATAGAGAAGAAGAAGAATAAGAGGATGTGGTGTGCTTGCTTCAAAACATACGATTTAATTAATAAAATAATTATTTTGGTCGAATGTGATAGAATATATATTTGATGAAATAATATATTTTATTATTATATTAGAAGTTATTGTTGTAGAATTAAAATTGAATACCATAAAAGATAAGGAATATATATATTGAAAATGAATAATTTTTAAATTGTTAGAAAAGTTATTAGGATTTTTTTTTTTGTGGTCATGGGATATATGGTTCTGCCTCGAATATAAATCAAACTATTAAGTATATGTTTGGTGAACTGATTGTTATTGATTGTTTGCTTTTATAGTTATTTTATTTTAATTTAAAATTTTACTAAAAAATAATAATTAAAAAATTATCATTTAAACTCAAAATGTTTATCCAACTATGAAATAAAATCCTACTCAGATGAATTATTAACGATATTTATAAAATAAATAAACGTTTCAACACTCCCAGCGCCTTAAACAGACCGACCGAATTGCAACCCAAATACCCAATTAGCCGCAAGTGTATAGTACAAACACTCAACTGCTACCGTATCATCCTTTTCGGAGAGGGTCATTTTCTATGGCCGATAAGATACATAACTTGATCCTTTGGGGACAGAGCTTCGCCATCAACCCAGGATGATTTCAATGAAAAGGATATCAGTCTTCAGCAGAAAGGGAAAAAATAAGAAAACTGAGGACGGAAAAACCAAAAAATGAAAAAACAAATCCCATATATCTATCCGCCGTAATGGAGGACTATACAATTGTGGCGTGTTAGACGACAGCAATTTGCAAACGGAAAAAACCTACTACTATAATTTTCATTTTACTTATATGGATTTTAGATATCACATTTGAAATATAAATTTAACCGCGGACACAAATTGATACTCCCTCAGATTCACAATATACAGGAGTATCATTTTAGAATAATGTATACATATTAATGACTTCTGCATATTTTTATTTATTTAAACTTATTAAGAGAAAAATAATTGTCGTTAGAAGACAAATATTTAATGATAAAATTACTAACTACTAGAGAATGTAGGCATACGTTAGAAAAAAAATTGCAAAAAGTATGCATAAAAAATATAAAATAGCCTTTTATCAATTTTTTTTTGTTAAAATGACATTTATTTTGGATCAAAAATTATAAAAGTTTTACATTTACATAAATGTTATTTTATTTTTATTATTTACCGTTTAATATTAATTTTTTCCAACAATAATTATTTATTTTCCATAGTATTTTATTGGAGATAATTTTAATTTTTTAGATTATTTATTTATTTTTTATTATCAAAAGTTAAAATAACACTTAAATAAATTCAAACACAACATTTAATTGATTGATTTTGAAATAATGGCAAACTCACTACCTCCTTCCTTCATTTATTTGTGCTAGGTCTGTTCAAAATGTGCTTATTATTGAAACTTAGAGAGTAATCACATATATATATATATATATATATATATATATATATATATATATATATATATATATATATATATAATAAACTAGTATCTTACCTACATAAATCTTCTTTCTATAAAATACAATAATATTGCTAACTGTTTAACAAACTCATCGTTTAGAATGATAAATATAACTTATAAAACAAATGCATGAGATATAAATATGTAACTAAAGGAAAAGATATTAGACGTTCGTGGAAATTATGAAATAGAAACTCTTTTCATAATAATAAAATTTTAAATACTTAAGCCTTGTTTGGTAAACATTCATTTTTGATATTATTTACGTATTATTACATTAAGCCGTTTGTTCAACATATTATTTTCATAACTCTATTATCTATATTACCTACTATATATTATTACTTTATAAATACACCCCACAATCTTTTATTAAATATTTAAGCTATCTTATATTTTTATCCTTATTCATTCATTGATTATCCTCATCCATCACATATCTACAATAATCAATATTGATTATTATTATTATGCTTAATTTTTATCACTAATCATTAAGATTAATGATTATTAATCATTAATATTAATGATTATTAATCATTAATATTAATTATGTATAAATAATTATTTATAATAATTATTATGAGTTAATAAGTAGTAATTATTCATATGAATAATTAATAATCAATAATATTAATATAAATTATTATTATGATTTATTATTATTATTATTAATTTTATCATTATTATAACGTATTAAAATTAAATATATATATATTATAATAATAATATATTTAATTAAAATAAAGAATATCTAATATTATTTTAAATCAAATAAGTTATCAAATACCATTATTAATTCGAAAACTTTCATACATAAGTTGTCTATCAAAGATGATTATTACTTTAGTTATGTGATTACTTCAACAACATTATTATTTCAAATAATATTATATAAAAAAATAAGGTTACCAAACACTTATTTTAAAATAACGTTTGTTATTTTATTACTTTATGAATCATCTTTCTCAAATTATTATTGATTAATACTTTTATTTATATGTATGTACAACATCATCCACATGTCTCTCACTTGGATGGTTTCCATTTCAAGACTTTCTTAAACCTAATCATATTGTATTAAAACATGCAACATACGAGTATGCATCCACATAAAACAAATATATCGAGAATAATAGAAGATCATCATATAATGCTTGACTAACATGATACATTTAAGTTATCCAAAATTGTATTATTTAAAATGTACTCAAGGCATTCAAACTGAATCTGAAAAAAATAATCTAAACATTAACATGTGAAAAAACTAACATAAAATGCTATTGAATGTTTGTAATGAAATATGGGAAATAACATTTAGGGTAGATAACTCAAAATATTTTTGATTAAATATGGACAATACAAGTGAAAAGAAACAAATTAAAAGTAGTATTTGGTGGTGGAAATTTTTATCTTATAACCACACACACATTGAGCATGATACCACCTCCTCTTTTAAATTAGGATGATTAAAACACAGACACACAAAACATAATGTTTGATACGAGACATCCATATAATATACTTTTAGAATAAAAATATTTTGTGTTTTTGTTTGACCATTTCTTTATTAAATTTCATCATTATTGAATTGATAGTCAACATAGATTTGTGACACCATTTTTATGCTAATGTTCACCATAATTCTACTTCACCATTACTATATTATATTTTACCATAACTACATTTACGTTTCATTGATGCTGTATTTATGTTTCACTGCAATTGTGTTGACGTTTCAGTATTTTTCTACCGATATCCCGTGCTTTACATTAGAAAACTAAAATAAAACTTTGATACGAAAATGATGAAACATTAGTATTGTAATAATGAAATATAAGTACAATAACACAAAAATATATGCACGACAAAAATCAATAGTGAAATGATGAAGCAAAAATATGGAAAACATTAGTTCTATAGTGATAAAATTGCATTATAGAAAATAGTGAAATATAAAAATATAATTTTAAGCTGAAAATATAACAATATGAGTCTTTATTTGTTAAGAAAACTATAAAAAATATTGTGATATATATATATTTTTTAACTTTTTAGATGAATTTAATTTAAGATAACCTATTTAAAACTATATATATAATACCTACATGTTACACAATGCACATTGTGTAGGAAGTTTCATCATATATTGCCTTTTGATTTGAAGTGCCTAATTTTGTTACATATTTTGATCATTAAGTAAGTTAATACCAAAAGTCATAAATTATGCATATATAATACTAAATTGGATGGATTTCATAAAAAAATAATAATACTAAGTTATGAAAAAAATGAAAATGTGTCAATTTAATACACTATAGCTACACGAAGCATGGTAGCCCTAATTATACCTACATGAAGCATGTGATTTCTACCTGTGTAACAATATATACCATGCTCATCATGTATATTGGTGGGATCATCATGTCGTTAACACCTTTTATAAAAAAAATGAAATATCTTTTTGTAATATTATTAAAAAATACAAAAAATATATCATAATTTTCCTATGATTTTTCTATATAATTAGATATTGATGTTGATATAAATTTAGCAAAAAAAAAAAAATATTATGGGAAAACATAGTGATTAAGCAAAACATAATATTTGTCAAGTATGAAGGTAATTATGGCAAAACATGACAAGTTAGTTTTCTCAGAAAAATTACAATTAACATAGGTGAAAAATGCTAGTAGTTTGGGTAAAATTTGAAGATAACTATAGTGAAATATGGAGACAATAAGGGTGAAATATAGAGGTAATTATGATAAAATATAAGACAACAATGGTGAAATATGGCAACAATTATAGTAAAACATGTCAAGTTAGTCTTCTAAAATAAATTACAACTAATATCAGTGAAATATAATAATAACTATAGTAAAATATGGAAGTAGATATAGTAAAATATGGAAGCAATAATGGTAAAACATGGAGGTAATTATTGTGAAATACAGATACAATAATAATGAGACATAAGCATAATAGTGGTGCAACTTAACATGGTGAGATACAAAAATAAAAATGATGAAGCGTATTAAATTAGTTTTTTTTTTTTGTGAAAAATTATAACCAACATTGGTAAAATACGACATCAATTGTGGTAAAATATGAAAGCAACTAAGGTGAAACATGAAGACAAAAGTGGTACAACATAATATAAAAGTAGTGAAACATAAACACAATAATGGCAAAACATCAGTATAATAATGGCAATCAATTATTTTATTAAATATCATAGCAAATGTGGTGAAATGTAATTATATATATGGTAAAACATATATCAATATTTCACATAATAATTTTTAATGTTAGAAGTATATCAATATTGGTTTCTATAAGTATAGAAAATTCTCAATAATATGATGATATTTTTTAATAACCGTAATTAAAAATAAATTAATTTAAATAAAAAGTAAAAAAAATAATGACTATGAACTGTGTATACGGTTATATGGTATACTAATTTCATGAAATGTGTTAAACTTGCTATATATTTTGATCATTAAGTTGGCTAATACAAAGAGTTATCAATCACACAAATATAATATTAAATTAGACAAGTTTTAAGAAAAACTATGAGTTAGGATAATATAAAAAGGTTATTGAAATGTGTCAATTCAATGTGGCATAATGAGTATCTCTAATTATAATTGAAATAATAAGTTATGAAATGATTAATCTCAAAGGAAAGAAAATAAAATAGAATGTGTAAATTCAATGCTTGTAATTATGAAAAGGTGTTAATTTAGTGTGTCATAATGAGTAACCATAACTGTACATACATACAAAAAACTTTATGATAAGAATAAATTTAAAGAAAAAAGTATATTATGAAAATGTATTAATTTAAAATGACATAAAGAGAAACATGAATTACACCTACGAGAAATGTGGTAATAAAAATGAGGGTGTGTTTCTACAAGAGATTCTTAGTCCTTAATTTTTTAGGGGAAATATATAACTTTATAGATTCATAACATCATATATAATGTAGTCAGATATTTCATCTGGATATGAACGATACTAGATTCCATATGAGAGGGTAGATGTGGCAATCCTACAAAGAGCATGGAAAACAAAATTTGTACAACAAGGAGAGACCTGTACAAGTAAATTATGTTATTTCTACAAGATATCCCTACATTCCATAATTATATGAGTAATTTTCCATGATGGGTTACTGATTTGATTAAGCAAATAAATTAGCACAACTGACTTAGTTTCCAAGATTACATGCCCAACTGTGGCTAAGAGGCACAACTACAACCCTAAAAGAAATCCCTTTTCTTTCACTAATAGGGGAGATTAATCATTAATAACCCAATTCTCATGTTCCATAACACGCTTGACAACTAAACCATCACTTATTTAGATCGCTATAATCCCCTCGGTCACTATGCCAGAGAAAATGCTGTCAATGTTACTTTTTACAAATGGTTTTTACAGACCTTGCTACGATGAATTTCTAGGCACATATGGTTATTATGCTTCAGCTTATGACTCACCTATTTCCTCCTCCAAGTTGTTAGATATAAGTTAATACATTGTTTTATCAATATTTTGGTTCATGTATACCTATTTTCCTATGAATTTAATATCATTATGCAATTTCCATATAGCCTATAGTACGACACACCCCACCTGAATACCTCCTTCACCTTGTGACTCATAAACCAGGTTTTGAACAATTTTGCCATTGTTATCTCTTATGGGATTGTTACATTAATAGGGAAACCAAACCATACACATCTAAATACCACACATCAAAAAAATATGTATGTTGATGGCTCTTCATGTCTACCATATAATGTGCATAATACCACAACATTTTGAATTTATCGATTGTTATTAGCGTAAGTTCCTATAGCTTTTGGTAGAGCTCTCTATATGAACAAGTATACTCTGAGTGCAAGTTCATTGAGTTGCCAATATTTCATCCATGGGAAACTAGTCTCTTGATCTGTGAGAGTAAGTATAATATATTAATCACTAGAATACTTAATAAATGGGTTGAATTTAGGATTGACAAATTCAAAATTTCAAAATAAATGGATATATAAATTAAAACTTCTTATTTAGAATGAGGGAATCTAATTTGTAAGTTAGAATTAATATGATAAAAATTTATATGTGAAAATACCTTGTTTTGATGTTGCTTGATTATGTTTCATGTATCATTCCTTGTATAGATCATTGAGAAGATAATGTAATAAAGAAATCAACACAAGGTATTATATGGTTCCTCTACTTAAGAGATAATTCTATCTTACATAATATACATCTTGGCCTTATTTCTATCACATTTATTTCTCACAATCATTCAAATAGAAAATTTTTAACGTGGTTGGATTCTCAAACTTACACAACCATACTCTGGATCACCAACACATGCCTAACTAGGGCCATAAATGAGTTGAGACAAGTCGATCCATGGTGAACTTAGACTTGGCTCATTTATAAATGAGCCAAGCTTTTCATGAGCTAAGATGAATCATGAGATTTTTATATAAATAAGCCAAGCATGTGAGCTTTTGTACTATAAAAAAACCCTTGCCCAAAATTTTCATACTTAATTTTGGCTCATCTATTAAAAGAGCCTATAAATATGGCTTGATCTTGATTCATTTAGCTAAATAGATAAGAACAAGTTGAGCTGAGAACAAAAAGATCACAAGTTTTCTCTATATGTTTACTATCTTAAACCTAAATCTAGGTGTCATTCCCACTATAACTCTAAGGTTCTAATGAAAAACTATAATCTCTACTCCGTGATTACTAAAATGGAAACACAACTAACATTCAACAATAATAATTTTATGAACAAATTTAGTAGTAGAAACATAATTGAGTAAAACTAGTTTTCAACTGAAAACAATTTCACCATGAAATATCACTCCTGCAAAGCTATTTTTTTTCTCATTTGAATACCATAATTTCATGAATTATCTTCTGCAAAAAAAAAGCTCCTAGATTTTCTTGGGTTTTGTTATCTAATAGAAAACTTGTAGCTTATATTGCCCACTTGAAGACTTGGTTTAGTGCCTAATATTTTTCACTGTACAAAAACTAGATAAGATCAAATATTTAAGTCCTAGATGAACTATGTTAATTACAACATTACTTAGTGAAAATACATGGTAAAACATAATGTAAAATATTAAAAGATTAATGGGTGGAAAGATAAGATTTAACTTAGTTAAATTGGTAAACAAAGTTGTAGAAGATCTTATTTATGAGGAGTTAAATAAGATCAATTTAAATAATTGATTTTAAAAAAAAGTCTGTTAAAATTTTTTGTGGTAAGTGTAACACCAAGATAGGATAACTTTCAATATATTATCAAAGACTTCCTCAAATAACCTAATTTTCCATTAGTCAAAAATGTTCTCCTCATTATTTAGACTACATCTATTACTGTAAGAAACTCAACAATAAACTCAAAATAAGTTTTTTTTTGAAAATAAAATTTAAAACTATTAAAATTTTTTATGCTTCTATTTCTTGAATTAATTCTATAAGAACTTTACTATCTTACATCAATACACTTGACCTAGATACTCCTTTAAGCCTTAGGATGTTCATATGTCAAAAGTTTCTTCTTTTGTTTTGTATTCTATTTCACCTGAATCTATCTTTCCAACATACTCAAGCTTGCAATAAATTTTCACATATAATATAGAAGAAATCATTTTTTTATCATCAAAATTAGAAACTCGACAGATGCTACCTTTTTGATGATGACAAATAATGATGCCATTGGCTTTAAACATAAGTTAGAAATGGAAATTTTTTCCCATCCAAGCATTGAAGTCTACAATAAGGTATAAAAATATAATTTTCTTTAGCACAATCATACAACAATAGATAATGGAAGCAAAATAGAAGATTCTAACTTAGAATTAATGTGATTTAAACATATTTCACTCACAATTGTTGTAGCTACTACTATTTTACCATTGAAATGCCTATGACACTTAGTATTGTCAATAATTTTATGTATCTTTGAATTACACTAACACAATAAAACATCGTAGGCTTCGACAAAATTTTGAAATACTAAAGTTACTCAATATGAATTTTCCTATAGAGTTTCTCTTAGAGTTCCCCTATATGTGTAACTAGAATACAATCCCTCTCTCAAGAATTAGCATCATTCTTATCTCTTCCTCATTTTTTCATCATTAAAAATATATTAAATTAGTAACATATGTATTCCATGACAATTCAAACTAGTCAACCATGCCTTAAATTAGTAATAATGATTAATATGCTCAAAATTGTTGTGCATAATTTTAGGTGGTATGATGGCTTCACATGTTATCATTAGTTACTAAGACAAGTATGTAGATATAGGAATATAATTAAAATGAATTCATTTAATTGAATCTCAAAGATAGTACGCTAATCTAATAAGTGAACAAAAGGATATTAGCACAAAAGATCATTGAAGAAAAAGAGAGAAAAAGAGGTAAGATCATAGTAATTTAGGGAAAAGTTGAGGGGAAAAGTAGTGAGTTGCTGGGTCAATATTTGGATTGTGAGGTTATGGTTCTGGAGTAGCTTGAACATGTTGCTTTTTCATCATAGTTAGATATCTTCTCATTTTCTCTTTGCTACCTTTGTTGCCCGTGCCTTCTTTATTAGATAGTCTTTCAGAGTCCCTAAACTCTTTTTTTAGTGTTGTAGTTATAAGGTAATCACCTTCATTCAAAGGCTTGGTTTTATCCTTTATATGCATATTGAAATTTTCAAATACTTTAGTCAACCATAAGGCATAATGCAAGGTATGTCTTAGATTCTTAGAATTTGTAATCATATGTTGGATTAGTATGGAAGGAAGGTAAATTAGCTTCCCTTCATCTAGTAGATATATCAAATTGAGTTTCATTAAGCTCGGTTCGTTCCTTCTCTCCATTCTTAGGAGGATGTTTCTATAAACTATCACATGTAAAACCTTAGCAAGTGTACTCAACTCCTCTAACATGAATTTCCTATGAGTACACACTCCATAATTCTAACCAAACCTTTTATTCAACTCGATTGGATTTGTACCAAAAACAATGGGCCACTTATTCTTCTAGATTGAACAAAAACCAATACCCTATATTCCTAGGATCTCACCAAGAACCTTAGTGTTAATTTTAAATTATATTATATGAACTTCTATCTTAGCTTAGCTTTCATCCCCCAAAAATTTGGAGTAAAATGCCCTTACATTAGATGGATAATAAGCAATAGAGTATTCAAACAAGATGTTCCAAGATTTATTTGTAAGTATTTCATAAACATTAAGAACTTTAGCAGATACCCATTCATCAATAAAGACTTTATTTGCTAGCATCGATCTCTTTGAAAGATTTTTATTCATTGGCTTAATCATTGGGGAGTGAGGAACTTTTGCTTACTTTCCTCTTAAAAAATTTAACACCTCCAATAACCGTCTCATCATGGTACCTCGCTTTATTTAGTTCCCTGATCATTTCCCTTTTAGTGTCTAACTCATTCAAGTCACCTTTTTCTTCTTCTTTGCCATACTCCTTCTATTTATTAGACTCATACTTCTCTTATGATTTAGTATCTTAATATTTAGTTTCTTAATTTTTTTTATTCTTTTAATTTTATTCCTTCCGCCCTTTTCTCTACCGATTCTTCTCTCTCCTTGGAATCATCAAAGTCATTAACAAGATCTTCATTTGAATCATCATATTCCTTTATCTCTTCTTTTGCTGACTCATCTCTTTTTTTCCCCCCATTAATTTGGGGATCCTTTACCAAAGTGGCATCATCCAAATTTTCATATTCAACTAAAGCAACATTTACATTCTAATACTTCTATGAATCTTTTGATTCATCTTTAAGTTCCCCTTTATTTAGCGGAGAAACTACTTCTAAGAATAATTTCTTGACAACAAATTCTACATGTTCTTGCTGGGTTTCTTTTGATGTTCCCACTTTTGTTTCCTTTTCTTTGGAAATGCCAACATCCATTTATTCCTTCTTTCATCTTTAAGCTTGCTACCCATAAACAACTCCTTTGGCACCAAATACTTCTTTCTTAACGTGATCAGATGCCATATTGTCATATCCTTAGGGTTTTCTTGAATTGTCATCACCTCTTCCTTTGTATTTTCTATGACACCACAAAGTTTTGTAGCCTTTTTTTTGGGTGTTTAACCTTTTACTTGAAAAAATAACTCCTAAACCTTAGCCTAATTATTTTATAGTTAACATCTAACTTTTAGCCTAGATAAATTCTTAAATAATTTCCCCTGATTATTTATACCACCTTCCTTTTTATTAAACATATCGTAAATTGGTTATTTTTTTCTGATTTATTTTTCCTAACCAGTAACCTAACCTAAGAAAATAAAATTAAAAATAACTAATTCCTATCTGGTCACACCACCCTCTTCCTTTTACCACACAAGTAACCTCTACTCTCTTCCCATCTCACATAAATTCTTCTACCAATTCATGCCACTTTTCCCTCCACAAAACACTCCCCTAACTCCCTCCTATTCTCACACTTTTTTATCACTACCTCCAATCCACAACAGAAATATCCTACTCCCTTCCATTTTTGTTCAAACTATAGAAAAACTAGTTAATCCCCTTGCTCATTTTCTTTCTCCTTCCTCCTCCTCCTCCTTTAATGCCCTGCTCTATTTTTGTTGAAGAGCACAATCATGCGCTCTTCCATCACTATCCCAAGTATAAAAATTTGCCCCCACCAATCTCCCCATCATCCTCAATTTCATACCTCTCCACCGACATACATCACTACCCCTCCTTCCACCCTTCCCTAGTTTAGTTTGGTCCTACATGACTTTATAACCATTCGCCATCACCAACTACACTCCTCTCTTTTCCTTATTCATAACCTTATTCCTCTTCTTCTTCTTATTTTTTATTCTCCTTCTCTTTCTTCTATCTCCTCTACAATTGCCCGACCCCTTTGCCTTCCTCCTCTTCCTCTTTCTCATGACCTTGTTTTATTTTTCTATATGTTGCAAGATCGTGCACCAATGCATGAAAAACCATGCAAGCCTTGCATAATAATTCCCTTATTTCATGCCTTAGTCGTGCCCCTCTCATATAATGCCCATATATCTATACCTTACCACTTCTTTGCATCACCCTTGGCCATCCTTACATCCGTCTAAGCTAGCAACACCACCCCACCATTCCTCTTCTCCTTAAACCACTGTCCAACTCCACCCAACCAACCACTAAACTCCCTATCTCTTATCATACCTCTCTTGGCCACCCTCCTTGCACTAACAAACCACCATCCAACCATCTTTTTCTAGCCTCGGTTGCCATCTGCAGCTTATCGCCACTACCTTACCATTGTTATTTAGCACCACACCCTGAACCTCACTACAATTGCCACCCTTTCTCTTTTCCCTATGCTTCCCCATCTATCCCATCTATCCCCTCCCCTCATGTATAGGCTTATGCTGCCCATTTAGCATGAGTTTATTTTTTTTCCTTTTTTTATAATCTAAGGATATTTTGGTAATTTTCTATTGAATATATTAATACAAATTATTGTATTATTGATTTAATATTAATATGGATAATGTGGTATTATTTTAGGTATAAATGGTTTATTGTGGGACTTACTAATTTTTTTTTAAAATTATCTATAATTCATGCTTTTGTCGAAAGTCTCATAACTCTTATACTTTGCTCAAATGTTAGACATTGCATCATAACACATTAGGGTTTTGATGTGTAATTCATGTAAAGCATGTTAAAACAATTTCAATATCGAGAGTGAGTTATGTATGATGCGTCCATGTAATATGATAGCTTGAATATTCTTAGCGTATTTTGGTATGATTATTATTAATATGCATGGCAAGGGTAATTTGATCCTTTTAAGTGTGCCATGTGATTTATTCTGGTAAGCTTTCTGAATTTGTATTATTATTATTGAGCATGGGAGTATGTGATTATAGATGAATTAGATATGCATGTTAGGGTTTTACATGTTATATCATTTGTAAGGGTAAAATAGTCATTTGACATAATTAGTAATTTAATTACATGCTAAATGATTTAATTGTGTTATAGCCTTTTCTTGAAATATTAATACATGAAATGAAATGTTTATTTGACATAGATTATAATGTGGTAATTATGGTTTCAAGGGCATTTTGATCATATCTGAACTAATTCGCCTAATGTGAATTATTAAGCTTAGGATGACCTTAGTAGATTTCTCATATTAACCTTGTTTATGGTTATCCTAAATAATTGAAAAATGGGTAAAGTGGTTGAGTATGAAATTTGACTTTTCTAGTATTATGTGATATATTAATGATCATATTTATTAAAATATTAATATTTAAATTAAAAGACCTTGAGTTTGGGAATGGTGGCTCTTTTAGGCTTGCTACCCTAAATATGTGATTTAGCACAATATTGATTATGAATTTTTATTGGTGTGCCTTAGTGCCCCATCCAAGCCTATATCTTAACTCTATGGACTTATGGAGCTTATGTATATTTATGAATTAGGTGTCTCCTTGTTGGTAGGGTATTGTGCTACTTTCATGTGCTAGTGCAACCAAGGTACCTTAGTGTCCTTAGATTGATAGTTGGTAGGTTGTTGTGTTGCCTTGGTGCGCAAGTATGAGTGGAGTACCTTAATGTCTTTGATTTGATATGATCTCCCCACGAGTAAATAAAAAAGAAAATAATTATTGTTGAATCAAAATGATTATTAGATTGTTTTAGTAGCAGCCTTTGTGTTTACTTGTAGATTGATAGTAGCTTTCGTATTTACATATAGCTCGGTAGTAGGCTTTGTACTCATAGATCATTAGGAGCCTTTCTGCCTACCTACATTTCATTAGTAGTCTTCGTACCTACCTATTATTTGGTAGTGGCCTTTGTGCCTACCTGTTCTCGGTGTTGTGCCTTTGAGCCCTACCTATGATGTATGGTTATTATTGGCTTGACATTGAGATATGAGATATGAGATATGTAGTGAAGGATATCGGTATTATGTTGATATTGATTCTAACCATTAATTCAAAGAACATCCATTGGATTCTTGGTTGGAATATTTTAGTATGTTCTAAATGAATGGGTATGAGCAGTGTATGGCTTGGTAATATTTGGTTTTGTAACATTCCAAATTTTAGAACTAAAAAATTTTGTTAAGCAGAAGTGTAAAACAAAATAAATGGGTGTTACTACCATAGTTGATATAATTCTAGCTTACATGCTATTCTTACATCAATTACAATGTAAAACAATTTCGAATGCAAAACATAATAAAATAAAGTGAGTAAACTTTTATAACCGTAAGAGTTTTGGAGGATAACTTCGGTTACAAGATTCAAATACATGATGGAAATATTCCAAGAAAAATACCAAAAGGGTTTCTGAGTTAAAATAAGAATCGGATAAATTTTTGATTTTGAAAACCCGTACATAAGATATATCAATCCACCCCAATCAAAGCATCATAAGAAACATAATCTTCTATTGGGTCCTCAATGACCTGCAAAAAATCAATTGGGTTCTATGCTCATGGAAATGAGCAACATCCATAAAAATGGTGATCAGTATGCTACATATTGATTAAGGTAACACTACATTCATAATCAGGTACATATAACATAAAACATAGAGGTGCACAAGTAACTTGTTATATAAGTTAAGATAACACTAATTCTATATATCCATTTTTTATTACAATCTTAAAGCCAAAATTTTAATATGCTGAGTTCAGGGTCCCCATTATTTTTAAATCGGTGGAAAAATTGGAAGCACCTTTTAGGAACAATGCACACCTGAGCCACTATTATCTTTTGGTGGAACATACCGACACCTCATAGAGAAAAATGTATCTAACCACTATTTTTAAACCGGTGGAATAGTCTGAAATAACTCATGGGGAAAAATAAACCTAAGCCAATATTATCGTCTGGTGGAATAGACCTAGGTTCTAACTCATATAATCTTTCACTTTAAATGATTAATATCTTATTCAAGTACGTATTTCTAAAGGTCCTCATGAATATACATATGTAGACATTCAATAAACATAATATGTCCTAACATAATCATTTGAACCACATAAATTACATCCACATGAATATCGATACTCCTTTCTAAGGAAAAGGCCACACTACTTATAAGAAACCCTAATTTTCAGAAGTTGACCGCAAATTCCTCCCTAGTATTATTTTATAACTACTTTGAATACTTTAAAATATTACTATTACTGACATACCCAAAAATCATGGCCTAACTTTAACGTTTAACACATGCGAAAATAGCCTACCCTTAGAGTCACTATTCATATATTTCCCCCTAAACCCAAATTTCACAACTCAATCATAACTCTTCCCCTAACACTCATATGACTCCCAAATTTTTATATGTATGCATAAGATGTTAACATCAACATCATACCCAAATTTTATGGTCAAATTTCAACATTTTGTATGTAAGAAAGTGATTCAACCCCTAGGGTTTACTATTCATATGTAAATTCATATTCCTTATTTATTATAATTTAAACCATTCATTTTCACTCCAAACATTCTATATAATATAATTAGAATATTTTTAACTATTTAACACATTAAAATACCAAATATTTAACTTTTAAATTATATTAACCAAAATACCCGGATGAAAACTAGAATACCTATTTTTCAACCAAAATCTCAAAATTCCCAACATGAATTATATTTCAAACTCCCATGCATACTATCATTGTAAAAATGAATAACTATAACTATATATATATATAGATATATATTTCATATCCAAAGTTCATCTGAACCAACAAGATACACAAACTCATGCTTTCATAACACCACATATCTAGTAGTATCATTATGATAATAATATTTTTCATACAAAAATTCCAAGAATGATACACAAACAAAAACACTAACATTGCACATAAAAAGCCTTAACTACGACATGTATCCTTATCGAAGTAGCTTTGGTCTCTAAACACGTGAGGCCTACACTTCTTCCTCTACTACAATTGAGGTATCACCTAGAAGTTAAAATATACGCAAATTAGAATTAAGAATTTAATATAAGAAAAAAAGGCAAGGGATATAGAATACAAATAGAGAAAACCGAAAGTGGGTGACTCAAGTAGGATGGTTCATGGTGACAGTGAGGCACCGATCACAATGGTGGTGTGGTTGCAAAGGTGGTGGTGATGGTGGCAACTAAGGATGGGGGTGATGGTTGGAAGCAAGTTTTGAGGTGATGGTGGAGTTGGGACTAGTGGGAGTTGGTAGTAGGAAGTGGTGGCGACGGCGGCGATGGTGGTCGATGACGGATGGTGGTGTGGTCGGTGGTGATGGCAGATTAGGGGACTAGTGGTTGGTGGTTAAGGATGGCTAATAGAAGAGTAGTGGAGTGGAGCTTTTGGACAATAGTAGGAAAATGGTAGTGGGATGTAGGGGTGGGTGAGGTTGTGATAGGTGTGATCGGTGGCAGTGTAAGGAAAATAAGAGGTGGCAGCCAAGAAAGTGAAAAGAAGGATAAACGGAGAGGCTCAACGTGGTGTGGATGGCGCTGGGTCAAGTAGGCAGATAGCAGGAAGGGAAGGTAGCGATATGGTTTTCTTAGTGGCAACAATAATGATTGCAGTTAGGCGAGGTAGAGAAAAAAATAGAGTAATTACTATCTTGTGTAGCTACATGAGGGAAAAGGAAAAAAAGAAGAGAAGGGAGAAGGGGGTGGTTCTTGCATGGATGTATATCTACACACACAAACACACATGGTGAATGCTTGGAGGATCCACAGAAATGAGGAGGGAAGGGAGAGAAGGCAATGGAAAAGGAGGGCTAGTATGTGAGGTAGGTAAGGACAAATATAGGGTTGCATGGGCTTGGTTGATAGGGGAGTTGGTGATGCAAAGCAGATGTGGCACGTATAGGTGGTAATCGAGTCTGGTTTGGGTCAGGTTAGAGCTGGTCAGGTCACTTTTTAATTGGGTTATTTGTGTGTCATTTTTATTTATTGGTTGGTTGCAGGTTATATTGGGTTATTTCAAGTTTAGGTCATGTTGGGTCACCTTATTTTTTAGGTTGGGTTTGAATTATTTTAGTTTAGCTTATAGGGTCGGGTTTAGAGATGTAAACGGGGCACATCTTACCCAAAATCTAATGTGTTTTATCTTTTAGATATTTAAACGGATATGGATAAATGAATATAGAAAATGAAAAAAATACCAGTCGGGTTCAGATACGGATACGGGTTTGGGATATCCATACCCATGCCCATTTATCAAATATATAGTTACCCTTAATTTTAAAATAAATATAGTATAAATTAAGGTTAAAATTTTCATTTGACTTAACTATATATAGGTTTATCCATCAGTTAATGGGTTTATCCGTTGGATAATATCTGTTAATGGATAAATGGACTATCTGTTGGGTAATAGATATTCCATGGCTACAATTATGGATGTATTAGTGGATACCTATTCGGGGTATAGGTTCCAATTGGGTATGAATTTTCTTATTGGGTATTGGTATAAGTAGAGTTAGCAAAAGTTGACCCGACCTAATCCGAACGAAATCCAACTCGATAAAACCCAAAACGTTTAGCAACCTAAACTGACCCAAATTTAATCTGATATTAACCCGACTCGGCACTGACCCGATAAAAATTAACCCAATTCGGACACAACTTAACCCAACGTCAACCCAACCTGACATTTACTCGATTTGATCCGACATTAACCTGACCAGATATAAAAATCTATAATAATAATAAAAAATTACACATATATTATTATTCATTTAAATTTTTTAAAAATATAATGTTTTATAAATTGTACTTAGTTTTCATACTTTTACCCTAGATATTCTTATTCATTACTGATATCCTAAAACAAATTTCCACACAAAAATAAAATATTAAAAAGTCATAATAAATATTTTAACTTATCAAATATAATATTGTTAAAACTTATAAATATCTTTATTATTTTCCCTTGTACAAATAAAAAATATATAATATTCTTATTTTATTTTTCTGTACTAGTAATCTTGTGATTGTTTCTAATATTTACAATATAATAAATGATAATTATACATTGTATAATCATACTTATGCTCATCTTTATTTTATAAACTTATATTTTTTTTAAGTAATCAAATATTTTAAATAATCATATAAATATGATATATGATAAATATATAATATGTTTACTTTTAAAATTTATAAATATTTTAAGCAATAAAATAAAATATTGTTAAAACTTATAAATATCTTTATTATTTACCTTTGTAAAAATAAAGCACATATAATATTCTTATTTTATTTATCTTTACTAGTGATCTTATGATTGTCTCTAATATTTACAATGTAATAAATGATAATTATACATTGTATAGTCTTGTTATAATAACCTTTATTTTATAAAACAATCATTTTTTAAGCAATCAAATATTTTAAGTAATTAAACAAATATAATATATGATAAACCTATAGTATTTTTACTTGTAAAATTTATAAATATTTTAGGTAATCAAATATAATATTGTTAAAACTTATAAATATCTTTATTATTCAACTTTGTAAAAATAAAGTACATATAATATTCTTATTTCATTTATCTGTACTAGTAATCTTATGATTGTCTTTAATATTTATAATGTAATAAATGATAATTATACATTTTATAGTCATGCCTATGCTCACCTTTATTTTATAAAATCATCTTTTTTTAAGTCATATTGCACGAAATGACCTGAACGGGTTGAAGCCACCTAGTCATGTGAACTAGAAAATGACCCGAAACCAACCCCACCCTACTAGTCAAGTTAACCTGAAATGACCCAAATCTAAGTTTGCTTAACCCAAACCCGACTTGACTGGACAAATTAATCCGAAATGATTTGGAACGGAAATGATCCGACCCAAAATCGACCCGACTCAAATAAGGCAATGACCATAAATGACCTAACCTGCTATGACCCGACCCGACCCAAACCAGACCCACCCGACCCGATTGCCACCTCTAGGCACAAGTATGGATGTACCCACCCTGTTTACATCTCTATTAGGTCAGGTTTGGGCTGACCAAACTTGTATTTGGGTGATTTCATGTTTGAGTTAATTTGAATGGTTAGGTTTGGGTTAACTTGACGAATCAAGTCTTTTTTGGTTTTGATGGGTCAATTTGGGTCTGGGTCAAGTTAATCCTATCTATCAAATCACTTTCTATTTGGGTTAAATCAGACATGGACCACCAAAATTAATTTAACTCATTATCCTTATAAGCAATCATTAAGTTTACCTTCATGTAAGTATGTGATTAATAATGTATTATTAATTGCTATTTGTCTATTACTATTACCTTTTAATGTTGTGTTTTTACATGAAAAAATAGGTAAAATTAGAATATTATTGGTGAATAAGTAAGTTCATAATAAAAGTAAGAAAAATGTGTAAAATTTAAATAATAAAATATTTTTAAAAGCTATAAATACATAATAAGATATGCATATTTTATTATTATTATTATTATCATAACTAGGTTATATCGAATTTAGTTTTGTCGAGTCAGATTGAGTTGATGGTGGGTTACGTGTTAAGGTGAGGTCGGGTCACTTATATTCAAGCTAGTGTTGGGTCGGATTTGTGTTAGGTTGAGTTGATGAATTTTTTCGTTTATGTTTGGTTGGATTTTGTGTGGGTTGGGTCTGGTTGAGTTGGTTAGGTCAACTTTAGCCAACTCTAGTGGTAGGGGTGATTGGGAAGGAAAAGGGATGACAGATGCATAGGGACGAGACCCTTGTTTAGACAAAAGAGGAAAGGGAAAGGGAGAGGGAGAAAGAGACATGCAATGGTGCTAGGGGGAAAAATAAGTAAAAGGAAAGAAAGGGGATGAGACTAGGTCAAGCTGGAACTATCTAGGAGAGGAAGGAAGGAAGAAAAAAAATGTACTAGGACGTAACCTGAGATAGGGAAACATAAAAGAAAGAAACAAAATAAAATGAGAAAAATTAAAGAAAAGTAGATAAAAGAAAAGGAAAAGGAAATTAAATTAATCTAAAATTCTACCTATAATTTTTTTGGGGTTGGGGTTAGGATAAAATAAGATAAAATGATCCACAAATTAGAATTTAGGTTAGGTAAAAAGTATATGTCGATATATCAAGATTAAAGCTTTATAAAATTTTGGGGTATTATGGTTTATTTGATCTAATTATGGTATTTTGGTAATCTTATGTATCTTTCAATGTTTTATACTGTGTAATGTTGTGATGCCTTATATATGTTCCCTGTAAGCTTTCTATATTTGTCTTGTATAATGGCTTACTCAGTATCACTGTATTAAATGATTCCTTTTTATGGACCTCCATCTATTCATTGGGCAGTGGTCTCTGTAAGTTAGCTTATGAGATCAATCAAATGCTAGTAGTTGGGTTGTGAGTTAAGACTATTGAGTGTCCCTTTTGGTATCTTTGATTAAGTGATTCTTGACTCTTATGTCCTCCTATATTATCTCTAATTAAAGTTTTGTAACCATTGTCATTTATTTTTATTTAGAATGATGATCATATGCATGTTCTCTCTATTGTGGCTCTTGTGGTTGTATTATTAATTTAAGTAGAGTAACAGTTTTAGCTTTAGCACTTGGTGCGAGAAGGATAGATGAAACTGAACTTATACCAAGTGTGGTGGTAACACCCTGTATTTTTATTATTTTAGCTTCTACAATTAATTCTTTAAACAAAATTTTGTAGTACATAAAATGGGGATGTTACATTCCCCCAACATTTTCTTTTATTTCCACGTTCTCTTACATTTTCTCCTTCTTCCTTTTTTTCCTCCTCAAATTTCTTTTGCCTTCTAATCCTCGGTTCCACTTTCTCAACTTTGCCCTATTTTTTTTTTTATGTAGATGTATATTGAGTTTTGGCATTCTTTGACCCTTTCTTGGTATATTTTGGTTTAGAACCAACTCCAAAACTTCTACTCTAAAGTCAAGTTGACTTCCTTACTCCCATCTTAGAAGTATTGGTTGTTTTCTTGGTTTTTGAGTTTTTCAGCTTCTAACATCAGAGGGTTTGAGGTTGTAGCTTGTGTAACAACTATCTAAGTTTTAGAGGTGGATTTCTATGAGTGAAGGTTGAAAATATTTTGGACCGAAGGAGATTAAACACTCGTACACTAGAGAGTACACACATTAAAGCATGAACGCACAAAGAGAGTTCGAGTGCTTTTTTGAATGAATGATGGAGATGATTTTTTTTATGTATAAACAAGAGCAATTTATGAATTCTAAAAAGATATACATTACATGGGGAAGGTAAATGCTTATTAGCTTGTTGTATGTATTACTATTTTTTTTCCAAGAGAAGATGTAATCATGGCTTTTTGAGTGTAGGGCCCTTGGTAAAAAGGAATTAAATGAATTAAATTCAAACTAGGAAGCTCTTTTAGGTTCCTCTCTCAATTATTGTTGATATAGTTACCAATTTTCATAAGGATATTATGCAATCAACTGAGCCACAAATGCATACATCACAAAGTTACATCATATGTTGTTGAGAAGACTAATCATAATTTAAATCATTTAGATGCATAATTACTAAACCATACCTTTTTTTAGACAGTCATTGGGAGTTAAGCGGAAATCAACTTCCTCAATTGATCTTGATCATACCTATTTCTATTTTTAGTTTCTCAAATTTGTCTCTACTCAAGGGTTTAGTTAGTATATCTGCAATCTGACTCTTAGTTTTACAAAAGCACATTTCAATAAAACATTTCTCAGCATTATCTCTAAGAAAGTGATGTATAATATCAATCTGTTTAGTTATAGAGTATTGCAAATGATTCTTTGCTATGTTTATTGCACTAGTATTATCACACATGATAAACACATAATTTGTTAATTTACCTTAACACCATAGTTATGTAACCATTGTTTAATCTAGAGAAATTGTGCATGGTAATAGGCTCATATTAAGCTTCGGGTGTGGATAAGGTAGTTGATTTTTGTTTCTTGGATGCCTAAGACATTAAGCACAGCCCTAGGAAATTTGCAATGCCATATTCACTCTTTCTGTTCATTATGTACCCTACAAAATTTTCATCACCTTAACGACATAATTATACATTATAACCTTTGGTATATTGTAAACAAATATTATTAGTTCCCTCTTTGGTTTGCTTGATCTATAGGCCAAAAAAGTTAAGTTCACCCACCATACCCATTTCAAATTGATTTTTCATTAGATCTAAAAATTAATCCTAAAGAATATCGTCAGTAGCACCAAAGATAATATCATTAATTATTAGAGATTTAGTTCCTTTAGTTATAAGATATAAAGTTTTGTCAACCTAACTACTTACAATGTTTTTATCAATCATAAATTTTGATAAATTGTCATACCATGCTAATGGTGCTTGCTTTACCCTATATAGAAAAAAATTTCAAGCTTGTACACATGATAAAGGAACTTTGCACTTTCAAAACCTAATGGTTCTTTCCTGCACACATTCTCTTTTAGATAACCATTCAAGAAGGCACTTGTTACATTTATCTAACTTAATTTGAACTTTGTGAGTTGCTTATGCCACCAACATTCTGATTGCTTTAATTCTTGTAATTGAGGCAAATATCTCATCATAGTCTATTCTTTCTTCCTAAATATACCCTTTCATAATGAGTCTTGTTTTATTCTTTATGATGGTGCTAGAGTCATCAAGATTATTATTGAATACCTATTTAATGCCAATCATATATTGTTCTATGGGTTTGGGAACTAGGTTCCATACTTGACTCCTCTCAAATTGATTTAGTGCCTCCTCCATTGAAACTATCTAATCTGTATCTTTCAAAGATTCAACAAAAATGTGAGTTTCAATAACAAAAAACAAAAAAGTAAAATAATTATAGTAATTTTATAGAGAGGATTTAGTTTGGATTCTCTTATTTGGATTTCCTAGAATAAGCTCTAGTGAATGTGCAATTTTTTGTCTTTAAGGAGATGGTATTGAGGTAGGAACTTCACTATGAATAATTTCTTATTGTTGATTGTTGGATTCATCTAGGCTTATTCCTTTCTTATATATTTGTATGTCAAACTCTTCATCCCCCAAGTTGTCCAACTTATTTCATCAAATGCTACATGTACATTTTCTTCTATGCACATAGTTTTTTATTGTAAACTTTATAAGCCTTGTTGTGGCTGGAGTATCCAAGGAACATAACTTCATCATTATGTGCATTAAAATTCCACAAATTCTCTTTCCTATTATTCAATACAAGTCACTTGCACCTAAAACTTATAAAGTGTGCAATGTTGGGTTTTCTTCCTTTCAAAAACTTATAATGTGTCTTTTTCAAGATGGGTCTTATCAATGTCTTGCTAAGGATGTAGCATATCCTGTTTACTATTTCATTTAAAAAGTTCCTTGGGAGGGAACTGGAAAATAACATGGTTCTCATCCATTTCTTTAAGTGTAATATTTTTCCTTTCCACCACTCTATTTTGCTATGGTGTCCTAGGGGCTAAGAAGTTGTGGTCAATATCATTAGCCCTACAAAACTCAAGGAATGTGTTATTCTCAAACCCAGTCCCATGATCAGATCTAATAGATTTAAGTTACAAATTAGTTTATTTATGTTCCTTTTTCACCAATTCTAAGAAGAAATGTTTCATATTTAAAAGCTAAGAACCGAGTCCAAGTTTACCTAAGAAGGTTATACACTATAACACATACATATATGATGCCTCCTCTACTAGTTACTCTCATTGTTCTACATAAATCTATGTGTAGAAGTGTAAGAGGTTGTGACCATTACCTTCGGCTTGAAAGAAGATTTGACATGTTTTCCTTGTGTTCATTTATTACATACACAATTTCCTTTTCAGACCTTATAGATGGCGGTCCTTCAACTAACTCTCTGAATTTCAATCTTTTGAGTTGAGAGAAAAAAACACGGTCTAAACTTTTGTGCCATAGGAATGGATCCTATTATACTAGACGTATGCAAGTAGATCCTTCTTCTTGGATCCTACTCAAGTCAAATTTTTACACTTTATTTTACTTTTTCCCTTAGAATTGTTTTCATTGTTCTCAAAGTCACAAATAAGCATTTGCCTATGTGGAACTTAACTCGGTTCCCCATATCACATTGCTGAGATATACTTAGCATATTTTGATCTAAATCTTTAATAAAGAAACATTACTGATGGAGTATGATAGTGACTTACTAGTCTTATTAGAAGCTATGAGACAAACTTAAGTTGCACATTTAGCTCCTATGAGTAAAGATTATGCTTACAAAAAGACATTGTAGCAATTCTTTGAGGAAGAAAAGTTTTTACAATTTCTCATGGGTCTTAATGATACTTATTCAATAGCTCGAGGCAACATAGCCATGACCAAGCCTCTTCTAAGTTTGGGAGAAGCTTATTCCACACTTCTACATGAAGAAAAACAAAGAGAACTCAGTCATCAACCAATTTTCTTCAAGATAAGATGTATTTCGGTATTCAAGCTCATTAATCCTCAAAGATTGATAATAATAATAATAATAATAATAATAAGTCAAGTTTGGTGTGCACTTACTATAGTAAAGGTGGTAATCTTAGAGAGAAATGTTGTAGACTTGTGGGGTTTTCTATTGATTTCAAGTTCACAAAGAAAAAAAATGTTTTAGGTTTCTATTCAAGGGGAAGATTCAAAGAGGATAAATGGTGAAATATAGCCACAAAATGGCATTCATGTAAGTAATAAAGATTGCATGAAGTTTTTATCAATGCTTAGTGAACAGAAGAATAATGACAGTTCTTACTCGAAGCTTACAACTAATTTCCTATCCATATCTTCCTCGTGTTGTGGTTCTTTTACCAGTAGTTGTTGTATTTTGGATATAGGGGAAACCGATCATATGCGTGCCTACAAATCTTAACTTTCTTCTCTCTATCCCATTTACAGATCATACAAAATTACTCTATCAAATGGTCCTTTAATAAAAGTTATCCATGCAAGATCTGTGACACTTCATAACATTCCCCCATCTGATGTCCTCTTTGTTTCTTCTTTTAAATATAACTTCATATCCATTAGTAAGTTTTTAAATCAATCCTCTACTATCATCACTTTCACCTTTAATATGTGTTTTATATAGGGATCTTCCATACAAAATTTGGTGGTTATTGGTAGAATAAGCCATGGATTATATCTATGACATTCCACAAATGAAGACCAATCACAAAATCCTAAAATACCATTTCCTTTTGTACATCATTCTATCGCTAGTTCATCCTATACTTGTAATATTCAGCATGCGAGATTAGGTCATGCCCCATTCATAATTTTATAAAAATTTAATGTATTATCTACTCAATGTAATGAGAATTCCATTGTTCCGTGTACTATTTGTAGTCAAGAAGAAAAAACAGTGAATACCTTTTCCAAAAATACTATTCATACAAAAGCTCAATTTGATTTAATACATGTGGATATATGGCCCCCCTACCATACAACAACATACAATAATTTCAAGTATTTTCTTAGAGTAGTTGATAACTTTATAGTGCATGCATGGAATCACCTAATCAATATAAAAATAGTGCACTGAGATACCTAAAATCCTTTATTGATATGATTCACACTCAATTCAAAACCCCTACTAAAATAGTAAGAACTAACAATGCCTTTGAGTTAGTTTTCAGTAATGCCTCCTTATCTTACTTTACTTAATTGGGTATTATTCATCACACTTATTGTCCCTAAACCCCACAAAAAAATGGGATAGTAGAAAGAAAACACAAACATCTTCTTATAGTTTCATGTGCCCTCTTCTTCCAATCCAAAGTTCCCTCTAAATTCCAAGAAGAATGCATTCTCTATGCCACATATATCATCAACCTCTTACCCTTTAAAAATCTTAAATACATTTATCCATATGAAAAGTTATTTAGTTCTACACTTAATCTTTCAAATTTGAAAGTCTTTGGTGCTATGCTTCCAAATGTACTAACGAAGATGATAATTTTGTACCTCGATGCAATCCATGCATATTTCTAAGTTACCCATTAGTAAGAAGGATTGTAAAACTTACAATCTAATCACTCAAAGTTTATAAAATTCCAGAGATGTAATCTTCCATGAACATCATTTTCCTTATCACCAAATATCCCAAAATACAATACCTACTACTTATTATGCCTTTCTAGTTAAATCTCTCACTTTCATCGATCCTACTCCATTTCCTAGTAATACTTATGCCAATGTCTCTAAAAAAAATTAGTCGTACACCTCCTCTAGTATGTCATGTTTCCTCAATAAATACTCAATCACCATTTGTTGAAATAATAATTCTAGACACACTTCCTATAGATTCATCATCTCCACTAACATCTTTTAGCCACCCACATAATGCCTGATCCTATCATAATTTAAAATCTACATCTCATATTTGCACATCTATTAGACAAATCAAATCACCCTCCTATCTTCATGACCATATATGTAATATAACTATCAATTTAATCGAACATTCTTTCTATCTCACACTCTTACCAACTCTTGTATACACTCTTCTCCATCAACATATTCCCATCATAGTTTTTGTTCTTATGTCTCTACCTATGGCCACACACATATGGAAGAATGTAATACCTCGTTTCAAGAAACCCCTAATTATAATTGGTAATTATGTGTATTAGTTGTAATAATTATTTTAGGATATTTGATGATAAATATATTATTAATATACGTAATATTATTACGACTTATTAGTTATAAAATTTAATTAGGTTAAAATATACTAGAGGGTGCGTATTAAATTTTAAACTAAGGTTGGGTCTTAACCGGTATCTATTTTGTCGGATAATCCCAACCTAGTATCCTAATAAATTCTACCAGAAATTTTATTCTAATTATTTACCTAGATATTATACCCCAGCCTATCCCTTAACCTATGCTAGACATCCCCTTACCATCACCCTATTCTCTCTACCTCGACACTTTATCCTAAAAACCATCACTCTATACCATACCTTCCCTCTCCTAGTTCCTTCTCTTTCCCCTGCATGCAACCCCCTTCCTATATCACTTCTCTCCCTTTTGTGTTGTGCTGAAAACCCTCGAGCATCCTATAATTTCCTACCTCACTCAAGCTTCCTTTTGCTTATAAAACTCTCCCCTCCATTCTTCCCATTGTTGCTCTTTCCACAACCATTTTATTCTATAATGCCAAACCTCACCAATCCTTCTTACCCTACATCTAATACCTTTGTCAAAGATACCCCTAGACCCACACACAAACACCCCTTAACCTCCCTACAATGTGCTAAATTTCATTCCTTTCTTACCTTCGACCCTTCTTCCCCTTCCCTTTTGGATAAATCGACCATTCTTCCCTTCCTCCTTTTATCCATAATCTTTGAAGCCTAACTCTCCCACCTTCAAATTTTAGCCTAAGCTACCCTCATTTTCTTGCACTCTTTATCACAAAACCTATCCCCTTTCTTTGACCCTTTGTGTTGCACCTCTTCTTCTCCCTTTTTGCTGCATCGAACCTACCCGATATTCTCCCCTCCAAACTACTATCCATTCTTTCTATTCTTGGTCCCCTAGCACTGGCCATTATGGTCGTTGCCACCTCCATTCTTATTGGCCAAAACTTCCTCCTTTGGTGCTAAGTTTTTTCTTAGCTTTTCTCTTTCTTTTTTTGACCACTTTTTAACCCTAAGTTATTTTAGTAAATTTATATGTAAAATTCCTAGGTAATCCTTGAAAGTTTTTTTAGAAGACCTCTTTTGTGTAAGATTGGGGTCAGGTAAATATAATCACTCATAGAATGGTATAATTTATGTGCGAGCATGCTAAGAATTTTTAGACTCAGAATCATACTAAGATCTATGCTTTTCAAGTATTGTAGCATAGCTGATGTAATGATAATATGTTGAAGGGATGATATGCATGATTATTGATAATTGAGTTTTATATATGGTAATATATCAAATATTTTATGTCCTCATGTCTAAGATTTTATTAGGGTTTCCATCTTATGAAGTTATGATTCAAATTTTATGATATATGCATCATGATTGCTCATGAATGGAAGTTAGGGTTATGATAATCCTTGTGGATACATATGAGCATGATTAGGGTTAGCTTATGATAAATTCTATTAACTTGGCCTAGAGTTAGAGATAATTACCTACACTATGATGACAATATTCTTATTCAAATAATATTTTATGCTTTAAATATGTATGTACATGCAACATGAAATATGTGATACATGATAGTCACATGATTAGGGGTTTTAGTTGGTGCAACCCACTAAATACATTAAAAGCACAATTAATCACAAAAATAAAAAAGATTTTCTATGTGACAAAATAATGTGGAATATTGCCTTTTTTTCCTATTCATGACCAATATCTCATGATGATAATGTTGGTATGGTGAAACTAGGGTTTGAAGGGAATTTTGGTAATTTTGAGCTATTTTTATCTTTTACAAATAATTGAATGCTAGGGTGGCCTTAGAATTTTGATAGGTTGACCTTTACTTTGACTTGGCCTGGCATAGACCTATAACTTTAGGATTTAACTAAATAATTGGAAGTAAAAGGAAAAATGGTTAAGTATAGAAAATGGAGATTTCTGTGTCATATGTGACTTATGTAATCACCTCATAAAATGTTAATGCTTAAAGTGAAAGACCTCAAGTTAGTAATGGTTTCTCTCTAGGGGCCGCTACCTTAGAGGTGGGGTGTTGTCCCTCATTATCCTAGTTCATTGGCATGACGTTGTGCCCTAGTTTAAGGCCCTACTTTACTTTATAGGTGATCTTCAAGCCCTATAGGAGGTATTAATACTTAAGGACTAGGTAATTGAGGTTGGAAGGATACTGTGTTTCCTTTATGCATTAGTATAATCAGGCGTATCGATGTGTCCTTTGGTTCAATATAAGGGTATTATGTTGCTTTCAGGCGCCAATATGACCAGGTGTACTATTGTGTCCCTAGGTTGATTTGTGTTCCGCTTGAGTAAGAAAGTAAAAATAAAATTATTGTTGTGTAATAAAATGAAAGGAATAGCCTGTTGGTAGGTAGTTGCTTCAGTGCCCTACCTTGGTATTATGATGGATTGTTGGTTCGATAGTTACCCCAGTAACCTACCTTAGTTTGTGTTGGATTTTTTATTATCAATAGACACCTTAGTGCCCTACCCTAGTATTGTTTTGGGTTATTGTTTTGGTAGTTGCCTCAGTGTCCTACCACTATGATAAGAATATATGTAGCTAATCGAGTGTGACTTTGTACATTAAAATTATGAGAAATGGATTGCTATGTTTTACTATTGAGTTGAGACTTAGACATTGATATATGTTTCTCCATGAATATTGTTTGTGGTTATAGTTCATGTCTTGTGCTCAAGTATGCTGTTCGATTTTTATATAACTATGTGAAATGCGAGCATTCTACCTCTTGTAAGATATTGTGATTTACCTAGTACGAGGAAGTCATACTACTAATACTTTTGTAGATGACTGTGTGAGGGCCATTGAGTGGAATGAAGCTTATAAGAGCAGGGTAGGACAAGTGGAGTCCTTGGGAAGATGTTCCATTTTAAAAATGGGTATTTGTGTCTAAAATTTAGGGAAAACTAGAGTTGTACCTTTGGGTGCTGGTTTTTGTTACAAACAACTTTTATTTACACTCTTGTATCCCTTGCTGTACTTTGGTTATACTATTGTACTATGACATTTATTCGTAACTCAATTATGAATTATTTCTATTTGTGTTGATTTACTTTGGTTATATTTTTTTAGCCTTAGCACTAGGCGTAAGAAAGGTGAGGGAGTTGGAATTATGCTAAGTATGACAGTAATACCTAGTAATTTTGTAATTTACACTTTGGCAAAAATAAATATTTTAGCTAGTAAAATGGGCGTGTCATAGAACCCTATACCTATTCCTAATCTACTATTGATCACCACCGACATAAAGCCATGGTAAAGGAACTTTCTATTTTAGAGGTAAATAAGACACGAGAAATTTTCAAGCATCCAAAGGGTAAGAAGCCCTTAAGTTGCAAGTGGGTTTACAATATAAAGTATCATTGGTATCAAAGCCAAGTGTAGCAGATTAATGTGGCAAATAACACTCATCAACAAATGCAAATCATGGAAATGGAAGAGGCAATGAATAGGTGTATGGAGGAATCTAACACAAGGCCAGATAACTCCATAGCCACTTTGCAAGATATGATTTTGGCCTTAAATGACTGACTACTGGTGGAAATGGTTGGGTTAGGTGAAAAACTAGGAGCGGGAAAAAGAGTGTATCAAGGAGGTTTTACCATGTATATGAGAACCCAATGTCTTCCTTTATGACCCAATTAACAAGAGTTAACTTCCTTAAGTTTTTTGGTGAGAATGTGAAAGAGTGGGTTTACTGGTGTGATCTTTTCTTCTCTATAGATAACACTGTTGAGGAGGCCAAGGTGAAATTGGCAGCAATTCACAAGGAGGTAAGGGATCTTCTATGGCACCATGCCATGATGAGAAACAAAGTGATAGGGAACCTGCCACATGGAATGAATATGCTATGGCAGTTATAGAGAGATTTGACCCTGTATATGAGGACCCAATGTCTGAATTGATGCTGTCAAGGCAAACCAATGGTATTGATAACTACATAGATAAGTTTGAAGGCATAGTTATCCTAGTTGATTTAATGGATGAGTATAATATCATTTTTTTCTTATGGGATTAGATAAAGACATTTAAATGCAATTCAAAATGTTTAATCCTAAGACCATCCAATTAGCCATCCAGTTGGCCAAACTAGCTGAATATGCTTAATAACATAAGTGTGGGAGGTCTATTCAATCCAAATAATTCCAATGCTTTTCTAAACTAACCCACCCTTAAAATAACCTACCTCCACTTCTAGAACTACCCAGCATAACTGCACCTAAACTTACTAGAAACAATACTCCTACCTTGCTTATCAACCTTACAAGAGGTACACTTAAGGTGAATTAGATGAGAGAAGGGATAAGGGGCTATGTTCCTTCTATGATGAGCCATTCATCCTAGGACATCAGTTCAAACATAAGAAGGCATAAGTGTATGCTAGTGAAGTTGAAGATGAAATAGGAGAAGGGGAAGATGTCAAGATAGATGAAGAAGTTATCGACACCCCAGAATCCCACATATCTATTAGTGTTGTAAATGGATCCCCTCACTTTCAAACTCTGAGAGTAATTGGGTCTCAAGGAAAAAAGGTCTATACAAATTCTCATAGATAGTGGAAGCATCTATAATTTTATGGGTGCACAAAGGATTAAGCTGTTAGGTTGTAAGCTAAAGGCTATAAGCCTATGATAATTTTTTTATATGGCTGACGGGAATAAGCTGAAAGTGTCAACTATCTATAAGCAGTTTTCATGGAAGATGTATAACATCATAGTCACTGCTAATTTTATGGTGCTCCCATAGAGATTCTGTAATGTGGTATTAGGGGCTCAATGGTTTACTACCCCGGGTCTAGTTATGTGGGATTTCCAGCAGCTTCGAACGGAATTCAAGTTCAATGGGAATAGGCATGTTATAGGGGGATCTACCACCTCTAAATGGAAGATAATGGTTTGTCAAGGGCAATGCACCAAGGGGACAACTAGCACTGATTCAGATTTGCTATACACATGATCCGGAGAGGGAGGTATCCTCTTCCTTACTTTCTATAGTAGGTTCTAGTGAACCACATGACCACCCACAATGAGTTGCTAAAGGAATACTCTCACTTATTGGAAGACAATGCTAATCTTCCACCCAGTAGAGGCATGTTCGATCATAAAATTATTGTGTTAACTAATATTGCTACTATCTCCAAGAGACCCTACCAATATCTAACTTTATAGAAGGATATTATAGAAATATTTGTGAGGGAAATGATGGAGAAATGTGTCATACAACAAAGTGTGAGACCTTATGCCTCCCTCGTTATTTTAGTGGAAAAGAAGGATGGGAATTGGTGGTTGTGTGGTGATTACAGGGATTTAAATAACAAAACTATTAAGGATAATTTCCTTATACTCCTGCTAGATGATCTTTTACATGAGTTAAAGGGCGGCACTTTCTTTTCCAAATTGTATTTAAGATCCAGCTACCATCAAGTGATGATGTGTATGAAAGATGTATACAAGACTACCTTTAAAACTCAGGAAGGTCATTACGAATTCCTAGGAATTCCCTTTTGCCCCATAAATGCCCCTGCCTCATTTCAAATATTTTGAACCATGTGTTTAAGCCTTATCTAAGGAGGTTTGTGTTGGTTTTCTTTGATCACATCTTAGTTGAAAACCCTCATTTGGAATCACAACATCAGCACCTAAGGTTATTATCCCAATTATTACATGATAATATTCTCTACCTTAAAAGGAGTAAGTGTTTCTTTACTGCACTAAAAGTGGAGTTTTTAGGGCACATCATTCTGCTAAAGGGGTGGTAGCCAATCCTACCAAAGTGTTAGTTGTGCATCATTGGCTAGATCCCTAAACCCTCAAGCAACTAAGAGGATTTCTAGGGTTAGCTGGCTATTATAGGAGATTTGTAAAGGATTTTGGTACCATTGCAAGACCCTTAATTGATTTACTAAAGAAAAATTAGTTTGTATTGGGGTCCGACGCTCAATTGGCTTTTGAGAAATTAAAACAAAACCTTTGTTAAGCACTTGTGCTTGCATTATCTAATTTCACAAAGACATTTGTCGTTGAGATAAATGCGTCACTTGGGGGAATTGGTGTAGTGATTATGTAGGATCACCACCCTATTTATTATATTAGTAAGTCCCTAAGCCCTTTAAATCAATCTAAGTCCGTTTATGGGTATGCTATTAAGTAGTGGGGGCCATATCTATAAATAGACATTTCATCATAAAAACTGACTAGAAGAGCATTAACTACCTATTATAGTAGAGAATCACTACGCCTGCTCAGTAGGGTATTCTAGCTAAGCTATTGGGATTTGATTTCAATAGTTAGTATAAGAAAGGCATATAGAATATGGTGGCAGGTGCACTTTCTAGAGTGAGAAGCTTAGAATTGTAAGCTCTAGTTTTATAAGAAGATGCATATGAGTTATGGCAGCTACTGCAGAACTCATGGCCCACGGATGTAGGGTTGCAAACTATAATACAAGCTCTTCGACATAATCTAATGTCCCATCCTCAGTACACATGGGTGCAAGATCAAATTAGATGAAAGGGAAGATTAGTGGTTGGTGATTCTCCATCCCCTAAGGCTCTCATCCTTTAGTGGCTACATGACTCTCGAGAGGGAGGTCACTTTGGAAGGGATGCCACTATATAGAGGGTCAAGTCAATGCTTTATTAGAAAGGGCTAACCAAGGATGTTTGCAATTATGTGAAGAGGTGCAATGTCTGTCAGACTTGTGAATATGACACTTACGCATCTCTAGGGCTCTTACATCCTTTTCTAATACCAGAAAGAGTATGATCATCTGTTTCTATAGATTTTATAGAAGGGTTGCCTCCTTCTTTCTATAAGGATGTTATCTTTGTGGTTTATGATTGATTAAGAAAATCAAACCATTTTATTCCTCTCAATCACCCCTATACAACCTTAACCGTGGATTAAATATACCTTGACCATATTCTTAAGCTCCATGGCTTGTTTGACTCTATATTTTTAGATAGAGATCTAGTGTTCCCTGGTGATATATGGACTCAATTTTTCAAGCTATAGGATGTTTATTTATTAAGATCATTATCTTATCATCCACAAATAGATGAAAAAATTGAGGTTGTCAACCATTGTTTGGAAACATATCTCCACTGCATGTGCCATGTATTCCCAACCACATGGAGCAAATGGCTACCACTGACTGAATGGTGGTACAACACTACCTAATATTCTTCTACTCAATCTACTCCTTATGAAATCCTGTATGGCTAGCCTCTGCCAATGCACTTACCCTATTTGCCCAGGGAATCACTCAATGCCATGGTCAATAGGACCTTACAATAAAGGGAGGCTATGTTGAAAACTCTCAAGTCACATCAACAAAGTGCTCATACTAAAATGGTCCAGCTAGCTAACAAGAGTCAAAGTGAATGAACATTTTAGATTGGTGAGCCTATTTTTTTAAAGCAACAAACTTAAAGGCAGAGCACAATGGCTCGTTGTCTCAATTTCAAGCTTAGTCTTAGATACTATGGCCCTTATCGAGTGGTAAACAAGGCGGGAGATATAACATATCGACTTTAGCTACCTCCTGGATCTCAAGTTCATGGCGTCTTTCACGTTTCTTAACTCAAAAACCATCACAATCCTATGAATTTCTTTGTAGTTAATGTCATAATAGGAGACCCTATAATGGATCATTTTCTAAAATCTATCCTAGATAGGAAAATGGTTTGATGAGGGAAAGTTGCAGCTACACAGGTCTTGGTTAAATGGCATAACCTCCTAGATTTAGAAGCTACATGAGATTACCTCCATGATCTTCTCAAATTTTACCCATCGTTTATTCTTTGAATTCCACCTTTGAGGACAAAGGTTTTGAGGAGAGAAAGTTCTGATATCGGGTGTCCTAAATGAGCCAAAAATTAGTTAAGAATATTGCTAGTCTGTTAGGCATTATGTTATTATTGTTATTTTGTATTAGTTATGTTATCTACCTATCTACCAACTAGTATATGTAATAGGGGAATGTGCCAGTAAATGACATGATATATACATATCAATTAGCCAATCATAGCTTTCATTAATCATATCATCTTAAACCAAGATAATTGCATCAATTGAAAATAAATAATATCTAAAAAACAAAAAATAATACCCTCTTTATTCAAGATTAGAAAATTAATGTTCAATCCATCTAACCAAGAACAACAGATAGAGATAAAGAAATAGGAGATTATGGATGAATTGGGGGTGGGATTGGATTGTGTGATGCCAAACAAAAATCGTAGATATCTCTTTGTGCTCCCAAAATTGTCGTCTTTTTGTCCCATTAGTTCTCTTCTCACAAGATAGTTGAGAAAGATCCCTTTTATCTCCTCTAACTCTAAATCTCTATCAAAAGTGCACTTAAATAACCATGGAATAGACCCAGACATAGATCAACACGGGCCTAGTCGTTCTTGAATTCTGTGTCTTTTTACAACTTTGTTAGTTTTCAGTATCTTAGCTATAACTTCCTCATTAGACTTTTTTTTGGCTAATTCTTTATGCATTGGAAATATAATAAGAAGATATGCAACATTTATGTTTAAAATATTTCCATATTCGTATTGAATCAGGGTCTAATATGTCTATCTTTATACCCTTGCACACTTTGAGGACCCATTCTTGCTTTTCACTTATTCCAATTATTGTATTTTAGCTCCTTTTGATCTCAATTTCTCTAAATTCCTATAAAATATAATCAAGAGTAGTAAACAATAACAATTGGGCTCAAGTATGGAAAATTCATCACATAATTACATTAAATATTTTCATTAAAGCTTCAATTGACCAACATAAATTATACCTATCATTTCTCAACTCAAAGCCTACCACAACCCCATTAATCTCTCTACAGTTCTTGTCATAATAGGAGAGCCTATGTTGGATAATTTTCTAGAAGCTATCCAAGATAGGAAAATGGTTTGAAGGGGGAAAGCTATAGCTACATAGGTCTTGGCTAAATGTCATAACCTCCCAACTTTAGAAGCCACGTGAGAGTATCTCTATGATTTTCTCAAATGTTACCCATCATTTAATATTTGAATGCCACCTTTGAGGACATTGGTTTTGGGGATGGAAATTTATGATATTGGGTGCCCCAAATAAGCCAAAAATTAGTTAAGAATATTGTTAGTATGTTAGCCATTTTGTTATTGCTGTTATTTTTGGTTAGTTTGTTATCTATGTATCTACCGACTCGTATCTGTAATAGAGGAATGAGCCATTAAATGACATGATATATAGGAATAAATTAGCCAATCATGGCTTTCATTAAGCACAACATCTTAGACAAAGAGAATTACATCAATTGGAAAGAAATAAAATCTAAAAAACAAAATACAATACCCTCTTTATTCAAGATGAGAAAATTAATGTTCAATCACTCTAACCGGGAATAAGAAATAGAAATAAAGAGATGGGATATTATGGATGAATTGGGGGTGGGATTGGATTGAATGATACCAAGCAAAGAACCCTAGGTCTCTCTTTAGTGCTCTCAAAATCACTGTTTTTTCATCCCGTTGGTTCTCTTCTCTCAAAATGTTTGAGAAATATCCATTCTCTATCAAAAGTTCTCTTAATTAACTTAAGAATAGGCCAAGCTGTAGATCAACACAAGCCCGATCGTTCTTGAACTCGATGACTCTTTACAACTTCGTCAATTTTTAGTATATCAGTCATAACTTCTCCGTTAGAATTTTGTTTAGGCTATTTTTTGGTGTTGGAAAGATAACAAGAAGATCTACAACTTTCATGCTTAGAATGTTTCTAAATTCGGATTGAATAAGGGTTGAATATGTCTATCTTTCAACCCTTACACAGTTTGAGTACTCATGCTTGCTTTTCACTTATTTTAATTATTGTATTTTAGTTCCTTTTGATCTCAATCTTTCCAAATACCTATAAAATATAATCAAGAGTAGTAAACAAGAACAATTTGACTCAGTTATGCAAAAATTGTCACATAATCACATTAAATCTCCAATTGACCAACATAAATTATACCTACCATTTCTCTGCTCAAAGTCTGTCACAACCCCATGGATCTTTCTAAATTTCTATCATAATAGGAGACCCTATATATGCTAGATCATTTTCCAGATGCTACCCTAGATAGGCAAATGGTTTGAAGGGGGAAAGCTACAATGACATAGGTCTTAGTTAAATGGCCTAACCTCCCATCTTCTTAAGCCATATGGGAATACCTTTATGATTTTCTCAAATGTTACCCATCGTTTAATCTTTGAATGCCACCTTTGAGGACAAAGGTTTTGGGGTGGGAAAGGTCTGACATGGGGTGTCCCAAATGAGCCAAAAATTAGTTAAGATATTATTAGTCTGTTAGCCATTCTTTTATTGCTGTCATTTTTGGTTAGTTCTGTTATCTACCTATCTATCGGCTAGTATATCTAATAGGAGAATGAGCCGGGAAATGACATGATATATACGAATCATCTTCTACAACCTATCTCTGTTTTTCTCTCATCTCTACTTATCATATTTCTGCGTTGAAGCTCGATTGATCCTTCATTCTCAAGGTGATTGATCCTGCTCCTCAATAAAACAGTTTTTGGTCTTGTTGATCCTAAACTGCATCTCAATCAACGTTTTCCCGTCGACTCTTCTTCCATTATTTTCATTTCGATTCTTCTATTTTCATCATGTCGATTGTCTCACTGATAACAATTCCCGCCCTTTGTTCTCTACATTACGATGATGAATGTTGTCGTTGAATGCATGTTTAAAAATCCCGAAATAGGAAATTTCAAACCGAATTCTCATTTTCGTTGAAATACGAAGAGAAACGTATACCTAGCGCAGATTTCATCTTTCCAGTCATTGAATCTATACCCATAAACTATCTACATGTGCCGCCGGCGATCAATTACTCGTTAAAGCAACTTTATTCCAGTGCAAATTCCAAACGCAGATGTTCGGATCGATCAGATCGACCTTATTCGCTACAGGTACGAGACACTAAATTTTAGTTCGAAATGACTAGAACACTGTTTCAGACTAGAAAGATGTTATACGTAGTTTGTAATGCTTAAAATAGCTGAAACGGACGAGAATTGCACTCTCTAGTTCGTAAAATTGCCTGAGTGGATTAATAAAATCCGAACACCTAAATTATGCACCTCGTTTTGGTTGACCTCTTAGACACAACTGGTATTCCAATAAAATGGTCTCTAAGTGCTTCGTTGTTGGTAGTACTGTAGTAGAGAGTGCTTTTAATTGAAGGTTGGATAAGGTAATCATTGTTTTCATATTGCCAATTGTTTATGATCAATATTTTGTATGATTGTGTGCTAGGATCAGTAATCTAGCTCGTTTTTGTCCTTCTGTTCGTTGAGTGGAATTTGTATAATATAATATTAAGAAAGGAACATTATCTTTCACATGAGACTTTTACGGTTGTACAGCACAGAAAATTAATCGATGCTCATGTTTCTAGTGAATGTCCCAGAGTGATTGTGCGACACGTGTCAAACACTGATGCTGTGGTAATGCTTTCATGTGCATGCTGCAACTTGTAATTAAGATTGATTAACTAACAAGACGTTTGTTTAAACTCAATTTAGTCTGAGTTAACCATGTATTCTATGAGCTTTCCTTCCCATTTAAATAGTTAGCTGAGTAAAGAAACGCTTTGGAATGTTGTGGAAGAATCTACCATCTCACTCATGAGTGTCATGATGAACAAGGAAAAGTGAATCAAGTTGGATACATATATAGTGGAGCTTCATGGCACACTATCTATGGTGAAACATGCACCCCCCGGGGTCCTACTTGCCCTTCTTTATTTGAAATAAAAATGATTCTTTTAAGTGCTCGAGTTAATGAAGGAGAAGGATGGAAACGGAGTTATAAAATGCTTTTTCACTGCTCATTGGTCACTCGCGCCTAGTCCCCTCTTATGTCAGGGTAACTTAGAAGCGGGGCTGCACACTCCCAGCATAAGTTATGCCCGATCCTCTAAATGATAGAAATAAATTACTTTACGTAAGAGCATCTAAATAGGGAGAAAAAAAGCCTTTCAATCTCAAATTTAAGGTATCTTAAATTTAAGAGAAGGATTATAAGTGTAGAAAAAATACATCAAATTAATAGTTGCTTTAAAAATTTGAGACGTCTAAAGGGTATAAATCGAGACACATTTAGTATACTTTTTAAATTGATTTTTACTATTAAAACGTTCATGATGTATTTATTTATTTAAAAAATAGTTATTATTAGTTAAATTATTTGTAAAATTATATTTAATAAATTTTGATTATATAAAATTATTAATTGATATTTATAAATTAAAATTTAAATATTATAAAGTATAAATAATTGGTGATGTGATTAATAAAAGTAATTGGATGGTGTAAATTTGAGGTAGTGGTATGTAGAGTATATAATTTAATTTGAGATAAATTGATAGAAGTATGAGAAATAAGAGAGAAAATAATTGAATATCACATTTGGGTAACTCAAATTTGAGGAAGCTATGTAGATGGTCTTAGGGATGATGATGGAGGACATTTACCACCAAATCAAAAAATAAGAAAGAATATGAAAAATGAAAGATATTTCATCTGATCTTAGGCAACTCCTAGGCTCCTAAGGATTGTATACTCTCAATCACCATATAGTGTAATACCCCGAAAATTTGCTTAGCCTAATCCTGCATTATTAGCTCCCTAATTTGATTCTAATATCAATAAATTTTATTTTTAGCATTGACCAAATTTCTTAATCCCGAAACTTTAATCGAAACCGAAACCTTGGTTGGGAGAAATCGAAATTCATAAATTGAAATCAGAACCCACTAAAATATCTGCTAATCTAAATTATTTAGCTAATACAAAATTTTCTAATCTAATCCTAATTCCCTAACACTTCTCTCTTTTCCTTTTCTTTTCTTCCTTTCTTCCCTTTTCTCCCCTTTTCTTTTCTTTTCTTTCCCCTTGTTCTCTTGCACTGCTTTTGTAGCTTTAGGAGTTTTGCTTCCTTTGCACCATGCACCACCCACTTACCCACCCACATGCTTTCTCTCACCATCACCCTGCTACTCCCTCGTGCTGCCTTCTTCTCCTCCTCCTCCTCTTCCTTTGCACACAACCATCACTCCCCTGCCACCCTTCTTCTTCCTTCTTTTTTCTTCTTCTCCCTGCTGCTACTCTGTTTCGCAGCCAGCATCAACATCACTCCCTACCTTCTCTTCCCATGCACGTTGTCTTCTTCATCATCACCCCTCATGCCTCTGCCTGACTCCTATCCATCTCAACCATCACCATCCCCCTATCCTTTCCTTTCTTCTTTCTTCTCGGTAGATCGTCATCGTGATCATCTTCGTCGTCACCCCTGCCATTTTTCTCCTCCATGGCACACTACCTTACTAGTATATATACCCCTCCATCACTCCATTTTAGTGTCATCCATCAGCTCTCCGACCTTCTTCTCTTCTTCCTTCTCCTTTCTCCTTCTTCTATGTTTTCAGCATCCACATCACCTAATCCACCACCGAGCACCACCCAAGCCACCACTAGCCACCCTTTGGTCGGTGGACCGACCACTAAGGTTGCCCCAACCTTCCCCCTCGTTGTCACTGGCCATCGCGACTAACTACCGCCTCTTTTCCTTTCTCCTTCCCCTCGTTCATTGTAGAGTTTTAGAGTACACGACCCGTGCACCGCCTATCGTACGGATGTGTAACTTTTGCACCGTCTAGCCTTGTGTTTTATTTTCTCTTGGCCTAGTACTATATAGCTGTGCAATTCTTACACCGCCTAGCCGTGCGTCTTTTCTTCCTTCAACCTATTGTGTACTGTTGCTGCACACCCGTGCAATTCTTGCACCGTCAGGCCGTGTAAGTTCTTTTTTAGTCGTGTAACCCTATTTTTACCCCAAATATTGTCCAAACACCACCAAAATTTAACCATAGCTCCACCACACATTCTTCTACACTTCTATATAATTTAAGCTTCCATTTGACTCTGGTAAATTATATTTTTACCCTTCTCTACCATAACTTCTTTTTTAATTTTTAACCTCCGATCCTAATCGTATTTTATCTTTCTTTCATAGGTGATCTTTTGGTGATCTCGAGGGAGGTATAGGATTTATGTGTGTGGAGCCGGGTGTCCTTATCAGTAAGGATACATGTTGCAATTAGGGATTTATGTGATACTTGTCTCTTTTTATATGCTCTTGTGTTGAGTATGTTATATTGAATAACTTAATTATGGAAATACTATGAAATAATTTTCTTGAGAGTAAAGAAATTATGTAACTACATGTTTGGGTATATTACTGGATACAAAATATCTATGGAAAACTAAGGACATATACTTCGAGTAATGATTGGAAATGTATATGCTTTGAGTTTTATAAGGCTTTGGGAGAATATGATTTTCTTACCTACCCTAAGGGTTTTATAGTCATCCAAGGACAATTATTTGGTTGTAATTATGTGTTTAATTGTATGTCTTGGGTTCGACATGATAATATATAGTTAACTCTGAATAAGATATTAATCATTTAAAGTAAAAGATCACTTGAGTTGAGCCAAGGTGTTTATATGGCTCTGTTCGATTGGATGATAATAGTGGCTCGACTGTGTTATCCTAGAGAGGTGCTTCAGTCCATTCCACCAAATTAAGAATAGTGGGGCCCCATACTCAATATGAATGAAAATACAATTAAGAGTTAAAGTATAAATGGAAAGATGCTAATCATTTAAAGTGGAAGACTATGTGAGTTAGGACCGAGGTGTTGAGTCTGTTCCACCGAATAATAATAGTGGATTGGGTGTATTTTCCCTGAGAGGTACTTTAGACCGTTCCACCGGCTTAATAAATAGTGGCTCAAGAATATTTTACTCTGGGAGGTGTTGGCTCCATTCTACGGGATACTAATAGCAACTCAAGTGTGTTATCCCTTAGAGGTGTTTCAGAACATTCCATTGGTTTAAAAATAGTGGGGGGTCCCTGAACTCAACATCAATAAAAGATTGGAACATGATATATCTAATGAAATACTTGGAATCAGTAGTTATCTAGCATTCTTTGATTTGCACATGTTTGATTTGCTTATGAGAATTCTTGTATTATGTGTAGCCCTACTTTATTGTATCATTACCTTACTCAGTACGTAGGATACTGTTTATTTGCTTTATGAGTATTGCTCAATGCAACAAGTAGATGATCTAGATGTTTATGTGTAGGGCGATGAGGACCAGGTGGATGATTTCACAGCCTTTAATGAGATATATATGGACAAGTGATTTATTCATATCAAGGTTTGGGTGTAGAGTCATGTTATCCGGATGATAGTTTTACCTGGATACCTTTTTGGATTGTTAGTTTCATGAGATCCCTTTTTGTTATATTTTGACATTGTAATCGGAGTTGATCTCCAAACTCTTATTTGATATTATTGAAAGCTGTCTCGTCTCTTTCTATCATATTTTAAATTTTCTAATCATTTTACCTTGTGATTGACATAAGGATGGTGGGGTAAGCCAGACTTATGTCAATTATAGTAGTAATACCCGACTATTTAATTATACACTTCCACTTAAAAAAAAATTAGTAGTAAATTTGGGGGTGTTATAAGTTGGTATCAAAGCTTGGGTTTTGATTTCCGTGTTTTGGTTTCAAATTCAATTTTCAACGATCTCTTATCTGATTTCTATGGACTATTTCATATTTAATAAAACCCTATTTTATTTTCAAAAACCTAGATTAACTTGTGAGGAACTGAGTATGGGTAGCCTAGGTGGCTTTGGAAATGTGAATTATGTACATTATATGTTAGTTAGCTAGGAAGGGTTAGGCTGTAACACAAATTCTGTCTTGCAGCTTGTCAGTCACCATGGTGCTTAACGATCGCGTTGGCCGTCTTGAGGAAACTTTTGAGGCATTCGTTGAATTCGTTAGGCGTCCACCGCCTTAGCCTCAGCCACTACCTCTACCTTCATATTACCCAGAGGAGGGTATCTGGGAAGACTGGCTTTGGAGGGGTGTAGGACATCACCTGCCACTTTACATTGGGGACAAGGACCCAGTTATCCTAAAGAGATGGATCCAGGATATGGACATGACGTATGAGGTAGTAGATTCCCCACCTACTCGAAAGGCAAGCATTGCAACTTTCTTTCTTTGAGGAGCAGCCGACATTTGGTGGGTAGGGAGGATCATTGATGTCTTGGGAGGACTTCAAGACAATCCACAACAAGTTTTATCCCGAAAGTCTCAAGAAGGATAAACTGAAGGAGTTCATGCAGTTGACTTAGGGAAGCATGACCGTGAGGTAGTACCATACTCGATTCTCCGAGCTGTTGATGTTTGCGTCGGGGATAGTAGCTAGCGAGTCTATGATTGTGTAGTAGCTTCACTTCAGCATCCAGAGGATGATGGGTGTTGTGGCTTTTCAGGACTTAGCTACCTTGTGCGAGTGAGCTTGTGTCACTGATACTATAGTACAGGATCAGGCTTCTATTCTGGGTAAGAGGAAGCTAGAGACACAGGTAGAGGTGGCAATAGGGTCGGGTGGGTTGGGTTATGGTCGGGTCATAGTGGGTCGGGTCATTTCGGGTCAATTTTTGGGTTGTGTTGGTTCCGGGCCATTCGGGTCAATTTTGTCGGGTCGGGTCGGTTCCAGGTCGGGTCATTTTGAGTTAATTTGTCGGGTTGGGTTGGGTTCAAGTTAAGAAAATTTGGATTCAGATTATTTTGGGTTAACTTGACTGGTAGGGTCGGGTTGGTTGCGAGTCATTTTCTAGTTCACATGAGTAGGTGGCTTCGGCCCGTTCAGGTCATTTCATGTAATGTGACGGGTTAGTCCCGCTGTGTCCAAGTTGTTTCAAGTTAAGTTGATGGGTGGGGTCATTTCATATAATTTGGCGGGTTGGATTCGATTAGTTATGGGTTAACTTAATGGGTCGGGTCGAGTTTTGACAGGTTGACTCATATTCGAGTGCAGGCAATTATAATTTTATAAATCATAAATATTAAAGACAGACAATCATAAGATTAATATTAAAGATAAAAGAATTAGAAATATTAAATGCGCTCTATTTTCACAAATAAATAGTAAAGATATTTATAAATTTTAATAATAAAAAATATTGCGCTTTGAATCGAACAAAGATATTTATCATTGATTATAATTTATTTGATAACTTAAAATATTTAATTACTTAAAAAAGATAATTTTATAAAATAAAGATGATCAAAACAAGACTATACAATGTATAATTATCATGTATTACATTGTAAATATTAAAGAACATTATAAGATTACTAGTAAAGATAAATAAAATAAGAATATTATGTGTTTTATTTTTACAAAGGTCAATAATAAAGATATTTATAAGTTTTAACAATATTATATCTGATTGCTTAAAATATTTATAACTTTTACAAGTAAAAATATTAGAGGTTTATCATATATTATATTTAATTGATTACTCAAAATATTTTATAAATTATAAAAAGATAATTTTATAAAATAAAGGTAAGCATAACAAGAATATAAAATATATAATTATCATTTATTACATTGTAAATATTAAATACAATCATAAGATTACTAGTAAAGATAAATGAACTAAGAATATTATATGTGTTTTATTTTTACAAAGGTAAATAATAAAGATATTTATAAGTTTTAATAGTATTATGTTTGATTGCTTTAAATATTTATAAATTTTACAAGTAAAAATATTAGATGTTTATCATATATTATATTTAATTGATTACTTAAAATATTTGATTACTTAGAAAATAAATAATTTTATAAAATAAAGGTGAGCATAACAAGAATATACAATGTATAATTATCATTTATTACATTGTAAATGTTAGATACAATAATAAGATTATTAGTAAAGATAAATGAAATAATAATATTATATGTGTTTTATTTATACAAAGGTAAATAATAAAGATATTTAAAAATTTTAAGAGTATTATATTTGATTGCTTTAAATATTTATAAATTTTACAAGTAAAAATATTATATGTTTATCATATATTATATTTATTTGATAACTTAAAATATTTGATTACTTAAAAAAAGATAATTTTATAAAATAAAGGTGAGCATAACAAGAATATACAATGTATAATTATCATTTATTACAGTGTAAATATTAGAGATAATCATAAGATTACTAGTAAAGATAAATGAAATAAGAATATTATATGTGTTTTTTTATACAAAGGTAAATAATTTATAAAATAAAGGTGAGTATAATAATACTTTACAATGTATAATTATCATTTATTACATTGTATATATTAGATACAATCATAAGATTACTAGTAAAGATAAATGAAATAAGAATATTATATGTGTTCTATTTATACAAAGGTAAATAATAAAGATATTTAAAAGTTTTAAGAGTATTATATTTGATTGATTTAAATATTTATAAATATTACAAGTAAAAATATTATATGTTTATCATATATTATTTCTTGTTGGATTTTGTGGGTGATAACTAATAAAGGACACTATTATGATCTTCTATTAAGAGTTTCTTCAAATAGGTGAATTAGTGGATGTAATGGAAGACTTTTTGAAAATTATTTTACAGGCTTACAACTGGATGTTTGCCTTTTTTATTTTAGTTTTTTATTTATTAATAATATATCTTATTATGATATCCTTAATAAATAGGAATCTATAGGGTAAAATTATAAAAAATAAGTACAATTTATAAAATACTATATTTTTAAAAGCTTTAAATGAATAATAAAATATGCATAATTTATTATTATTATTATTATTATTATTATAATATATTTTGATGTCTGATCGGGTTAATGTTGGGTCAGATCAAGTGAATGTCGGATCAGGTCAACATTTGGTCGGGTCGAAGCGGGTCGGGTCAATGACAGGCCGGGTTGCTATCGGGTCGGGTCAATGACGGGTCATGTGTTGGGATAGGGTGTGGGGAAGGCTTTGGTGGGCAGCGTGGGTGGTGGTGATGGCCGACAATGGAGAAATGACGGAATGTTTGGGTGGTGGTGCGAGGTCGGTTTTTTGGGCTGCAAAAATCGAAACCCGATTATGGTTGCCTACTGGGGTATATATAGGTTGATTGGAAGGGAAAATGACAGAGGGGAGCGGGAAAATAGGGGGAAAGGGGTATGGGTCCACCGACTGACGATGGTAGGTTGGCGCAGGTCTACTATTGTAGGTCATTCTTTGATGGGAAGAAGGGATGGCACACATAAGAGAGGGAATGGCCGGCTAGGTTGAAGTGATAGGAAAGACGATGGGGAAGAGAGGGGAGGAATGGCTGTTCAAATGGCGTGGTTGGCGGCGGAAATTTTAGCGCCAATTGTGGAGAGTTACAGGCATGCATCGGGGAAGAAGAGGAAGAAGAAAAGGGAGGCTGGACCGGCGGTCCAAAAGAAAAGGACGAAAAAAGGAAAATAAAGAAGACCGGACCGGCCTGGAAAAAAGAAGGGGGCAGCTGATGTGGTTTTTATCAAAGTAACGGAAGGTTGGATTGAAATTTGTATTAGAAGCTGTCACCCACGATCTAATGCAAAAATAATGAAGTGATTTGGTGGATTATAGATGAAGAAATTGATGTTACAAGATGAAGGTGTTTCAGCAGATTTGAAGGTGTTCAAATGTGTCGTATGAATATAGATTTGAGGAAGGGTTAATCCCAGATTTTCCTTTCTCAATACAGACCCAAAAGGGAGGATTAGACTTTAGCTCTCTTGCTCAAAGTTTTATCAAAATTCTTATTATTCATTCTATTCAATTCTCTCTCCACAAAGCTGTGCACAACATGGTTATATATAGGAAAGAATAAGTTCGGTGGTGAGCTTACTTAACCAGTCGAGTTTACCCACCTAATCCAACCCATTAATCATGGTTGAATTAAGCCCATATTAACCTTAATCCACAACATAATCTCATTGGTTAAATGATACTAAGGATTAATATTACAAAGCTATACAATAGACTAAGATACATACATGAAATTATAGCCATACCCTAACTTACATAAAATATACTTAGGGTTAGGGTTTACAACAAGTTTATAAAAATAATGAATATCATCACTCTATCTCTTGTTGTAAGGTATCATCCCATGTATGTCATAGCCTTGCATGCCTTGGAATACTTGTACACATCAATGTGTATGAACATCATCTTCTTGCAAATATGTAACATACCTACAAGAATAACTTGAATGTTTTTCAATGTCAAGCATATTAGAATTATCCAGAATATTTAACATGATAGACTCCAATATTATGAAAGCCTAATCATTTCCTTACCTTGAGGACTAAAATGAATATGACAATCATCATGTTTAATGGATGCTCCTGCATCAGCGGCGCTCGGGCTTGGGTCGGGCAGGAGGAAGGGGGAACTGGGCCAAAGGCGGGCTGGCTCAGGTCAGGGGAAAGGAGAAAAAGAAAGGAAGAAGGAAGATAAGAAAAAGGAAAGAAAAGGAAGAAGAGAGGGAAAAAAAAGAAAAAGGAATATAAAAGGATAAAAAATGGAAAAAGGGGGGTTGGGTTTAATTAACATATTTTGGGTATTTTGGGATATTTAAAAATATTAATATTAAAATGATAATTAAATTCTCTTTTTAGGTTAATTTAGGGTTTTTTGAAAGATTTTTCCTAAATTCCATTTAATTAGAAAAATACTCAAAATTTTCCTAATTAAATTATTTATTAATTTCTCTTATATTTTCCTTAATTAATTCCCTCTTATTTTAATTAAAATAATTTATTTAATTAATTTTCCTAATAAATCCTTATTTTTCCATAATTTCCTAAATTACGGTTTTGGGGTATTTTAGGTGGCCTCACATTAAGCAAGAAGTAGAGGAGTTTATGTCGAGATTTTTGACATGTCATAAGGTCAAGATCGATCATTGGAGACCTATAGGGTTAGTTCAGCCTTTAGATGTTACAGGGTGGAAGCGGAATTCCATCTTGATAGATTTTGTAAGCGAACTACCGAGGACTTGCAGTTGGTGCGATATGATCTGGGTCGTCATCGATGGGTTGACAAAATTAGCAAGTACGATTGATTCATAATAGAATGAGGGAAGCTCGAAGTTGTCGGAAGGGTTATGCATATCAGAGACGTTGTAGTGATGTATTTGAACCAAGGGCAGAGTTTTGTTGAGGGTTTCACCTACCAAGGGGGTATAGAGATTTGGTCAAAATAGTTAGCTAAGCTCGAGATACATTGGTCATTATGAAATTCTTGATAGGGTTGGCGAGGTTGTATATCACCTAGAACTTCCATTAGAGTTAGCCCAAGTTCATAACATCTTCAACATTTCTTAGCTAAGGAAGTACATCACAAATCTGTCACACGTGGTCAGACCAGATGAGATTGAGCTTGATGATTCATTGTCTTATGAGGAGAGTCCTTTGAGGATTCTTGATACTAAGATTCGACGGAATTGTACGAGCTCAATACCGCTCATGAAGATTCTTTAGAGCCACCATCGGGCAGAAGAAGTGACCTGAGAAACTGAGAAGGATTTGCACGAATTATATCCCGAGCTTTTTCGTTCAAGTGTGTTAGATTTTAGGTTCCTTTCTATTTTAAGGGCTGGTAGTATAGTATCAAATCTTAGAACTTGACTGCCAAGATCGCTTTCCTTACATCATTTTTTCTCTTCTTCCCTAATCATGACTTGTTGACTTCGGGGATGAAGTCACTTTTAAGGGAGTAGTGATGTAATACCCCAAAAAATTTGCTTAGCCTAATCCCACATCATTAACACCCTAATTTAATTCTAATCTCAAGAAAACTTATTTTTAGCCTTGACCAAATTTCTTAATCTCAAAATTTTAATCGAAACAAAAACCTTGATTTGGATAAATCAAAATTCGTAAACCAAAACCAAAACCTGCTAAAACTTCCGCTAATCTAAATTATTTGGCTAGTCCAAAATTTTCTAATCTAATCCTAATTCCCTAACACTTCTCTCTTTTCCTTTTCTTTTCTTCCTTTCTTCCCTTTTCTTCCTTTTTCTTTTCTTTTCTTTTCCCTTCTTTTCCTGCGTCGATTTTGTGGTGTGAGGAGTTTTGCTTCCTCTACACCATACACCACTCACTTGCCCACCCACATGCTTCCTCTCACCATCACCTTGCCACCCTTACAGACCATCATCATCATCCCTCGTGCTGCCTTCTTCTTCTTCTTCTCTTCCTCTACGCACAACCATCACTCCTTTGCCACCCTTCTTTTTCCTTCTTCTTTCTTCTTCTCCCTGCTACTGCTCTATTTTGAAGCCACCATCACCATCACTCCCCGCCTTCTCCTATTGTGCACATTTTCTTCTTCATCATTACCCATTGTGCCTCTACCTGACTCACATCCATCTCAACCATCACCATCCCCCTATCCTTTCCTTTCTTCTTTATTCTTGGTAGATCATCGTCGTCGTCGTTGTCACCCCTGCTATTTTTCTCCTCCAAGGCATGCCACCTTACTATTATATATACCCCTCCATCCTTCCATTTTATTGTCATCCATCAACTCCCTAACCTTCTTCTCTTCTTCCTTCTCCTTTCTCCATCATCTTCCTCCTTCTTCTCTATTTTTAACATCCGCACCACCTAATCCACCACCGAGCACCACCCAAGCCACCACTAGCCACCCTTTGGCCGATGGACCGACTACAAAGGTTGCCCCAACCTTCCCCCTCATCGTTGCCAGCCATCGCCATTGACTTCCACCTCTTTTCCCTTCTCCTTCCCCTTGTCCATTGTAGAGTTTCAAAGTACACGACCTATGCACCGCCTGTTGAAAGGTCGTGCAACGCTTGGATCCCCTACTGCACAACCGTGTGTTTATTTTCTCTCGGCCTAGTGCTGCACAATCGTGCAATTCTTGCACCACCTGTCCATGTGTATTTTCTTCCTTTGACCTGTTGTGCACTGTTGCTGCACAGTCGTGCAATTCTTGCACCATTAAGCCGTGCAACTTCTTTTTTAGCCGTGCAACCCTATTTTCACCCCAATCTTATCCAAACACCACCAAAATTTAACCATAGTTCCACCACACATTCTTCTACACTTGCATACAATTCAAGCTTCCATTTAACTTCGGTAAGTTCCATTTTCACCCTTCTCTACCATTACTTCCCTTTTAATTTTTAACCTCTGATCCTAATCATATTTTATCTTGTTTTCATAGATAATTTTTCGGTTATCTTAAGGGAGGTATAGGATTTACGTGCATTGAACTCGGTGTCCTTGTCGGTAAGGATACATGTCGTAGCTAGGGATTTATGTGATACTTGTCTCTTTTTATATGCTCTTGTGTTGAGTATGTTATATTGATTAACTTAACTATGGAAATGTTATGAAATAATATTCTTGAGTGTAAAGAAATTATGTAAGTACATGTTCGGGTATATTATTGGATACAAAATATCTATGGGAACTAAGGATATGTATTTCAGATAATGATTAGAAATTTATATTCTTTTGGTTTTATAAGGCTTTCAGAGAATACGAGTGTCTTGCCTACCCTAAAGGTATTACTGTCATCTGAGGATAATTACGTGTTCATACTTATGTATTTAATTGTATGTCTTGAATTCGACATGATAATATACAATCAACTCTGAATAAGATACTAATCATTTAAAGTGAAAGATCACTTGAGTCGGGCTGAGGTGTTTATATAGCTCCATTCCACCGGATGTTAATAGTGGCTCAAGTGTGTTGTGCCCGAGAGGTACTTTAGTCCATTCCACCGAATTAAGAGTAGTGGTGCCCCATACTCAACTTGAATATAAATACAATTAAGAGTTAAAGTATAAATGGAAAAATCCTAATCATTTAAAGTGGAAGACTATATGAGTCGGCACCTAGGTGTTGAGTCCGTCCCACTGGATAATAATAGTGGCTCGGGTGTGTTGTCCCCAAGAGGTGCTTCAGATCATTCCATCGGTTTAATAAATAGCGGCTTAAGAATATTTTACTCTGAGAGGTGTTGGCTCTGTTCCATCGGATAATAATAGTAGCTCGGGTGTATTGTCCCTGAGTGGTGTTTTAGACCATTCCATCGGCTTAAGAATAGTGGAGGTCCTTGAACTCATCGTAAATAAAAGATTGGAACATGGTATATCTAATGAAAGACTTGCAATCAGTAGTTATCTACCATTCTTTAATTTATGCATGTATGATTTGCTTATGAGAATTCTTGTATTATGTGTAACCCTACTTGACTGTACTGTTACCTTACTTAGTATATAGCATACTAATCATCCATTTCATGGGTCTGCTCAATCCAATGAGTAGACAACCGAAATGTTTATGTGTAGGTCGATGAGGACCAAGTGGATGATTTCGCAGCCTTTGATGCGATATATGTGGAGGAGTGATTTATTCGTATCAGGGTTTGGGCGTAGAAACATATTATCCGGATGATAGTTTTACTCGAATACCTTTTTAGACTCTTAATTCCATAGGATCCCTTTTTGTTATGTTTTGATATTGTAATCGGAGTTGATTTTATGTTATTAAAAGTTGTCTCGTCTTTTTCTATCATGTTTTAAAATTTTTAATCATTTTGCCTTGTGATTGACGTAAGGATGGTGGGGTAAGCTAGACTTATGTCAATTACGGTGGTAACACCCAATTATTTAATTATATGCTTCCACTTAAAATGAAATTTTTCAGTAGTAAATTTGGGAGTGTTACACATAGGGTCACTTAATATATTTTGAATAAGGAAAGGAGGGATTTTTGAAGGATAGAAACTCAATCTCTTCACTTTAGAATGAGTGCTTGTGTTTTCAAACTCTCAAAACACGGACAAGGAAATATGATTCTTTCATTTATGAAGAGTTCTAGTTACAAAAATTCCATTCTACCCTTACATAAGCTAATCTTAGTTAGGATTCAACTAGATAATTACATAATGAGTTCTAACTATCTTGTTTGAGTCCAGCTAAAGTGAAAACAGCCCGAATGATGTCCCCGTGGCTAGATTTCAAAAATAAGGGGAAAAAATCCTTCCCAATGACTATTACACCTAATTAGGGTTTTTAACTAGTAAAAAGGTCAACTAGTTGCTTGGAAAGACAAATTACAAGCTAAAAATCCTCATAATTAGCCCTAGTCATGTCCTATTGCTAGAACTTCGAAGATTACAACAGAAAATACATTTCCAATGCATATGACCTGATTGTGGGAGGTTTACAAGAAAAATAAATCAGCTGCCGATCAGTACATGTCAAACAACAAATAAGGAAAAAGCAAACAAACTAAAAATGACTAAAAACGTGCCCATTGTCTGCTGGTTTTGTCAAAGAGGGCAAGAACTGTTGTGAGATGCTTTTGGCCTATCAATAGGGCTGCAAAGAGGTCTTCTATCAGCTCGCAAAACTTCGACATGCTGCCGCCACACTCCTTCATTAGTGTCCCATGCTCCTAAAAAGGTCTTCAAAATGGCTGAAATGGCTGCTGCTTGTTTGCTTTAAAATTCGAATTCAAAAATGGCTGAACAGAGATGCTGTCAATTGCTAATTTCGTGCCCCAGTGAGTCCAAGTGTGGCTGCTGCTGTCCATTCTCTCTTTTAGGCCAAAACCTACTGAAAAATACATGAAAATGCTGAAGAAAGATGCTTATGAGCTGCCAAGGAAAACTATGACATATTTTGTCTTGTGATGAGCCCTTTTGAACCTCTTTTAAGCCACCGAAAGATTGACGAAAGGTGGTAACTTAAAACAAAGCTTGCATGGCTTGGTTGTTTAGCCAAACATTTACCTTCAAGCAAGAAGGTTTTGTGAGCCTTCCATACTTAAAGAAATTAGTGGCTGCCTTTTTGTAATCCTCCATGCTAGCTAAATGTTTTTGAATCACTCTTCCTTATTCCGAGATGGCTGTTATCATCCCCTTTTTGCCTTTGACGAAATTACAGTTGAGCAAGGCCCCTTGATATGAGCAACTTGGGACAGACTTCATCTCAAATTTTGTAAGTAATATTTCATGTGACGGTAGATGATCCGGCGTCAAGAATCAAGACTCACTTTGATCGTAAAGAAGCACGTACTAATCACATCCTGAGTCCCTCAATGATCATCGCCTTTATTTAATGGGTTCCTTTTTTTCCTTCTCTCTCTCTCTCTGCGCCCACCTCGACCTATAAAGATAAGAGGGGAAAACCCCCGGGGGGGGGGGGAGGTGAGCTTGAGGTAAAGAACGCTTTGCTTTATCTGCCTGTGCAAATAGATGCTTGCTTTTCTATAAAGCAGCTACACTGATTACATTCCTCAATATCTTACAGGTTCTTATAGATAAAAAGGGAGTTTTAGGGTGTGGGGATGAGAAAAGGAAAGGACAGAAGGGATCTGCTACCTTTTCATAAAACAACAAAAGAGACTACTTTTGTTCCTAACGCAGCGTCTTTTAGTGGTTCTGAAAGACAACAAATATGTTACAAAATACTATATTGCTTCACTTCACCTTCAGCATCAACTAGACCTCGCTATACAGTGATGATTCGAATGCTTTATTTGCTTTGGCGGCATTCGATGACTCTTTGGTCTTATTCGTCAACTTGGAAGAATCAAATTGGTAAGAATCGGCTTCGATTAGCCACTGAACGATTTCATTCATTGTTGGTCGTGGTTTTGGGGCCCTTGCCGTGCATCGAATGGCTATTCGTAGCACCTTCTCCATGCCATCTTTGTATGAACCAGACAGACGCTTGTCGAGGACCTCGATAGTGCCTTCCTTGGTCTCCGTTTTGGTTAAAATCCAGTTTATGATGTTCTTGTTCTCTCCAAACTCTGGCTCAACGGGCTTCTTCCCTGTTACTAGTTCCATTAACACCACCCCGTAACTATAGACGTCACACTTGGTTGTGGCCTTGGATGAATTTACATAATCTGTAACACACAAAAAAGAGCATAAATGAAGTTTCAATTTTGTTAAGTAACAAAAGAACATTTTCTGTGTAAACTGAAGAAGCTGAATCATGTATCGAAAGTCTACCAGCCTATTAAGAAGTTACCTGGATCTAAGTAGCCATATGTCCCAGCAATACAAGTACTGCTAGAATCCTTCCCTACCCTAGCTCTCAGCACCTTTGCCACACCAAAGTCTGCAACTTTTGGCTGGTAATCAGCATCGAGCAAGATATTAGATGACTTGACATCTCTGTGAATGATTGGTGGCAATAGATCATGGTGGAGGTAGGCTAACCCCTGAGCAACCCCTAATGCAATTTGGTGACGTGTTGGCCAATCTAAGATGATCTTTCCTTTATGAAGGGCATCCCACAGATTTCCATTGGGCATGTACTCATAAATCAGCAGGCTACAGTCTAAGCTTGAGAAATAACTGTACAACTTCACGATATTCTTGTGCCTTACATTTCCAAGAGTCTCCACCTCTGTTTTCAACTCCTTGTCCAAGGATAACTGATCCTCTGAAGCAGAATCCTTTGTTTGTTGACTCCATAGTTTCTTCACAGCAACTACTTCCCCACTTTTTAGTCCAATTCTGTAAACTGTTCCTGATCCTCCATGTCCCAATATGTTCTTATCAACCATAGCCTCAATTATCTCGTGTTGATCAAAACTTATTCGATGGAAGCTCTTCACATCATATGAGTAGTACGATGAATACATGGTCTCGTCATGTTTTATTGTTGTTCTTTCTTTGCTTAGCCATCGACGCAGGAATAAAATTATTCCTATGACAACAATGAACGCTGAAACCGATATCACCCACATGCCATCCAGTCGCTTCTTGCTATTAGCTTGTGGACACGAGGAAAAACTCTTATCCGATGAATTTATGTAATCTGAAGCACAGAGACCTGGGTTTCCCACGAAGCTCTCTTCCAGCCCTCCTTTTATCAGTGAGAGAGGAATTGAACCAGAAAGATTATTGTATGAAAAATTCAGAGAGTTCGGCAGCAACTCTGCTAAACTTTCTGGGATATTTCCCGTCAACTGGTTGTTGGAGAGATCAAGAACATTCAACGAAGTTAGAGAAGAGAGTGAGTTTGGGATGGAAGAATTGAACCTATTTTCTTGCAGCATCAATAGATTTAACCTTTTTAGGTTACCAATTTGAGTCGGAAGGGGACCCGACAGAAGATTGTTACTGAGATCAATCTTTACCAGATTGACTGCTCCAGAGATCTCTGGGGGTAGGACCCCAGAAAGCCTGTTGTTCTGCAAGAACAACTCTGACAGGTTTTTTGCAGTACCTATTGCTTTTGATATCGGACCAGTTAATTGATTGGAACTCAAGTCAATAATGGAAACATGGGGGAGACCAAAGAGCCCTTCTGGGATTGATCCCTCTAACCGGTTGTAATTGACACGAAAACGAATAAGTGACGTGCACCTTGTATAGCTGTCAGGCAATTTTCCGGTGAACATGTTGGAAAGAATGAGGAAGTAAAGCAACTGACCTCCATGGCATACATGTGGTGGCAGCTGACTGGTTAAGCGATTCTCAGACAGGTCAACTAGGACCAAAGGTGATGATTTTCCCAGATTGTATGGCACTTCACCTGTGAGAAAATTGTCATAAAGTGACAAGAAGCTCAAACTTTTTGAGTCTCCCAAAGCAGCTGGTATATTTCCAGTTAGGCTGTTGTTGTAAATCTGTAGGGTCTGAAGATGGGGAAGACGACATATTGACTCTGGAATAGTGCCTGTTAAGTGGTTGACAGACATGTCCAACATTACTAGCTCTGTTAGATTTCCCAGCTCTTCTGGGATTATTCCGGTGAGCTGGTTGTAGTAAAGCATGAGAAGCTGCAGGTTCTTCAACTTCCCTAGCTCTGGAGGAATCTGTCCTCGAAGATAATTCCCGCTTAGTTCAATATCAGTGAGGGATGTCATGTTTCCTATAGATGCAGGTATGTAGCCGTGGATCATGCACGTCATGAAGACCAGTCTCTTGAGCTTCGTCAATTGAGAAATGTTCTCTGGAAGTTGCCATAAGTTCAATTTAACGTTCTCGTTGAAGTTTATGTCTTCCAGATTGGTGAGGTTGGTGATTGACATGGGGAATTCTCCGTCAAACAGATTGTACGACAAGTCCAGAGATTTAAGTGATCTCATGGAAGAAAAATTTGGCAGCTTGCCACTAAGATATAATGAGCTCATGTTGAGCTTTTCCAGGAGAGAGCAATTGATAACACTTTCTGGAAAGGAGCCTAGGAGATTGTTGTTACTAATATCTAGTACACGCAATTCTGGGAGATAGGAACATAGATCAGGAGGAAGGTCGCCGGAGAGGGACAATCCTGATATTTCAATCTTTGTCACATATCCCTGGATATTGCAGCTGACACCGGTGTAGTTACAATACAGATCATCTGCCATACCATTCCAATCAGATAGGGCATGACCTGAGAGAGATTTTTTGAGGAGAGTGAAGTACCGAGTCTGTTTATCAACCGTGGCTTGAAAGGGGTTGGATAGTGAAAGAAACAAGATGAAGACACAACAGGTATATCGAAGGGCCATGGCTGGATAAGGGAGGGATAACGCAAATGGATCAGTTAGTATGGATTTTGCAGAGAAGACGGCGAGGAAGTTAAGAAGGGTATAAATGGCATGATTGAGGAGATTATTGGTTGCATTGGTAACAAGACCAGATGGAAAAAGGAGGTTCTTCAGCATGTATGGAATGCTAAAGCCATAGAGGGGGGCTACATATCGTGCATAAAGATGCTTTATGCTATGCCCACTAGTGGATGTAGGAGAATAATATCCCTGTACGTGTTTTGTGCCGAGAAGAAATCTGAATAACTTTCATCCAATTTCAAGCAAATTCTATTGTCAATATCGATCCAGCCCATTACTTTAATCCATTTCTTTTTCTTTCTTTTTTTTCCTTTTTTTTGGGCGGCCAAATTAATCTCTTGATCATTTAAGATATGAATGTCCAATTAAAGGCCGATTGTAGCTCCAAGTCATCTTTATTTCTAATTAATCATCTTGTACTTTGTTCTGTCTGTATTAATAGCTCGTTTTTCCTTTGCCATTTATGTGGGGTAGATATCATACAATAAAATTACGGTTCTAGTTGTATTTGCGGTATTGATATTGCGATATTAGAGCGACGTGAAAGATAAATTATGTGTTGTAGTTATTGCGGCATGAATTTTTATTTTTATTTCATTATATACTTAAATTATTTTTTTATTGATATTTGAATATAAATATTCAATAAACTAGTATTTTATTTTATATTAGAAGTTATTAAGTGAGTTATTATATGTGAAATTATCTTAATAACTCTAAATTTGTCTTAAAATGAAAAAAATATATGTTATTTATTAGTACATGTAAAGCTAATAAATAACAACACTTTATTATAATTTAGTAGTAGTTTAGTTCAATATATATATATATAGTAGATGAATAAGAAACAATTATTATGCATGTTTTTTTAATAAATAAATGAATTCTTATAAAATTGCTAATTTATTGGCAATTTATCCTTATTTATCAATGATATTATTTGATTTATCAGCGATACTAATTTATCAGTCAATAAATGTGAAAATTTAAAACTATTACGTATTGGTAATTTCACATTACGACTGGCTCAAAAACCGCTAAATAAAGGATGCAATGCTATAACGACCCCACTATTTAATTGTATGGTAGATATGTTTATGCATAGTATATTTTTGTCATCTCCATGCAAACGTTACATATTTTTGAAGCATACTTATCACATTGTTACCTTCTCTTAAAGCAACCCACTCATGGATCCTTTTTTTACCCTTCCCTTCTTTTATTTTCTTTGAGCCAAGTTGATGTGGAAGATAATAGATGAATTATCCTTCACAATATAGGAATTTTTTACTTTGTTCTTTGAAGAAGAATGTTGTTGAAAGTAGATATAAGAATTGAATATGTATTCGGCTTCAATTCAAATGCACGGTTGAAATTTTTGATCTTCACCAAGATCAAAAGAATTCTAAAGAGAAATCAAAAAAATTTCTAGAGAATAATACCAAAAATCTCTCAAGATAAACTCACTTCAAGAGGAAGGTTCATTCATTAGTGTTCATTTCTCCTCCACCAAATGTACAAGTGTATATACATACATACATACATACATACATATATATGAGGCCAAGCTTAACCTTAATTAATCAAGTCCAAATCAACTGGCCTAATTAACAAAAGACTAAGATAATACACATCCATATGATATGCACAATGGTTTACAATTACAATGATAATATATTACAAAGTACATATAAAATATCAAAGCTACATAAAACCTTAGTCATGATAATATATTGAATAGTCAAGTAATCAAGTTGCATGTCTTGTAACTTTATCTTCCATGTAACTTTATAACACTTGCATTGTCATTGTCTTTCACACTAGATATTCTTGGTGAAGTCTTCTTCTTACGAATATATATAATACCTAATAGAATCACTTAATGAAACATTGTTAGGGTTATTATGAAGGTATTCAATATTTTTAAGAACAATTGGTACCATCTCCAAATATCCTAGTTCTTGACCTCCAACATGAGAAGAATGAGATGAAGATAATTCTTCATCACTCTCCTCTTGTAAAGAAGAATTTTTTTTCTCAAATTAGCATCACTATAATAAGGAGATAATTACCAACATTGAAAGCCCTAGAAACTCCCCCATAGGATTTAGGTAATTCTAATTCATAAGCCTTATTTTCAAAATTTTTTAAGATTTTAAATGATCCATTTGCTCTTGCCATTATTTTATTTTTCCTTAAGTTTGGAAATATCTCTTTTCTTAAGTGTAACCATACCAAGTCTCCTGGTAAAAATAATTGTATAATTATATTTTTGTTTGGTTGGATTTGGTATTTAGCATTAGATTTCTCAATGCGATTCTTAATTTGCTCATGAATTTTTTTTAAAAGAATTCAATTATTTCTTTAGCATAATAGTTATCAATATCACTTTTCTTTAATGACAATATATCAATAGGTAAATAAGTATGAACTCCATAAACAACTTCAAATGGAATCAGTTGAGTTGTACTAGAAGGACTCTTATTATATGTAAATTCAATATGAAACTCTAAATGAGTTTATTCATTGAGTAATGGATTTATCCGCTGGACAATATCCATCAATGGGTAAACAGACTAACCGCCAAGCAATAGATATCCAACATAATGGATATAGATGTGTTAGTGGATACTTATTTGGGGTATGAGTATAGATTTAGGTATTGATTTTCTTATCGGATATGGGTATAGGTATAGGTGTACCTGCCTTGTTTACATCTCTATCAAATCGAGTTTGGGCTAAGCTAGCTTATATGTGGATAATTTCTTATTCGAGTTAATTTGATGAGTAGGTTTGGGTTAAATTGATAAATCAAATCTTTTTAGATTTTGATAGGTTGGGCTGGGTTCGGACAGAGCTAGTCCTCAATCGAATCACTTTGGATTTAAATCAAATCGAACATTGACCACCAAAAATAATCTACTTCATTAACTTCATAGGCAAGTATTAAATTTAACTTTATGTAAACATGTGATTAATAATGTGTTATTTATAGCTATTTGTTTATTATTATGACTTTTTAATGTTGTATTTTTACACAAAAAATTAGATAAAATTAGAAAATCGTTAGTGAATGAGTAAGGTCACAATAAAAGTATGAAAAATGAATAAATTTTAAATAATAATATATTTTAAAAGATTTAAATAAATAATCAGATATGCGTATTTTTTTATTAGATTGGTTTTTTTGAGTCAAGCCGAGTTAATATCGGGTTGGATTGATAATGGATCGGGTCGATGGAGGGTCAAGTTGATGATGGGTTATGGTTTAGAGTCAGGTTGGGTCATTTATATTTGGGTCTGCATCGGATCGGGTTGATAAATTTATCAAGTTATGTTGGGTTGGATTTTGTGTGGGTTAGATCAGATAGAATAGGTAGGATTAACTTTTGGCAACTTTAGCTATAACCAGGCAAAAATGATGTAAGGTATCGGTTGAAGGGTATAGAAATTGGAGCTAGACGTCAGTTATATACTAAAATCACGAATGAGCATGATGCAAACAATTCATATGAATGTGGTATATCTCTCTTAGTGTGATCCGATCTGAAAACTTTTAATTATAATATTAACATAGGTTCCCTTTCACTTACCCTTGTCCCAAGGGCCCTATAATGGTGGTAACTGAATCAATCTTAGTGTAAGGAGCATAATCAAATTTGGATTACGGGAGCTTTTGTTTGATCAATGTATTTTGGTTGAACAAAATTTGTCTCTTTCCATTACCAATTGTTTGGAGGAAATGACATGATGGGATCATATTAAATATTTTAAAGATTTTACTTTGAGGCTTTACAATAAAGGCTCAAGACAATAAATTGAGATGATTGAGAATCTCAATAACAAAAGTTCATAGGACCATTATGTCATTGTTGTGAACTGATGCAGATCCCCAGATAAATATTGTTGTCCATATGATTTAAATCATTTTATGTATATTTTTCTTGAAGAGATAACCTTGAATTTGAGTACACAAAGCTATTTTGTAATGATTTGAACACTTACTTTAAATGAGATTTTGAAAGTATTTTGTTGTATCAAAGAGGTTGTAGTATGAGTTGATTGATGGGACTAATGTTGAAGATCATATGGTGGAAAACCATTATATGAATCATAGTTATTATGTTCTTGTTCAAATTAATAAGTTACTAAAATGAACTACTTCATTTAAGGACTCTACTGATTGATGTACATATACATGCAATGGATATTATACTAAGAGAGTGCATATATTGTTGAATGAGAAAATGTACTTTAGATTTGTTTGACCTCCTCGGTCAATTAATATTTTAATTATTATTTTGATGATAAAAAATGTGTTTAAGAGTTTAACTTATTTTTTTTAAGTGTCCATGAACTATAAGAGTAATATGAATGATGAATCACATTTATTTAATTTAAACTTCAAGTGCAAAGATTAAAAAAAAATCAAGTTTCAAAGCATGAGAGAAAATGTTGAGAAGATGCCTAAGGAATCAAGTACCTAAGGTTTGATATTTAAGTCTTATAATTTTCCTATAAGGCTAGATGAGCATTTAAATATTTAATTTTATCTCTTGGAATGTTTAAGATAGTTCTTAGAATTTATTTGAAGTAGATTATTTGATGGTTTTCAATTCAAAAACCTTTTTCAAAATGTTTTGCAAATGTTTGGTTCTAACAGGAACCAGTGGGCTGGTCTCAGAATCGATTGATTGAATAGTGTTTTTAAAACCAAGGCTTTAAACCTTTCAAAAAAAAAATATAGCAAACAATCAACTAGTTTGATAAACTGGCCATTTAGTTCCTTAAAGTATTTTATCCAAGAAAAATTATTTCGACTCAACTTGTTTAAGTAAACTGATTGATCGGTCTTTAAATTAATTGACTAGTTTACCAACGGGGATATGGTTTGACTTATTACAAAAGTTAATTATTTTATGAACTTAAACACATCAATTGGTTTAATAAAGTGATTAATTGGTTATTATACCTATTCAATAAGTCTAAATGACTAGGTCATGGGTTTGATTAAGTGCAAATTTATTTTTGCCTCAATCTAAATCGATTGACTAGTTTTAGCAGACACCTCAACTAGTCATTATGACACATCAACTAGTTTGTTAAACCATTCAAATATTCTTATATATTTTAAGGTCCAAAAATACAAAGTATTAAAGCTATTGATTGGTTTTTACAATGGTAACATTTTTAATCAAAGTTTGAAACTACTCCTGGCTGTATTAACCGATTAACTAGTCAGGGTAACCGAATGATTGATAACCTAAAAATATTGGCCAATAAACATTAAATGTTGAAATATGTTTGTTATTTGCTTAATGGTAATATAATTTTATCCCCAATTCCCACTTGTTGGCTCATGGTATATATAAAGCGTTTATTAATTAAAATAAAATTTAAATTTTGAGATCTCAATATTGCACATTCAATTTTCTACTCGCCCTCTTGCATTAAATCTCAATACATGTTTTCAAATTAGTTTTTTACTCATTCAACCAAGCTAGAGTCAATCTTTCATTATTAAATCTCATTGTTCTAGTCAAATTACATCCTACAAATTGTTCTTAAACTTATTACATATCTATAGTATTTATGAGGATTTTTGTAATTGCAACACCCTTCTTTAGAATTCAATATTTAGGACTTGTGAGACTATCTATCATGCTTGAGAGATTCTAGAGTTAGAATATAGAGGAGATAAATAAGTAAACATGTAAAAATGCTCTTAGAGAGGCCATTATAATTGTAGGTTTATAAATATAGAAGAGTGATCATCAATAAAAACTCGTTAGCAACATTTTGAAATTTCAAAAGGGAAAGCCTTTTGGTAGAAGTAGAGAAAACATATTTAGTTGTCTTGAAGTACTATAACTTTTGTGCCAAATTTTTTTATTTATTAATTATTTTTCATTCTACCCTATTCCCCTCCCTTTTGGGTTCTTCTAAAATCTTGTTAGTAAATGTTGTATTTTTATATTAATAGAATCATACTTATCTTCAGTCATCTATTTTTTGGTACATGAATATTTAATTGATTCTAATACATCAACTATTGAAAAATATAAAGATGCGAATATATAATTAAAAAACCAAAATTGAATTGATCCATAAATTGATTGACTATAAAACTATATCCACTATTTTAGTATATCTTCAACATTGTTCATATTCTCAATTAGAAATATGTCTTGTGAATATTCATTATCTTCCTAAGGTTATGGTTGAGTCTAATTTGGATTGTGTATATTTGATTCATTAGCTGGAGTATTTTTGTGGCATCAACACAATGATTGTATATGGGATTATCTAAATCCTAGATAAATCATCCATTATGGATTTGATATTTTGTTATTTATTCTATTGGGTGTGACTCCCATATTACGGCAAGCATTTGTTATGAATATGGAGCAACTGTATTCAAGATGAATAGTAGTCTCCTATAGTTGGATTATTTTTTCTTGAATTATGTGTGGTGTTGTTTTATAGAAGGGGATTCAGGTAAAGAAGAATATGGAGATTCATTCTCTTCCTAAGGTTGTGGTTGAGCCTAATTTAGAGTGTGTGTATGCTTGAAATCAACATCCATTAAGGAGTTGGTATTGTGTGAGTTGTTCTAATATGTGTGAATCCCATACTGTGGTAGTCATTTGTGATGAATATGGAGCAACAACATTCAAGATGAATAGTAATCTCTATTTGAATTACTTCTTGAATTGCTTATGGTGCTATCTGATAGAAGGGGCAGAGATGAAGAAGAATTCTACATTATGGAGGGTTTGGTCTCTTAATGGTTTATTTTCATCTTCTTTGAGGAATGCTTTATAGAAGATGCCCTTGTTCCTTAGATTAAAAAGTACAATTGTTGGGATGCCTTCATTTGAATTGGTTTTCTGCGCCAATTGGACAGTGCACCGATTTATCCACACCAATTATTTTATTTTTGGGTAAATATGAAGGTTATACCATACATCTTTAGAATAAATATATTTTTTTAAATCCAAAAATTTGTATAGACAGGTATAAGGACCTAATGATCTGGTTCATAGTCCCTTACCAATTCTAGATGGGTCTTCTATGATGAGACTCTTAGGTATAATTAGTCACTTATTCAAAGGTGGACATTGGTTAGGTTTAACAATTTTGTATTGCTGATTTGGATTAAGTATATTAAATCCTCTTTGGTTAGTGCATTAATATTTCTCAAAGAACCAGATAAGTGTGTAGGATTTAATATACTTAATCCAAATCAGCAATACAAAATTGTTAAACCTAACCAATGTCCACCTTTGAATAAGTGACTAATTATACCTAACCAATTGGAAAGGAGGCTTTGAATAAGTTTATAGTATTAGTTGCATTGGTTGCAATATATAGTTGCAACCATATGCTCTTTAGCCACATGTATATATCAAAACTACAATTATCCTCTTAACTAATCAAAAATTTTAGTTGGACAAAAATACAATATTACATAATCTACCTAAAACTTATGGCAACATTTGTGGTCCCCACGCAATAGATGGTAAAATATGACCGGTATCTAACCTTTAATGTAATCAACTTAAAACTTATGATTAGTGGGGATGCAATATTTTTCTCTGGAGTTTTAATTTGATATTTAAATTTAAAGTTAGTTATCTCTATTAAATTTTACGATTATTTGGAATTTATCCTAATTTTAAGTAGGATGAATCCTTTATTTTATTTTTGTAGATGAAAATTTTAGATGCACTTTGAATCATCCAAATTGCATCATGTTAACAAGGTTAGAGTCTTCTAACCAATGTTTTGCTGCCCACATAAAAAAGTCATCCAAAGATCCATGAGCATAATTTTATGCATATTTATTGTAATGGACTTCTTACTAGGATGCTCCACTTAGCTTATTCTTGGTCTAGGTGTTGTAATTTTGTGTCATATATCGTGATGTGGATGATGCTAGTAGAATATAATAGAAAAGTTTGGTAGTAGTCAATGACAAGCGTATCTATATAGATTACTCAACCTCTTATTTTATTTATTGATTTATCTATGGACTTGGGGGAATTTATGTTCAAATTTTTGGTTATGAGATATGTGTTTTTGAATTTGTAATCACCATTGATGGATTCTTATTCTAACATGGTATGTTTAGTTTATATGTTTTGAGGACTATAAAAGATAAAAATGAAAATTGTGGAAATGATTTAGAAAATGAGTATAATAGGTGGATATGAACCTGTACTTTTGTGTGTCACTGATAATTTTGTCTCTTAGATTCATTAGTTTGTGCATCATTTTGATAGAGTAAAATAGTTTTTTAGTATTTTAAAGTGCTCGAATGTGTTATTGGTTCCTAATAGATACACAATGAGAGTATGTATAAGTAAATAGTTATTTATGTTTAAATAGAAATGACATTGTTTTTTTTTCTTGACATTTTCCTAGATGGGGATGTTAGAGAGAGGTCCTCTCAAATGAAAGGATTACAACTAAATGAATAAGAGCCTCTCTAAAAGTCTATAATACTGGTTTCAATATATAGTTATTGAAAAATATCAAAACAATGCTGCCAAAGTTTTGTAGTTAATTAATTTATGAATTTATTCAATTTTAGTCTTTTTAATTATATATTCACAACTCTTTATTTTCAATAGCTCTTTTATTTGAAGCACATAAATATATTGTACCATAAAATATATACTTGAAGCAAAGTATGATTATATTGATATGAACATCTATTAACAAGATTTAAAGTATAATTTTTTGTACAATAATTTATTCTCTCCCTCACTATAATATCCAATAAATACAAACTAATAAGCTAAAATCTAATTAGAACTAAGAGTATCATCTGAAGTATAGATAGATGATGAAGTATACATAGATGAAAGCTTGGATATTCTATCATATTTATGTTGCTTCATTTTAGGACATGAGATGGATGTTAGTTTATATAGGAATTGGTGTATGTGATTTGATCAAGTTATTCATAAAGGTCAAAGTATAGATAAGTTTGTATATTAAGGATTTAGATACTTATACTTAGGTAGTGATAGTATGTACTTCACTAGTTTTTGTAGATATTATGCTTGTGTACAAAATGATAGCAATAGATGTACATGATTGGATTTTTGATGATATGATATCATTTTAGATGATTCAAATACAAAATAAGTAATAAAAAATTATTTATTTTTGGCATATTTGAATATTTTTTTTATTATTTTTTTTTTATTTTTGTTCATCTTTGAAATGAGATCACTAATTGATCCATTTTCATGTTGAGCTTGATATTGTCAGAATTGTTTGATCTAATTTCAAATGTAGAGGGACCTAAGTCAATTAGGTCATTATTATGTACTGGTGTGGATTCATTAGACAACAATTCAATTTGAATCAATTGATGCATATTTCTCTTGACGTGATGACCTTTTGTCTGAATTCGCATGGCCCAAAGTTATAATGATCTTCTTGGTAAAATGGTAGTCTCCTACAAAATATGATTCACATAATGCGGATTGTTTCTTTCCCATTGCCATGTACTTTTTCATTTTATTTTGTAAATAATTAGTAATTTATTCTAACTTTAGGGTGGAATAATTTAATTTATTCTTCCAAAATGTGTTGTGTTAATGAAGTTAGAGTCTTCTAATCAATATTTTGTTTTCCATAGGCAAAAATTATTTGAAGATGAAATGAACACAATTCTTGTGTATATTAGTTGTATTGGACATTTTATTGGGAAGCTCCACTTGACTTGTCCTCGGTCTAGGTGTTGTAATCTTGTGTCATATATGGTGATGTGTATAATATGTAGAACTGAATGAATAAGTTAAGTTGTAGTCAATAGTGAGTTTGTCTATATAGGTTGTTCATCCTCTTATTTTATTTATTACTTTATCTATGAACTTACAAAAAATTAAATTTGTTATTCTTGGTTTGGTTGAAGATGTGAGATCTATGTTTTTGGATTTATAATTGTCGTCGTTGATAGATGGATCTGATTTGGTATGTTGTGTATCTGGAAATGGAATGGTTTAAGGGTAATAGAAGATGAAAATGAATTTTTTGGAAATGAATTGGAAAATGAGAAGTAGGCGGATATGAACATGCATTCTTTTGTGCCAGATAAGATTATTTTCTGCTCTTTATATGTCGCAAAATGATGATAGATCCATGAATAATAATTTATATTGTTTAAAAAGTGACAGAAGTTGAGTTGTTTTGATGAAGTAAAATAGATTATTGGTACTTCTGTTTCAAGTGTTCTAATGTGTTGTTGGTATGTGATACATGTCCATTGAAATAATTCTTTGTATTTAGATGGACATGACCTTTTTCGGCCAATTTTTTAGATTGAGAAGTTAAAAGATAGACTCTCGAATGAGAGGGTTGCAACTAGATGAGCAAGACCTTTTGTTCCTTAGTTGGGTGTCCATATGTGGCCTATCGTTGTCCCCTTTACCAATCATAAATTTTAGATGGACTAGAATATAATATTATATGGTTTAGAATTTTTGGCTATAGGCCTCACTACCAACAACTAGAGGAATATGATTAGTATATTACATTTAACACAGATAACGGAAAAAGTGTGATTAGTGGGGATATAGTTATGGGTTTTCAAGTTTATATATGATATTTGGATTTAAATTTGAGTGTGTTTTGTAATGCTTAGTAATGTTTTGCTAAAGTATAGAAGAAAAGTGGGTGGTCTTACAAATTAAATTTGAAGTTAACCACTTTTTTTTATATGGAATCTTCAAAGAAAAAAATGGCATACATGTCATTGGGCATTTTGTTTTTGGACCAATCAAGGGTGCAGTAATTTGTAACTTTTTTTATGAATTTATTAATAGAATATGATATGTGGAAAGTATCCCATGTTTTTATTAAATTATGAAATAAAATCTAAAAGTAATGTTGAAGATTATTAATAACTTTTATAAATAAATGATGTATTTGAATGTAATACTATAGTGTATTTGAATATGTTATGAGAATAGAGAAGAAAGTGTGTCGGCGTGCATTGTATAGGTTTTGGTATAAAATAAAATGAGTAGGATGTTGGTTTTAATGAGCAAGCAACAAAATAATATATATGGAAAATTTATCCACATCAAAGTACAAGGTGAATGCCGCATCATATTTTAACAAATAGAAGCAGGGTTGTAAATGAAATAAGTCTCTTTGGTATTCAGCTCGATTTGGATCATTTGTTTAGTTAAATGAGATGAGCCCAAAAGAGTAAGGCTCAGCTTATTTTTTTTTAGTTTAACTTATGAGCTTGGTTTGGTTCGGTTTGTTAAAAGTTCGACTCGGCTCATTCATTTAGTTAAATAAGCTGATGCCTAATCTTATTTTAGGCTCTTTTAATAAATGAACCGAACTCGAGTTTAGTAGTGATTGGCTCGACTCACTTTATTTACAACCCTAAATATAAGTTTTTAATTGCAAAACATCTATGATTGATGGAATTTAAAGTAAATGATGTAGATATATGTTCTGTGACTATATATACCCAGAAAATCTATCATTCACTATCTAACTTTCATCTAAATATTCAAGCTACAAAATCATCCAAAGATGTAAAACAATATAGATTCAAAGAGAATAAATTCTAAGAATTTGGCACATTCTAAGAAGTCAGACGTTTGAGAAAATATTCTACATACACCTTTGATATGTGGGATCAAGCACTTAAACAACCTACCAAAGACTAATCCTCAACATAGTTACACAAGTTATCTTCAAAAATCCTCAACAAACATTCAATTCTCCATATAATGTTATTGCGTGGCCAATTAGACCTAAGAGTATCATCATAGAAGGTCAATCTAGAACATAGTTTTAAAAACCAAACCAATAATCGAACCAATATCATAACTGATTCATTGATTTAGTAGTCGGACTAGTGGTACATATTAATTTAAAAATGTGAAATACATAAAAAAATTAAATACATGAATTTGACTAGCTCCCAACCGATTTTTGACCAATTCACTGATTTTCAATGGTCCGATCGGTTTTTGTCATGTTTTCATTAGTTTCGAGATCCTGATAACAGGTACATATAATATGACTGGTGGCCTAACCTATTTGCCGATCCACCTGTCGGACTGGCTAGTCCGGTATGGTTGTTAAAACTATGATCCAAAATCAGTATGACATAATAAGCTAAATCATTAAGCCCATATAATTATTTGCATGGCCTTTTGGATTTAAACAAAAACATTTATTTTAGTGATGCATGCTATAACATCATTGATGATGTTATATCTTCATACCTACCAAAAAAAACAGCGATATATTTGGTGCACATTCTGGTCAGTAGACAAATGCCAAATACGGAAAATTAATATATATTCTATATACTCCATCCGTATTAAAAATGAATTCATTCTATCACTACATTTATATATAAAAAATAAAGTCATTTTAAAATATTTAATAACTATTTTTAATTTTACTTTTTCTTTTTTTTTAATCTTTACATTAAATGATTTGTTATTTTTCAACAAAGGTTGTAAATATAATTTTAAGACTACTTTTATTAGATCCGTAAAAAATGTGAAGATTGATATAAGAGCCTTTTTTTTATATATACAGATGGACTAATATGTTATAATAAAAGCCCATGAACAAAATATATTTCCACCCAAAGCATAAATCTAAAGTCTCACTCTTTGTTTAGCAACTTTACATATGGAAAAATATGAATGCAATAAATGAGTGCATTCATTAAGAAATTTAATAATAAAGCCTACGAGAAAAAAGAAGTTATGCTCTATGTTTAACAACTTTTCATATAGCCAATTATAAATGTAATAAATGAGTGCACTCATTAGGAAATTTACTAATTAAATTGTCATAGGTATCATTAAGTTCATCAAACTCATCCGAACATTTAACAAAGTGTTAATTCATATACAAGCCTTTTACCTACCTATAATAAATTCCAACATAATTAACTCGAAAAATATTAGGCATAGCAATGGATCAAACACACTGCTTAGAAAATTAAGGAAAGCATAATTATTCTCAATATTCGCTACAGCAATATGAATACAACTGTTTGCTGAAAAAAAAATACAATTGTTATCTACCTAACTTCCCTCACATTGTGGTTACAGTCGCATTTTCTTTCCGAACTGTTGAAGCACTTTCTATCTTAGCAATCTTGATTATCACAAATAAAGCCTCAATTTCCACCATTTGAAACTGGTCCCATCGATCCAAATCAGAGTTATCAATCACCTTTACATTTTTATTTATGAAGCTCTTAGGCCTTAGCCATAGTGGAAGATTATCTATCTATCATTATCTTCAATGTCACTGTCTATGATTGTGAGGTACTATTACTAAAAGGGCATTATTTGGTCTCCTAATGGTATATTGATTCTATCGTTATATGTTTTGCAAGACTAATATTTTGTTCACTTAGAAATTATATTTTTGATATAATTTATAAATGTTTTTATTTTTATTTTTATGGTATTTGTTAAGTATATCGGTTTATATTTTTGAATCTACTCTGTTAGATTGTAAGTATTATGTTTCTACCTCTTTATTTATTTGTGTGATTTTATATAAATATATTTCAATAAGAAAGCTTTCACTATATACATATACCATTCCTTGATAAATAATGAAGTTATAACTAAATTTCCTATCCGAGTAGGGTTTTTTTTTTTCCAAAAAAATTATACATATCTCATTTACCAAGACTACTAGATACAATATTATTAAACTTTTATGTATACCTTAAACAAATCTGCTCCATTGAAAAGAAATATAGGCTGAAACCCACTTGACAATCGTCCTAATGAAATCATCTACACGTATAAGCATGAAAATAATTATTAATTAGCCTTCATGTCAAAAGCACGGAGAGCTTATGAAACTCAATGGAAACATGCAAGAAACTTTGTAGATTAAACTGAGCTAATTGTAAATATATTACGACAACATTAAGATTTTATGGAAGAAGCGACGATGGGTAGGTTGGTGGAGGATTGTTTGTTTGTTCCATGGAAGACACTGGAATACAGGGAGATAAGCCGCTGCATATGATCTTTTATAGGTAGGTTGGTGGCTTTTATATTGACAACCTATATCTCAGTCAAACAAGTTTACGACAAATAATTAAAAATCATAAAAAAAACTTATAGTGCCTCCATGGGCTTGCTTGAGATTCCTTTATCTCATCGGCTCTTTATTTACAACACCTTACTTAATAGGCATAAATTTAATTTGTCCATACGCTAAAAGAATAAGATAAGTAGCAATGATAAATTTTTTTTAATCAATAATAAGGAAAAAAAACAGTATTAAATCACCCCTACAAGTGGATGGGTAATAAGATGTATCAGTATCACCAATGATAATTCTTGTTGGAATTAAGCTTATAGCCGATGATTTTAAAATGATAATTATCTAAAAATTTAAATTCGAAACTCTATTACCTAGTATAATTTTTCAAATTTGAAAAATAAAATAAAAACCTTATTGCCAACAATATTACCTTTGTAATAAGTTTATTGTCGATGATTTTAGGTATAAAAAAAAGAGTAATTTTTTTTTAGAAAATCTTATTATCGATGATTTTATCATTAGTAGTAATATTTTAACGATAATTTCAAATAAAAGATTTTAAAAAATACAGGGAACATTATTACCAACAATTATATCCTTGATAATAAGTTTATTATCAAATATTCTAGATAAAAAAATTTAAAAATTTAAGAAACCTTATTATCGACAATTATATCTTTGGTGATAAGATTTTTTTTAAATATAATATTTAATAGTAATTTGAATATATTATATACAATTGAAAATAATTATAAATACTTAATAATATAAATAGCATTTTAATGTCGAATATTGTCATAAAAACATAGGTTACAAAACAAGCATAATATTATTACATCTAACTTGTCTGAACTAACATAAAACTTAAAAGTCATCTTCATTTTGATTAGTTGGTAGAGATGGAGGACTTAGAGACTATTTGGCCATAAATGCCATCATTTGTCACAATTTTATCTCTTAGAACTCAAATGTTTCTTGTTGTTGCACTTGACATTCGTCTATTTGTTTTTTATCTTTACTCTATCTAACATTTACATTCTTGATCCTTTAGTGGATTAGTCTGCATCCAACTTATGCCAAAAGAAAAATGATTTGATCCCTTCTCTATAAGCTTTTGTCCCTTTTTTTTGTGCTCTGGATGACTACTTAGGACTTCCTCGAACATTAGTTTTCATCAACTTTGGGAGGTGTAGGATTGTCTTCAATAGCTTTGTCAGAAGCCATTTGTGACAAGGTTTCCTTAACATTTTATTTTATACATCTAAAAAAGTTAGACATATATTATAATGAATATTAACATTATTATAATTAGTTACATATAACTAACTTATAAAATCCTCCTCGGCCTGAGGAATGCCCAATTTGTTGTTCTTAAAATAAATTTTTTTGTAAGCCTCAAACATAGGTAATCATTTTTTTTTGAATTTTCCTATATAATTTTAAGAAAAAATTTAATACATTACATAAAATTGATAATGAAAAAAATAAGAATAAAAATTTCAATGACCTTCTTACAGCGATACTATGATAATGACTGTGTATCATGACAAGAGGAATTACTTTGTTTTTCCTATTTGCAACATTTATTTTATGCCAAAGCTTGCACCAATAAAAAGGTAATAAGTTCATATTATTTGTATGTAATTTCATTCAATTTGTATACCAAACTTTAATATTCCTTTTGCATCCACGAATTCCATAGATTGATACATCTCCACCTCACGTATGACTCAAATAAAGAAGGCCTATACTCATTGTTTTATTTCCAACTTTTTGTAATCACTCTTATGATCTTTCTATCGATCAATATCATTCAATCAAGACTTAATTGTATCCTGGGCTAGGCAGAAGTTATCCTTTATAGAGCTAAATCAAAATATGTTTACATATATACACAAACATATGTTATAAATCACATAATTTAGATTTAATTATTTAATTATAAAAGGCAATAAATAATATTTATCTCAACTTCGGGAAGGTTTTTTTCTTTATGCTTAGTAGGGACATGCAACCACTTCTTATAACATAGTGGTATCTTCATCTCAATCTTTTTTTCAACATAAACCATTTATCATATGGATTGATATCAATTAACTATTAGCCTAAAAATCAAACTTCGCCTTGAATTTTTGTTTCCCACACCTTTTAAACTCTTCCAACATTATCCTATCTTGGTCCTTCCTTCGAGGACCTAAAACATGCATATATTAATTGTATCATTAAGATAATTAAATTATAAAATTAAGATTAAGGAAAAAAGGCAGTATATCAAATTCCATACCTTCTATGTCTCAACGTCTGGAGTGTAGTCTACAAGGATATGATGGATCACATTTATCGCAATCACCACCGTAACCTTGGGCAATATCATCAACCATATAAAAGTTATCAAATAGTTTGATATATAGAAGCTATCAATTATGATGATAAACATAAATGAAAACAGTGCACAACATGTCCAAATAAAAGGAAATAAGAGAAGATGATCAATGATGATAAAATTGTGACTAGATTTAGAATAAGTACAAAAATACAACTGAATTACACAATTACTACTTGAAATCATAAATGTTATGAGTTTATATTTTGACATATTTTATACCCTTATAATCTTAGTTTTTAGTATTTTATTTTAGTAATATAAGTAAACAATTATGATTTTATACTTAAGTGATAATAATTATATAAATTTTATTATTTGAGCCAAAATAATATTAATTAAATAAATCTAAAGTATAGTATTATTTATTTATTTTTACTAATTTTATTTTACAGGTAATTTTTAAATAATAAAAAAGTTGGATCTTTGGACGAACAACGCATAGACCGAAGGCTCAAAACCAAAAATAAAAAGAGAGCCGGCACAAAAGGGTGAGGGAACGGGCAAGATGGTATCGAGGAAAAAAATTAGAGAGCGGCCACATAAGAACGAGAGAGATAGGGCTGCGGCAGAAAAAATGAAGCCTGGAGGTGGGACAACCATCAGCTTAGAAACAAACGAGAGAGCCGCACGAAATCTAAGAAAGAAGCTACCGTAGGGTACAAAGAAAAAAAAAAGAAACAAACAAAAGCTGCGGCACAGAGTAGGGCACAGCAACAAACGGAGGAGAGCAGCCGCATAACAGCACAGAAAACAAGAGAAAGCCGGCGGCGATAGAAATAAAAAAGAAAAAAGAAAAAGGACGGTTGTGCTACATTCTAAGGGGGCCGAGAGAATTAAAGAAAACATTTATTTGGTAGAATTTATTTTAGATGAAATTAATTAATTTTTTTATCTGAATAATTTTTTTTATCTTTCATCCATAATTAATTCTAGTTATTTCTTTCTCTATTTTTAATTTATATTTTTGGATATATATTTATGTATAATTAATTTAATAATTATGTCTGGTTGATTATTTATTGCTGATAAATAGACTGAAATCTTATATTAGGGTTTGAGATATAATTTTATTTTCTTTTTTTGTGAGATTTTTTATTGACTCTATTTTAATTGCTATTATTTATATATATATGATTTTGTTAAGTATAATTTATATGGTGCATGTCTTGTTCTGATCTCCTTATAGTGACAATATGTATGATTATTTGCTTGCTAGGTAGCCATATAAATATGTTATAATTTATATGTATAAATTACAGTTAGGTTAGATAACAATTTACCTAATAATTATATGATTCTAACTGTAGGAGTAAAACGTTTAGATACATGTAGGTCAAAAAAGGGAAATACAATTAGACATGCTTAGTGTATTAGTTTGGGTACTCAGATTGACATCCTTCCAATTATATTTAATGAATTAAATCTAGTTAAATATAAGATCCGCTTGTTACTACTATACTGCTAGTATTTAATAGGATTAATATTGATGTTTTGTCGTATTAATTATTTTAGGAAAGTAATATAAGGTGTATGTACCTGCTTTTGGTGTACAACTTGGTCGATCTCTTTCTCATGATTAAATATTGACTTAAAAATTAATATTATATTTTGACCTAATCTAGTTGTGTATTTTTATTTCCCTAACATATTTATCATATTTGTAGTTATCCATTATTTTTATTATTACTTTTATTTATTACTTTTATTATTTATATTTTTAAAACATCCATTAGTGTTTTCGTATTTATTTATTTTGTGTAATTTAGGTTTTTTATCTTTATTTATTTTTAAGCTAGTTAAATAGAGGCGAGCCCTCTCAATCTTTAGTATAGAATGATACTCTTATTTATCTGTAATACAACTATTAAAAAGATGATTTAAATTACGTGTTGACTATGGCTACACTGAAATGGTCTATCAATAAATTATCCTTCACTATTTTCATTCGAAATTCCGTGTTCCACATTGACATCTTGAATAATAAAGATAACCAAAGTCAAGTCAACATCATCCACCATATCTATGTGCACTACAATAATTATTCTATCCTATGACAATTAAAGTCATTGAAAGTCCCAAAAGTTGTTGTAAAAAGACTATTACAATGATAGGTTATCGCATAATGGTTTTCATAAATTCTTTGTAGTAAAAGAGCTAAGTTTATAATGATGGAGAATCAACACTGAAACCCTGTATTGCAATGATTGTGTCACCGCTATAACACAACTATGGTGGCAATTAAAAAATAATTTTGTAAAATACAAAGTATCTACTATGATAACACCCTAACCTACTACAACGACCCCTGTCCTCACCGAAAGCCAAATAACAAAAAAAAAACAATTATGTACTATGAATACACCTAGCCTATTGCAGCAATGCCCATCGTCACTTAAAGTTAAATGAAAAAAAAAAGTAGTCTATTGTGACGACACTCAACCTACTATAGCAACACCTGTAATTACTAAAATCCAGATTAAAAAAAATCATCAGTTTATTGTGACGATACCGGACTTAATATAACAATCCCCATTATTACTAAAAGCATTTTTTTTAAATACAAGTTTATTATGATTTCCCCTTAGCCTACTGTAGCAACCCCCTCGTTTTCAATAAAAGCTAAATTTAAAAAAAAAATCACCGGTTTATAGTGATAAACTCCTCTTCTACAATAACGACTCCCATCATCACTGAAAGCCAAATTAAAAAAAATCATCATCCTATTGTGACAACACCTAACCTACTCTAGGGACCCTGCGTCATCACTAAATATTAGAGCCCTAATTTTTTATACGTTTTTATTTTGACCCTATCATTACTGAAAGCAAAGTTTAAATTTATTTTATTTCTAATATTTGACTTTTTATATTAATTAAAACCATTATTAATACATAATTTCAAATTAATATTAATTATAATTAATAATATTATATAAAAATATTTGAAATACAAATATTGTTTCTAATACAAAAGTGCCATTAAACACTACTACTTTTTGTCTTCAATAAACAACTAGACTCATCCTACTCATCCTCATCCTCTGCCTTTTCCCCTTCCTTTATAAATATGTGTCTAAAGTCTTGTATCACAATAGTCTTCAACTTAATAGTATTTTTTGATACTTTATTATTTTATTGTTCTTTAGGACAATTTTGGTTAACTTGTCAAAATTTTCCTCAAATGCAGAAGTGCAAGTGTTGGTACTAGTAGAATGTGTTGGTGCTGATGTTGTTGTTTGTGTTCGTAGAGCTGAAGACAATGCAGGAAAATAACCCATCAATAATTTGCCAATATGTCTCTCATGGTCATTAAACTTTTCAAGAACTTCTTGTACAATATTTGCCTCATCAATCTTTATTGGCTCATTAAACCCCCGTCCACTCTCAAATGATTGGACTCAAGCCTTTTACATCATCATTTGTCAACTCTCCACCATTTAATGCTATAAGAAGAGTCAAAATAAGATTAATTAGCTTATAAATAGAATCTAACTAAATTAAGTCCTAGAAATAATTATACACTCATATCTTTCTTCTATGCATACTCGCTCATCCACCCTTATTGTACATCTCTGTAAAAGTGTGGACCTTACCTAAAATTTTATTGGTTATAGGATCGGATTATAGTTATAAAGAAAAAAAATAGGATGTACGATTAACATGAAATTTTAAAATAGGTATATAATACCTTACTACAAAAAAAACTTATAAAATGATAACGAGTCATGGAGGCTAGGATATTATTACTTACCTCCGTATTTTGTGTTGCTATCTTACTTTGCTTGAAGGGCAATAAATATTAACACTTAGATAAGTATTAATATATTTTTAGTTTATCTATAGATAATATTATAAAATTACCTTTTGTTCTGAGTATCTCAAAACTCCTAAAGCTTCTAATTTGCATAATCTAAATCATTCAATTTCTTCTAAGTTTTTTTTCCACACCAACTCTTAAGTTGACTTTTATGTTCTGATAGGTATCATGAAATGATATACATATAGTTTCTCATACTCAAAACCAACGTAGTGTCTTCTTCCACTCATCTAAGTCTAAATATTTTTACAAACAAAATAAAAGTTGTAATTAGTCAACTAAAAACCCTTAACATCATAAATTAAAAAAATACGTATAATTAAATATTGCCTCAATTCTAGGGACAATCTTATCTCTATCCTCCTTTCGAACACGATCCCAAGTGTCATAGTACATAGGGATCAACATCCCAATATTATTTCCCCATGGGCCTCGAAAACATTATACCATTACAACCAATAGGATTCCAAGCCTTATGAAACTATGACGACTCGAGTTAGAATTTGGCACACAGATTCTTCTTAAACGCTTCACACATATTAATGGATTTTGACTTCAAGCATTTAGGATATGTTATAGCTTTAACATGTATCACATTAGTTGATCAGATAAGTAAAATAGAATATAAATTACTTTTTTATTTAATTTATAGTAGAAAAATATTATCTAACTCACATTGAGGTGGGATACTGAACGAACATCTGTGGGATAATTATCTCCATCCCCACAGTGATGTATCATCATAACATCAACCATACCTACTAATATTTAATAATAATCCATTGAAAAATAATCAAGAGAATTTGATATTAGTCACACAAAGATAAGTTATAATATACTAAAGATAATATTAATAAAATGGATAATAAATATAACATAAAAATTTGCAACAAGAAAAATTAATCATTACTACAAGTACTATCATCACTACATGCATATTCTTCACTATTCAAGTTTGAATCATCCTCATCCATATCAATAGTATTATCTAGTGTACTAGATATGGTCTCATTAGGAGAATCATCTATTTGAACTTCATCATTTCTTACATTATGAAGTTGAAAAGTTAACTTTTCAAGGTCATCTACTTCAACTTCCAAATCAATAGTAGATGAATAACCCCATCAACAACATTGATCTACTCATCATCATCGTCATTGAGATCCTATATGATAATGTTTAACTTCCTAAACAACTTATCAATGAGGATCATTCAGTAGATCATCAACATACCAAACTTGCTTTACATGAGATCCTAGTATATAATTATCCTCCTTGTACCATTCATACCTCGTACAAACATTTGTAATGTTGTTTTTCATATTATTATTATTATTATTTTCTTACTTGCATTAATGTTGAAAAATCACAATTGAAAAATCATGTAAATAAGATGGCCCGATGAACTATTGTATTTGTCTATAAGAACATTATTCGTCAACTTCCAAGACAGACATGCCACTAATTTTTTTTCTCTTTCATGAGTTAAGAATACAACACAATTTATGATAAAAATAGTATGATTTGTAACGACACTTGATGGATCATTGACAAGAGATAATAACTCATCAATGTATTCAGGTGAACCCAACTAATGCAAGTTTTAAATCTGTACTATAAGTATTTAGTAAAAATAGTTATTAATTTCACTCCACTTCTAATTAATTAGAAATAATTATTAAAATTAACATGAATTTTAATTACTTAGAGTAAAACAAAGGGGGAAACTATTTCCTTTGAATATCACCCAAATTACCAACACATCCATGTATCTCATTCATCTGCTCACTACAACATTAAAAAAATATTTCCTATGCACAATTATGATAACCATTATTAGTGATTATTGATATATAATTACTCTAAAAAATTCTTTATCTCTTGACAATTTTTTATAACATTCCAAGTTATCTAATTCAGCTCATTTTAAATCGATAACTTACTTATTCCATGACCTTAAGACTAAAACATTGATAATTACCCTTTTTTCAAAGTAACGTCCTTATTTTTGTCAAGCCTGTTGAACTTCATATTAAACCCTTCAAAATATAGAGAAAAAAAGGTTACTACTTCCTCTACAACATAACATTAAGCAATTAAACCTTATAGGTAAGCTTAATTTCAATTTTCTTTCAGTAGGGTGCATCCATCTTCATGAATATGGGCACCTAATTATGCTCCTTCAGGTAAGTGCATTATGAGGTGAGTCATAACATTTTTGAAATTAGGTGCAATATTTTTTCTAACTTGCACAGGATGATATCCACTTCCATTTCATCCTTCTCCAAATCGAACTTGCACACATCACGGTGAAGAAATTTCTCAACTCAACGATGATATCAGTAATATGTTTCTACAAGAATGATCATATACCAATAAGCAACCACCATTGCATTATAACATGATGGTCATGTGATTTTAGAGCAAGCAATTTGCCATCATTATTAATTATATTCTTTCTCAAACTTTATACAAAGTCATCTATAAATTTTATTCTCTTCAAAAACCCTAAAAAAGTCTTCATATCCTTAGGTGAAAGAGTATACTCATCAACGGGTTTCATCAAATTAATACCTTCATTGTATAGATGTATATCGGGTATGATGTTCATATCCATCAAATTTCATCTTATATTTTCATTATCTTTTGATTTGTCATTATTACCAAGGATTTTCCTGAGGAAATTTGCAGAAACATTCTTTTCAACATGCATCATATTAAAGTTGCGTTTAACAATAATTAATGACCAATATGGGAGCTCAATAAATATTCTTTTCTTCCTCTAATTCAACTAATCAACACCTCTCTTCCTCTTCAAACTCAATGTGACTTCATGCTTACCCTGTGGGTAATATATAACATAACTCAACTGCAACAAATGGTCATCTACCAAAAATATTTGAGAGGTTTCTCTTATCAACTTTACCATCAAATTATTTTTTTCCACCATAGATGTTTAGTCAGAAAGAATCATTGATAGCTAATATACCACGTTCAAGATCTCATCTTCATAGAAGGAGTGTCTTCATTCTAGTTGGGGAATTATTTATACCCTCGTCTTGACTACTCATAGAGAATTGAATAAGTAGATAAGTCATTAATAGTCCAAAATAAGGTATCACATGTTCTAAATACCTTCTTTTTTTTATCAACCACAACTCTAGTATCAACCCCTGACACCCACAAATCATTTAGCTCATTAAAAAGAGGTCTAAGGAACACATCAATATCCATCTTACCAGACAACGAGTTAATAATCAACAAAGACAACATAATGAATGAATGAATTTTTCATGAACTACCATGCGAGCAAATTATATGTTGTCAAAGTTACTCACCAAATGTTCTAATTTCCTCTCATGTCAAAGGGATTAAACCCATATTATGTCAAACCAAATATAATGTTGCAAGGATCGGCTACAAAATATAGATGATTTGCATTAAAAAAATTCCATACTTGGCCATCAAATGCATGTTGTAAGATTCCTAATTATTTAGAGTGCCTATTCAAAAGTCATCATATGTCTTGGGTGGTGTGTCTGTATGCATATAATATTTTCAATATTTATGTTATGGGAAAATAATATAACACCTTATATGGTACTTATTTCCCTTTGTGGATTCAGCTATTCACCAAAAATTACCACATGCTGAACAATTAGTTGTATCAGCGTTCTCTTTCCAATGGAAGGCACAATCATACTTGCATGTGTGGATTGTCTCATAGCCCAATCCTAACTTGCTCATCATCTTCTTAGCATCATAATATTATCTTCAAAGCTTATTAACATCTAAAAGTGTTTCTTTTAACAAATTTAGAAGTCCATAAAATAACGTGCTTCTCCATTTATTCAACATCTTATGATGCATCAACTTCAACGAAAAATTCAAGGAAAAAAATTATTACATCTTGGATATAATTCTGTCTCCATGTCTTGAACTAACTCCTCAACATATGCATCTCTACTGTCCCTGGAATTATCATTTATTGACTCATTAATATTCAATTCATCACTAATAATCTCAACTTTTTCACTATTTTCAATATGTAGATCACTACCTAATAAATCACCCAATACATATGTCATCTCATATTTGATATTTTCCTCCACATGTTCTCTTTCAAGTTAACCATGAAACTCATATATATAATAACCTCCCATGAACCCAAACCACCAAATGTGGGCCTCAATCCTATCTATTATATCCCATTCAAAATTCACACGTCTCCTTTTAACGTATGACCATTTTTTTCTTAATTTTTGTAGGCATTAGTTTTATAAAAGTTCCAACAATGTTCTTTTGATTGACTTGGAGACTAAGACATCATCGTTGCTATGCTTCATACCTACTTAAGTAATGTTGGTGACACCGCATTTATTTCATGTTCTTTCTTTCATTTCTTAACAAATATTGTGTTATCAATAAAATAATAAAAATTTTAACTATACAATTAAATAATAAGGCATGGAGATTTTACGCCAACAACAATATTATTAACATTTTATGCACGCATAAGCATATTTCGAAAAAACCATAAATATTTACATTATAAACATAGATAAGCATATGTAATCATGGATATTAAGCATGAAAAAAGATAAAATATTAAACCTACATATAACTTCTTCTTCTTCTTCCTTTTTTTTTACAATAATTAAAGGATATAAATTAAAATAATGAATAATTAATAGTAACATATTATTTTCATCTTGATAATTCTACTGATGAAACAAACATTAATATTAATATTTGTTCCTAAATTATAATTTTTAGTCCTTTAATCTCTTATATGAATATAAAACCCATTGATTACTCAAAAATATAATATATATATTCTTTGAACTTGTAGATTCTCAAGCATTATATTATATTCATATTCATATTAATAGCCATATTTGAACAATATTACATCCATTAGTTCTATTAACTAACAAGTATTCATTGTGTAATGTCGATTCTTTTAAGAGAAGTTGTTTATGTACATCAAAATAAAGAGTTTGAAATACAATCACTATATAATTTAATTAACAAATAAGGAAACATCCTAACTATGGGAATCCCATTCATATCGAAAGAAAACTACTATGACTAAAATGAGGGTTTATCATTGAATTCCCTTGATCACCCTTTGAGTTTAATTTTCTTATAGAATCATTTGCTCTCTTACTTCTTCAAAATAGGGTTCATCCACCTTATATTATTCACTAAGGTAATTAAGGTATACATTCATCGATATCCTTTTCTAAGAATCACTATCAACTCCCTTTATATCTGGTCATAGAGTCTTATAAATTGTCAACCTTCAACAACTCTAGAGTGTTTAACATCAGTAACAAATAAATCTATATATCTAACCATTGCCCCTTACCATGGCTAGATTTGTGGCAAGGTTAGCTAAATATAATATGGCCTAAACTTGAATGGTCTTGAATATAAAACCCTCTCCACTATGTACAATAGCATATTACTTGCGCAACTCACATTCCTCCTAATATCCTTATCCAAAGACATATTAAAATAGCAAAAAGAATAATACTCCTCTTATTAGCAAGATGATGCATTGTTGTATGCGCAACAAGTTTAATAAATAAATCCTAATTTCCAAATACATAGTTGATGGTAGGAAGGAGTCAAACCCACAAGGAATGATATATAATCAATAATTTTGTAATTGATGTTAAAACCCCGATTATACAATATCATTACTTATATCGCTAAGTTCTATACTATGGAACGCTTTACTCACTAATTAATGAATAAGGATAGGAAGGTATTGATTATGGAATTAGGATATCAAACAATCATGGAGAAAAGAATGATTCTAAATGATTTAACATTAACCTCTAGAAACTAATAATAATTTATCTCTTTGATTTCTCTTAATTCTAATAAATTGAATAAACTCTCAATTTATCATCTAACCAATTAATAACATAGGTTAAGAATGCTAGATTTAATTAATGGCAGCATTACAAATGGAAAGCAGTCAACTACAACTATAATCACATAAGCTCTGATCATGCAATCGTACGAATTAATGAACAATATTAACAATTAATATTTTTGCTACTCTGGACACGTTAATTAACAATTATGTATTAATTATGTTTTCCTAGCATAGATTAAGATCTAAACTAGATAGGTGATCAATCTAATTAGTTTAAATTCCTAAATTATTCTATTACGTCCATCAATTCAATTAAATTTCATCTAGAATCATGATCTTAAATTATTCTATTATATTTGAAACCTAATTCCGTCCTCAAATCCTCCTACCCTATATTATCTACTCTACTATCTGCATAATTGTAAGATCACACAATTAAATGCAATAATTTATAATTAACATAAATGATTACTAATAAATAAGTAATGAAACACTAAAAGTAAGAGAAATAATAATGCAATGAAGAGAATTCACTTGCATTCAATCAAAATTCAAAACTTTTAATTAAGAGAGGAATGGAGAAGAAATTATTGACTTGAATTGTAGAATGTCAATCGTTCAATTGAATACAAGGAAGACAAAGAAAGTTGGAATTATGAAGTAAAATTATTTTCTAGAGAGAATAGAGAAAAAAGGGAGAATTAAACTTTTTAACTCTAAAAACTAACTCCCAAACTCTAGAATTGTCAGAGATTATATTAGAAAAAAGTTTTTATGAGTAGTTAAAAAAATTAATAAAAACACAGTCTGTGTTTTGGGAAACACAGGATCTTCGTATTTTTCTTTGAGTTCTCTACCAATTTCTAGATTTTGAAAACTAAGATTTTATCTGCTAGTGGAAAACACAACCCTTGTTTAGGAAACACGGGGGTACTGTGTTCTTTGTTCCTTCGTCATTCCTCCATGAAATTTCAACACAAGCTCCCCTTTGATGTCTACTAATTATTTTTAGTCTTTTCTTCCATTGATTCAATATCTCTTGATGTGTTCTTTGCTTCATTTCTTCTTTCCTTCCATTTTTCCTTTAAATTTATTCATTTTTATCTTTTCCTACAAAATCTATTCAAAAGAGAAAAACTCAAGAAAAGATTAAATCTTATAAAAATAATGAGGAATAAATGACATTTTTACACAGGAAAGTAGCATATAAATCTCATATGTCACAAGACACCTAAGTCACTATTATTGTTAGGTAGAACGGGCCCATATAAACATCTTGTGTCAACTCATGTGATCTTTTACTTTAAAAGATTAGTGAAATGCCCGAAAATCCTAATTTTAAGAATTATAGTTAAATAAGGTTTTGTTAGAAAAATTAATAATAAAATACTAATTTTAATTAAAGTATTTTTATTAAAATAAAAGGGAATTAATTAAGGAAAATAAAGAAAAAAATTAATAAATATTTTAATTAGAAATATTTTGGGTATTTTAGCTAATTAAGGATTTTTTTGGAAATTAATTGAATAAATTATTTTATTAATAGGAGGGAATAAATAGGGAAAAATTAATAGGAATTTTATAAATAATTTAATTAGATAAAATTAGAGTGATTTGTAATTAAAATGGATCTTATGAAAAACCTTTCAAAAACCCTAAATTAACCTAAAAAGGGAAAATTAAATATTATTTTATTTAAATATAATTATTTTTAAATATTACAAATTTCCAAAATAATCTAAATAAACCCACCCACCTATTTTTCTTTTTCGTTTTTCGTTTTCCTTTCTTTCTTTTCTTTCTTTTTCTTCCTTTTTCCTTTTCTTTTCCTCTTCTTCCCCCTCGAACTGGGCTTGTCAGCCACCGACCCAATTTCCTTCTCTTCCTTTTTCTTCCTACGCAGTCCAGACCCACGCTATTAGCCGGTCCAGTTTTCCCCCCTCTTTATTTATTTCTTTCTTTTCTTCTGGATCGCTGGTCTAGCCCCCCTCTTCTTCTTCCCCAGCCAGTCGCCGCCTGTGATTCTCTTCCTCGAACAGCTCCATTATTTCCACCGCCGACCATACCCAGTTGACCGGCCATTTCTCCTCTCTCCTTACCCATGATTCGCCGGCCACATCGACCCAACAATTTTCCTTCTCCCAGCTAGCCACTTACCCTACCACGTTTTGAATTTCGTCGAACAACCGTCGTCGTCTATGAGCCCTAACAGCCCTACCCCGATTCTTCCATCCTACTATGACCTTATCCACCTCCAATTAGCCTATATAAATACTCCTTTAGCAGCCAAAATCAAAACCTTTTTTGTAGCCTAGAATTTTCGGACCTTACCACCACCGCTCAATCAGATGTTATTTCCGCCCTAACAGCCCTACCCCGATTCTTCCATCCTACTATGACCTTATCCACCTCCAATTAGCCTATATAAATACTCCTTTAGCAGCCAAAATCAAAACCTTTTTTGTAGCCTAGAATTTTCCGACCTTACCACCACCGCTCAATCAAATGTTATTTCCGCCCTAACAGCCCTACCCCAATTCTTCCATCCTACTATGACCTTATCTGTAATCCCCCGGATTTTTAAAACCCTATATTTTAATAAATAAATTTTATTTTGGATAAATTAGCTTTTAAATATTTTTAATTTAATTGTTTTATGGATTTTTGAGTGTATGAAATTTGGTAAAAATATTTTAATAAATTAAAATACATATTTTGTTATTTTATCATACTCTTATTACTTAAATAATTTTCCAAATTATTATTTTACTAAAATTTATCCCTTTAAATCCTCATATTTCAATTAAATTGTTAAATAAACTTATTATCCAAAAATATTTTACCTTACTATTTATAAATTAAATTATTTTAATTAAAATAATTTTCCTTTCCCTTTTTCCCTTTTTCCTTCTTCTCCCTTTCCTTTCTTTTTCTTTTTCCTTCCTTGGGCCGCCGGCCAGCCGGCCTACCCTCTCCCCCTCCTCGACGCTTGGGCCTAGCCCAATTCTTTTTTTTCTCTTCTTCTCCCATGCGTCGCCCAGCCGCCTCCTCCTTTCTTTTATTTCTTCTTCGACCGCGCCGGCTCTTTCTTTTCTTCGATCGGTCCGCCCGTCACGCATAGCCCCCCCCCGACGCTCCCTCCTTCTTCCTTCGTCTTCTTCCTCCCTCATCACCGGCGAGATTTTCGCCGCCGGATCTGCACCTCCCTCTCCCCCGTTGACTCGCCTGTCTCTCTCCCCCTCTCTCTCTCCCCCGTGTCGTTTTCTCTGCCTATTCCTGTCTCCCTCTCCCTCTCCCTGCCATTGCCATAACCCTTCCCTCTCCCTGCAACTCCATTCCCCTACCACCCTACCAACACCCCTCGAGCCGCCCTATCCCTCCCCTTCTCTTCCTCTTCTATTTAATCCTCCTTCCCTGCCCTTTCTGCATTTTTTCGAGCCTCCCCCCATGCTCTCGAGCCTCTCCTTTTCTCCCATTATTCTCCTCCCTTCTCTCCCCCCTGTTTTGTTTTGCCGCCGCTGCTCCGCCACTTCCGCCGCCTCAACCACCACCTGAACCACCTCCTCCCACCCTCTGCCTCACCCTCGAACCATCACAGTCCCATCAAGCCACCCCGAAGCCCCCATCCTTCCTCCTCTCCTCTTTTTCTCTTCTTTACCCCCCTTATCGGAAACCGCCCTGCAACGCCTCATTACGCCGCCGTCCAGCCGCTTACGCCGCCACCTGAGCCACCTTATTGCTCTCTGCAACCCCCTCTACCATCCCCAATCCTCCTTTTGTCGAAACCGTCACCCAAAAGCCTCCATTCTTCCTCCTCATTTTCCTTCCTCGCCAGCCCCATCTCGACCTCCCTCCTCGGCCGCCACCTTCGCAACTTCGCTGCCGCCGCCTCCGCCGCCGTTAACCCTTCCCCAACGACCACTTACACCCCCTCTCCACTTTTGCACCATCACTTTGCCCTAAATCCTCCCCGAAACCCCTCTTTTCTTAGCCCCAAACCACCAAGCTGAAAACACTTCTCCCTCCTTCCATCCTTGCCACCTTCGAGCCTCCTTGTGCTTTCTCTGCATGCAGCTCATGCTGCATGGGCAGTATGAGTTGCTGCCCTCTTTGGTTTACTTATTTAGTATTTTTGAGGTATAAAAATATTTTAGTTTAATTATTTGAGTAATTAAGTGTTATAAGCCTTATGGTTTGGTTTTTATTTTTCTAACATAATGAGTCTTGAATTATTTTAGGTATTAGTTTTGATAAATCGAATCTTGAACCTTAAACCGGGATACCGGTATGGTTTATTTTTCGTGGAATTGAGGTAACCATTAAATCCCGCTTAAATATATGGATTAACGTATGTTAGCACATTAGGCAATTTTAATGTGTATTATGTTTAATATATGTTGTCTAGTATACTATATATGTTTTCTTGAGTTGGTTGATGAAAAGGAAGTATGATAGATTATGTGCCATGTTTGGAGAAATTGTTTAAGGTAGAAGTTGGTTATTAATGAAAATGTTAAGTATTATCCATGTTTTATTATGGTATTGTGATCTTTATTGCATGATTAGTATTTTGTGAGCCTTAGTGAATTTTATTAATGTATCTTGTACACGGTTATGGTCTAGAATATATATATATATGGATGCTAATAATGTTACATTAATTATAAGAATCAAAGATGAGGGATTAAAGTTAATATTTTATGTAGTAATAATAATAATTTAATACAAGTGGAGTAATAAGGGGTAGATGGTAAATTTGTAAGTAAAAGGATAAATTGGTAAATTTGAATTAAAAGGGCAATTTGGTAATTTTGAAATAAAAGGGTAATTTGGTAATTTTGTAATTAAAGGGGCAAAATAGTAATTTTATGAATAAAGGGTAAAATAGTAATTATGATTAAATGGTAAAATGGTAATTTTGTAAGAAGAGGGCAAAATGAAAGTTTTATATTAAAAGGTTAAAGGTGTAATTTTGTAATAAATGGGCCAAATGGAAATTTTATCATAAAAGGGCAATTTGGTAAATTTGTAATGAAAGGGTAATTTGGTAAATTATAATAAAAAGGATAATTTGGTAATTTTGTAATAAAAGGGTAAAATTGTAATTTTATAATTAGAGGGTAAAATAGTAATTTTGTGATAACGGGTAGAATGGAAATTTGAGAATTAAAAGAGGTAAGATAGTAATTTCCTATTAAGGATAAATGAAAATTTTATAAGTAAAAGGGGCGATATGGTAATTTTTGGAAGTTAAGCGGGTAAAATGGTAAATTTGAAGGTGAAGGGGTAAAATGGTAATTTGTAAATCAAAGGGGTAAAAGTGGAAATTGGAAAGGAGTAAATTGGTAATTACAATAATTGAGAAGGGTAGAAATAATAATTTTAATAACTAAAGGGTGATTTGATGATGTAATAATGGAGAAGGGTAAAATCGTAAATATGACAAATGTGAGGGGTAATTTGGTAATTTAATCGACTAGAGGGTATTTTGGTAATTTTAATAAAGGAGAAGGGTATTTTGGTAATTATGGTCATATAAAAGGGTAAATTGGTAATTTAACCAACTAGAGGAGTAATTTGGTAATTAGGATAATGAACGGGGGTAAATTGGTAATTTGACCAACTAATGGGTGATTTGTTGATTATAATAAAGGAAATGGGTAAATTGATAATCTAACAAACTAAATGGGAAATATATTAAGTGTAACGATTATAAAGGGGTGTTTAGTGGCCTAATTTATGTGAAAGATAGCTCGGTAACCTAAACCGAGTAAGGGTGTAGTTAAAGTCGAATGGGTGCTATATGTCCTACATGCCTTGAATGCCCTGTATAATTTTTATGTCGAGATCTATATGTTAATATTTTAATTGTCTCACGTGTGATATGGCTTGGAACCAAGGTGTGTTCATGTGCCCTTTTGGTATGTGCTGATATGGATATGCTATATTTTATGATGTGATGTGATGTGACCCTTAGGGACATGCATGCTAGGATAATTAATGTGGTAATCGGGTTTGGAGGCATGAAAAAGAGTAATGAGAGAGAAAGATGACCAAAGGGAAGTAAGTTGGCTAATGTAGGTACGGGAGAAACTAGGGTTTGCATGGGATGGTTAGAGTCCGCATGGAGGCAGACTTTACGTATGGAAAGTTACCTCGGGTGTAAGGAAGGTAAAAGAAGTGTCGTTTGGGTGTTTGGGAGCTTCGGGCGAAAAATAGTACGTGGGACGGTATAAGGGTGCGTAGGAGACCAAACTAGGGTTTAGGAAGAAACCCTAATGTGAGAAGGTGGAAAGAGAAAAAGAAAATAATAAAATTAAAAGAGAATGAGTGGGGTAGAAAGTGAGTCTTGGATCTAAGGGTCGTGACGTGTGGGGTGTTGAAATAGTCGGGATGTGTACGACAGAGAAGGATGGGCCACATAGGCCCGAGTTAGGGTTTTTGGAGAACATCGAGTTAGCAGGTGCAGAAGCCTCAAGATATGGGACGGGCCCTCCTGGGAGGATAAGTGTGGATATAGTTAGCCATGTATGTCAAGGGTGAAACACTTCCGAATAAGATACGTCTAAGACACTAATCACTTAAAGAGGAAGATGCTGAGTCGAGCCCAGACCGGTCCACCGACGAATAATAGTGACCAGGAGTCGGGGTGCCCTGGAGATCGAACCACCGGCGAATAATAGTGGCCAAGAGCGTTTTGCCCTGTATATATTTCCGGTCCACCAGCTATAATAGTGGGAGATTCCGTGCTCAGCAAACCAAATATAAAATCGATAAGATACGGGGAAGATACTAATCACTTATAGTGGAACACCTTATGAGTCGGGGCCAGACCGGTCCACCGGCGAATATTAGTGGCCAGGAGCGTTCTGCCCTGGAGACTGACCCACCGGCGAATAATAGTGGCCAGGAGCGTTTTGCCCTGTATATACTTCCGGTCCACCGGCTATAATAGTGGGGTTCCCGCACTCACATGGATATTTAAAATTTGAGATGATTGATTAATGATGGATTAATGGCCTTAAGGCCCTAAAGTATCGATTATTCATTATGGCCTATTGATATTCGGTTAACTTGCTAAGTATGTGAATGGACAAAGATGAATGTCATGTATACACCATTAATATTTGATTGACATGTTGAATACGTGAATATATGGATCTGATTGTTATATTTACATATGTCGTTATGTACAGTTATTCTAGTATATCATGTGTGACATTGCGTGTCTGTCTTTAAGCGTGTTTTTAAAAGGGTTACTCAGTACCGTAGTACTGAAGTGTTCCCTTCATGGGGCCCCTGCCTATTCAATAGGCAGTGCCCCTTGCAGGTCATGTTTGATGCTTTCAAGTGGGTCTCGGGAATGAGCGTAAGGAACTATCCGGACTTGTTAAGTTTTTAATTTGCCTCTTTAAAATTCATAAATTCACTATATTGTTGTTTTGTAACCACCACTGGTGGATTTTACTATGATAAATCATTTACCGCGCTACTCTGGTTAATTTATGCTTAAGTTTCTTGGAAATTTTGATTTCACTCCTTTAGCCTTAGCACTTGGTACCGGAACGGTATGAGTGAGCCGGTAATACTCCCAAAGTTCATGGTTTATTAATTTGCTTCAATAGTGAATTTTGGGGGTGTTACATTATCCACCTCCAATTAGCCTATATAAATACTCCTTTAGCAGCCAAAATCAAAACCTTTTTTGTAGCCTAGAATTTTCCGACCTTACCACCACCGCTCAATCAGATGTTATTTCCGCCGCCATCAACCAACTCCACCGCCCAATCCTCCCACCTAAGCCTTCCCTGCATCATCCTCTACCCAACTGTACCTTCCCCTCCCTCAATTTGCTCTACACGAGCCACCCCGGCCGTGCAAAGTCACCTCCTCGAGAAGCCCTTTCGCTGCCCCTGCCACCCTTCGCACTACCGTCCACCACCACTTCCACCACTATCGCTTCCGCTTTCACCTTCCAAAAGCCTCTGCAGACTTCCCTCTATCTCCCCTACCTTTCTTTTCCTCTTTCTCCCCTTCCTTCTCTCCTTCTCTCCTTCCATTTTCGGCCACCGCCGACACCACCGTGCTCCTCCACCCTCATTCTACTCCTCTCCATCTAGACAGTCACAAACACCCCTACTTCCACCCTCATTCTCCCTCTCTTTTTCCCAACCATCGACTTTTCCCCTTTTCTTCTCTTTTTTTGGCCACCTCTGCCACCGCCGTGCACCACCGCCTGTGCCGCCTGTCACCACCAACCTAAGGTGGAACCCTAAACCCTCTCAACCCTTTTTCACTATTTGTACAAGCCTTATTTATTTTAATTTAATTTATTTCAATTATTTTGAATATATTATTATTATTATTACTAATGATATTATTATTATTATTATTATTATTGAGGGCCGAAGCCCTATTCTACTCTTATTTCGATGATGATGAGTATCATCATCATCATCATCATCATCATCATCATCATCATCATCATCATCATCATTATTATTAGTATTATTATTATTATTTCAAGTAGGCTCTTTACTTTACTCTTGGTTTATGCTATTATTAGTATCATCATCATCATCATCATCATCATCATCATCATCATCATCATTATTATTATTATTATTACTTCGTAATTACTATTATTATTTTATTATTATTATTACTATTTTTATTATTAATGTTACTCATACTATTATCAGTACTATTTTGGTGAAGGGTCGAAGCCCTTATCTCACCATTTATTTCGAATCATATTATTATTATTATTATTATTTAGTATTATTATTATCGTTATTATTATTATTTTTACTATTATTAATATTATCATTATTATTATTTTTAGTATCACTATTATTATTATTAGGGTAAAGTCTTCAAACCTTATATTATCAACTTTTACAATATTACTATTATTTCTTACATCTTTAGCAAAATTAGTAATTAGTTAATGTCATTTTTATTAATATGTTATTATTTTATCCAAAACCTAGTCTTAGAATAAATTAGTAAATAATAGTATTTTAGTAGGAAGGAATCTAATCTTTAGTTTTTCCCTCATATATAGGTGAGACCAGTCAAATCCCTAAGGAGGCGTAAGAGCGTGCTCCAAGACCGGTGTCGTTTTAGGTAAGTAAAATGCCCCAAAAATCCTAATTTTGAGAATCATAGTTAAATAAGGTTTTCTTATGAAAATTAATTAAATAAATTATTTTTATTAAAATAAAAGGGAATTAATTATGGAAGATCAAGAAGAAATTAATAAATATTTTAATTAGGAAGAAAATTGGGTATTTTAGCTAATTAAGGATTTTATTTTAAAAATTAATTAAATAAATTATTTTATTTAAATAAGGGGGAGTAAATAGGTCTAAATTAATAGGAATTTTATAAATAATTTAATTGGAGAAAATTAGAGTGAATTGCTAATTAAAATGGAATTTTTGAAAAACCTTTCAAAAATCCTAAATTAGCATAAAAAGGAAATTAAATATTATTTTATTTAAATATTATTATTTTTAATATCCAAAATTTATTTAAATACCCAACCCACCTATTTTTTCTCTTTCCCTTTTTCCTTTTTTCCTTTTTCTTTCTTTTTCTGTCTCTTCTTCCTTTTTCCTTTTCTTTTTCTCTTCTCTCCTCGAAACAGGCCTGGCATCCGCAACCCAGACTTCCCTTTTTTCTCTTTCTTCGGTGGCCCAAGATGATACATTGTCCTTTCCTTCTTTTTTTCCCTAAAATGCTACGTTTTGTTTCCCCCTTTTAATTGTCGTCGCCTGACCGATTCTCCCTTTCTTTTTCTTTCTTTTCTTTTCTTTCCTAGGCCGCCCAATCCACACCGCCCCTTCCTTCTTCTTCTTCCTTTCTCCTTCTCCCCCGCCATCGACCTGCAACTACCCGAGAAATCCTCTGCCAACCACGCCCGTTTGACCGGCCATTTATCCCTTCTTCTCCCCTTCGTTTCGCTGGCCATGCTGACCCAACCCACTTTCCCCTCTTCTCGCGGAGTTCCTCCTTTTCCTACGCAACACCTTGCCACGATTTTGAAATTCCTTCGGCCAACTGTCGCCGCCAGTGACCCTAACCCTACATGGCCTACTTCCTTGTCATTTCACCAACATTACCCTCTCGTCGAAACTCTATAAATACCCTCACTAGTTTGAACTCAAAGCTTTTTTCCGAAACCCTAAAAATTTACTCCTATGCATCGCCGCCACTTCAAATGCTTCGTTTTCCGTCGTCGACCAACTTCGCCACCTACTCTACCCACCTAATTCCTCCCTGCACCACCCTCTAACTAACTACACCGCCCTTATCCCTCGCTTCTCCCTACACAATCCATCCCCGCTATGCAAAGTAGCCCCCTCGACCAACACCTTCTTCCTCATCCGCCGCCCTTCGCGCCGCCTTTAACCACCAATCCTGCTGCTACCACTGCCTCCTACACCTCCCAAAACCACCTACAGACCCTCCTTTATCTCCCTCCTACTCTCCTTTTCCTCATTTTCCCTTGCATCCCCTCTTTCTCTTCTTCTTCCCCATTCAACCACCACCATCGCTGTCATGCACCACCACCATTGGCTGCGCTGCCACCCTCATTCTACTCCTCTCCCACTAGGTAATCACAAACACCCTTACTTCCATCTTCATTCTCCCTCAACGTTTCCCCTTTTCTTCTCTTTTTCCTGCCACCGCCGGTGCCGCTTGTCCCCACCAGCCTAAGGTGGAACCCTAAACCCTCTCAACCCTTTTTTACTATTTATACTAGCCTTAATTATTATATTTCATTTTATTTCACTTATTTTGATTATACTACTACTACTACTACTACTACTACTACTACTATTATTTAAATTGAAGGCCGAAGCCTTATGCTATTTTATTAGATTATTATTACTATTATTAATAATAATATTATTATTATCATCATCATCATCATCATCATCATCATCATCATCATCATCATCATTATTATTATTATTATCATTTTGGTGAAGGATCAAAGCCCTTATTCCACCATTTATTTCAAACCATATTATTATTATTATTAGTAGTAGTAGTAATATTATTATTGTTGTTATTATTAATATTTTTACTATTATTATTATCACTATTATTATTTTTAGTATCATTATTATTATTATTAGGGTAAAGTCTTCAACTTTATATTATCAACTTTTACAATATTATTATTATTTCTTATATCTTTAGCAAATTTAGTAATTAGTTAATGTCCTTATTATTAATATGTTATTATTTTATCAAAAATATAGTCTTAGAATAAATTAGTAAATAATAATATTTTAGTAGGAGGGAATCTAATATTTAGTTTTTTCCTCAAATAGGTGAGACCAGTCAAAACCCTAAGGAGACGTAGGAGCATGCTCCAAGTCCAGTGTCATTTTAGGTGAGGGTGTAACTAAGGCCTTATGTGTGTTATATGTATTATATGCTTGGATGCCTTGTATAATGTTGTGTTTTGTATCATGTGCTATTAGTTGATCATTTTACATTTGGAGCAACTTGGAGTCAAAGTATGATTATGTGCCTTCTTATTTTATATGTTGATATATATATGTGGTGAAGTGTTGTGGAATGTGATGCGATGTGTTGTGACCCTTTAAGACATGCATGTGAGGATGTTTAATGTGGTATTGTGTGGGGGAAAGAATGAAAAAGGAGAATAGGGAAAGAAGTTGACCAAGGGGAGTAAGTTGACCAAAAGAGAAAGAGGTTGACCGAGGGGAATAAGTTGACCAAGGGATGTGAGTTGACCTAAATATTTTAATGATCCATGAGTGGAGGAATAAAATGGGGATTTTTAAACAAAATAAAAGAGTGGGAGAATCTATGGTTGTGCATGGGAGAGTTTATGCTTTTGCATGGGAGAATCTAGGGTTTCGTATGGGAGAATCTAATATATGGTGTTACATGGGAGAATTTAATCGATGGTTTTTGTATAGAGGGTTAAATCTAGGGCTTTGTATGGATTGAATGTAGGGTTTGGTATGGAGGAATCTTGGGTTTTCATGGAGGAATCTGGAGTTTTGCATGGAGGAATCTCGGGTTTGCATGGAGGAATCTAGGGTTTGGTATGGAAGAATCTAGGGTTTTGCATGGAGGAATCTAAGCTTTTGCATGGAGAAATCTAGGGTTTTGCAAGGATGGAGCTAGGGTTTGCATGGTTGAATCTAGGGTTTCACATGGGAGTTTTAGGGTTTTCATGGAAAAGTTTGAAGGTTTGCATGGGTAGGTTAGCATCTGCATGGGAGTAAAGTTTACGTATGAAAAGTTGATTTGGGATGTAAGGAAGGTAATGGATGAGTTGTTTGGGTGTTTTGAGGCTATGGGAGAAAAATAGTGCGTAAGACAGTATAAGGGTATATAGGACACTAAGCTAGGTTTGGGGGAAAAACCCTAATTTGATGAGGTGGTAAAAAAGAGAAATAAATAAGGGTAAGTGGATTACGAGAGGATGATGAAAATGATCAAGTAAGGATGAGTATGATTGGCATGGAAAAATAATAGGTGAAATGTGGGAAATGGACGGGTGACCTATGGATACGAGGAAGATAGGGTTTGTGATAGCCAGTTAGGGTTTGTTGTGGTTACCTAGGGTTTGGTGACCACACGTGTGCTTGAGGAATAAGGCGTAATGATGAGAGTGGAATGTATGGGTTGTGATGTGTGGAGTGTTAAAATAATTTGGGTTGTGTGAAGTGGAGTAGGGTGGGCCACATAAGCCTAAATTAGGGTTTTGGGATAAAACCCTAGAGTGAGGCATTGAGTGGACTTGGAAGTGTAAGGTAGTGGGCCTTGACCCATATACTTAAGAGTTGGACTTCTAATGTGAGATGGGATATGGAGGAAAAGATGTTAGGGCAAGTTGGGAGGTGTATAAGTCTGATGATATGGAACAAGTCCGTTAGAGGATAGGTGTGGGGACAGTGAGTCATGCATGTCTAGGGTGAAAAATTCTGAATAAGACACTTAAGATATTAATCATGTAAAGTGAAATAGTATTGAGTCGGGCCTAGACCAATCCACCGATATAATAGTGGCCGGGTACTGAGGTATCCTAGAGACCGATCCACCAACATATAATAGTGGTTAGGGCATGTTGCCCTATGTTATCCAATCCACCGGTTATAATAGTGGGGGATCCCAAGCTCAATAAACCAAACCCTAAAGTTTGCTAAGACAAGTAAAAGACACTAATACTTACAGTGGAGCACCAAGCAAGCAGGGGTTAGACAGATCCACCGGCTAGAATAGTAGCCAAGCACCGAAGTGCCCTGGAGACAGATCCACCAGCTAAAATAGTGGGGTTCCCATACTCGTGTGAACTTGATAAAGAGTATGGTGTGAAAAGAATTCCAATAAGAGATTAATTAAGTAATTAATCTGAACTATAATTGGAACTTTGTATATTCACCTGAATGTTCATATGCCTTTATGTTATTATGTTAGAATTTATACTCTTTTTATTATTCTTCATGGTTTATGTGACTTTGTGTGTCGGCCTTAGTGCACTGTTACCTTACTTAGTACGTAGCGTACTGACCACCCCTTTCATAGGTGTTGCTCATTCCCACGAGCAGAAGGCCCTTCTGACTTTGTGCAGGTGGGTGAAGCTTATTTTGATGCTTTTGATGTCCATAAGGCATCAGGCGGGGCTGAGTGTTGATCATGGGCTTGGTTCGATGATCAAAGTGACGTGGCTAGATTCTCTCTTTTGTCATTCTATTTCTTTATGATATTTCTTTTCTGTATTGAATTTTCCTAAATTAAATATTAATGTTTGTAGACATTATTCCCTCCAAGGAATTTTGATTTCACACTCTAATTTCTATCTTATGATTGATTATAAACTTTTATGCATACTATAATTTCTATGCTATGACTCTTCTAGTTTTCCTTTTATGAACTCTCGGTTTAAGTTTAAAAATAATCCTTTTTAGCCTTAGCACTTGGTACTGGAACTGTCGGAGTGAACCAGTCTAGCGTTAAGTGTGGCGGTAACATTCCTAGAATTCACGAGTTTTAATTTAAGTGTTTCTATTTTTTTTTTAAATAGTGAATTTTGGGGTATTACAGTAAGGGTGTAACTAAGGCCTTTTGTGTGTTATGTGTATTATATGCTTGGATGCCTTGTATAATGTTGTGTTGTTATCATGTGATATTAGTTAACTATTTTATGTATGGATTTAAGGTATGATTGTGTGCCTTCTTATTGTATATGTTGATATATATATGTGGTGAAAAGTTTTGGAATGTGATATAATTTGTTGTGACCCTTTAGACATGCATGTGAGGATGTTAAATGTGGTATTGTGTGGAGGAAAGGATTAAAAAGAAAATAGAAAACGGGGAAGTAAGTCGACCAATGGGAAGTAAGTTGAACAAAGGGAAATAAGTTGACCAAGGGGTGTGAGTTGACCTAAATATTTTAATGGCCCGTGAGTGGATGAATAAAAAGGGGATTTTTAAATAAAATAAAAGAGTGGGAGAATCTATGGTTGTCCATTGGAGAGTCTATGGCTTTGTATGGGATAATCTATAGTGTTGCATGGGAGAATCTAATCTATGGTTTTGTAGGGAAGAATCTAATCTATGGTGTTGCATGGGAGAATCTAATCTATGGTGTTGCATGGGAGAATCTAATCTATGGTTTTGTATGGAGAAATCGAATCTAGGGCTTTGTATGGATGGATCTAGGGTTTGCATGGGAGAATCTAAGTACGTATGGAATAATCTAGGGTTTGCATGGGTGAATCTAGGGTTTCACGTGGGAGTTTTAGGGTTTGCATGAAAAAGTTCGAAGGTTTGCATGGGATGGGTAAAGTCTGCATGGGGTGAAAGTTACATATGAAAATGACTTAGGATGTAAGGAAGGTAATTGAAGAGTCGTTTGGCTGTTTAGAGGCTTTGGGTGAAAAATAGTACGTACGACGGTATAAGGGTACATAGGAGACTGAGCTAGGGTTTGGGAGAAAACCCTAATTTGAGGAGGTGGTAAAAAGAGAAATAAATAAGGGTGAGTGGAGTACGAGAGGATGATGAAAATGATCAAGTAAGGATGAGTATGATTGGCATGGAAAAATAATAAGTGAAATGTGGGAAATGGAAGGGTGACATGTGGACATGAGGAAGATAGGGTTTGTTATGGCCAGTTAGGGTTTGGTGTCGTTACCTAGGGTTTTGTGACCACACGTGTGCTTGAGGAGTAAGGTGTAATGATGAGAGTGGAATCTATGGGTTGTGATGTGTGGAGTGTTAAAATATTTTGTGTTGTGTGAGGTGGAGTAGGATAGGCCACATAGGCCTAAATTAGGGTTTTGGGATAAAGCCTTAGAGTGAGGTGTTGAGTGGACATGGAAGTATAAGTTAGTGGGCCTTGACCCATATACTTAAGAGTTGGACTTCTAATGTGAGATATGATATAGAGGAAAGGATGTTGGAGTAAGTTGGGAGGTGCATGAGTCTGATGATATAGAACGAGTCCGTTGGAGGATAGGTGTGGGGAGAGTTAGTCATGCATGTCTAGGGTTAAATTTTCTAAATAAGACACTTAAGACACTAATCATGTAAAGTGAAAAATTATTGAGCCAGACCTAGACTGATCCACTGGCATAATAGCGGCCAAGTATCGAGATGCCCTAAAGACCAATCCACTGGCATATAATAGTGGTTAGGGTATGTTGCCCTATGTTATCCGATCCATCTGTTATAATAGTAGGGGATCCCAAGCTCAATAAACCAAACCCTAAAGTTTTTAAGACACGTAAAAGACACTAATACTTACAGTGGAACACCATGTGAGTAGGGGCAGACCGATCCACCGGTATATAATAATGGTTAGGGTATGTTGCCCTATAAGTGACCAATCCACTGGCTATAATAGTGGCCAAGTGGCGGAGTTCCTTGGAGACCAATCCACCGGCTAAAATAGTGGGGTTCCCGTACTTTTGTGAACTTGATAAAGGGCATGGTATGGAATGAGTATCTATAAGAGATTAATTAAGTAATTAATCTAGACTATAAATGGCCTTTCATTATTATTTCTTCGAAGTAATTGTATGTTGTTTTTTATTATTATCCAGTTTGGATTATGTGCTTATATATGTTGGCCTTAGTGCACAGTTATCTTACTCAGTACGTAGCATACTGACCACTCTTTTTATGGGTGCTGCTCATTCCCACAAGCAGAAGACCCTTCTAACTTTGTGCAAGTGCGGAATGCATATTTTGATGCTTTTGATGTCCATGAGTCATCAAGCGGGGCTGTGTGTTGATTTTGGGTTTAGTTTGATGATTAGAATGACATGGCCAGATTCTCTCTTATGTTATTATATTTCTTTTCTATATTGGATTTTCCTGAATTAAATATTAATGTTTTTAGACATTATTCCCTCCGAGAAATTTTGATTTCGCACTCTGATTTCTATCTTATTATTGATTATAAACTTTTATTCTTACTCTGATTTCTATGTTATGATCTTTCTAGTTCTTTTTATGAAATCTCAATTTAAGTTTGAAAATAATCTTTTTTAACCTTAGCACTTGGTACTGGAACGATCGGAGTGAACCTGTCTTGTACTAAGTGCAGCATTAACATACCTAGAATTCACGGGTTTTAATTTAAGCCCTTCCATTTAAAAAATAGTGAATTTTGGGGTGTTACAACTAGTATCCTATTAGAGTTGCTTGTGTATTCAATATTATCATGCAAGTCTCATATAGGTATGTGAGACCTAAAATTTAACAATATTATTATGACCACATAATTAGCCTCAAATGACTATAATACACTTAGGTAGTTAAAAATGCTCATAGTCTCCCAAGGCTTTATAAATCTCAACACCATTACATATAAATCTCCAATATCCATTCAGAACATAAATCCTCAATTATTTACATAGATACCCTATCCAACATTATACCAAAAGCATACTTCCACAATCTCATTACTCAAGATATCATATCATAGAATAACATCAGTTACATAACATGTCCATTACAATAACACATACACATGCACATATGCACAAAGTCCTAACTACGACACGTATCCTTACCAATAAAGACACAGGGCTATATGCATACAAATCCTATACCTCTTCCTCTGAGTTCATAAAAAAATCACCTATGAAAAATAAGATAATACATGATTAGGCTTGAAGATTACAATCGAAGAAAAAGTTAAGGTAAAGGAGCATAAAAATGGAAATAATCAAAGTTAAAAGTAAGTTTGAGTTGCGTGAAAGTGTGGTGGAAGGTATGGTGGTGCTATGGTGATGTTTGGGTGAGGTTTGGAGGCCAAAAAAGGGGTGCATGCCTAAAAAGAGGGGGTTGCATGGGCGCCTAGCAGACAATGTACACCCAGGCTGAAAGTTGAGAACCTTCATGGTCAATTTGTGTAAAGAGGCACACTCATGCTCGAGCAACATATTATATAGGTAATAACGAATAGGGATCCATAAGTATGAGGAAGCTGTGCATGAGCTATGCAAGTGTGTACTGGCTAACTGTGCTGGTCTGCACAGGCATACGATAAGGAAAAAGAGAGGTGCACAATCATGCGAGAGACCATACGAGAGTTGTGTACCTTAAAAAAATTCAACAAATGTAAGGAATGAAGAGGGAAAAGCGGCGGCGGTCAACGATGAGGTGGTCTTGGTGGTTGATCCACCAAGATTTGGGCAGTGCTTGGTGCTAAAGGGGTGCCGTGCACACAAAAACATAGCAATAGTAAGAAGAAGAAGAGGGAGGAAGAGAGATGAGAGAAGCATATATATGTGTATATATGGTGGCTTGTGAATGGGTTGATGCATGGGGGATATGCATAGGTGATGAAGGATAGTGGTGGCAGGGAAGAGTGGAGAAAAAGTTCAAAGAAGGGATGGGAGAGGATGGTTGAGAGTGATAGTGGAGTGTTGGGTGAAAAATAATGGCAGGGAAGCAACATGAGGATGACAGACAACAGTGGCAGAAGGGGGTGATGATGGTAGCAGCTATAGAGGATAGTGATGGTTGTGAATCTCATCATAGCAGCACCAGCATGAGAGTAATGTTTATGTGTTGCTGGTGGTAAAAAAAATAAATCAAGTATTACGATTTAGGAAGGAGGCAGAAGAAAGAAAAAAGGAAAAGGGAGAAAGAAAAAGAAAAAGGGGAAAAGGTTGGGGCTATTATTAGATTAATTTTTTATTAGCTAAAATAGGTAGGATTAAAAATATAAATATACCAAATTTAAGATCAGGTTACGAAATATAATTTATCTGCGTCAAATATTTAGATTAGGATAATATTTAAGGATTAAGAAATTTGGGTAAGGCTAAAATAAAAATTTTTGAAGATTAGAATTAGATTACGGTATTAATGATATGGGATTAGTTTTAGCAAAATTTCAAGGTATTATATCATTACCCTATTAAAAGAGACTTCATCCCCAAAGTCAACAAGTCAATGTTAGGGAAGAAGAGAAACGAAGATGTAAGAAAAGCTATTTTAATGGTAAATTCTAAGAGTTGAACTATGTTATTGGTTACTACCCCCTTAAAAGGGAGAGAAACTTAAAACTTAGCATACCTAAACCAAAAAGATCATGATGCAATTCACGCATATCCTTCTTGATCTCCCCTTCTTTAGCTCCATAGCGGCTCTAAAGAATCTTCATGATCACTATTAACCTCATACACTTCCGTCGTAACTTGGTGTTAAGAATCCAAAAAGGTCTTTCCTCGTAGGATAAAGAATCGTTGAGCTCAATCTCATCTAGGCTGATCACATACGGTGCGTCTGTAATGTACTTCCTCATCTAAGAAATGTGGAAGACATTTTGCACTTGAGCTAACTCTGGTGGAAGTGTTATATGGTATGCAACCTCTCTAACCCTATCAAGAATCTCATATGGGCTAATGTACCTTGGACTCATCTTACCCTTCTGACTAAATCTCTATACCCTCTTGGTAGATGACACCCTCAACAGAACTCTATCCCTAACTCAAATCTGTCACTACAACGTCTCTAATCTACATAGATTTTCTGGCAACTCTGAGCTTCTCTCATCCTGTCTTAAATCAACCAAACTTGTTGAGTCATCTCCTCAATCATTTCTGGTGCAAGTACGACAATCTCACTGATATCACTCCAATACAAGGGTGTATGACATTTACATCCATATAATACCTTAAAGGGTGTCATCCCTATGCTACCATGATAGCTGTTAATGTATGAGAACTCAACCAAATGCAAACGATCTTCCCAACACATAAGCTCGTAGCATATCCTCTAGGATCTAAATTGTCCTCTTAGTTTGCCCATTTGTAGGTGAATAGAAGGTAGTACTCATCCTAAATCTCGTGCCCATAACTTCCTATAACTTTTTTTCTAGAAGTGCGAAAGGAATATCAAATCCTGATACAAACCTCATATACACATCAGCTAGCCGATCCATACTCCGCGTTGACTTTATCGAAACAAAAACCTTTGACTTAGTCAACTCATCAAAAACAACCCAAATCGTATTGTACCTATTGTGAGTCCTTAGTTGCCTACTCATAAAATCCATCAATATGGAGTCCAACTTCCACCACAAAACCTCTAAAGGCTGAACCAACCTTGCAGGTCTCTGATACTTGATCTTGACCTTCTGGTAGGTTAGACATCTCAACACAAACTCTGCTACCTCTCAGTTCATGCAAGGACATCGGTAGATCCTCTTGAGGTCTTTATACAACTTATCCCCTCCTCGATGGACAGAATACAGAGTACAATGACATTCCTCCAAAATCTGGTGCTTCATATCAGCGTAAACTTGAGGTACACACCAACAACCTCTTTAATGAATGATACCATCCTTATGGATCTAAAAACCCTTAGCTTATCTATCCTGTATCTTTTTTCGAATCCTATCAAGCTTAAAATCCCGAGGTTAGGGGCAAGCTACCTTTGATAATTCTAGCTTAAAATACCTATAGTTTCCAGCCAAGCTTAGGAAACTACAAACCTCAAGAATGCTAGTGGGTGCCTTACACTCCGTGATTTCCAAAATCTTTGCGAAATCTATGCGAATCCTCCTGCTGACACTACATGACCCAAAAATGGAACCTCTTGAAACCAAAACTCACACTTAGAGAGTTTAGAATATAACCTAGGCTCTCTAAGGAGTGATAAAATTGAAAGAAGATGGTGTTCATGCTCCTCTCTACTCCGAGAGTATATAAAAATGTCATCAATGAAGACACCCATAAGTTGATCAAATAATGGCCAAAATATCCTTGTCATCAAATCTATAAATACAGTAGGCATGTTGGTGAGCCCCAAAGGCATCAATGTAAACTCTTAGTGTCTGTACCATGTCCTAAAGGTCATATTCATGATGTCTACCTTGGCGATGCTTAGCTGATGGTAACCTAACCTCAAATCAATCTTTGAGAAGATTAAAACACTCCAAATATGGTTAAACAATTCATCAATCCTCATAATTGAATAACAGTTCTTAACCGTCAAATAGTTCATACCTCAATAATCTATGCACAAACGAAGGTTCACATCCTTCTTCTTCACAAACAAAATGGACGATCCCAACAAAGACACACTCAGCCAAACATACCCATATTACACTAAATCATCTAGCTGAGACTTCAACCCCCGCAACTCTAGTTGATTTTTGAAGTATTGATTATGTGTGATTTATGAAAAGTTTCATTAATTATGGATGAATATAGATTTAGATTGAAATCAGGTATATCTTTAAAATTCTATTTTGCCTAGTAGAATCAACCAAATAGTTTAGGACAAAACCAATCAATTGATTAGTTTTTGACCTACCAAAAAATTATTAATTGTTTTAGCGTGGTATTAGTCAAATGATTTTCTTATTTTGCATTATTTTCTCTTGGGCTTTTTTCCCAAATTAATCCGCTGATTTGTGAGACTTATTGATTAGTTTTCCTAAAATGTTTAGAGTATTTTTTTTAAGGTTGGCCTTGAGAGTTGACTTCCTTACTTGGTCATTGACCTTATTGAATCATAATTAAAATGCAAATAGTTAGCTTAAGTGAGGATGTAAGATATGAGATTAAATGTTTTCCTTAAATAAGATAGTCATTATTAAAGTAAAAGATAAACCAAAAAGGTGTGTTTGCTATCTATATTAGGTTAGTTAGTGGCTTTTATCCATCTTATTTTGTGAGTTCTATTGGCTATCTATATTAGGCTAATTGGAGGTTTTAGTCCACCTATCTTGTGTTGTGTTTGCTATATATATTGGATCAACTAGCGATTTTAGCCACCCTATCTCAACTTGAGTTTGGTATTTATATTGGGTCAGTTGGTGGTTTTTGTAATACCCCAAAAATTTTAAATCGAGAAGTTAATAAATAACCCACATTTGGAATAATTTATTTTTTAATTTATTTAATTTAATTATTTTAGGGATTTTTGGGTGTATAAAAGCGGATATGAATATTTAATAATTTAAAATAAATATTTTATTATTTTATCATACTTATTTTATTTAAGTAATTTTTCAAACCCATATTTGACTATAATTACCCTCTTAAACCAACACCTTAAATTTTCAATAAATTAAATTATTAAATGAATTTATCTATAAAAAATATGAAATACCATTATTCCAAAATTGTATTTTATTTCCCCCTTTTTTTCTTTTTTCTTTCTCCTTTTTCTTCCTTCTTCTTTTCCTTCTTTTTCCTTTTTCTTCCTTTTTGGGTTGCCCGGCCTGTGTCCCTCCTTTTCCCTCGCTTGGGGCCGCTGGACCTTTCTTTCTCTCCCTCTCCCTCGTGACCAGCTCGTTGCAGCCCCTGTCTCCCCCTTCTTTTTCTTTTCCTTTATCCCCCTCGGGTTGGGCTAGCCCAAACTTCTTCCTTTCCCTCTCCCTCTAATGCATAGGCAAGCCCTTTCCTTCCTTCCTTCCTTCCTTCCTTCTTCTTCTTCTTCCTCCCTCCTCCTTCCTTCTCTGTCACGTCACATGCCATGCATGCCTACAACTCTTCCCTACCATCAACTTCTCTACACCTACCATGGCAGCTTGCAGCTCTACTCTCTCTTCATCGTCCCTTTCCTCCCCTTTTTTGGACCAAACACAGCCATGAAGCCCTCCCTGCATGCCCTCTTTTTCTTCTTCTCTTTCCACCGCAATACATGTGCCTACCACCCCTGCACCCTCCACCTAACCTAGCCACGCCTACCTTCTCTTCCTCTTCCTTTTATTCTTCTCTACTACTCATTTTCCTCCTGGTTTGAGCCTCCCTTTCCCTAAAGACCTCCATTTTTTCTCCCTTCTTTTCCTCTTCTCATCCTCCCCTATTTTCACTTCATCACCTACAATAGTCATTATTGCTGCCCAACCTACCACAACAGCTACCTCCCTGACACCTATTCAACCTCCCTACTGCCCTCTTCCCCTCCTTCCTTTTTATTTTCCCTCCTCCTCAGCCTACATAACCATCGTGTGCCGCCTTCCTCCCTCTTCTACCGCCTCCACAACCACCAATCCACCCCTGGAACCTCCTTTGCCACCACCTTAACTTCCCTTGGCTGAAACCCATATAGCCACTCCCCTCTTCTCTTCTTTTCCCTTCCTTATTCTCCACCTCCCATCCTTCACCCCATTTTCCTAGCCTACAACCACCGTCTCTGCCACCCTTAGCCACCAATCATCGACCCCCGACCACCACCTACACCCCTACTCCCTCCCTACACCCAGCCACCTCCCTCACTCCCCACCACAAGCCCTCAATCCGACCTCCAAAACCCCCACCCGAACCATCCCTCTCCTTTCTCCCAACTCCCCCTTTGACCCTTATTCTTCCTTCACACTTGCATGCAACTCACGCTGCATGAGCAACATGAGTCTTGGTGCTTATGGTTATTAAGTTTTGGTTGATTTTTGAGGTATAAAAATAGTAATTTTTAGTATTTATTAATTAAAATTTTGATAAAAATTATTCTTTTGATTTTCTACTTATATTGTGCTAATTTTTTTTATATTATTTTTAGGTATTAATTTTTACTAATCAAAGTTCAAACCTTTAATTGAGGTACATGTAAGTTTTAATTATTGCTAGAAATAAGGTAACAATTATACCCTACTAAAATGTGTGGATATATGTATGCTAGTACATTAGAGTTTTTAATATGTTTATGTTCATGATGTATGTTGTTAAGTATAATATAATTGGTGGCATATGTTGGTTGTTAAAATGAAAAGCTTGTTGATTTATGTGCCATGTGTAGAAATGATAGTTAAGGAAGGAGCCTTATAGTTAAGGATAATGTTAAATGCTTATATATGACATGATAAGTTAATGTGGCCATGGATAATGTTAAAATAAGCCCTAGGGGCATTTTAGTAATTTTTCTTGTACAAGGGTACGGCCTAAATGAGTAGGTGATAATGAGTATTACTAATAAATGAGAATAGTTGATGGTGTTAGATGATGTATATGGACCATGGATATTAATATTTTATGTGGTGAGAATATATTGGTAAAATTGATATAATAAGGGAGAAATGGTCATTTATGAGAGTAAAGGAGGTAATATGGTAAATGAATAAGTAAAAAGGGAATTTTAGTAATTTTCATGGAAAAGGGGATAAATTGTTCATTTTGTGAGTAAGAAGTATTTTTTGGTGGATTAATTAAAAGAGAAGGGTATTTTAGTAATTTGACATAGAAGGATAACTTGGTAATTTGGTAAATAAATGGGGTAAAATGGTAAAGTGAAAATATAATTTGGCATAAAGGAAGGGTATTTTGGTAATTTTATAAATAAAAGTGGGTAAAATGTTGACTTGATAAAGAAGAAGTGTATTTTGGTAATTTGATATAAAGGAAAGACAACTTGGTAATTTGGTGAATAAAAGGGATAAAATGGCAAAGTGATAAGTAAGAAGGGTATTTTGGTAATTTGGCACGATAAAGGGTAAATTGGTAATTTTAATAAGGAAGAAGGATAATTTGGTAATTTGACCAACCAAAAGGACAACTTGGTAAATTTAATAAATGTGAAGGGCAAATAGGTAATTTAACCAACCAAAGGGTAAATTGGTAATTTTAATAAATAAGAAGGGTAATTTGGTAATTTGATCAACAAAAGGGTAATTTAGAAATTTTAATTAGTGTATAAGGCAATTTGGTAAATTATCTGACAAAAGGAGAATTTGGTAATTTAATAAACCTGATGAGCAATTTGGTAATTTTAACAGGTATAGAGGGCAGATCGATAATTTAACCAACTAGAAGGGTAATTTTGTGACTTAACAAGTATGAGAGATAAAGTTGGTAATTTAATCAATATAGAGGGTAATTTAACAAATGTAAGGGGTATTTTGATAATTATACATGCATAAAGGGTAATATGGTAATTCGGTAAGTAAAGAGAGGATAACTGTAATAACCCAAATTTTTAACTAAACCTAATCCTGAGTAATTAATATTGAAACCTAATTCTAACCTCGGGAATTCATTTTTCTATCTTACCCTAACTCCCAATTTCTAAATACTAGCCTAATCCTAATATTTATTTTGGGTTCTTAATATTTTTCCTAACTTAAATCTAATTTTGGATAATTATTTAACCTAAACCTAACTCTAAACCCACACTTTTTCCTTTCCCTTTTCCCTTTTCCTTCCTCTCTCCATATCTTATTTAATTCTCTTTTTTTTCATCCATACCGATTACCTTACCCTCCCTTTCCCAAGCATACCCCTATCCTCATCAACTCCCAGCTCCTAAGGTTGTGGGTTGGGTTTTAAATTCCCGATTCTAACCTCCCACCTCTTCCTCTGTGTGTGTGTGTTTGTGTGTGTACATATATACCTGATTTAATTCCCTAAAAGTAACACCTTATTCCTCTAATTTTCTGTTGAAAAATGACCCCCAAACATCCTCCTTCTTTCCCCTCCTTACCGTCGCCAACACCGCCGAAAACCCACCTTTGGTAGCCCTTGCTACGCCACATCCACCACCATCAAAAAAACGTCCTTTTCCCTTACCCCTAGCTCTAGAAAAACTCACCAAAATACCCCCTAGATGCAGCAAAACCACCTATTCCTACCCCCAAGCTTCGGCAAAATCTACCAAAACACCCCTAACCATCGACAAAACAAACCAAAACCTCCTCTACCCTTTGGCAAAAAAAAAAACCACCGAATCTCCCCTTAGCTTCGGCAACAATTTTTGTTCCCTACACCCCCTTCCAGTAAGGCTTACCATTCCCTACCCCCTTTCAGCCCTCCTTATCGATGCCCACTCCCTAGCAATGGTAATTTGTGAGGTTGCCAACCTTCTCGGCCAGCGACCAGTTCTTTGAACTCGATTTTGTTTTTTCCCATTATTTTTTCCTGTAATTACCTTAAAATTTCATTAATTATATCAATAATTCTAATTATGTATTCTTAATTGTTCTTAGGTGATATTCTGAAAGTTTCAGAAGAAGTGGATTACGATAAGCTTGCTTGGAGACCAAAGCTTTTATTAGTAAGAATAATAGTTAATGTTTCGGGTTTTGTGTTAAATGCTTGTATGATTATGTGTGTTATCATGTTATTTTTATTATATTATTAAAATTCATTTTGATTATTATATGATATATTAATATGAATTACATGATAGAAAGGAAGTGAGAATAACAAAAGATATGTTGATACGATGATATTACACTAGGATGTATTTTAATAGATGAGTCTAAATTGTGGGAGAGTATTATGGGACTAATGAATTATTATAAGTGGGAAATAATCATATTTAAGATTTATGTTGATAAAAGGAGGACTTGAAAATAATGATATTAAGGGTATGAGATTTTCATAAAATAAGGGTTATCGGCTATTTTTAAGGGTATTTTTGTCAATATGGGTTAATATGGGAATTTTGGTATTTTAACATGTTATATGGATTAAAATATGCTAATAATACTATGTGAAGTGTTTGGGAGTGATTATGAAGGTCATAAGTTCTTCAGATGAGAAAACAACCTAATTAAGGAATAATAGCCTTAAAATGGTAATATTATTACCACATAAGTAAAATGTTAGAGTTAGGCCACGAATTTTAGATATATTGTTAATATGGGTATTTTGAGGATGTATATCGAATTTAGTAATTATATGAGCCTTATGAAAAGAGTTATAACTTACCTACGAAATTAGGGTTTTGGAAGCTATATGAATAGTAATTTTTGAGATAGGGCTATTAGTGCATGCGTAATATGCGGGAGTTAGACCTCAAATTTTGGGTATGTTAATGATACTATTATTTTAGGAACATATACTAAATTTTGTGGATAAATGATCAATATGGGGGAAGTTATGCTTAAATTGTGAATTTAGGATTTTTAGGGAAAATAAGCATCTTAATCTTTGAGAATAGTATTGTATTAATGTCTTGCTTGCATTAATTATTTTTTTGGATCATTTAACCAATCATGAATAAGATATTAATAATTTACATTGAAAGATCATGAGTTAGGACCGGTTGTATATGTCTGTTCTACCAAACGAGAATATTAGTCGGGCATATTTTGCCCCGAGATTGTATATTATTACCGTTCCATCAATAAGAATAGTGGCCAGGAGCATTTTATACTGGGGTGGAATAACTGTTCCAAGAATAGTAGGGTCCCTAAACTCAATTTAAAATAAATCTTAAGAACAATTATAATCATTGATAAGACACTAATCACGTAAAGTGGAATCCTACATGAGTCTAGACCAGTTGTATATGTCCGTTCCACCGGACTAGAGCATTAGCTGGGAGCGTTCTACCCCAGGGATGTATATTATTAATCATTCCACCGGTAAGAATAGTGGTTAGGTGTATTTTCTTAGGGTTGTATGTTATTAACCATTCCACAGGTAAGATATAGGGCCTGGCTGAGGGACAAAGGCACACCAACAAATACTAGAATAACCGTGGGTTAAACCACGTCTTTAGGGTAGCGACCCCTAAAGAGACACCAAACCAAATCCAACTAAAGGGTAATTTAGTAATTATGATAATAAAGAAGGATAATTTGGTAATTTGACCAACTAAAGGGCAATTTGTTAATTATAATAAAGGAGAAGGGCAAATTAGTAATCTAACCAACCAAATGGAAAATATGTTAAGTGTAACAATTATGAAGGGTGGTCAGTGACCTAATAAGTATGGGAGATAACTTGGTAACCTAAATCGAGCAAGGGGTAATTTGGTAATTATGCAACAAGGAGGATAATATGGTAATTTATCAAGTAAGGAAGGGATGACTTAGCAATTATATAAGTAAGGGGTAAATGAGTAATTTGTATCTAACATGTCATTGTGATAGTAGAATTTTGTAATATAACTCAAGTAACAATGAATAACAAGATAAGAGTTTTTGACAATTAGTAAATATCACGAGAACGAATCCTAAATCAGAATTGGATGAGATTATGATGGCCTTAATGATTCATCTGTGTTACCTTAGATAACCATTTGAATAAGAAATATCTAATGATATCCAAACACTAAAAGTGAATAAGTATCTGATTGTTGTGCTTTTCGTGATCACCTTAATTAAGACACTAATACTTAAAGTGAAAGACCTCGAGATCGGGAATGGTGGCTCTTTAGGGGTCGCTACCCTAAAGACGTGGTTTAGCCCACAGTTATTTTGGTATTTGTTGGTGTGCCTTTGTCCCCCAACCAAGCTTTATATCTTACTCTTTCTAGCTCTACGGACCTATTTAGGGGGTATGCATACATATGGATTAGGTGTCCTTGTTGGTAGAGTACTGAGTTAGCTTTATATACCAGTACGACCAGGGTACCTTTGCGACCCTGGGTTGATAGTTGAAGGGTACTGAGTAGCTCATATGCACCAGTGCGACCGGTGTACCTTTGTATCCTGGGATCTTGATCTCTTTATCGAGGCAAATAAATGGAATTGTTTTGATGATTAAAAAAGAAGAAAACACTAAGCATGAAAGTGAAAGACTAATGAGCCAGGCCTAATTGAATTATATTATGAGTACCGATCCACCAGATATAATAGTGGTCTAGGAGTGTGTTGCCCTGGATGATGTATATTTGTATTCTGATCCACCGGCTATAATAGTGGGGGTCCCGTGCTCAATAAATTTGATTTGGTTTCTATAAATTATGGAAAAATACTAATCACTTATAATGGAACACCATGTGAGTCAAGGCCAGACCGGTTCACCCGCGAATAATAGTGGCCAGGAACATTCTTCCCTGGAGACCAATCCACCGGCAATAATAATGATCAGAAGCATGCTGCCCTGTATATATTCTAATCTACCGGCTATAATAGTGGGGTTTCCGCACTCACATAGATATTTATAATCTAATATGATTGATAATGATGGACTAATGGTGTAATACCCCAAATTGAGCGGAGTGTTATAAGGATTGATTTGGCTACTTATATCAACATGGTATACCATCCTTTTGGTGATTCCATCCTAAGAACTCCACAGTTAAGCGTGCTGGCCGTGGAGCAATTTTAGGATGGGTGACCTCCTGGGAAGTTTTGGAAATTTTCTGAAAGTTTCTCGGGAATCACGTGAGTGAAGACAAAGCGTGCTAAAAGGACTTGTGTTGATTTGTGGGGCCAGCCGATCAATCCGAAAGCACTCCAAGGTAGCCCCCGCGTGGTCGTGTCGACTCGGGGTGTTACAAGTTGGTATCAGAGCGGTTGGTCCTTCGGCCACGCTCGTTTTCGAAAATAAATTTGATTTTCGGACTTTGTATTGATGTTGAAGTGTGTTTTGACCGCTCCTCTATTTGTTTTTAAACTTTTTAAGCCGATACCACGAGTTGGTATCAAATCTTTTGGTTATTAAGGATCGGGTTCCGGTTAGAGACTCGGTTCTCACGATCCTAAATGTTTTAGCCGAAACCGTATTTTAACTTCCTTCAAGTGATTTTCCTTTTATCCGGATTAGCTTGTGAGGATAGTGTAATTGGGTAGTATAAGTGGCCTTGTGATTTGTTGTTGGATTATGTCTTTGAATATGCTTCCTTGCTATTTGACATGCTTAACTTGTGTTAACGTTGAATTTATGTGTTGTAGTTATTATAGTTTTGTAACTAGTTTGCGCTTAAGGGGGTAGTGACCCCACTAGGTTAACCCCAGCCTTGTAGGTTTAGTGGACTAAAAACCTTAGGGTATACCTTTTCGGGTAAAGTGTGATGTAACATAAATTGTAACGTATTCTGGTGGATTAGTTTTACTTTTGGAGTTGCAAGGAGTTTAAGTTATTATTATCATTATTATTATTTTCACCTTTATGAGACCTTAATTTAAAGGACAACGTCTTGTGACTTGTTTTGACCTTAAGTACTATGTATTTCTTCCTTGTTGAATTCTATTATTTGATTTGTTGGGCATCGATTCTCCTTCTTTTATTTCACCTCTTATGCCTTGTGTGATCCAACTTTACTTGGTTTAGTTCGTAAACATCGCTTTACCTTTCTTCGGAGTTCTTTTAACCTATTTACTTTGGTAAATGTTTTATTCAATTTTTTCGTCAAGTTTCCACTACTTAGGTTTCTCGAACCTCGGGAACGAAGTTCCTTTCTAAGAGGGTAGGGATGTAATACCCCGTATATTTCTAAAATCCAGATTTGTTAAGTCTAATGATTTTATTAGCGCAATTTGATGTAAACAATTAATCATTTTAATTTCGATTCGTTTTATGGATTTATCGACGATTTTGAATTTTCGGGAAGTAATACTTTATCGCCGTTTTAATTATTTGAATGTAATATTTTCAGGAAGTTTAAATTAAAAATATTTTTGGAACTTATTTAAGAATTCTTTTTGAAATTAATTTTCTTCCGTTCTACGCTTTTTAGTTTGCGGAAAACCGATTTCGGAAATTATTAAAATTAGTCTTAATTTATTCGAATTTGACTTAAACATTTTATTATAGGTATTTAAATATTATTTCAGGGTCTTATAATGTATTTCCGTAAATAATATAAATTTTTACGTTCGATGGTAAATTCTTCCGAAAATGTTTCCAAAATTCTTATATAACTCTTTCATAAATTTTTTAGCCTTCGGATCTTTTCGAAATAGATTTTCGATAAATAAATTTTTGATTAAATTCTCCCAATATTAATCTTTGATATTTAGTATTTAATTTGAACTTATACCTCAGGCACAACAATCCCTAGTTAGTTAGCTTAAGTATAGCTAGTGATGCGTTAATATAGAAGATTAGAATGCCCCAACCCTAACCCTAGAGAGTCGCAGGAGACTTCGGGGGCCAAGTCTGTTTTTAAGGGGGTAGTGATGAAATACCCCAAAAATCCCAATTTAGGAATTATGGAAAATAATAACTTATTAGAGAAAAATTAAGAAAATAGGTGAATTTATTAAATAAAGAGGAAATTTATTGAGGAAAAATAAGGAGAAATTAGAAAATAAGTTATTTAGAAAATTTTGGACATTTTACTAATTAAAATGGAAGTTAAGGACAATTAATTCAAAATAGCCTAACTAATCTAAAAATGGATTTAATTATTATAATAATTATTATTAAAATTAATTATATAAATTAATTATATAAATAAATAAATACCCAAATACCTCCAACCCAACCATTTTATCATTTCTCCATTTTTTTCCTTTTTCCTTTTCTTCTTTCTTTTCTCTTTTTTTTTCCTTCCTCCTCCTTAACTTTTTTTCTTTTTCTTATTTCTTCCCCCCGGACTGGGCCGGCCTGCGCAGCCCAGACCCCCCTCCCCGCCTCTCCTTCCTTCTTCTCGCCCACGGCCCAGCGAGCCAGCCGCCCGTGCACCCAAACGCAGCGTTTCGGCTCTCCTCCCGCTGAGACGCTGCGTCCGATCGCTGAAGATAGCCGTTGCCAAACGGGCAACGGGACACGGCGCTCTGTCCCCCATACCGTTGAAACGCCGCGTTTAGTTTTAAAAAAACCTTATAAACGCCGAACCGGCCGGTCCCCCCTTCTTTTTCCCCTGGACCGCCGGTCCTCCTCCTTTCCCCTTCCTTCTTCTTCCCCCGCACAGCCGCCGACCTGCAACTCAAATTTTGCCGGCGGCCACCAGCCCAGTACCGGCTGTCTTTCCCTACCTCTCTCCCTGTCGTTTTCTTTCTCTTTTCGACCCCGACCAAGTCCCTCTCTCCCTTTCCCGCGTGCCCACCTCTTTCCTTTTTCCTCTCCCCTTCCCCGACCCAGCCTGCCATGGCAGGACCTGCACCACCTGCCACCGGCCGGCCACCTGCACACCTGCCTCCCACGCCTCCTTCTCCCCTTCGTCGTTTTATCCCCCCAATTGCCTATAAATACCCCCCCTTCGACAGCCATAACCTGTGCTGCAAAAATTACCCCGAAACTCTGCCTCTCTGTCACCTGAAAATCAGACGAAGCTTCTGCCGCCGCCGGTGATCGCCGCCGCCACCGCTAGCCACCAAAAACACCCCTGCACCTTCCTCGACAAAACCAAACCATCGCCGCCCTTCACCCTGCCCTGCACGTGCCGCCATAGACGTGCGAAGCTCCCTGCTGGAAAACCCCTCTTCCAATCGCCGCCGCCCCTTACACCGCCCGTAGCTGCCACCTCCGTCGTGTTCCACCCTCCTTCCACCTTCCAAAGTAACCTGCAGGTCCTCCCCTACCTGCCCATACCCTCCTTATCCCCTGCTTCCTTCTCCACCGGCCTCCACCATTTTCCACCACCTTCCTCCTCCTTCGGCCGCCACGTCCACCACCGCGCGCCGCCGCCCTGCTCACGCCACCACCCTCATTCCACTCCCCTCTCCTGTTGTCTCCTCCCCCACACTTAACTTCCCTTTTTCCTCCTCCCATATAACCACCTCCTCCATTTTTCCTCTCTTCTCCTCCTCCATCGCCGCCGCCGCCGAACCACCACCGTCCTCAGGTGGTCTTCCACTCAGCTGAACCCTAAAACCCTTTTCTTATGCCCCTATAGTAGTTTATAACTAATATTAGTATTATTACACTTATTAGTATTATTATTATTATTATTATTATTATTATTATTAGCTTATTAACTAATACCATTTCTGTTATTATCCTTAATGTCATCATACTATCACCCCTTCTAACCCTAACCCCTATTATGCTTAACTTAGGGTTAGTGTCATTACCTTCATCATTAACATTTCTAATACTATTATTATTATTATTACTTTTATTATTATTACCATTATTAATTTATGTATCCTAAAGGTGTTATTTTCTTACAAGCCATAATCTCTCCCAAAACCCTAACTTTCAACATACTTAACCTTTAGTGTTGGTGCTATTATTTTATTAATACTATCGCTAAGATTACTACCACTATTAGTATTCTTACTATTTAACCCAACCTTATGTGAAGTGTTGTAACTATGTAATATTGTTTTACCATATATAATACCTTTAACATTAGTGTCATTTCTATTATTGACATTACCCATATGCTAATTCTATTAGGGTGACAAAATATGGGAGCCCTTACATTATTTATTCAAAACATGACTTTTATCATTACTACCTCTAGGAGTGTTAACTTATTGATATTACAACCATTATATTAATATTTTAATGCTAACACCACCATAAGTATCACTATTAGTAGTTTACCAATACCATTATTATCACTATTTTACTACGTCTAGCAAACACCAATGTTATAAGATGGAACTAACGGATCTAATGATATAAGTGTAACAATGAGCTTTGAAACTAAAGATATATCAATGAGTAATACTTAGCATAATAAATTAGAGCAAAAACCCTAGTTTTGTACAACACCCCTACTAAGGATAAGAACCCTAACCTTAGACTAGAATAAGGGTTAATAGTTTTTATAAGGGAAACTAATACTTAGCTTTTTCCCCTTTTCATAGGTGACCCCGATCCGAGCCCTAAGGAGCTAGAGGAGCGTGCTCCGAGCCAGGTGCCTACCTAGGTAAGGACGAAGCTATGGCCTTGTGCTATGTGTAATATAATGTGTTGATGAATGATGAGTATGCCATGTTGATGTGTATTATGCATGTGTTATAAGTAACCTGTTTTGTGTAGCGCAGCATGGATCATGAGGTATGTTGTGTGTGCCTTATATTATACGTGTATGACATGTTCCATGTTTGATGTGGATGTTGATGATGTGACTTGTTATGGCCCTCTAGGACATGCATGCTAGGGTTTTGAGTAGCATGAAATGATAATAGAACAACAATGGGAAAGTGGTTGTTGGGAAGTTGCATGAGGGAACTAGACCTTGCATGGGCGTGAATCTTACGTGGGAAAAGCTGAATCGGGTTGTAAGTAAGGGTTTGGGAGAGTCTTGGAAGGATTGGAGAATTATTGTGAAAAATAGTACGTAAGTTAGTGCCTAAGAGACCTTATTAGGGTTTTGTGTGTAAGTGGGTGTTGGAGGTCTGCATGGAGTGTTTAAATTATGCATGGGAATGAATCTTACATGAGGAGAGTTGGTTTAAGAAGTAAATAAGATAATGTCAAAGTTATGGGTCCATTGGAGACTTGGGTGTAAAATTTCACGTGGGTCGATGTAAGGGTGTCTAAGGAACCAATTAGGGTTTTGGGAGGAAATGAGCAATTTGAAGGATACAAGGGTAAATATGATCAAGGAGGGATGGAGTATAGGGTTGAGAGTGAGAGTCCACTTGTATGAAGGATGAGTATGGGCTTCTAAATGAGAGAAGAGGTTTTGGGGCAAAGAGGGAGGTTACTTGTTGAAGAATTAAGGCATTAGGGTTTGGTGTGGCCAACTAGGGTTTGGCGGTCACATGTGGAGTCGGGGAATAAAGGGATATATTTTTGGAATTTCTTAGTAGAGACGGGATGCAAGGCAAGGAACAAAGTAAAGTTAGGATGAGTAAGAATAGTTGGGCCATGTAGGCCCAAATTAGGGTTTTCCGAGGAGGGGCCCTAGAGGGGTGAGGACCCGCGGGACCGATATCGTTGTGTTAGGGTTAGACCACATTCTCGGGAGAGTGTGCCCTTACTACATTTCCTTATGTATAAGAGTAAGAGGGGATGGGCATCGGGGTGTGATAAGGGGCGCAGGAGTCTCAAGATATAGGACGGGCCCCCTGGAGAGGAAGAAGTAGAGGGTAGTTGATATGCATGTCAAGGGTGGAAAGCTTTTGATAAGACACGAATAAGATACTAATTACTTAAAGAGTAAGATTTTTGAGCCCAGCCCAGACCGATCCACTGGCATAATAGTGGCCAGGTGCTGGGGTGTCCTGGAGACCGATCCACCGACATATAATAGTGGTTAGGTGCGTTCTGCCCTATACGTGACCGATCCACCGGCTATAATAGTGGGGGATCCCAAGCTCAACAAAACAAACAGTGCATTGTAAATGAATTATGGGGAAGCTACTATATACTTACAGTGAAACACCATGAGAGTCGGGGCCAGACCGATCCACCGGCATAATAGTGGCCAGGAGCGTTGTGCCCTGGAGACCGATCCACCGGCATATAATAGTGGTTAGGTGCGTTCTGCCCTATAAGTGACCGATCCACCGGCTATAATAGTGGGGTTTCCGCACTCTCATGGGTTAATAAAGTTTATAATGTGAATGACTAATTACAAGGATTATGAAAGAAGAGGTTTGAGTAGGCCTTTGCGGACTTGCACCATCTGTGTTATTCCATGTCTCCTGTGTGTTGTGGCTTGTATATTATGTTGCACGTTGTGTTGGCCTTAGCTCGTCTGTTACCTTACTCAGTACGTAGCGTACTGATCACCCGTTTCATGGGTGCTGCCTATTCCCACGAGCAGAGGACCCTTCTGACCTTGTGCAGGTAGGAGATCATATTTTCGATGCCTACAATACCTACGAGGCATCGGGTGGGGCCGAGTGTTGAGCCTACCTTGGTTGGGGCCGAGAGCGAGCCAACCAGACTCTTTTACTATCCTCATTTTCGTTTGTTTTGAGTTAGCCGTACTTATATTATGTTCGTATTTTGGAGAGGAACTCTTAAGTTGTAATCTTAAACAATATTCTGTCTGTGGTTGACTCTTGTTTCTTGAATGATTTATGATGGCTAAGAACTTATGTTTTGATGGTTCTTATTAACGATGGTTTGATTTAGCCTTAGCACTTAGTATCGGGATGGTAGGAGTGAACCGGCCCGGTACTAAGTGTGGCGGTAATACCCCCAAGTTTACGGTTTTAAATCTTTCGCTTCCGCTAAACCTTTCGATTTAAACGAAATTTTTCAGTAGTAAATTTGGGGGTGTTATAGTACCCTACTGATAATAGTACCTAATCCATAACTATGCATACCCTATACAAGTTTGTAGAGATAATTAGAGTAAGATATAGGGTATTACTGGAGCACTAAGGCACACCAACAAAATTTCATAATCAACTATGGGCTAAACCACGTCTTTAAGGTAATGACCTGTAAAAACCCACCATTTCTGATTTTGAGATATACCACTTTAAATATTAATATTTTATTAAGGAAACTACAAATAATACATAATACCAGAAAAATCAAATACCATACTTAACCCTCTTACTCATTTTTTACTTATTTAGGATAACCATAAACAAGGCTAATATGATAATATACTAAGGTGATCCTAGGTTTTACTATTCATATTAGGTAGATTAGGCCAAAATGACCAAAATATCCTTGAGACCCTAATTACAACATTATAATATATTTTAAATAAAAATTCCAATTTAATTATTAATTTTTCATAAAAAGGATAAACACAATAATTACATTACTTATCATGCAATTAAATTACCAGACACGTCAAATAACCATTTTACCCTTATACATAATATAATACGTAAAACCCTAACACGTATATCTAATTCATCCAAAATCACATATTCCCATGCTTAATAATAACTAATACAAATTAGGCATGATTACTAGAATAAATCACATGATACACTTAAAAAGACTAAATTACCCTTAGGCCACATACTGATAATAATCATACCAAAATATGCCTAAACCTGCTCAACATATCATTTTAAACATACACAATTTATTTTCTATTGCTAAGCCCATTTTAACATACTTTCATAACCATAATAATTTATACCATTCATCACACTCCATTTAACCGAATGTAATGCTAACATTATTCAGCAAATAATTAGAATATAACAAACATGTTGAACTCAATTTATACATCAAAACCTTAATATGCTATGATGTGATATCTAACATTTTATAAGAGTATAGGGTTTAACTAATTTCTAGAAAAAATTACAAATTATAGGTAACAAGTCAAGCCCAAGATCAAAAAAGTTCAGCTCAATTCATTTATAACTTAACCTCAACTTGGCCTGACTTGTTAATAGCTCAATTCAGCTTATTCATTTAGTCAAATAAATAGAGCCTAAGCCTAGGGGTGTTTAGGTTGACTTATTTAAAACCCTAATCCCATATATGAGGGAAAGATAAGAGTATATAATACAAGCAGTTTCCTTTGTCTCAATGTGACTAAGAATATACATGAGAGATTGTGATCACCTAGTGTTGAACCCTAATATGTTTTCTCTTAAGTTATCTCGTGTCATGAACATATATGTATGCATATTATCTATCTTGTCTCATGATTCTCATGTACTACACATGCCTTATTCTATTGATGCTTATTGTTATCTTCCTCAATATGTGGCATACTAACCATCTAATTATGGGCATTGGCCATTCCTGTAAGCAAATGTTTTCCATTTTTGCAAGTATCTATTGATTTCATACTCTTGTTTTGATTACCTATAGTGAGCGATTTTCTAAGTTGGTACTCATGTATGGTAATTTAGGTAACTCTCTCTCTCTCTCTCTCTCTAAACTTCTAATCCTCCGTTTGCTCTTATCTCTATCTCTCACCTTATGTTTGGTAATATTGTATTATTATAGAATCAATTGCTTCCCACATCTTATTCCTATATAATATTTTACTTTTTAATCTTGCACCCTACATAGATTAAGTATATAGAGTGTCTTATCTATATTGGATGCAGCTTAACACCATGCATTTTTATTTTAGCTTCCTCAAAACTCATTTTAAAGGAGAAAAAAATTGAGCCCATAAAAATGGGAATGTTACAAATAATCTTTAACAAAAATTTCTAACCTTATTTCTAAAGTTTTAATTTAAAATTTACAAACATGAGTTAGCTCTCAAAATTTATCTTCTACTAAGAAAATAGTTCATACCAATGTGCATCTGATATAAGTTCACACTATAAAATCAAATCTCAGTGTGTATATTCACGCACTTAATCAATTTTAGATTCCATGTTTATAAAAAACAATAATTAAATTCAAATTTAATTTGCTAAAACTCGCTTTAATTTTCTTTTTCACTTTACAAAAGCATCACCAAGCTTTATGAAAGACACCCAACTTTAAATTTAAATATAAAATGTAAACTCCACAACAAAGAATTGTGTCCCCCATTAATCATAATTTTTTAGCCATTTGCATGAAAGTTAAGTGACAATAATATTCCACTAATTGTCTCTTATGGGGACCACATATGCAGCAAAAATTTTAGGCGAACCAAGCAATATTATATTCTAGTCCCGAAGTTCTATACTATAGATTCAAATCTCATATCTAAACTCCATAATGCAAGAATACATCCCCACTAATTATAACTTTTCGATAGCCTACGGTAAAGGTTAAATATCGTTCATATTCTACCACTTGTCAATGTAGGCCCCACAAATATTGCTAAGGATTTAAAGATGGGTGTATGTAAAATAAATGAAGTCACTACAAGGAAGAGAGAGAAGAAATGCATGAAAAGAGGGTAGAGTGAGGTAGTTATATCATATATGGCTCGGTTATTTTCTCGGTGTAAAACACTAGTAATATGAAAATTATATAAAATTTTAATATTTTATCAATGTTATCGAGAAAAGAATTAAAATTTTGAGTAATCAAAACAATGAAAATAAGTTTATATGTGTAAAAATAATAATTAAAAAACCAAAAAATTAATCATTATAGAGATAAAAAAACACTTGTTTTAATAACAAAAAATAGTTGCTTGATTTCTTCTGAGTAGGGTGGTTTCTTCTCCTTAAAATAAGCTAGCATTGGAGGGTCTTGAACTTCCCAAATTATCTTCCCAATTCCCCTAATTCTTACACAAATTATGGCAAACAAAAGAGTCCTTAATTTAGTTAAAATTGATAGTGTGTGGAGGTGGATAAAGGTGGTGGCTTGGATGAGAATTTTGGAGCTATATTTTAGTCTTTTGTAGGTGGAAGTTGGGGAGCCATATAGAAGCTATATGGAGCCATGTTTACTTGGGGTGGTGGAGTTTGCATGGATGATAGGTAATCTAGTTACTTATTGACCCAAATGAGAAGAGTTTTGAAGTGTTTAATTTTGGAAAAATTAATAAGTAGATTATCCTTGGTTTGGAATGATTGGAATGCTCCTACGTCACAATGAACAATTGATAATTCAATCACAAAATAGAATAATTGAGAAAAAAAATAGTGATCTTTATTCGTGCTCTTGTGTAATTACAAGAAAATTAAACAAATCAATCAACTAATTAAACAAATATATAATTCTCTAATAATGAAAAATTCTATGGAGAAGAAAAAGTTGGTTTGTATGACTCAACGACTAGGGTTTTCTCATATATCTATCATATCAAAAAAAATCCTACGGGAAAAAACGTGTTTCAAAAAGTGAAGAAAAATACAGTCTGTGTTTAGGAAATATGGGTCCCCCATGTTTATTTTCTTACTCACGAATTTTTGACCAAAATAAATCCAAAACATTATGTGAATAAACACGAGGCCCACATGTTTATCACAAAACTCACTATCCCACATTAAACTTCTCTAATACCAGCTGAACCAACATAATGTTATGGTGTGCCTCAAATACCCGGTCAAATATCACAATTCTCCACCTTGATGTAATATTAGTGACTTGTTCCATGTAAATACATCTACAAAATCCTCGAACCTAACAAAGGACCTTATGGCCTATGAATACCGTTGAAGTTTCAGAAACATTAAAAATTACCCACGGTCAGTATTTTTGTTAGTATATCGGCCAAATTATCTAAAGTACCCACTTTTTCTAACACAACTTTGCCAGCGGAAAAAGTAACTTGGATAAAGTGATAAATGATTTCAATGTGCTTCATTTTACGATGAAAAGAATTATAATTATTTGCTAAATAAAAAGCACTATGGTTATCACCTCGAACAATTGGAGCACCATGAACAAATTTCAGCTCACGTACTAAACCACCAAGCCATAAGACTTCCTAAAAATTGTCTGTCATAGATATATACTCTACATCAGTAGTATAAAAGGGTGTCACCTTATACATGGAAGACCACTAGCCGATAACCACTAACACAAAAAAAAATATCCATTGGTAGATCTCCTGTTATTAAGGTCTCCACCAAAATTAAAGTCCACAAACCCAACTAGCTAATCAGCTAATCTCCCATACTTTATATAAGCTTACGCAATACCCTTCAAGTACCTCATAATCTACTTCACTACTTTCCAGTGAGACTTCCCCAGATTTGCTATATATCGAATCACCACACTAAAATCTTGAGTGATATTAGGTCAAGTACACACCATAGCGTACACGATACAACCAATAGCATTCAAATATAGAACAATAGCCATGAACTCCTATTTCCCTTTAGATTTGGAACAATCCAAATTTGACAATCTAAAGTGAGTAGCTAATGGAGTGATCGCCATATTAGCATCCATCATATGAAACCTCTCCAATTCCTTCTTCACATAAGACTCTTATGGAAAGTACAAAAGCTTCAACTCATTGTCACTTATAATATCCATGCCAAGAATTCTGATATTTCATCTCAAACTCTCTTCCAAATTATTTTACCTTATCAATATCATACATATCTTTTGCTGCAACAAGAATGTCACTAATAAAGAGAAAAATATACACAATTGAGCCTCCCTCCATCTCCTTCAAGTATACACATCCATCATACTCACTCCTAGAGGAACTATACTCAAGCATAAAGTGATCAAACCATTTATACCACTTTATAGGAAACTACTTCAGACTATACAGTGACCAATTTAATAGGCACACATGATCATGCATCCCTTCAAAAACAAACCCACCAGTCTGTCACATGAAAATCTCCTCCTCAAACTCACCGTGAAAAAATATAGTTTTAACATCCAGCTGCTCCAACTTTAGATTATGCATAACCACAAGTGCAAGCAAAGTATGAATTGAAGTATGCCTAACTACAGGATAAAATGCCTCACTATAGTCCATACCTCAAATATGACTGAATCAAAGTGCAAATAAATTATTCTTGTACCTTGGTCTCTCAACCCCTGAAGCTCTATATTTGAACTTATACAGCCACTTGAAATCAACTATCTTTTTCTTCCTAGGTGATTTTACTTCTTCAATAAGGACTCCATCCCCTCCTCCATAGTAGCACATGACTTAGCAAAATCAAAACTATTAATATCCTTAGACAATGATGTTAGCTCATTCACATCAACAATAGTTTCTGTACTAGATAAAGCATAGTTAACCAGTTCTTCAAGACCATACTTGACCAGAGGTTTAATAATTCTTCGTGCTTTTCCTAAACCAACGTCTCTTTGATTCACCTGCTGCTTAGATCCATCCACTTCAAAAATAGTGGGTCCATCAAAAGGGTATATGTCATCCAACTTAACCTCAACCTCCACCTCCACCTAGCCCAAAGCATTATCCTACTCGACCTCCTTAGATACACCATCACAAGACTCGGTATTTTGGAAGAACACGAACTCATTGAAGGTAACATTTTTTCTAGTTAAGAACTTGGATGTAGCTAGGTCCCATAACCTATACCCCTTCAGTCCAGATGTAAAGCTAAGAAAGATTCACATTTTAGCTCTAGGCTCAAGTTTACCACCATTCATATACGCATAAGCAAATCCACCAAATACATACAAATTAGAGTAATCAGCTAGCTTATCAGACCACAAATCATAAGGTATCTTCAACTTAATAGACCTATTTGGTGACCGGTTCACCAGGTATGTTGCCATGTGAACCACCTCAACCCAAAACTCTCTACATATCCCTTTTTATGATAACATATAATGAGCCTTCCCCAATAGGGTATATTTACCCGATCAGTAACCCCATTCTATTATGGTCTCCCAACACAAGTGTGGTGTCTCATTATCCCATCGTCTTAGCAGAAATAAGTGAAACTCTATTCAACAAACTCAATTCCATTATTTCTCCTCAGATACTTAACTTGCTTCTGAGTCTACTTCTCTAGCAAGGTCTTCTAGTATTTGAAAATGGAAAACACTTCATTCTTATGCTTTATGAAATGCAACCATACCTTTCTAGAAAAGCCATCAATAAATGTAAGCAAGTACTATAAAACACCATTGGAAACCACTCTCGCTAGACCCTATAAATCTAAATATATATAGTCAAGAAGTACTCTCGTATTATGCTTAGTTACTGAAAAACTAACCTACTTTTGCTTGCCAAACACATGTGCTCATAAAATTCCATAATACATGTGTTATATCCATCAATGGCCCCCTTTTAGAGAGCTTGGTATATCTCTAGACACTCATTTGTCCCGCTCTCTTGTGCCAAGTTCTTGTAACATCTGAATCTATCAACCTTAGTAATGTCACAGTAGTCGTCCCCACAATAGTAGAACCCACCAACTCATATAGTGTCCCAACCTACTTATCCTTTATCACCACCAGATTCCCTTTTGTAACTCTCACGGTACCATCCTCAATAACACACCAATCCCCATTACAATCTAAGAAACTCAAAGAAATAAGGTTCTTGGTCATCTCAGGGACATGCCTCACCTTTACCATCACAATTCCAACAACTTTGTAGGCAGTATCATTGCACATCAAAACAACTCCACCATGATTTGCCTTGAACATTTGAAACCAAATCCAATTGGTACATATATGGTAAGAAAACCTAAAATCCAAGATCCATCTATCACTGATCTTGTTCTATCTATTTATGGTCATCAACAAATCTCTATAATTGTCACTCTAGGCTATAGAAACATCATCCTTCGTATCGGATGACTCACTGACTTAGCACCAAATTTCCTATTAGGACAAAACTTCCTGACATGCCCCTTCATATGACATCCATAGCATATCAAATACTTCTACCAACTCTTCGATTTAGATTTGAACTTATTATGGTCACCAGACCTCTACTCTTGATTCCTCCCCTTGCTACAAGTCCCTCACTGTATGAGTTATTAGAAGTACCGTTGCCAGTCAACTGGCTATCAATCAACTCCTGTTATAGCATGGAAGATTTTATATCCTCAAGGATTAGCTCATCATTTTCACTCAATACAATCACACTAAAATGCTTAAAACTAGCAAGTAATGAACACAAAAGCATAATGACCAAGTCTTCATCATCAAATTTGACTTCTATGTTATGCAAATCCATCACAATAGAATCAAACTCATCCAAATGAACTTTCAAATATTGGTCCTTACCTAATATCAGGTCATGAAGCTAACTTTTCAACAGTAGCTAATTTGCTACTAATTTTTATCATATATAATGGCTCAAGCTTCGACCACAAAGCAGTCGTCATTAATTCATTTGCTACTTCCTGTAATACCTCGTTCGACAAGTATAGTTGTATGGTAGATAGGGCATTTAGATCTACCCCTTCAAATATCTTATCCATCAATGAATCTGACTTATTTGAATGAACGGATAATGCTTTTCCAATCTATTTTGAATCATAATCACTCGCATCTTCAACGTCCATAATTCAAAATTAACAGACTGATTAAACTTCTCAAGATCAAATGTTGTACACATTCCAATTACCAAATTTCTTCAATGGTTTTGATACCAAATTATTGTGGAATAATGTGGATTGAATGGATCCAAACCAAAATCAGAATTAACAAAACAACGAACAATTGATAGTTCAATCACAAAATAGAATAATTGAAGGGGGAAATAGAGATATTTATTCGTGCTCTTGTGTAATAACAAGATGATTAAACAAATCAATCAACCAATTACACAAATCTACAATTCTCTAACAATGGAGATTTCTATGGAGATGAATGAAAAGTTAATTCTCATGACTTAATGGCTAGGGTTTCTATCTCTTTTATACTAGAAAAAAAATTCTACAAGGTAAAACAACGTGTTTGGGAAAGTAAGAAAAAACATAGTCTGCATTTATTTTCTTATTCTCAACTTTTTGTCCAAAACTCATCCAAAACCTTCTGTGAATAAACACGAGACCCTCGTGTTTATCACATAACTCACAATCCCACATTAAAATTCTCCAATAACTACATGAACCAATACTATATTATGTTATGCATCAAATACTCAGTTAAAGCTCACATATATATACATATATGTATATATCGAGGTGGGTTTGGGGACCCATCCTTATCTTTGAAAAATCTCGTAATCTAATTTTTTTCACGAGCTTGAATGGGGATTTCTAGATGGGCCTTTGAGTTAGAGAAAAAAAATTATCATCTGCATGAATAATATAATTAATTAGTAATGTTTTGGTTGATTTTTGGGGCTTATAAATTTGACAAAATAGTATAGTTTATTGTCATAATATTGAACCCTTGTTGAGGGGAAGGGGTTCATAGATGAAATAAAAGTGCTTTTAGGTTTTGAAAAGTATGAAGACTCCAAATTAGGAATGTAAATTGGGCGAATTTTATTTGAAACCCGATAAATGTTATCTCACGGATATGGAGGATGGAAGACAATAACTGTGGGATTCATGTAAAGATATGAGTAAGGGGTATATCTAGAGCTGGCAAAAGTTGACCCGACCCGAGCGAAACCCGACCCGATACGACCCGAAAAATTTAGCAACCCGACATTGACCCGACCCGGCACTGACCTGGAAAAAATGAACCCGACCTGATCCCAACCCATGACCCGACCCGATAGCGACCCGACACTATGCCGACCCGACCCGTAATTGCCCCGACCAGGTATTAACCCAACCCGCTTCGACCCGACCTGACCCAACATTAACCCGGCCCAACAATCACCCAATCTGACCCAACATTGACCTGATCAGACATCAAAATATATTATAATAATAATAAATTACACATATTTTATTATTCATTTAAAGCTTTTAAAAATATAGTATTTTATAAATTGTACTTATTTTTCATAATTTTACCCTAGACATTCTTATTTATTAATGATATCCTAATAAGATATATTATTAATAAATAAATAACCAAAATAAAAAAGACAAACATCCAGTTGTAAGCCTATAAAATAATTTTCAAAACGTGTTACATTACATCCACTAATCCACCTATTTGAAGAAACTCTTAATAGAAGAGCATAATAGTGTCCTTTATTATTTATCACTTATCACCCACAAAATCCAACAAATAATAACTATACCCCGTTTCAAGAGTATCTCACGTTACAACCCTAAATTTAAAGTTTTAGTTATATTTTTTCTTTTAATATTATTAATTTACTTTAAATATAATTTAGTATTCTACGTTCATCAATTTTAAATTTACAATATCCAATTATTTTTATTAATTATAATATTAATTATTTATATTTTACATTATTTAATTTTTAATTTATATGAGTTTATATATAATAATTAATGAAAATATATAAATTTATTATTTAATTTAAATTATGTTTAAAATAACTTATTATAGTTTTTTCTATAATAATAATAATTAATAAAAATATTACAATAAAAATATAAATATAATAACATTAATAAAATAAATACAACTAGAGAAAGTAATAAGTTAAATTATGTAGAGAAATGAATATGAAAAAAAAGATAGAATAAATGATATAAAAATTATTGGATAAAAAAATAATACTTTTGTAGGTAAATTTTTTTTACTGTTAATATTAAACGTGTTATATATATATATATATATATTCTAACAGTATAAATTGAGCTAAAAATATATTAGAAAGTATCAAATATCTTTACTTGTAAAATTTATAAATGTTTAAAGCAATCGAATATAATATTATTAAAACTTATAAATATCTTTATTATTTACCTTTGTAAAAATAAAACACATATAATATTCTTATTTCATTTATCTTTACTAGTGATCTTATGATTGTATTGTATCTAATATTTACAATTTAATAAATGATAATTATACATTGTATATTCTTGTTATGCTCACCTTTATTTTATAAAATTATCTTTTTTTAAGTAATCAATTAAATATAATATATGATAAACATCTAATATCTTTACTTGTAAAATTTATAAATGTTTAAAGCAATCAAATATAATACTATTAAAACTTATAAATATCTTTATTATTTATCTTTGTAAAAATAAAACACATATAGTATTCTTATTTCATTTATCTTTACTAGTAATATTATGACTGTATCTAATATATACAATATAATAAATGATAATTATATATTTTATAGTATTATTATACTCACCTTTATTTTATAAATTATATACCTGTTATAAATAAAACACATATAATATTCTTATTTCATTTAACTTTACTAGTAATCCTATGATTGTATCTAAGATATACAATGTAATAAATAAAAATTGTACATTGTATGTTCTTGTTATGCTCACCTTTATTTTATAAAATTATCTTTTTTTAGTAATCAAATATTTTAAGTAATCAATTAAATATAATATATGATAAACATCAAATATTTTTACTTTTAAAATTTATAAATATTTTAAGCAATTGAATATAATATTGTTAAAACTTATAAATATATTTATTATTTACCTTTGTAAAAATAAAACACATATAATGTTCTTATTTCATTTATCTTTACTAGTAATCTTATTATTGTCTCTAATATATACAATGTAATAAATGATAATTATACATTGTATAGTCTTGTTTTGATCATCTTTATTTTATAAAATTATCTTTTTTTAAGTAATTAAATATTTCAAGTTATCAAATAAATTATAATAAATGATAAATATCTTTGTTTGATTCAAAGCGCAATATTTTTTATTATTAAAATTTATAAATATCTTTACTATTTATTTGTGAAAATAAAGCACATTTAATATTTTTAATTCTTTTATCTACAATATTAATCTTATGATTGTCTGTCTCTAATATTTATAATTTATGAAATGATAATTACTTAGACTCGAATATGAGTAAACCCATCAAAACTCGATCCGACCCAACCCATTAAGTTAACTCGTAACTAATTGAATCCAACCCATCAAATTGTATGAAATGACCCCACCCATCAACTTAACTTGAAACAACTCGGGCATAACTAACCCGTCATATTACATGAAAATATGAAATGACCTGAACGGGCCGAAGCCACCTACTCACGTGAACTAGAAAATGACCCGAAACCAACCCGACCCTACCAGTCAAGTTAACCTGAAATTATCCGAATCCGAGTTTTCTTAATCCGAACGGCCAGACCCAACCCAACCCGACAAATTAACCCGAAAGACTCGACCCAAAACCGACCCGACCCGAAATGACCCGCAACCAAAATGACCCAACCCGCAACAGTCAAATGACCCGAAACGACCCAACCCGCTATGACCCGACTTGCCCGACCCGATTGCCACCTCTAGGTATATCTATACCCGTCTACTCAATATATAATTACTATTTTGCCCTTTGACTTTTGTATAAACATAATATAATATTAAGGTTAAAATTGTCATTTGGCTTAAACCTAAGTGAGTTTATCCATCGAGTAATGGATTTGTCCATCGGATAATATCTATTAACAGATAAATAAATTATCTATCGGATACGGATATAGATATGTTAATGAATATCTATTTGGATAAAGATACTGATTTTTTTTATCGGATATGTATATGGATATGGGCATATATGTCTCATTTACATCCCTATCCCAAATATTGATCCTTTTGTCCATGCTATAAGTTTGGTACAACAGATTTTTATTTTCATTTTTTCTGTTATTTGCTCGCCGGATTAATCCTAAGTCCTTGGCAAGGGAAAGTTTTTCTTCCTTTTGGAGGTCGTTTCAGCCCTTTAGATTAATGACCTGTTCGAACTGATAGGCGATTAGCTTGACAACAACTTTAGTTCTAAATTCTTTGGTTGGATGAACTTACCTCGGCCCTTTCCTTTTGCATTAGCAATTTCAGATGTACTCAGATTACAGAAATTGAGTAACCCTCCTAAAAATTGGGAAAAAGAGACGATTACTACAGTTCGTTAGGGTCAAATAAGAGAGATTATTGGTTGGATCAAATTAGGTGCACCCACTCTCAGCTCTTCACAAATTTCAGCATTGGAAGTGAACTAATTAACATCTCAGAACACATGCGGTTAGAGGGTGAACGTAGCTCCTTTGAACCCGCCGCAACTAATAATTTTCGGTCCAAGAACTACTTTCGTTTTCTCTTAAGTATTATTTATGGCCATTTAATCTGTCAGTGTTCTTGAGATGTAGTAATAAGGGCAAAGCGGACGTTAAATTAATAAATTTCTTCAATGGGCTTATTAGTCATTTAACTTATTTTCATCAATTGTTATTTGATTAGTTGGGGTCCAACGTCAACATAAAAGAGAAATGGATGAAAATGAAGGGTGGTTTGGCCCCTTTTTTTTCATTTTTTATTTTATTTTGCTTGAAATGGTTTCAGTAACTTTACTCATCAAGTCAAACCGAAGAAGCTGCGAAAAATATTCATGAAATTAAAAAAGATGGCAAACAGATAGAGTGCTCGAAATATAGTTTGCTCCTTTTCTACCTTATCCAGTTGGTATCTGGTACTTCCATAAGGTTGCCAAATATTGTAAAGGCATTATTCTCCAATACATTTAAACTTGGTCCCTCTTTTTAAGCCATGTCGATGGGGAAAGATCCCATGCCTGACAAATCCATGATTTTGACTAGTATAGAGCATAATACATGTTTTAACAAATTCTTATAAACCTGTGAGATTGCCAGTTTATACCATCATAGTTCATGTCCGTAAGCACATATATATCCTGATTAGAGAGGATTGTAATAGTGGTGTACCTGGTTATTGGTTAGTGTCAGGTCAATGGATCAGTATCCCTCATCTAGCGCAGCTCGGATTGATATATGGAGGAGAATGATTTGAAATTCTATGTGCTTTGATGAATCCTGACTGTTCTAAGCAACAAGAATTTGAGGCTTCGGGATAGGGTCCTAAAGAGAATTAAGACTAAAGTGGGATTATATATATTTTGAATGCATTCGATGGACCTACGTAAAGTCTGTAAGTTTGAATTATTCCATATGAATCAAGTTGATAGGTTAAACTACAATCTTTTCACCTGCAAATTGAAAACACAGTTTTATGGTGGAACAGAGGCAAAAGTGGACCTTGGAGAATTAGTAATATGATCAACTCTATCAGGCTCGGTAAAAGGAAAGGGGGAGGGTTTCAGATTCAATAGAAGAAGAAGAAGAAGAAGAAGAAAAGGAGTGCAAATTGTATTGTGGACGGCCTAGCTAAACAAGGTTTATCTTAGGTTTGATAAATTCAGTACATGGCTTTGATACCTTATGTTCGGAGGTATGGGGAGTCTGGATAGGAGCAGCAACTAGGCTTCAATCATATGTCTTTTGCTCTTTCAGTTATGGTCATGTTATGTCTCCTCTTTCAGCTCCCTTCTTTTGCTACGACTTTGTAGGTGTTGAAGTGTATTTTATATTTCTACGGTGACTATCATAGGACTGCTTGCAGCAGGTTGTGTATTTGGGCAGTGTGTCAAGTCTTCCCGATTAATAAAAGCTCTTTAGTTATCAAAAAAAAAACTACAAGAAGAACCATCCTGTATGATTTTGTTATATTGGCAGGGTTTTTATGCTACCTCACATGTTACCGATGCATTTGTAGTCAGCTCACCGAGACCCAGGAAGGTTCGGCAGTCTCAGATCGTAAGCCCATGAACCACAGAGATTTTTAGTTTATTTGAATAATTGTAGCTTCTTAGAGTTGGTATATCTTAGGGTTGCCTTTTAGTTTATTTGAATAATGATTACCTTTGGTGTGCGAAAAAGCTATCTTATAGTAGTATTTAGTAATGGTGTGTACTAGCGATAATTATCCTTGTTGTGCCAAGAATATTTTAATTAGTAACTGACATCCTTTAAGTCTGTAAGACGTATAATTTGGTGGCAATAATAGGCAAGCTAGAGAACTAACAGCCATATAATTCCCTACCTGTTCCGAGTTCTCTTTTATCTGTCTTCCCTCTCGCCCCCACCTGCTTCCTAAAGCCTATCTATCTGCCTTCCCTCTAACCCTCAGTGGGAGTCGTGGACCCTTTCTCTCCTCTCCTTCGTAACTCTTCCAGTATAGGGAAAGTCATGCACAAGGACCCTCAAAATGGGATTCCCTCAAAATGGGATTCATGGACCATTTCTCTCCTCTCCTTCGTAAATCGTAACTCCTTCGTTATAGGCAGGGCTGGCCTTAGAGCTAAGGCCCTAGGCAAAGGCAACCCAATAAAATAAAACATATCGAAAAATAGGAGTCGTCAATGAAGAAAAAAAATATATTACTAAGGACTATATACAACCAAACCAGGGACCTCAATGAACACAACAACAAAAATGGCAACAAAGATTCAAAACCTACTATGACAAATTGACAATTGAATACCTGCAACACGCTACTACCACTGATTAATGCAGAATATTAAATATTTCACACACATACTTATATATATATATATATAATAAAAATAAAAATAAAAATAAACTTGGTGGCTCTATGCCCAGGCCTAGTCAGCCAAAGCCTTGGGTCGGGCTTGGTTATAGAAAAAAGTTATGAATCTTGATTCTAACTGCTCTACATTCACAAACCCTCACTCACATTGCCCTATGACTAGGAACGGCAATGGATCTTAGATCTGATCCAGATCCACTAGACTTGTCTCATTTTTAGCGGGTCTAGGTCTATGATTTTTGGATCCGACAAGTCTGGATCAGGTCTGGGTCTGGGTCTGGGTCTGGGTCTAATATACATATGTGAGTGTGTATGTATACATATATAAATACATACTAATATTATGTTTGTCATTATTGTCTTAATCTTATATAAGCTCCTTATTAATTTTTTTTAATTTTATTTTTGTATACTTACTTTATAAACAATATATATAACATTGTATTCTAAAAGTTAGGGATATAAACGGGGCGATTTTTATCCAAAACCCGACGAATTTTGTCCGACGAATTTTGTCCAACGAATATGAATAAACGAATATAGATACAGATATGGATGATGGAAAAAAATACTCGTCGGGTTCGAGTACGGATACGAGTATGGGATATCCATAACCGTATCCGTAACCATACCCGTATCCATATCCGTACCCGTTTACCTGATATATAATTACTTTTTTACCCTTAATTTTAAAATAAGTATAGTGTAAATTAAAGTTAGAATTATCATTTAACTTAACTCTAAATGGGTTTATCTGTTGGGTGATAGATTTATCCATCGGATAATATCTATTAACGGGTAAACGGATAATCTGTCGAGTAACGGATATCCAACAGATACGGATATGGATATGTTAGCGGATATGGATTCGGGTACGGGTACGGATTTTCTTATCGGATACATATATGGGTATACCTATCCTGAACCCACCCCATTTACATCCCTACTAAAAGCATTAAAACACCATTTGAGAAGTTAATATAACTATTTTAATATATTTATTTTTTCACTTAGATGATTTTTTTAACAAAAAAATACATATTAAGTTATATAAAACATAAATGTATTTGTATTAGCATAGATTATTAATTATTTTTAAAAAAAATAACCGGACCCATTTAGGACCCGTTTATCCGCTAGACCCGATGGATCTGGATCTGGATCTGAACTTTTAAGATCCGACGGATCTGGGTTGGGTCTGGGTTTATGTAATATAAATGGGTCCGGATCTGGATATGGCTGGACCCGACCCAGACCCGACCTATTGCCATCCCTACCTATGACATCTAATCTGCTATAACGATTACATTTATCAGTATGAAAGGATAGAGAGAGTCATGCAAGCAGAAAAGATTTTACAAATCATTAGGTAGGCACTAAAAGAATAAAAAGTAAATATACTAAATTCAATTGTCATCCCCTACAACCAATGTTAGCACGTGAGAAGCTCTAAGCCAGGGACTTGTTAAGTGGAATACCGATGCACCTATATGCAGCAAATCTAAGAAGGCAGGGATAGGTGGAGTACTCCATAATTGGCATGTTTTCTCGGCACCTATCAAGTGCATAGAAGTACATAACGTCGAAGTGATTGCCATGGAGGCCATTTTCTATAAAAGTATAAATAGAATGGCTACATCATGTTAATATTGGCCAAGACTTACTGTTTAAACCATAAAATCCAATCAAATCATATTATTGTAATTTGGGAAAGGCTCTATACCATGCTATGTTAAAATTTTCATTGAGCTAGTTAACTTCAACCTTTATTGGATTGCCTTTTCATTGCCTCTCTCCTTCAGCTTGCTATTAACTTATCCTATACTAGCATACAAACGAAACTTATGAGTGTCGTTTGGATTGGGGTTTAAGGCCCAAGTTTATGGCCTTATTTTTTTAATAGAAAATATCAATATCATACCAATCAAATCAAGTTAGATAATGCTTTATCTATTTCATAATGAAGGGTTTATAATATTTTAACATATATATTAAGAAGTAATAAAATATTGATACTTTGACACCTAGATTTGTTAAAGGCATGTGAGGTTGTGTTTTCTATAGGTGATATTAAAGTGGCATTTCCAAATGGCGCCAATGCTATGTTTTATAATAACTCATGGAGTACAGTGGGAGATGACATTACCTATGGGTACCATTGTTCCTAAGATGGCCGACACTTGTAAGGACTTTTACCCTATAGCATATTGTAAAGTTATGTACAAAGTCTTCTCAAAGGTGCTATTTAATAGGGTCTAGGGTGTCTTACATGAAGTAGTTGATACAATACAAAGTCAATCTATGAAGGGACAATTTTTACATGATAACATCCTAATGGCCACTAAATTACTTAAGCATTATGGGAGGAAATCACTTATTCCTCGTATGATGATAAAAGTTGATATATAAAAAGTATATGACATAGTTTAATAGGCATTCATCTATCAACTACTATTAGCTTTGAACTTTCCTTAGCAATGTTGCCAACTTTTCATACATTGTCTTAGCACAATGAGAGTCCCTATTAGTATAAATAGGGCACTCACCTTGCCTTTTAAGAGTAAGTGAGACTTGAGTCAAGGGGAGCCTATCTTCCCACACATTTGTATGTTGTGTAAGGAGTACTACCACAGGATGTTGAACAAGGTTGGAAATCATTGTAACATTCCAAATTTTAGTACTGAAAATTGTTGTTTTACAGCGGAATCTTATAATCAAAATACAAGGTGTTACCACTGCAATCAATGTAAGTATAGCTTACCATACCATCCTCACATCAATCACAAGGCTAAAACTATTAAAATATGAACCAAGATAACTATAAAATAAGAGAAACTTTATAAATACAAAGATGAGTTTGGAGGTTTACTCCAAGTACAATGAAAAATACAGACAAAAAGGGTACTGGGGATCTAAGAGTCCAAAAAGGTATATGAGTAAACCGTCATTAAGATAGCATGACTCTTTACCCAAACCCCTAGTATAAAAATAATCACTCCACCTCATACAACGCATCATAGGCAGCAAAATCATCCAACTGGTTCTCAATGACTTAAAAAAAAAAGCATCAAGGTTGTATGCTCGTAGGAATGAAAAGCATCCAGGAAAAGGATGGTCAATAAGCTATGTGATAAGCAATGTAACAATACTGTTGAGTTAGGGATACAATTAAATATACATTCCTAGTAGAGAATAAGTACATATGCAAGTATATAAAATATCACAAGATAAGTACTAATCCGGGCTTCTTATTAAATATAACTATTTTCATTCTTTTATTTACAATGACTTCAATGATCTCACTATTCTTAAACTAGCAGAACGGTCTGAAGCACTTCTCAATGACAACACACTTAAACCATTATTATCATCCAGTGAAACAAACCCGATAAGGTAAGTACTGATTCGGACCTCTTATTAGATATAACTATTTTTATTATTTTATTCACATTGATTTCACGTATCCCAACATTATTAAACCAACATAATGGTCCAAAGCACCTCTTAAGGACAACATACCTAAACCATTATTATCATCCAATGGAATAGACCCAACACTTCGATCATGTCTCATGTACTCTTCCACTTTAAATCATTAATATCTTATCCATTAGGCTATTTATCCCAAATATTATTATCTTTCTCATTAATTTTAGGGCCTCACTATTCTTAATATGGTCGAAAAGACTAAAGCACTTCTCAGGGACAACACAACTAAGCCATTATTATTGTTTAGTGGAACGAACCCATAAAACAAATCGGGCTAACTCACGTGATCTTTAACCTTAAATGATTAAGGTCTTATTCAAGATTGATTTGAGAGGTATAGAACATATTTAAAGTAAGTAAATCACATCACAAAGATCCTAAGGTCATTCTCTAGGGTTAAGGCCCTTATATTCCCCAAAAAATCCTAATTTTATATTTTTATCATAACTCTTCTTCTGCTACTCTTTCATTCACCAAACTTATTACCTTTCTCCCAAATATAATTATTATTAATACAATTTAATTGCAAGGTCTAAATATAAGGTATTGCACATGCAATAATAATCCTATCTCAAAAGTTACTATTTCCGAAGCTTATAAATTCTAATTTCACAAACCCATCATAATTTTTCTAGGGATGGCAATGGGGTGGGTCAGGGACAGGGAATTCATCCCCCTCCCCAAACCCAATAAGAAAAATAATCTCCAAACACAATCTGATCCCAATTTTTTATTATATGGGATTCCTCGACCTGATCCCCGCGGGGATCAAATCTACATACCAGACCCAATACCTGATCAATTTTTCATCCCTAATTTATTCTCCGACCTTGAAACCCAATCTGATCTCCGAAACCTGGCTTTATACCCAATTCCTGATCCCATCTTCGATCCTTAAACCTTTTTTTCTTATATTATACTTTAATTTATATTCTATTAAAAATTTATATTATATATATATATAAACTATTCAGGGTGGGTACGAGGATGGAGACCCTAAACTTGTCCCTATCTCATCCCTAAAAAAATTCCCGAACCCAAACTTGATCCCTGAATTCTCTCCCCAAACTCGAACTCGAACGGAGAATCCCTGACGGGACCCTAAACCCACGAAAAAAATTATCATCCCTAAAATTTTCCTACAGGGCTCCAAAAATTACCCAATTCAATATACATTCCCAAAGCACTAGTATTAACAACATATTCATATTTTGTGGTCTAACTTTATCGTTTCACACATGTGATAATAGCCTTTTCATTTTAAGATTACTATTCCTAAATTAGGTCATTTACATACTTTATTAATCTTACGCCATTCACGAATACTCTAAACACTTAATATAATTTTCTTAGATTATTTTAAATGATATAATACATTAGAATATCATGATTCTCATATTAAATCCATATTGACTAAAATACCCTCATTGATAACAAAACCCTTATTTCATGCAAATCTTGAATGTTTGGTAAAATTATTTTTAAATCCTTCATTTATCTGTTTATACTCATTTCACACTCATTATACCTTATTAAACCCATGTTACAACCATATATCACATCGAGGGTTTTCCACATTTAATAACGATAATGCATAATCTCTATTTACTTATTTTCTGTCATTAATTAATGGAATATCATAGTAAAAACAATTATACATTAAATCACATTATACAAATAGCATGGTATAACAAAAAAATATGTATAACACTTAGCAACAAAAACCTTAGACTACGATAAGTATCCTTACAAAAATGACTCTAGTCTCTAAGCATGCAATCCAATGCCATTTCTTCCGAAACATAAGAGAAATCACCTAAGAAATCATAATAAAATACCAATAGGATTAAATAACATAATTAAGTAAAATTTAAGGAAATAGAAGGGGGAAAGAATGAAGGAAAACCAAACCAACTAAGGTGAGTGTTTGGGAAAATTTGCACAACCAAAGGGCACAATCGATGGGTTATACTAAGAGGGAGGATGGAGCAACGACACAAGCTTCCATTTCTTGGGGGTGAGAAACAAAAGGGGATGCCAAAAAAAAGGGTGGCACCGGTGGAAAAAGCCGAAGAAGGAGAGTGTGCACCAGTGGGAGTAGCCAAAGGTTAAGGGTATAGGTTGCAGTGAAAGTTACCGAGTGGTGGGGTGGTGTTTGGTTATTGTGGTTGCAACCAAGGAGAGGAAAGGAATGAGGTGGTAGAGGTGTTTGGCTGAAAGGCGGGATGATGCACCGGTGTAAATGGCCATTGGTTGGGGGGAAGGAATGGCAAAAGTGACCGAAGGGGGTGAGGGAGCTTCGGTGAGGGCTATTGATGGTGAGTTTTATGGTTGTTTTGGCGAAGACAAGGAGGAGGGAAAGATAAGAAGTAAGGATGAGGTTTTTTTGGTTTTTAGACATAAAAATTAGAGGGATAAGGAGATGGTTGGAAAGCATTAAATGTGCCTTATATGCACATACATGCATGCAGAGATAGAAGGGTGATCGGCCAAAAAAATTCAACCCCAACCCACGATCGTAGGGGTTGGGAGTTGATAGGTTAATGGGGTAGGGAATGGCTTAGCAGGTGATAGGGAGGTAATGGGAGCATGGTAGGAATTTTCTGAGGGAATTTTTTCGTGTAAGAAGAAGGGGGAAATGGAAAAAGAGGAGGGTTGGCCAAAGGAATCAAAAGGAGAAAGAAGAGAAAAAGGGAAAAGAAAAGAGGACATAATAGGTTTGGTTTTTGGATTAGAATTGGGTTAATATATTTTAGGTTAGGATAATAGGATAGTGTAATTATTGAGAAAATGGGATTAGGCCACAAGTTTAGGGTTGGAAAGTTAGGGTAAGGTGAAAATATTAATTTTTTGAGATTAGGATTAGGTTACAAAGTAAAACACTTGTGTTTTAATTTAGCTAAATTTATAAGTATTACAATCATAATATATATCATTTTCATCCAAGTTTCATGTCACTAAATATCATTGATTCAAGTTTTAAAGATGATTTGTTGTTGTTTAGTAAAGGAAAGACCCAATTAGCAATTCTACTTAAGGAACCATTAGAGGAGTTCACCTGGTGCTCGAGTTTAAAGATCGACCTAGGGAAGAGTACAATTTATTATAGTTGAGTATCTATTGAATTTTTTTATTAAAAAAATAACTTATCCATGTAATTTCTTTCTCAAAAATATCATTTCCATTTAATTATACAGGGGTATCTTTAGGCACAACTTATCTAGGGATACAACATTATCAGATTCTATTGGACAAGTTAGCAAGTTGAATTACTTGCTGGACTAGCAAGTTTATATCTTATATAGGTATATACCCATTGATATATTATCTTATGGCTGGTATTACATGATTTTGGGCACAAGTTTTGTTGCTATCTAGTTTTGTTATCAAAATTGTAGGTGCAGGAAATTTTTGTGGGCAGGTGGTTTTCATAAGGCTCCGGTTGCCTGGAAAAAGGTAAAAATGAAGGGTGTTTGGGTTTTCAAGATTTAAAAGCATAGAATTGTGTAGTTACAAGGAAATGGTTGTGGAAACTTATGAAACTTAAATAAGGGACGTGGATTAAGTGGGTACATGAGATATATATCAAATGTAAAACCTCGTCCTTACTAAAGTCATGGCAGTTATTTTGGAGTGCTTTCAGAATCAATAATTGGCTATACAAATCAACACAAGTCCTTTTGAGCATATTTCTTATCAACTTACATGCGTTATAGAAAATTTTTTAAGAGTTTACCCATTCTTAAATTACTCCAATTCAAGCATACTTAAACATGAAATTGTTTGATAATAGGTTTCTTAAGAAAAAGGGCATACCTCCTTAATATAAGTAGTCTTGTCAGTCATTTTAAGCATTCATTATTCACCACTAATTTTGGGGAAATGCATAAACCCAACTCAAGAATGTAAGATCCTCGTTATACCTCACCCATTGACTATCTCATTACAATCTATCCCAAAAATCATCTTGTTAGGCAATTGTTTGACTCATCTAAGTTCATCTCGTGGTTGTAGTTTTATTATGATACTATTTTATAACATTTTAACCTCACTAAGGTTGCGGGTAATTACTCTATAATTCTTTTAAGATTAATGACTAACCCTAAAAATCAACACAAATCCTTTTGAATGTTTTTTTATCAATTTACACGCATCCTGAAAATTTTTCAAGGAGTCGTCCATCCTTAAATTGCTTCAAGTCAAGCATACTTAACAATTGAGTTATTCGAGGATAGTTTTCTTTAAAAAAATATGTGCCTTATTGATATAGGTAGTCCTATTAATTATTTTAAATATCCACTATCCACCACTAATTTAGGAGTATTACATTAAAGGATAACTACTCTAACATTATGTCACTAAACATTGTCAATTATAGGTTTTCAAATGCATCCTTACCCTCATAAAATTTACTTTGGGAGAAAATTCAAAATGTAATACAAGGCTTATAATATAATGTGACATAAGGAAGAAGTAGAGATATGGATTATATTGGTTTGGAATCACGACAGCATGGTAAAACACAATTTTATTTTATTTTTCTTTTTTTGATAATATATCATGATGCTTGTCTTACTAGAACAAATTTGGCACAATGGAACAAGGATATAACAAATATATGTGGTATTCAAGTCCCTTGGGGAGGATTTGGATCATTTGTTTGTCATATGTAACTTTGGGCAGAGATGCTAGAAATTATTATTTTAATGGATAGAAATAGATCAACTAAGTATAACATGGTAAGGCCTTCTAGATTATCTAATCTAGAAGGCAAAGAGAAAGAGTGACAGGATGGGAGTTCTTAGGGTAGTGGTAGGTGATTTATTTTATAACATAAGGAGCGCAAGGAACAATTCCATTAAAGGATCTTATATGGAGAACTTATATTTGACTTAGGAATTGTTAGCATAAGAGTTTGTATAGCCATATTTTACTACATTGGGAGTGGTGTGTTTGGTTTTAGCAATTCTTGATTTGTATAGGCAAGATGGACATTTGATGAGTTATATCTAGTTCTTCCATTTTTGGTAATGAAAATATAAATTGATTGTCAAATAATAATAATAATTATTATTATTATATTGTTATTATTATTATTATTATTATTATTATTATTATTATTATTATTATTATTATTATTATTATATATTCGGTCATTTGTTTTACTTTTTATTTTCATATACTTATAGTTTTATTATCAACAACTTATTTATACCTTATTATTAGTCCAAAAGTTAGTTTTATCAATTTCAACTAATTGGAAAAAAATATTTATCATTATTTAAAAAAATGTCATTTACTAATTAAACCCCACTAATATTATCTACATGTCTAAAATTTTCATTAGACATTAAATTATTTTATTTTAGATAAATTATCAAACGCTATTATTACTTAAGCCTCATTTATATAAAAACAGTTTATATACCAAATACTCTTCCATATTATCATTTCATATATTATTACTTCAAATATAATTTATGTTATGTATTATTTTACCCAAATGGTACCTTGCTAATAGAGCAAATAATATATGGATTCAAAATTTTGCAAGTTTTTCTGGCTTGATCCTTGTATCTCTTAAGGCTTCGAGTTATTGGGTCACGCAAGTGATTTCTAAAGACCCTTTGATAACAACATGACGTTTTTCATGAACCTTCTCCTTTAAGGTTATGTTTGGTATGAGGGTAAAGCAGGTGTGAAAAATACAAGAAAAATTATTTCCCTCCTTTTCTATGTTTAGCATGAGAAAAGAAATTTCTGGAGTAAAATTATACTACTGAATTAGGGAAAATTATTTCCCATTTGAACCCACAGGTAATTCTCTTCTCGCTGGATTTCGTGGTATGGCAGTAAACCTGTAGTAGTATTTCGTCCGTGAGCTAGTCAGGTGATTGCAGCAAACTTTTGGATAATTACTTGAGCTAATTGTTTGTCTCATATGTTGGTAATTTCTAACATGACACACATGCTCTTTTGGTATAGAAATTTATTGCTAATAAACTTATCTTTAAAAGCTCTTTTGGCGTAGAAATAACAAGAAAACAAAAGTACTTTCAAATTTTACTTATCTTAAATAGCATGTTTGAAATTATAAATATAATTTTTTTGAAATTTTTATTTTAATCCAAAATATCAGCGGATGTTTTTTTCATTATTTTTTATTTTATATAGACTAATTAAGAGATTTCAATTCTAAATGTATCTTTTTCCTTGTTATTATTCTATAACAAAGAAGAACTTTTAATATTTTAAGTACACTATTTATTAAAATTTAACATAACAATTAATAAATAACATAAAGAAGAAAAAAATAGAATAAAAATAAAAGTTGGGTTTTATGATTATCTTAAGATGTTATTAGATTGAAGTAATTTTTTTATTAGATGAAGTTTATAGAGTTTTATTATGTTTTAATGGTAATTATTATCTTTTTAGCTATTAGATATTTAGTATGTAAATTTATTTTAAAGGTCATTTTTCAAATATTAATGCGATATATCTTAATTATTTTCTTTCATAGACTATTTTTTTTAGTTATTGTAATATATATTATTTTGATTTATAAAAATTAAATTAAAAATGTAATATATTAAATTTTAAGTTTTGTAATAAATAATTGTTTATATCTAAGAAAAAAAATTATTACTAATTTTTCATGCAAATGAAGTAAAATAAAATATTGTTCTAATATAAGTTATTCTTCTCAAACCAAATATAAAGAAAATATTCCCTTAAATAATTTACCCTTATATACCAAACAAGAAAGGTGGATAATTTTTTCCCTTAATTATTTCCTCTTAATCCATTTCCCTCGTCCCAAGCGTAGTCTAAGTTGTATCCATTGACCTATACATTTGGCTAACAACTCGATGGAGTAAGCCCGCATCGATTTCATATCTGAAATTAATAATTTATCATAGCGCAACATATAAGTAACTTCTTTCCTCCCACCCGCAGTCTACTTGCTTAGATAATATTGTGGTCTTTCTCAAATACTACTCCATCAATTTTTAAAATAAAGTCCTTTTGGTAGATTGACGGCAAAGGATTTGCCATTTGATAGAAAAATCATCGCAGACAACGCTTGTCCTATAAGTTTTTCAGTGTGAAAAGATCGTTCTCATAATTTCTGTTCATGCAATACCTCGAAGAGAGCTTGGAGGTGGGCCACATTAAAATCTAATGAGATTCCATATGTCGATGCGATAATTGCTCTTCTCCCAAAAGGCGATTCCCTCGCCCCTAGGGCCCCCGCCAGCCGGCCCGCCGACCATCACGAGGGAGGTAAATCACGGTGACCAAGCAGTCAAGCTCACGACAGGCCAAAAGCCGGGGCGCCCATAAGGAGTCACCCCCACAAACGGGGGGTTGAAACTCCCACACTGCAGCTTGTCCCCCGACGGAATCGAACCTGGGTCACTTCTCCCAAATACCGTGCCTCTTCCACTTGGCTACGCCCGTGCGGGCGATGCGATAATTGCTCTGGTAAGATGGTTGGAGGGGAAAAAAAAGAACTTCTCAGATATGGCACTCAACATTTGGGAAATCGTGTGGGGTTATAAATTTGCCGCCCAAGACGTCTATATATGCACCTTGGTACAGTAGGATTAAGATTGTCTTTAATTCAGAAGAACCTCCTTATATCTTTGCCCTTCTATCAAGATGGGCATTCTAATGGGAATTTCTTGCTACGAATAGAAACAACTGTAAAAAGAAGCAGCATATTATTCCCTTTAGATGGAAACCATTAGGCGAGGATTAGGTAAGGCCTAATACGGATGGTTCAACAAACCATGGATAAACGGCGGGCGGGAGGATGAGAGGTTATTTGAGATTAAGCATGACCAATGGATTGTAGGGTTAGTCAAATATATAGGAAGCACAAATAGCTTCTATGCAGAAATTTGGGCACTTCGAGACAGATTGTGAGTTGCAAAAGTGCTGGGGATTAGAAAAATAATCAGTAAATATGATGCCTTGTCAGCTATTACTTTACTACACTTATGTTCATCATCTCATCTATATGTTGGCATTATTATAGGGTACTTTTGCGGGGCTTTTGGGACATGAAGACACAACATGTAATAAGTCGGGGCTAGTTTTAGAAACTTCATGTTTATGAGTGTGTATGTGTGTGTGTTTGCCCCTCTTTTACCTCTAATATTTTGTAGGAAGATTGTGTTGGAACCTAGTCCCAAGAACTGTTACCATTTTAATATATTCTACGTCTTTTGCCTTACCAAAATAATAACAATAATAAGACCTTGCAGTTTTCATGGTCAAATTTGACCTCTTATTTCTCTCTAAAAGCATAATATATTATGATATAAAAATATAATTATTATATTTATATGAAAATGTATTTTTATAATTTTTATAAATATGTATATTAAAAGATATTAATAGATAATAGTTATTCTTAAAATTTGTAAGGATTTTCTTTTAGAAATGGAGATAGTAGCTTTTATACGATGGTCTATAAATAATTTTAAAAAATTCAAATTAGTGCTTATAAATATAAATTCATCTAAAATGGCTCCATTTTATCTATCATTAACCTACCATTGCAAGTTAATCACGCTCTCTTAATTCAATAGTTTAAGTTAGAATCTCATTTAAATTATAAAATTGTGTTCCATTACCCTAGTTATCTAATTAATTATCAAATTCAAATTAATGAATTAATAATAATAATAATAATAATAATAATAATAATAATAATAATAATAATAATAAGGATGAACTTGCTCCCACGGAATACAACTCAAGTCTGCACGAAAAAAAAAATTTGTTCCCTCCAGGTTCGACCGTCTTGCTCCTTTCTCATCCTTTACAAGTTTGGTGTTTCTTGCGGCCTTCCCCTTGTTCTGAATTATTAGAGCTCTTCCAAAAACAATACAGGAAGTTGAGGTTCTCTTAATATTTTACAGGAAGCAAAGCTGCCTTGTGTTTCTTCCTCGGATTTGTTTCGGTGAAGCGGATGATGGGTTTGTTTTGGGCCTCATCCCATATTTGTTGAAGTTTTGGACTCGGTGGACAGGGATTTCTATCAAGTTGAGAGACAAAAGAAAAAAAGTTTCGACGGGGGCCCAAACTTTTCTCCTGGGCGTTCGTACACACAACACAAGTTCCAAATTCTCAAAGAGGAACCTTCCTCGACTCCCAGTCTCACTGTCTCAGAGCCTCTCACCTGCAATATGTGGTCGCTACTTATTATCAGGTGCTAATCTATAGTCCCAGACTCCAAGCCGAGGTCGCTCTCTCCCTTAGTCAGCTTCCTCGTGCCTGAGTACATGAAAAATGCAAACTGCCTTCAAATTTTTCTTTTTGCGGCGAATTGAGATTGATCCGTAGGCTCAGCCTGCAGACCTCCAGCCCTCGAATGCGAACGAATGACTGAGGCTCCGTTTGGATTGGGATGAATGCAGGTAGGTGTAAACATTAAAAATTAACCTAGGTGAAGGGAATGGAGGTGAATCGGGGTGAATATTTTAAAATTCTGTTTGGATTTTATTAACTTAACCTGAGTGAATCAAGATGAATGTTCTAAAATTTTCGTTTAAATTGAGGTGAATGAAGATTATAATAATAAAATAAATGACATTTATACCCTTATATTAAATAAATAAGTCATATTGAAGGATATTTTGATCCTATTAAGTCAAAAATTTACTTATTATTTCACTTTTATCTCTGTTACCCCCGAAATCGGTGGTTAATAAAAACGAGGTAAATGGAAGTGAAACATTAACCTCGATTCACTCAGATAAAATTATTAACCTGATACCCAAACAGGATGAATAAATTTATTAACCTCCTTCCGCCCCAAAACAAACAGTCCATCAACATTGCCAGATTTATGGGACCGCACCGGTAATTAATAAGACACGGACCTGACCGAACCACGTAAGTGTCGCTGCTACATACATTAAAGATGACCCACCCAACTAAACCCTCCGTCTCTCCCCCCCCCCCCCCCACCCATCAATGCATCAAAAGTCCATTCTCCCGTCGTCTTCAATCGAGTATACTGCTCTGTGCCATTTACTACTTCCCTTTTGCTTTTGTATCGTCGACGCATTGATGTTACTAATAATATATAAGGTTAGGGTGTAGGAGGGCGCGTTTTTTTATGAAATCTTTGATAGGCAGGCCAGGCCTTCACATATAACAACCGTATTACAGGGCTCAAATAAGGTTTGGTGCCTCCTCTTAGCGCTCCTAACACTTTCTCTAATTGCTCGAATATTGGATCCGTAGTCCTCTTTTTGAGGCCGACAATGGGCTATCGTCTTCGACACAGCTTGTCTTTATTGATCTTATGAACGGTAAAGAACCCAGTACTATAAAATTACTGCACTTACAGTTTATTCTATTTTTTACTGCCTTCTTGAGGGGGGGGGAGGGAGTAATGATAGATGGTGCTACGGTTTTATTAACAAAACAAAATCAAACTATAACCGTAGATTTTAGAGGGCTGTCAAACCACACCGTAGTTTCTTAATTATGGTACAAGAACTCCGAGGATTTGTAAAATATGCTACAAAAGAAGGCCTTGGCGCAACAATTTTCAGCTGGTTGCTAGCAAGAAACACGGCTATGGAAATAAAATATGCTACAAAAGAAGGCCTTCGCCCTACAAATGATCAGGCGCTGAAGTCTAAAAATATACAAGACCCTTCCGGTAATCTCGTTCCATCCCCTCCCCCCCCCCCAACAAAACCCCCAGTGTACTTCCACGTTAAAGGGGAGCGACCAGTTTAACCTGGACCATTTAGCATTTCCTTAATATCTTCAACCTACTATATCACCCATTTATTCTGATTCAGGGATCGGCTTCTTCCTTTCCACTTGTCGTCATAACCCTCCATCACCACGTCTTCTTTAATCCTTGCTCCATCTTTCCCTACAAGGATCCCGACCAATTTGCAAGGCTCCGCATCCTCTAGCATCTGAACCACCGATCTCATCGTCGGCCTCACCTCTGGTGACCGTTCCGTGCACAGGATTGCAATCTTTAAAACCTTAATGGCTTCTTCCTTGAGTGGCTCCGGCGTGATACTCGGATCTACCATGCTTAACACGGTCTCCCGATTCTTCAGGTTGCTACACACCCAGGATACTATGTCTTTGCTCTCTCCGAACTCCGGCTCTATCGGCCTCTTTCCCGTCACTAATTCCATCAGTACCACCCCGAAGCTATACACATCGCTCTTCTCACTCACATTGTATGTGTAGCCGTATTCTGCACGATCAACAACAACAAAAAACAAGCAGGAAATGAACATTCACTCACTGCCTAGTCGGGAATATCAATATGAACGTTCAACCATTACCAATTGAATTCGTGTATGATTACCTGGAGCAATGTAACCGTGCGTTCCTGCAATAACGTGAGTGGAGTCCCTACCAGGGCTGAGGGTCGCCTGCACGATCTTTGCCAATCCAAAATCAGCGATCTTAGGCTTCAGCAAGTCATCCAACAAAATGTTGCTGGATTTGATATCCCGATGGATCACCGGTTTTTCGCACCCATGATGAAGATACTCCAATCCCCTTGCAGCCCCAACCGCAATCTCATACCGAGCCTGCCAATCCAAGGTCAGTTTTTTGCAAGAATGCAGGCTCTCCCATAAGCTCCCCTTCGGCATGTACTCGTACACCAGCAAGCTGGAGCCCTCGCTGGTGATACTACAGTACAGCTTCACCACATTGACATGCCTGATAGAACTCAGCGTCCGTACTTCCGAATCAAACTCTTTGGACCTCCGACTCCTCGACAGCATCGGAGTGCTCGATCGCTCTTTCCCATCACCACTCACGGTCAATATATGCTTGACCGCCAGATCTTTACCGTCATTCAGGGTGACTTTGTAGACATTCCCCGATCCCCCTTTGCCTACTAGATTCTCTTGCTTGATTGAGCCAAGGATTTCGTCTTCCGTAAAGCTAACCACGTGGTACGACTTCATATCCCACGAGTAATCGTCTTTTAACGAACGCGACCGGCCTTGGTTCTTTTGACTCCTCCTCGCATATACGTAACAGCCACTTAACAGAACCAACATCACCGACCCCACAACAAGGCAAATCACGAACGTATGGATGTCGTGGGAACTTGACGAAGAACAGGGCTTGAAGTTTTTTAAGCTGTTGGAGCTGCACAGCCCGCTGTTTCCCGCGAAACTGCCGTTGTAAGCCTCAACGGATAAAGATTCTGGTACGGGGCCGCTTAATTTGTTGTATGACAGATCGAGGAGGCTAAGCCTTAGAGATGACAGAGTGCTCGGGATCCGACCGGATAACTGGTTTCTTGATAGATTCAAGGAATTTAATGTAGGTAACGAACCTAGGGACAATGGAATACCCCCAGAGAGTGAATTGTCGGCTAAGTTTAGATCGCTCAAACGAATACAAGAGCCTAACGACTCGGGGACATCGCCAGACATCTTGTTGTTTTCTAGGTGAAGGCTGTTTAAATTCTTGAGCTCGCCAAAACTCTGCGGGATTTCTCCGTTGATCTGATTGTTACTGAAATCAATTGACACTAAAGAGGAAGCTCGAGAGATATCACCCGGTAAGCTCCCTGATATCTTGTTATTCCCGGCTACTAATTTCGCCAGAGCCTTAGCTTTTGCGATATCCTTGGTCACCGGCCCCTCAAGCTGGTTATCAGCCACGTCAATGATTTCCGCATTCGGTAGGCCCCAGATTCCCGCAGGAACGACGCCCGAAAGGTTATTATCACTGACCCGGAACCGAACCAATGTGGAACAATCAGCATAAGTTTCCGGAATTTCACCGGAAAATCTGTTCTCCAGTATCAAGAGCTTTGTCATCGTGCCTCGTTTGCACATATCCGGTGGAATCGGACCCGTTAGGTAATTGGTTGATACATCAATGAAATTAAACTCCGCCCACGAACCCAGTTTCTGAGGGAGAGGGCCGGTTAGGTTATTGCTGTATAGGGACAGATTCACTAAACCCTTGAACTCCCCGAATTCTGCAGGGACTTCGCCGGATAAGCTATTTTCAAATAATTGAAGCCAAACAATCCGAGTCAACGTCTTCAGTGGAGACAAGTCTCCTTCAAGATGGTTTCTTGAAGCATCAAACCTCTCAAGGTTGGTCAGATTTCCAATCCCCGCCGGAAGTGTCCCGGTCAACGAGTTATCATAAAGCTCCAGCTGCCACAACTTATTGAGCTTCGAAATTTCTGATGGAATTTTCCCGGTCAAATAATTGTCAGCAAGCTCAAGATTGATCAACTCTGAGAGGTTCCCAATTCCGGGCGGGATTGAGCCAGAAATGCTGCAATTTGACATATACAGCGAGGTCAATTTCTTGAGGCTGAGAATTTCGGTTGGGAATGGGGTTCGATCAAACGAGTTATCACCAACACTTAGGTATAGAAGACCGGTCATGCTGTTAAGAGAATTCCATGGAAACTTGCCAGAAAATCCACTCATGTTCAAGTATAAATACTTTAAATGGATCAGAGACGAGATTTCGGGTACCGAGCCTTCGAAATAATTATTGCCCAGATCGAGATACTCGAGGCCGTCACATTCGTTTAAACTCTCTGTCAGGTTTCCAGTGAGGGAATTGAACCCGAGAGAGAGCCTTTGGAGGGAAGGAAGTTGGCATATTGAATCAAGGGGCAGAGTACCAGATAAATTTTGCTTCGAGAGCTCGATTTCGGTGACAGAACCGTCGGAATTGCAGGCGATTCCGGTGAAGTTGCAGGGAGAACTGGTGTCCACCCATGTTGAGAAGAGGTTGGGATTAGACTCGTGGAGGGATGATTTGAGGTTGAGAAGGGACTGCAGTTCATCGGATATAGCCGGACAGAAGTGGGATATGAGGAGGAAACAGAGTAACGATAGGGAGGAGTACGGAAATTTTGCCGCCGGCATTGTTGGCGGTTGTAGAGAAGCGGGGGAGAGGGAAGTTCCGATGGGCCAATGGTAGTAGATGATTGTAGGAGGATATGGAAGGAAAGTATTGACGCATATGGGCATTTTAACAAACAAGGAATGGTGGGGGCGACCGCTGAAAGAGTGTGTTCTTAGTAAGGTCAAGGTGCCTCTGTCAATTATTTTATTTTTTTTATCAACAAAGAAACATACGGTGATTTACCCAAAAAGAGAGAGAGAGGATGAATATATTATTTTTATTATGTATTTCTATTGCCGTAGTTAGAATGAGAAAACATTTGTTTCTTTACTGAGAGAATAAGAAAGAAGAAATTACGAAAAGGTATCAGTTTAGTATTATATGCTTAAATAAATGCGTAGACCATAATGATGATGTTTTTGATTTTTCTAATGATGAAATTGATGGCGGGTATGGAAGGTGTTTAGTCATGAGGCCATAACCTCATTTTGACTAACTCTATCATGAGATAATTTTTCTATAATTGATTTTGCGTCTTTTTTCAACTTAGCTTATAGCATACAAATGAGGAAAAAAAGACGTTCTTTTATGGTCTATGAACAAAATAATTGCAATTAATTATAAATTATTAAGTAGTAACAGCCTGTGTTGTATAGAAATAGGGATGATAAAAAAAATTAAAATAAAAATAAATATAAAAATATTATTTTAAAAAAACGAGTACGTAATAAAATAGTGAAAAAATTATATAGAAAAAAGAAAGAGATACACACTCATATAAATATTATTTATATTTTTAAAAAATAGATTAAATTTATTAAAATTAAGAAAAAAAATATTAAAAAATTCTAAAATTTACTATCTATTTTAATTGATTTAAATTATTAATAAAAAATTTTAAAAATAAATAAATAAAAATAATCGAACACTTTCAATATCTATTTCGATACAAAGAAAATTTTGGAACAAAAAATCGTGAGGAGATATTTTTTAAATAAAAAACTGTGATGAGACATTTTAAAAACAAAAAAGGTCACCCAATCCACAAGCGAGTGTTTCATGGATAATTAAAATTCAATCTCCGTTAAAGAAATAAATATTTAATAAATAAATAAATAATCTATATATATATATATATATATATATATATTTGATTTGGCGTAATAAATCTTCAACTAGTATTTGAAGTTTATAAATGGGATATTGTAGCAATTACTTCATCATGTATATATTTCTCTAACGACGGCGTCTGATGCTGGTCATCTTGTTCCTTGAGGGTATAACCTCAGCCATGTGATATGCGACCAAATAACATTTTCAATAAGAGAGAGTACCAGGAGTCAGTAGCCCCATCAATTATTGGGCTGTACTATAAAATTTGTTCTGAATATAAAGTGACCAGGACACACAGTTGAAGTTGGATACACACAACTGTGTTGGATACACACAGTTGAAGTTGGACGGCAATGTGGAAACGGGCACCGAGGTAAGAAGTTTCTACGGGGACACACAGTCCCGGGACAGGGACAGACCGGGGTAGAAAATGAAAACGAAGATAAATAAAAAAAATGTTATTTTTTAAAAACTTTAAAATTGAATACGAAAGAAAATGATAAAAATATTATTTAGATATGTACATTTTTAAAATATATATATATTAAATCTACTAAAATTTAAATTATTATCTATATTAATTAATTTAAATTATTAATAATTTAAAAAAAATTAATTAAATATTTTCGTTGTCAATTTCGATACTAAAATATTTTTAAAATAGAAAATGTTTTCCGACGTTTCGGTACCGGGTATCTGTAGTCTTCCCTTCTGTACATAGATAAAATCGCCTTTTATATTAATACAAACATTCTGTCACATCTGGATCTCGGTGCCAGTTAATCGTGTCACCCGCAAGGAGATTGACTAACTAACGAAAAGAAGTTTCTCATTTAAAATTTTTATTTAGAGCGACTTATCTGTCTAAAAAAATTTAAAATAAATAATTACTTTTAAATAACTAAATAAGATTTTAAATCTTGGGTCAAGTCATTTCAGCCGGATATTGATATATCATAATCTTTTTTTTTAATGGATACAAGATAAAAATATAAAAAAATTATTTTCGTATATTTTATAAAATTTATTTAGAATTAAATATTATTCTTATAAATAAATATCTATTTTAGATTTTGATTTATTTAAAATAAATATTTTATTAAAAGTATTTTAATTATTTTTAAATATTTTTATAAAAAATATTTAAAAAAAATCCACCCTAATAATTCCATATCAAAAAAATCGGTCGAATCTTTATTTTGTCTTCTGTCTGTGTGTGGTTCGGATGAGGGATGACGGGATGAGGCCGAGTGAGTGAGGTAGGAACCGGGAACGGGAGCCCGCCAGGGTTGACTGACCTGTTCAGTCCAACGAGACAGAGCACGGCATGAAGCAAACCACGTACGTTCCTTTCAACCTGCTGTTCCACTGAGAATATCGTGAGTTGGAACAAATATTAGAATATACAGGTAATGCGTATATGTATAATTCAAAACAGTACCTTTCGTCTGCGAACACGTATTTAATTTTAAAGACATCCCCCATTATTTCAGAACCAGTATGTATCCACTACAATAACAATGCATTCATTGGAACCCACCTTTCTGCACCGAAAATTAATTTGATGAAAACACCTTCCAAATCTTCTTGTGTGACCCATCAATCGTGAAAATTACGGGATTGAAGGTCAACACTGGATCGAGTTGCTCGTTCGTCACTCTTTCATTAATTAAATAAAAATAAAAAATAAAAACGGGGCGGAGAGCGACGGCCAAATGTTGTGGTTTTACCGTTTTAATGTAGCAAGGTTTTGTCAAAATAAAATTCACATGTGTTATGTACTAATCATTTACGGTACCCGAGGCTCTAGTATTTAAATTTTCACTTCCCTGGGTGTTTCAGTTTATTCTACTTATTGGAGAACATTTATTGTAAAATGTGATTAAACATGGAGATAGTTTTGAAATTTTCTAACAATAAAAAAAAAATTAATAAGATTGACCAAATCTTTCGAACAATGCTCAAGTGTCTCTTAGATTATTGGTAAATTATTAATTTTTTGTTTCACGTGCAGAGTGCCCAAAGAAGTTCACAAACTTGAAGTTAGGACCGCATAAAAAAAAATTCAAAACCATAAAAAAGAAGAGTATATTGTGAGCGGACAAAAAATGACTCTATAATATATGAGCCTTTATGCTAAGTTCAAAGCTTTACGTGGACTTTTAATTAGTATATGTTAACTAACAAATTGCTTTATTTTGTATTTGAAAGGTTGTGGTTGTATATTTTGAAGATAAATTTTAAATTTTAAGTTATTTTAAAATATAATATATTATTTTTTTTTAAAACTGCTTTCTTGTAAGATATAACATATTATTCATTTTAGATTAAAAAATTTGTTCTATTAATTCATACATTCTTTTAATGAATTAAAAAAAATATTATTAAAATTACAGTTAAATTTTTTATTAAAAAATAATAAAATAATTAATATATATAGAATTAAAAAAATAAGAGTAAAATTTAAAAGTATACTTTTATTTTTTTAAATAATTTTATTTTTAATATAAAAATTTAATAATATAATCATTTTTTCATACAAATAGATTATTATGTAAAGATATAATTATTATATATATATATATATATAATTTTTTTATTAATATATATATATATATAGAAACATATAACAACTACGGATTGACGGAAGAAGTATATGAAGTATTTTTTTGTATTGTAACAAAGTTCCTCGGAAACCTCCAATTTAGGATTGTTCATGGTTTAAATATCTAATATTTTAGATATTTAATTTTTAAATATTTAAAATTTCGGATATCAAAAAGATCTGATAAATTTTAAATATCTAAACTTATTTATATATAATTATATATAAAATAAAAATTAGAAAAAAAAAATTATTTATATATTATTTTTAATATTTTTTCTGATCGAATATTATTTATATTTGTCGGATCATATATATAATTTATTTAAATTTTCGTTGATAGAATTAGATATTTAATTTGAAAAAAATTAAAATTGATAATTTATTTTTTAGATTAAATTACTTCAAATATTAAAATGGATAAGTAGGTACAGATAAAACTAGAGCTAGCAAAAGTTGATCCGACCCCACCCGAGCGAAACCCGACCCGATAAGACCCAAAAAATTTAGCAACCCGACCGGACATTTACCCGATCCGACCCGACATTGACCCAACCAGACATAAAAATCTATTATAATAATAATAAATTACACATATTTTATTATTCATTTAAGGCTTTTAAAAATATAGTATTTTATAAATTGTACTTATTTTTCATACTTTTACCCTATATATTCTATACAATATCATTTAAAATTAAAAAAAATCTCATAACTCTAACTTTTGATGAGTATTTTAAAAAAAAAAACATATATTATATTAATTTACACAGAATATAAAGATTATAAGTTTATAACAAACAGAAAATCAAACTCAGACTCTGAAAATGTAATTATAATGGTTACTGGTTATCTAATAAAATTGTAATTACAATTGTTACCAAATGAAAATTACTAACTCTTAATACCATCTTGCTATAAATCTGGTCTCACTACAAGATATATACTTAAATAGGGCAATATTATTTACCCTATTAGATAAAAAAATTGCCCTATTAGTCTAATAGGGGGAAAAAGCATTGCCCTAATATTGCCCTATTATTTGTGCCCTATTAGTGTTATAAGGGTAAAATTTTTAATTGCCCTATTTGTTTCCATTCTAATGGGGCAATTGTAATTGCCCTATTTGATTGTTGTCAATGGGGGCAATATTATCACCCTATTTGAATTAAATCTATTAGGGGAACTTTTAAAATATTGCCCTATTTAAGTTAAAGCTATTAGGAAAACTTTTAAAATATTGCCCTATTTGAGTTACCTATTAGGACAAAATTATTGCCCTATTTAGCTTACCTATTAAGGCGAAAATATTGCCCTATTTAAGTTACCTATTAGGGCGAAAATATTGTCCTATTTGAGTTAGTTGTTAGGGCAAAAATATTGCCCTATTTAATTCCTTAAACAATTTTCATATTTTATTCTAATAATTTATATACATATTATAAACTAGAGTAATAAAGTTTCACATAATCAATTTGACATGAAAAAAAAAAGATTATATATTGAACATTAAAAAATAGATATAATACAATAAACAATAATGTATATGTATCAACGATTTTCATATAATAATATCCAATCAAATATAGCCAAACTACAAATGTTGACTATGGAATAATAACAAAATAAAATAATTTGGCAAATTCCTTGTTTATGATACTAGTTTCACATCCTAAAAGAAAACGAGTTGCAACTAATCCACATTGATCAAAGTATGCACAATCCTATAGCAACTTCATAAGTTCCGGCTTTTACTTCGGCATAACCTTTGTCTTTCGCTTGAATGTTGTCCTACAAAAAAAAGCAAAAACAATAGGAAAGTAATCAACTAATTATGAGAAATAAATCATCACTCTACACGAAGAAAAGATTTTGAGAGACTTGGTTAAGTAAAGAATCATAATAATAAACTTGTTTAATATATATAAGCATATAAACAATTTTATATATGGTAGAAAATGTCGAGCGAACAATATCGACAAAAATGCGATTAGGACAGGTGCTCAATTTTGGATACAACTTCACTTAGCAATTTGGTCAGGCGGGGGGGGGGGGTTTGTACCTGATAGGTGTTTGGTATCAGCAGCTTCACAGAGGCCTAACAGTTTCTGCATTTAAATATAATTAGTTAGAATGCAAAACTGCATAAAATGAGAAACGATCTATGTTAGACAATCACCTTCAGGCTCTCATAACAAGTTTCCAGGTCATCATTTACCAAGATATGATCGAAGAGACCGGGTGTTCTTCCTTGTTCAAGCTCTCCCCGAGCATTGCGAAGGCATTTCTAGATCTGCTCCTCTGTCTCGGTGCCTCTGCACACAAGTTGAAGAGCAACCTGTGAAGCCACACACACACACAAACAAAACAAAAAAAAAAACAAAAAAAAAAAACACACACACACAAGTCTTGGGCCCTGGGGACAACTCAAAAGCCTGCTCCGCCACATGAATAGCAACTCAAAAGCCTGCACACAAGGTTTCCCGGCATAGCCAATAACCCCCTTACTCCAAGCTACCACATCTGTTCCTATCTTTTTCCTTTGCTGTCTAACCAATTTGGTGTCCACCTATCAAATAAGGTTTCAGCCAAGGTTAGACAATGAAAATTGAGGGTGCAATAAAATTTCAACTTGAGCAAATGTAGTCGACAAAATTCACATCCTGCCAAAGACAAACACCCCCACACCCCAAAGAGAAAAAACAGCTTATACTGCTTTGATGACTGAGAATACCAACCTCTAGGAACCAAAGGCAGTCATTTGGGGTCGAGTCATTTTTCACAATTAATATCCGATCTTGGTCTATAAGCATGGCATGATAATCTCTGCTTGGAGTGGGTTTCAAACCCAAAATTGTTGGATTTTCCCTATAGCCAAACAGTTACTCAAGCTCCAACCAAAATATGACCTGTAAACACCGCATTGTCGTTTCAACATACTTACTCATGGCATTCTTTGTAAACGTAATTACAACATACTCATGGCATCCTTTTGAAATAATGCACAAGTCTCATGCCCACCCTGTGGAAGCCGACAACACCGGTATCACTTATTATACATGCATACACGATCCAAACGACTAATGCAAGTTGCAGGACAAGAGAATGTCATTTGGTAACAACTACAAAGGAAACACTGGACGATCTTTAGCCAACAGTGAAGCCTAAAATAAAGAAGAAACAGACATAATAAACTGAGAACGTGCTGTTCATTTGGTTGGGATCATAAACCAACCTATTACTAACCAAATAGAGAAAAATCAATCACAGCAAATACAAGAAAAATAAATTAATATTAACAACAGAAACGAATTAATAACAGAACACTGACACGTTTAATGCGGCAAACATCCAATTAGCATGATCATCAAATAGGTAACTCAAACCACCTTAATTCGGGAAAGTGAACTCCTGAAATTTAAATAAATAAAAACTTGTATATACATATTCGTATATACAAGTTATACAACAGAGAAAACAGATAAACCATAACGAAGATACAGATATTAAAGTTATATAAACAGAGCAAAATCAAGGAATTATAAGATCGAGCTAACTAATTACATGAAACTATTAAATTGAAACCAACAATTCTAGAACCTATTAACAATTTTGATAGGCTTAGAAATTGAATCAGTCTGGAGCGCTAACCCTTCCTCCGCCGACCAAAAAACAATTCGGAATTGAGGATTGAAGTTATGGAGATACAAATGGGGAAGAAGAATGGGGGAGGATCAGAAGAGAAACAGAGTGAAAGGTTGTAGAGGAAGAACGAGTGGCTGAGACGGTGTTTTTAGCTACGAATGATGGGTTCGGTAAGGTACTCACCTGAGATGGAGAATGGATCGTGCGGTTGCTTGCTGTTGTCCTCAGCCGTGCGGTCTTGCTGCCGTGTGTCGCTGGTTTTTGTAGCTCATCGTGGTGGCGACGGCCAGCAGCCGGTGGTGTGGGGATGATTGGTGCGTCATCGGCTTGGGTCGAAGGGCAAAGGCAGGGAAAGGAGGTCGGGCTTAAGGGCGTTCAAAAATCAGAATTATAAGATCAGAACAACAGAGAAAGAACGGGAGAGAGATAAATAGAGAAAGAACGGGAGAGAGATAAAATGGGGAAATGGGGACGGAAGATAGTTTTTTTTTGAAAAAAAAAAACTAAAAAAAGTGGTAAAAGATATTTTAATTAAGATAATATTAATCATAATTTATATTAAATAATTAATAATTAATAATAAAATATCTAATAAATATAATAATTGTGAATAAATGTGAAAAATAATTAATAATGAGAAATAAAATATAAATATGAATAAGATTGATATTAATCATAATTACCAATAATTAGTAATAATATTTTTTAATATTAAAAAATAATAATAATATTCAAAAATAATTATTCTTAGTAATAATAAAGACAAATATTATTTAACTCCGTGTTAGATAGAATCAAATAGGGGTATTTTAATATATTGCCCTACTAGATAGTATCAAATGGGGGGAAAAAATTCACTGCCCTATTTTATAAGAATAAATGGAGGGATTTTAGTATTGCACTATTTATTATAATCAAATAGGAGAATTTTTATTTATTGCCCTATTAGATTGGATTAAATAGGGGATATTTTATATTGCCCCATTTGTTAGAATCAATTAGGGAAAATTTAAATTGCCCTATTTGATTATCTATAATAGGGCAATTTTATAATTACCCTATTTAATATTCTAAAATTGCCCTATTTGACTATATTTCTTGTAGTGTCTATTTTATAACATATTGTATACTCAATTTATTAAAAACTATTAAGAAATTATCTAACTTAACATAATTAAGGTTTTTAAGCCCAAACTATAAATCCGGTCAAATCTTATTCAAATATTTAAATTGACGGTTCAAAATTGAAATTAGACATATTCTAAAATATATTGTATACTCAATTTATTAAAAACTATTAAGAAATTATCCAATTAATTAAAAACTCAAATGATGTGGTTTTAATGTAGCAAGGTTTTGTCAAAATAAAAATCACGAGTGTTTTGTACTGATCATATACGGTACCCGAGGCTTTAGTATTTAAATTTTGCACTTTCCTGGGTGTTTCAATTCGTTCTATTTATTAAAAAATATTTATCGTAAACTGTGATTAAACATGGAGATAGTATTGAAATTTTCCAACAATAAAAAAATAAAAAAAAAAGATTGACCAAATCAGTTAAACTTAAAATAATTTATCTTTCGAACAATGCTCAAGTGTCTCTTAGATTATTGGTAAATTATTAATTTTTTGTTTCACGTGCAGAGTGCCTAAAGAAGTTCACAAACTTGAAGTTAGGACCGCATAAAAAAAAAATTTCAAAACCATAAAAAAGAAGAGTATATTGTGAGCGGACAAAAAATGACTCTATAATATATGAGCCTTTATGCTAAGTTCAAAGCTTTACGTGGACTTTTAATTAGTATATGTTAACTAACAAATTACTTTATTTTGTTTTTAAAAGGTCGTGGTTGTGTATTTTAAAGATAAATTTTTATTTTTAATTTATTTTAAAATATAATATATTTTTTTTAAATTACTTTGTTTTAAAATATAATATATTGTTTGTTCTATATTAAAAAATTTATTCTATTAATTCATACATTCTTTTAATGAATTAACAAAAATATTATTAAAATTACACTTAATTTTTTTATTAAAAATAATAAAAATATTTAGTATATATAGAATGAAAAAAAGTAAGACTAAAATTTAAAAGTATACTTTAATTTTTATAAATAATTTTATTTTTAATATATAAATTTAATAATATAATTAATTTTTTCATACTGAAGGATTATTATATAAAGATATAATTAGTATGTATGTATGTATGTATGTATATAATATTTTTTATTAATATATATATATATATATATATATATATTGAAAGATAATAACTATGGACGGGCAGAAGAAATATTTGAAGTATTTTTTATTGAAACAAAGTCCCTCGAAAACCTCCCATTTAGAATTATTCATGGTTTAAATATCTAATATTTTAGATATTTAATTATCAGATATCTAAAAATAATATTTGATATTTGATTTGAAACTTTAGATATTCAAAAGATCAGATATGTAAATTTTCGGATTAAAAATCAAATATAACCGATATTATCTGAATAAAATTTTAAATATAAATAACCCATCAAATTATAAATATATTTGATATTATCCAATCTGCTAAGCAAATATCCGATCCAATCAGCAAATATGCTACTTACTTAATAAATATCCGATGTTAAAGCTAAAATTAAAGCTTACATCACAAGACTTAATTGGATTCCATCAAATCTAAAAAGAGATTATATTAAAAATATAATTTTAACTAAATTAAATTTTAGTCCAAATATTAAATTAATTAAATAAAAATTATATAAAACACACACATCTAAATTTTTTATATATAATTATATATAAAATAAAAAATAGAAAAAATATATAAATATTTTTTAAATTAAATATTATTTATATTTATCGGATCAGATATTTAATTTATTTAATTTTTTAATTAGATATTTAATTTTTTTTAAAAACTAAAATTAATAAAAAAAAATTAATTAAATTACTTTAAATATTAAATTGCATAAGTGGATATGGATGAAGCCAACAAGCTATACTCCCACTAGTTCCTCCTTTCCCTGGTTGATTAGACCAAACTTAATAAATCACACTCGGCGGTCTAAGATGTAGCAACTTTGAATTTCGATCAAAAAGCGAGCCAAAGCCAAAAGAATCTATAGGGTACTATAACAGAAAAGGCAGTCTATCGTAGCCCTCTCTTAATTAGTTTTGCATAAATAAATAAATAATTAAGAACAATGCGTGACCTCATTGGACGGTCGAATCACAGGAGAAGGTTGATTTATGTACTCTTCGTTCAATCATTTCATGCCTCGGATCTTTTTTCTTTCTCTCTTTTTAAACCCGAGGCGGTCCCCACGGGGAGTGGAGCGGTGGAGTCAGGAGTGTTGCCTGCCCAGCGCCCTCGCCCCACGTGAACGAAGTCGACGTTCGTTTGAATGAAGTTGAGTTCCCTTCCTCCTCTTGGTTCATTCAGTGGAGCGAGCTCCTGTTCCTGGTTTTGTCATTTCGTGGTCTTCGACGCGTTCGTGCACGGCAACTTTCTCAATTGGTATCGTTGTGCTCCACTCAAATAATAAATAAATAAAAATAAAAACATAAAAAGTTGATCGACGTGGTTAATGTTTTTCACTTTAATGTAAGTCTTCGCAAGACTTGAAAATGGATGCTGCTCTTTCACAGGCCTGCCCGTGAATGATGCTTAAGCTCGATCGATACTCCTGATGTAGTAAAATACTCGTATATGAAAGTGAGTATTAAAAAAAAAAAAAAAAAAAAGGTAAAGCCGTTCTGCCACGTAGACCTCATACTTTATTAATGTGCATGGCAAATCAATGCACGGGAGATGACGGCAATATATGAACACTAGGTTTGGACAGAAGAAACTAAGGGATAATGTGATCGAGCCAACACTTTATACCGATCTATCAACATTGGGGTCATAATAATTCATAGCTAAAACGGTTCGGAAGCAGATCTACAGGGTGTCGGCACTTTGTTTCGAAAAATATTACCAACCTAAATTTTAAATTTTAAATTTAAATTCAAATTCAATTTTTTTTATATATAAATATTAGTACACTAATTTTAAATTTTATTAATAACTAAGTAATACAAACTAATAATAATATAAAATTATTAAAAAAATTGTGATAAGAAAAAGACTAAGTCTTTTATTTTATTGTATTAACTATAATAATGATAATTATAATACAAAATGATATTCATATTAAATTTATTGTACTTTTTATGCCATAAATTTTGTATAGCATACTATTATTAGTTTATATTACTTAATTATTAATCAATTAATCTTTAACTTAAATTTAAATTTTAGATACATAGCATTCCTGATTTGTTTCTTTCTCACCATTCACCAACGGTGAGATGGTATGTAAATGTAACCCATTACGTAGGGAACCTATTATTGAAAGACATACTGTAAGGGGGAGAAATAAAAGCGGTCTGCTGTAATCAGGGAAATGCACGCAAAGTGCAGGGACAGGTGGGAAAGTTCTTTGTATCTGGTAAAATACAGTAGCCATCTGGAAGCGATGGATTTCTAGAAGCGTATAATGTAATACCAGATGAGACAAACTGTGGTTGTTTGTTATTCTTGTTCACCATCACGTTCTAAGATTCCCGAATTGCCTTTTTTTGATAGACACAAAAAAGTCGTAACTAGTACAGAAGTGTGCGAATTTAGAGAAAGATTAGATTTTTGTACCGGCTGAATGATTGTACATATTAAAACTATAATTCGGCCTAAGTCAGATCATAGTAATAATAATGACACTAGGATTTTGAAATATCTTCTTTTTTTTTTCCCTTTCTAACCGTCCGATTGGAAATCCAAAATATAACACACTAATTTCCACTACTTTCCTCTCAATTCTTAAACAATTCAAATCAATAACTTGATCTAATATTGATTGACATTCTTAATCATAACAACTCCGCTCCATCGACTCTCCAAACTATCAAATGCATAGCAAAGCTAACAAATATGCTTGGCAGTCGAGAGTATAAGTAGACAAAGAAAAAGAGTGAGATATATTTATTAGATCATACTCTTTAAGGTTTATATTCAATAAAAAGATCATTGATCATAATTTGCTTTAGAAATAAATATCGAATTTAGAGCTATATATAGTGTAATCCTAAATATTAAAATCATTACAAATTTAATGACATTTTTTTCTTCCTTATGTAATTTTTTTTTGTGAGTTATACTTTTTTACATCTCGTAATTTATATTATACAATTATTTTATATTTGACATAAGAAAATATCTAATTTTGCTAAATTGGAATTCACCGTACTAAACATAACTGGAATAAATTATTTATCATGGCGTATAAACTCATATAGCTAGTCATTGCCTAAGTCACCCGATAAAAGATGGCACAAATGAATCCCTACATGATCAAACCTAGGCAATAATCATGTTACACCACCGCTTGCGTAGGAGCCTCAATAATCAACATTTCCAATGGAATTATGGTTAAAAGTCTTAAAGATCATTTTGATCATCTAAAAATAGTTATCCTCTATCCTGCTAGATATGAATGGATGCATTTGAGGTTGTATAGCTATAAAATTATAATACTTCATTTTTAGAAACCTTAATTATAGTTAATAATTACGTGTGATTAGTTATAATTATTATTTAGAAGGTTTAGTATAAAACATGCTATTATTATTCATATTATTACGATGGTTTAGATACAAAAAAATTCAGGTTAAAAAGTTGACAGAAATTGAACTATTAATTTTAGTCTTAGTTTATACCCATAAATCTTAGCCTAATTATTTTATTAATAATCTCGACCCGTAACCCAAAATAAATCACTAAAGTTTATTTCCAATTATTTTATATTTTTCCGTTCTATTAAACCCATCCTAATTATAGTCAAAAACTATTTATCGTACTCAAATTGATATATTTCTTCTACCAAGTCGGTTTTAAGTTGGTGGACAAAAGTACGATTGGTAACTTGAGTAACTCTTTGAACGTATGAATTTATGCCCGCTATCGGACCATGATTAATCGTAGGAGATAGAATATTATTATCATTATAGTCAAAAATATCTGGAGAAAAATCATCTAAATATATATCTCTTTCATTCTCAATAATCATGTTGTATAATATGATGCATGCACACAATATCTACTTCATTGTCGCCATGTTCCAAAAGCATGATGGACTGTGAACAATTGCAAAAAGCCCTTGTAGCACTCCAAATGCACGCTTAACATCTTTTCTAGTAGATTCCTGACGCTCTACGAATAACTTTCTCTTTGGTCCTTGACGAAGCGGTATGGTTTTGATAAATATTAGCCAGTCTGGATATATGTCATCTGTTAGATAATATCCAAGATGATATTCTATGTCGTTGACCATATAATGAGTCTCTGGTGCCTGTCCTTCATAAATGTTATTGAATACTAGTGAGCGAACGAGAATATTAAGATCATTATTTGATCCAGAATATCCAAAAAATGCATGTCATATCCAAAAATCTTCAAGTGTGATGGCTTCTAGGATGATTGTAAGGATACCATGGTCACCACGACAGAACTGACATTTCCATGCAACGTGACAATTTTTCCACACCCAATGCATGCAATCGATACTTCTGATCATAGCTAGAAAGCCACATCTTTTACCCATTTTAAGTAAATGTTGAACATCATCGGCATTAGGTCTTCTTAAATATTGGGAAGTAAATAATTCATTTATAACCCGAATGAAATACCTTAGGCATTCAAGAGTTGTTGATTCTCCAATGCGCACATATTCGTCTACGCAATCAACTGGTATTCTATATGCTAACATTTGTATCACTACATTATATTTTTGTAATTGAAAAAGTCCATTTCTACCAATTGCATTATACCTTATTTGAAAATATGGATAATAATCAGTAACAACTTCGACAACCCTAAGGAATAAGGATCTTCTTATTTTAAATCTATGAGAAATCTGAGTTGAATTGTATGTTGGATTGTTGGAGAAATAATCCTTATATAATCTTTGATGGCCTTCTTCATGATCTCGATCAATAAAGATTCATTATTTTCTTCTATTTCGGTTGAGCCTCTCAATTTCAATAATAGCATCTTCAATAGTTGTATCCATTGCTTCAACAAGTAATATATCATCAAAAGTTGTAGACTCATCATAAGATGTATCAGATGATATTCTTGATTGAGAATTTTTTATTTTTATTTGAAGGAGATGTGAAGGAGGTAAGTTGTGAATGTATATGCAAGAGAGCTCTATATTTATAGATACATGTAAGGGAATCCACTGGTACATTATCACATGGGTTTTGGTGATAAGGTGAGGTGACAATACAATGACTGATATATGTAAGGGAGTTCAATGGTACATTATCACATGAGCTTCGGTGATACGGTGAGGTAACAATACAATGATTGATATATGTAAGGAAATCCAACGATATATTATCATATGGACTTCAGTGGTACGGTGATGTGACAATACGATGACTAATATATGTAAGGACATCCAACAGTATATTATCACATGGGCTTCGGTGGTATGGTGAGGTGACAATATAATGACTAATAAAAGTAAGAGATTCCAATAGTACATTATCACATGGGCTTTGGTGGTACGGTGAGGTGATAGTACAATAATTGATATATGTAAAAGAATCCAACGGTACATTATCACATTGGCTTTGGTGCAATTTTTTCCTTATAAATTCATAACATCAACCAATCTTGAATCATTCAAAATTAATTTGTAAGAAACAAAAATTGATCAATGTCTTCATCTTTAATTTCTTCAAATGTCACTCCATCTAATATGCAACAATTCATACATTGTCATTGTTCCAATGGGGTTATCAAGCTAAGAGTTTCACGTAATGAAAGTAACACTAGTCGTTTATACTACAAGTGTTGGACGTGCAATTATTTTACATAGGATCCGCTGACACCTCCAATATCACCTCCAAACTACATAGTGTAACCCAGATTGCTCAATATCGGTGAAGATATCTTACAATTGATTCACAATTTGAAGGACTATGTATTTAAACTCAAACAAAAAGTGAATTAATTGAAGAAAATTACTGCGTGGGGAATTAGGATAGGTATTGTTGTATTTTTTTTAATTGTCGTCATTTTAGCACAAATGTAATCAATGCAAAGCATTCAATAGTTTTAAAAATTAGAGTCGCTTTAATATAAAAAAAATATACAATATATAAGGTACTACCATTCATAGATAAGGATAAATATTACAATATTTAAAAAAGTACAATAAAAGTACAAAAACATAAGGTACACATCTATTAAACATTACATTAAAATAGTAGAGTTAAGGGTTCTCTGTCATTCTTCTTTTAGCTACATCATACAAGATCTAATGATCTACTTTCTCTTTCTCAGTCATTTGATATGTCATGACAAATTATAGCCATGTCTAATTCTTTTTCCTTCAATCGCCTTCTTTCAACCCTATTACTCTGCCTATCTTCTGCCATTTTCTATAAAATCGCATCCCACTGTTTAGCAATTTCCAACAGCCCATTGATATTTCAACCTTCGTCATGTCTACTTTCTTTTGCCTTTCCCCTTGCTTTCCGCTTTGCTGCCTTTTTCCCTATAGGTCACTCCAACGAAAATTCGATCTCTGTAGTATCAGGGGTAGATGAATCATTGTATGCACCTGAAGTTGAAACCTTTAAACGCTTTGATATAGAAGCTTGCTCAGTTATAACCTGATTGATTACCATCCACTTTAGATGGTTCTTTATAAGTTTCAATACATGTTCACTATTTAACAAACTATTATACCTTATTCTATATTTTTTGTGGACATCTCTAATTTCATCTATTTCGCTAACTCCACTTTGATTATGTTAAAAAATATGACTATAACAACCAATAGATCAATTAAAATATTTATTGCCATAAGAAGATATATTCATTACCGTCTTCATAGTTCTCTCTAGTCCTCCGCAGCAAATATTCTTTAAAGTATGCCATAATTTTTTTCCAGAAATCCTTACATTTTTGCCCATTCCCCTGAACCGAATCCTCTAAAAAGTATATTCATCCACTAAAAAGAATTTCTTCTTCTTTATTCGTCCATTTACTATAGGTTCGACTTCCAAGCTCGTTGGAAGATTCAACCCAAGCCTCATTTTTGAAAAAATTTTGAGTGGAAAATTATGAAAATTCATAATCCTCAAGAGATGCGACTAATAGAAAATTAAAATAGTGTTGTGGGAAATTTTGAATATTTGGAACATTACAATCAAATGGAACAGTGGTATTTTGAGGTTGAAATAATTGAAAATTGGCATCATTTTGATAATATTTCATACTTGAAAAATCAAAATTTCATGGATATTGTAAATTTTGAACATTTGGAGAATTTATATTTTGATAATATTTATGAATTTTGGATATTTTGGTTTGAAATTTCTCTTAAATTTGAATTATTTGGATTATCCAAAAAAAATTAAATTTAGTAGGATCCATTTTTAAAAATTAAACATAAGTAGAGAAATTAATAAAATAAATATAACTAGAGAAATTAATAAAATAAATATAACTATAGAAATTTATAAAATAAATATAAGTATAGAAATTAATAAAATAAAAGTAAGTAGATACACTAATAAAATAAATATAAATAGAGAAATTAATAAAATCAATATAACTAGAAAAAATAATCAAATAAATATAACTTGAGAAATATTGAAGATAAGCGAATAAAATAAATATAAGTAGGGAAATTAATAATTAATAAAAATATATATAACAAGAGAAAATTATAAAATAAAAATATAACTAGAGAAATTAATAAAATAAATATAAGTATAGAAATTAATAAAATAAAAGTAAGTAGATACACTAATAAAATAAATATAAATAGAGAAATTAATAAAATAAAAGTAAGTAGATACACTAATAAAATAAATATAAATAGAGAAATTAATAAAATAAAAGTAAGTAGATACACTAATAAAATAAATATAAATAGAGAAATTAATAAAATTAATGTAACTAAAAAAAATAACCAAATAAATATAACTTGATAAATATTGAAGATAAGCGAATAAAATAAATATAAGTGGAGAAATTAATAATTAATAAAAAATATATAACAAGATAAAATTATAAAATAAAAAATAATTAGAGAAATGAATAAGATTAATTGTGTAGAGAAATGAATATGAGAAAGAGAGGTAGAATAAAGGATATGAAAATATGGACAAAAAATGATGTATTTCTAGCCAAAAAAAATTATCGTTATTATTAACCGTCATATTGTTTATAAATATTTTTAAAAAATTATGTTATAATTGTAAAATTTAGGATAAAAATATACTGAAAAGTATTAAAAATAAATTCCAAGGGTCCGTACGAAGCAGTAAAAACTACTACTGCCAGGCACATGAAGGCCAAGCGTGGTAGAACATGCGAAATATTTGAGGTAACTCAAAAATTGAGGTTAAATTTTTTTTTCTACATCCACAACCTCAACTTTGAGGTCTCCAAATTTAATATTGGGATCCTATTTTTTTTTTGCCCATTGCAGATTCTCTAAATCAGCATAAACAAAATAATAAAAATAATAATGACACTAAGATTTTGAAATATCTTCTTTTTTTTGTCTTACTAACCGTCCAATTGGAAATCCAAAATATAACACACTAATTTCCACTACTTTTCCCTCAATTCTTAAAAAATTTAAATCAATAGCTTAATCTAATATTGATAGCCATTCTTAATCATAAACTCCACTCCATTGACTCTCCAAGCTATTAAACATATAACAAAGCTAACAAATATGCTTGGCATTTGAGAGTATAAACAGACAAAAAAAAATGAAATAAGTCAAATATATTTATCAGATCATACTCTTTATGGTTTATATTCAATAAGAAGATCATTGATCATAATTTGCTAAAGAAAGAAAAAAATATCAAATTGAAACTATATATAATTTAATCCAAAATATCAAAACAAGATCCCAATGACCTATAGATATAATTTAATCCATAATATTGAAATCATTAGACATTTAATAGCATTTTTTTGTTCTTTATGCAATTCCTTTTTTTCTTGTGAGTTATACTTTTTCACATATCATAATTTATATTATACAATTTTGTATAGTTGACAAAAGAAAATGGCCAATTTTGCTAAGTTGGGGTTCACCGTATTAAACGTGACCGAAATAAATTATTTATCATGGCTCTTATATGCATAATGTCACCTATCTAGTCATTACCTAAGTGGCCTAATAAAAGATGGCACAAATGAGTCCCTACATAATTGAACCAAGGCAATAATCATATTACACCACCACTTGCCTAAGAGCCTCAAAAATCAATATTTATAGTGTAATTATGGTTAAAAGTATAAAAGATCATTTTGATCTTCTAAAAATGATTATCCTCCCTCGTGCTAGATACGAATGGATGCACTTGAAGTTGTAGAGCTATAAAATAATCGGTGAATACAATTCTACCCTGTTTATAGTTCTCTCTAAATGAATACTTTGTGGGTAAAAAAAAAGTCACCTATAATGAAATGCTTGAAAAAACTATATCTACCTTTCATGTCAAGAACATAGTGCTCCTGCAACATTATAGAAAGCGCAAGTTCATAGGTTATGCTCATTTGTGTTCCTGCCTCATTTTAGCAGAAGAAAATAATCAAATAATTTTGAACAACCAACACGCATAAACTATTGGTTTTGCTTCACTACCAGAAGCAAATGTTGCATCCTCTAAAGAAGACGTAAAAATGGATATAATTGTAGTCATAGTCATGATTGTGGTCGTAGTTGTGGTTATTAGGGGTATTTATGTTATTGTTCTCGACAAATCGGTCGACCGGTTTGCCCAAACCAATCGACTGGTTTTCCTGTGATTTCAGATCTATTTTTTATTTTGATTTGAATTTATCTCCAATGATTATTAAAACTAATAATTTGAGTTTAATTATGCTAATAAACATATTTTAGTGTTCTGGTATTATTTTCATATTAATTGAATCATTACATGATTTTAATTAGCAAAAGTTTTCCAAAAAGCCTCCCTTCTCCTTTTCCCTCACCTCTCCATCTCTCTTCTGACAGCTGAGGCGGCGATTATTGACTTTGGGGACTCTCCTCTAAATTGTTAACCCACTTGTATACCCATCTCTAACTACACTCAACCCCTCACCACCCCAGCAAGTCATCCTTCACTTCTTATCTTATCCATACTCAACCTCACCTATCTCATCCCTCTTTTCCTTGGGGATGTCGACCAACTTGCTCCTATACCTCTCATTTTGCTTATCTATCTTCATTCTACATTTATGTTCTTTCTCTCTTTTCCTTTCTTCTTGTGAAAACCTCACTAAGCGTAAAACATCCCGCATATACGTATCCATCAAATCAAATATTTATTCCACATCCCTTAAACCAGATATCCTAATTTTAATATATACAAAATTGCTGATTGGATATGGATCAGACATCAGATATGGATCGAACATTGGATATATCTGATATTTATATGAAAAAAAATACTATTTTAACAATTTTAATAACTTTTACAATCAATTCTAAAAAATAAAGAATGCATATCCATTAATATTCATATTTATATTTACATTCATATAGGTGTCATATTTTTATCCAAAAAGAGTATTAAAATATTATTATTAATAATGTTAAAAAAATAATAAAAAATCATTGTAAAATCATAATATTATGATATATTATTGAAATAATCAATAAAATATCAAATATTTTCTCTGATCAAATAATTTGATCAAAAACTGAGTATTCTAAATATCAGATCAAATTTTCATATCCCATATTTTTCACACAACCCTAGTGGTCATGGTTATGGTCATGGGTCTAACAGCACATGAATCAAGCCTAATATCTAGAGGAATAAAGAAGGAAATTCCGCAAACATTGATCCGCCGAGAAAACACACAATACATACTAACATTAATTGCCATAGGTGTTGCACAATAAGTAGTGTTTATATGGCACTTTTATAAACTCTATCAAAATGTTCTTGATGGTCCAATCAAGAAAGTCGAATAAGATAACATACAGAAATTTACATATATTAGTGTTTTTGTAACTATGATAAACTGAAACTACTCTAAATCAAATAGAAGTCCCCACGGGGACTTCTTCCAAATAAATAGCAAATGATTCATAAGTATGCATGAAGCATGGTAGACCACTTGGCTCTACATATTCCAAACCTTGAAATAATAAAATTCCACAATAACTCAAAAAAGTTTTGATGTGTCTACAAATAATGATGAAGATAAAATCCTTGAAGTAATTTTATTAAAGGATCCTAATGACAAAGATAATGAAAAATTTGATGATAATCGTGAAATGCCAATCAATTATGTTAGCATCGAAATTGGATGGTATAGAAATGAGCTTGTCATCGATGATGTTTTTATGTATAATTTCATTGCTAGAATTTCAAATGAAAATGATAACCAACCTCAATCTATTAAAGAAATGTTTAAAAAAATAAATTATTAATATAGTTGGATAAAATTTATATAAGTAGATCTAGATTCACTCAACAAGTGAGAAGTATTTAGACCCATCATTCCAACACCTAAAGTTGTCAAACTAGTTGACTATAAGTGGATATCTGTATGAAAACTAAATGAGAACAATGAATTCATAAGATAAAAATCCAAATCAGTGGCATAAGGATTCACCCAAAGACTAGGAGTTAACTTTACAAAACCTTATTCACCCATAGCTAATATAGTTACACTTAAGTTTCTAGTTAGCTTAACAGTGTTTCAAGAGTTACAAATGCATCTCGTGAATGTAGTCACTACATACCTATATGAGTCACTGGACATATATATATATAAGTATCCTAAAAGGATTAAGAATGCTTGAAGCATGTAAATCACAACATATAGGTCATTATATATATATATATATAAGGATCCTAAAAGGATTAAGAATGTTTGAAGCATGTAAATCACAACATATAGGTCATTATATATATATATATATATATATATATATATATATAAGGATCCTAAAAGGATTAAGAATGTTTGAAGCATGTAAATTACAACATATAGGTCACTATATATATATATATATATATATATATATATATATAAGGATCCTAAAAGGATTAAGAATGTATGAAGCATGTAAATCACAACCTCATAATAGACCATAGGTTATATGTTTCTACATAAAGTTATATCTCAATTAGGTTATGTATTTCTACGTGGTAAATTTGCCATTTTTTTTGCCACTCAACAAAAAGACCATAGTGGCCAAGCACTTCGTTGAACCACACAAAGTTGATTTCATTACATGAGATGGGATGATAATGTGTTTTTCTCAAGTCACTAATGCATCATGTACATGGATTAAGCATATTGGAAGCAAATCAAAGAATTCTAATGATGATATGTGAAGATAATGCAGCTTGTCTTACAAAATACATTAAAAGTAATAGAACCAAGCACATATCACCTAAGATTTTTTCAACTCACATGTTGCTAAGGAATAGAGAGGTTGATGTCCACCAAATTTGTTTCAATTTAAATCTAGTAGTCATATTTTTAAAGTCCTTACCAATAAGGGTGTGCAACCAACTCATATATGGTATTGGAATGCAATCTCTAAAAGAAGTCTACTAGATTGAGGGGGGGGGTTATTACTACACTCTCTGTTCCTTAACTATGATTTTTTTTCCCATTGGATATTTCCTTTAATGAGAGATTATTACTAGTTTACAACTATGGGGAAGTGTTATAAATGTAAGTGTACCCACCCCATGCAAGTATTTATAAAGGCCTGTATATACCGATTGTGACTAAATGATACAAACAACTTATGTCTCTCCAATTCTCTCATCTTTTGTTATTTTCCTCCCCTCATCCTCTACTATCATGATAGGAAGAAAATATTTTAATTAGTTGCACCAAAAGTTATTCTTACTATAAATAAAAAGATATATCATTTGTTCATTGTAAATTAGTATATATATAAGAATTTAAATATATAAATACATTCTCACGAGATATTTTAATTTAAAAACAATTTGGTAAACCTTCAACATTTAAAGTACTTATTTTAAAAAACAACCAAGTCCTTTTTTCTACAGTTTCTTGTTGTAGCATTGAGTTTCTATAGATAAAATATATTTGTATATTTATCGAAAAAATATAACCTCAAGCAACATCCTAAACTAGTTAATTATCTTGGACTTTGATAATGAACTCTTGCCTATTTTTACATTTCGCTCTTCATTTTTCTTGTCAGCTAAGATTTTTCATTTCATTTAGGATCGCCGAATCCCAACTTGATTATGTATAACTCCCCCTCGGCTATACACGAATATATTATGGTTAAGTTTGATGTAATCAAAATTTTTAAATTTAGATTAATAGAAATTTTCATAAAAGGTTATTTTTTAGTTCTATTTTTTTCACTAAGGTCTACACCTTGAACTTAAGTCTAGCATTGTAAACTGTCCTTGTAATTTCCCATAATTTTATACCGATATTTATTCTTTTGGTGACCATTATTCTTATATCACTTTTAAAAATGTAACACTTCATATTCTAGTAATTAATTAATTAATTAATAATGGTTTATGTTGTAGTTATTACTTTAATAATATGTCAGTTCTAAAGTTATATATTAAATAACAATAGCTATTGAATATTGAAGTTTATTTTGGTAATTTAAAACTTATTTTTATTAATTATCTTTTTCACTAATATTTTTATCTCTAGTGACTTTTAGTTACTACCCATTTGTTGGATACGGTAATTACTTTTTTCTTTTTTATGATAATAATTTAATGGGCTAGTAAAAAGGATACGTATTTCCCTCACCCTAAGGGTTTATTACTATTATATTAGTAACTAGTTAATTTATAGGAAGGAGAACTCAAACACTTGTGTCAGACTCTACTCGCCTTCTCCAAAAGTAATCTTACGTCATTCTCTATCCTTATACTGACAGCGGAAAAGGAAATTTGTTTAGTAAGCAATTGTAGATCAAATTATTTTCTAGGTAAACTTTCTTTCAAACTTTGTACATGTACATAAATAAATTTATACTTGTTTTGATATATTTAAAATTATGATTTTTATGAATATAGGTATTTATATAAGGATTTGATAAATTTATTCTATAAATTTATTTGAAGCATATAGTGATTATGTATTTTGTGTATTATTTAGTAATTATATGAAACATGTGGTCTTATTAGTGGTGTCATATAAAATTGTGGTTTATGCTATTTTATAATTTTATTACATATTCATGAGCTTTGATGGCATATTTGGTTTTGATATATGATGTTGGTTCAATGGTGACCCAAGTGGGCTTCCATTATTCTTGAAAAATTTGTATTATGGAGAATTATATTTTGAAAAATACTATATATGGAAGGATATTTTGTTTTGAAAGTGTTAGTTATGTAAGAGCTATTATGATAAAATATTATTTTTGAAATGTGTCAAATATGGAAGGTACATAATATTAGAAAGGTAGACGTTTAAGGAAAGTATAAGAATGCATATATATGGTTGTGTACCTCAATCATGTTATATGATCACCTGAAACAAGACATAAACTTAAAGTGAAAGACTTGAGTTGGGTTTAGGATCCTTCGGGGTGGCCTTCTAAACTTTGGTTGTGTTGGCTATCTATATTGGGCCATATATGGTTGTATATATTATGCTTTTGATTTGGTTGTGCTGACTATCTATATTGGGTCAGTTACGGTTATATAAATTCCACTTTGGTTTGTTTCAAATACATTCTATCTAAGATTGCTATCTTAGTAGAGGATGTGCAGACTTAAGGATTGGGATCGTTGGCAGTCCTTATTAGCTAGGTCTAATGGGAATACCTAAGTGTGACATTTGGCTCCTCTTGTGGTTTTGGTTTGATTTAGTTTGATTGGTTATTTGGCTCCAACCTTCGGTTGGATTGCGATCCTATGAGCTCTTATTGCTTACCAAGTAACCATCTTAGTAAGTCGATTTTCCATACTCAAAATATTAAAGCTAATATTATGTGTTGTGTGGCCGCATAAGATAAGGGATTATTATTATTATTATTATTATTATTATTATTATTATTATTATTATTATTATTATTATTATATCTTAACTTATTATTTAATATGATTGGTTTGCTTATTATCATCATGTGACGTATATCTATACATATGTATATGAATAGAATACTCATTTGTAAATATGTGTTACTTAGTTATTTCCCTACCTTATTTGTTACATGTTTTAAATGGTGTTACGATGATCCTTGATGTATGTAGTGAGTAGATGACCTAGTGCAGATAGAATATGAATATGTATAATATGTAAATGACGTGTGTGGTTAGGAAAAGCGAGAGTGGTGGCCATTTCAAAGATTTATTTGCTGTCATCGTTTAATTAACTAGTTTCATGATTTTCAATTGTAATTAACATTTTTATTTTGTCCTTTCATTCGATTCGAATTTCCATTGATTTTACTAGAAATTAATATTTTTTGTTAGCCTGAGTTTATAATAAAGTTTGATGTATTTTCTTATTTTAACTAATCTTATCAGCAAGTGTAAGTAGAAAAATTGTGTCTACTTACACACTAGTTATAGTGGTAATACCATCATCCTATTTGGCTTCCGCATATAATTTTACTTATTTCTCTTATGGGTTGGTTTTAAAAAATGGGAGTGTTACAGTCCTAAGCATTGCAATATTATCCCCATCACCCCATTTCAACATGTTGATAATCTTTCTTAGTATGACATTTACCAAGGTTAGTTTGTGCACAAACCTACATTCTTTAGACGATGATCGACAAACAAATGAATGTCCTACAAATACTTTCCCAATCTATAATTATAAAAACTACATTCTACCACTAGTCTCTAACCACCACAAGTACCTTCTATTCCACGTATCCTGAATTCATAACAATAATTTTTAAACCATGTAGATCAAACATTTTTTGAATTTACAAAAGGTTATCTCCTATATGACCACCTCTCTAATCATATATCCAAACCCTAAATTTTTTTGGATATTTCAATACCTAAAACAATATTATGCAACATTTTGATTTATTTAACCTACTAAATTAAAGACCTATGATCATTATAAAATATTGTCCGTAGCAAACAATCTATTCCTATTAGTGTTGAGTGGGTCATGATTATATAATTATAAAAAAGAATATAAAATTATAAGGAAAATATAAATATAAATATAAATAACAAAAATTTATGAAACAAGGATTTTCAAATAATTTGCCTGCCAGAGTATAAAGTCAAGGGGTGAATAACTCATTAAAAATATTATCTAACTAGTGAAACACCCGTGAGGCTTATCCTATGACTTGTAAACCATCCATCAACCTTACCTTATGACGAGTGAAGAGTCCATAAGACTTGCCATTTAACGGGTAAATTACATGGATGGGATGAGGGTATTGAGGTCATTATTTTCTTGAGTTTTTTGTGGCTAATATAGTCATTATCATCATTATTTTTTTCATAATGAATGTATTGAAGATTTAGTAAATTAAATTTTGAAGAATAATGGAAGAGAAGAGAGAAGAAAGAAAAAGAGTAGAATAGAGAAATAAAAAAGACTAATATAATCAAATAAACAAATATTAAGGGATATCAAATTAGTAAAGTAATGCGTAATTAAAGGTAATAAACCAAACACTTACACAGACACTCTTATAATCACACATTTGTCTCCATCAACATTTAGCGATGATTAGGCAAGATTTAAAGGACAATAAAAAAAATTATATACCTTTAAAATTATTATTTTATAAATAATATACTTTAAAATAAGAAAAAAAATATTTATTTCATTCTAAATAAAACTTAAAATAAATATTTTTCTACAAAAATATTTTAATTTAAACAACTTTTATAAAATACGAAAAGTTGGGGACAATTATTTCCGTTATCATCTCCTACCAAACAAAGCCTAAAAGTCAATTTTTCCTGCAGTGAGTGGATATGTCACTGGCAATGGGGCGCTACACCGACAGACTTTCAAAGTCAGCAAGTTCAAATGAATTCATTCAAAAAGTGTGCACGTCCGTTTTTTCATTGGTCCATGGCCTATCCACTCCCTCAATTTAATATAGTAGCTCTTTTGCCACTTTCTGTAGAAAGCAGCTCATTTTCCTTGTTTATTTCTAGGTCCTAAAAATCGGATGCCGCCTAATGCCCTAACCTAAAAAAGTCGGAAGCCTATCGCAAGTACAGTGGAGAATCAAACCAAAACCATGCACACGCATTGATCGAACGTTAAGCAGTATTACGTGGTACATTACATACGCATTAAAAATTAAAAGAAAATACATGATCTGGAGTATTTTATTATTATCTAACGATGTATTATAAATTTTAGATCATTTATTTTAACTTGTTCTTTTTAAATTGGTATAATCTAATTGTTTACAATTTAGGTATGGGTTATTATTATTATTTGATAAGTAAATTTCTACGATTTCAACCGAATGCCAAAAAAATATGACATTCTTTTTCTTAATTTTATTACAATCTTACTATAATTATTAAATAACTTATTTAAAGTTACTAATAAAAAAGAATTATTAAAAATAACTATTTATTTAACAAAATTAAACTAAATATTTTTTAAATTAAATAATTATATTAAATAAGTAACTTTAATAAGGAGTTCTAAACTCGAGCTAAATTGTTTCATTTACCTGCTTTTTTGGTTCTGCGGATTATTTTTCTAAACGCGGCCCCTAGGTCCAAGCCGACGGCCCCGATCATCTTAAACCGAGGCACTGCGAGGGCGGAAACAAGGAAGCCGCTAGCATCATAGCAGCACTCGAAGCCGGTGGGCGAAGTGGCACTCGCAGGGCATCTTTTGGGGTCATAGCCTCATAGGTTGGTTTTAGTGGGCATACGGCCTAAAAGGTAGTAGTATTTAAGGATACTACTTTTTTGTTTTAAATTTATGTTAAAGAAAATTTCGAAGGTGCTTAAGTTCGTGCATAATGACACTAACAGAGTAATGACCCTGCGCCCACTCTCCACCTAACGAAAGCACGATGTCTGTCCAATATATATATATATATATATATATAGTCAGTCAAATTGGAAAAGTATGTACCGCACTACACTACCACTCCGAGTACTTGATTCATGCTGAATTTTGCTTCAGGATCCATTTAAATCTTGTAAAGCTTTAAAGAATAAATTAGAATATATTTTTTATTCACTTAAAAAATAATATAAAATAAAATTAGAGTAGAAAATAAAATTATTCAAAATTATTTACTTATTATTATTATTCTTTTAAAAAATTAATGTTAATTTTATTTCTTTATTTTTTAATAAAAAAATAGGGGGGCAAGACGACGCAATTCATTCAGTGGAAGGGGCGAATAACGTCGCTCATAGTCATAGACTTGCCCTTTTTTCTTCCTTTTTCCGTCTGCAAATGTTTTCTGTCCAATTATCATGGATCGGACCCGAAGAAGCTTTATAGTCTCCATCCTTTTTCTTTACGAATCCAACGCCAAAATCGGATTGGACTCGTGAACTGGGCCAGTCATAATGTTTTCTGTCTAATTATCATGGATTGGACCCGAAGAAGCTTTATAGTCTCCATCCTTTTTCTTTACGAATCCAACCCCAAAATTGGATTGGACTCATGAACTGGGCCAATCAAATTATGACTGATGGGCTAAAGTCCTAACTCACTGCTAGTATGCAGACAGCAAGAAGACCCACCTTTGTTTGCGTATACCAGATACCAACTAGTCAGTTACCATAGCTAGAATGACTTGAACAAGTCGCACCACCTAAGGTCGCTCTAACTGCGGCCTGTAATTGCAAAAGCGAAGAAGTCGATCCAATGGGATGTTTGGACCGTTTGACGGGTAGGACGTCCAACAACCCCACTCATCAGGCAGTCCTCAGGCGCAGCACTCCAAACCTTCTTCCTTTTTCGTATTTGTTTGGATCGTTGATTCAAACACATTTTGTTGCCTTTAACGTATTATTGGGCCTTTGACATTTATGCTTTGGTTTGCAGTACCTTCACCTATATAATTTAAGAGTACATTGAAGTATTTTTAGTAGAACATTAATTCATATATAAATCTTTATTTTATATGTGCCAAACTCCATTCATATGAAATCTTTTTGAAAAATTATTTCATTTCATCTGATTTTCTAAACAACTGTTTTAATTTATTGATTGAGATGCCAATTGATTTTGCAAGTTTTTTTTTTTTTTTGTACAAGTATATATTTATAGAAGTCGTGAAGTATTATAGTTTAAACCTTCAATGTTATGTGTATCAAATGTGTGTTGTGTGATTCTCTTCCATTTTGTTTTAAATAATTTGCCTTGAAATATTTTAAATTATTTATTTGGAAAGAATTTACTATATTTTTTCCCTGATTTTTAGTTTTAAGAAAGTTATTTATTTTAATATTTGTTGATAAAATTGAATAATATTATCTTTTGGTGAAATTTATGTTTTAAGGAAATTTTTTTATTCTTTTTTATCTCTTATACATGAAATATGGATTATTGATCAAAATGGACGTAATAATATATATATATATATATATATATATATATATATATATATATATATGGTTGAATAATTGTTATAAGGCCCCGTACATATCATATAATTATGTGTTATGTAAGCACCTTTAGTTAAAATATTAATTAATCATAGTAGAAGATAATAAGATGAGGGTAAGATAAGTTTTGGAATGATACCCTTCGAGGGGTATCCCTAAGCCTACTTGCTATTATTTTTTAATATTTATTTCATCAGGTTTTGTCATTCTTATCCTTAGGTGCAACTAACTAGAGGATTTTTCAAAGTTGCATTCATGGTTTTGGAATATGGATGCACACACTAGTGACTTTGTATTTATATGTTGGAAAACTTTTATATTTATGACTAACTAGATCTTTTTAAAGTCATCTTAGTAGAGTGACTACAAGGTTTCTTTGATTCTACCAACTTTTTCTTCCCTCCCATGACTCTCATGCTTTAATATATATTGGATGGTGATTTAATTTAAGATTCCATGAATTAAATTGTAAAACTTATATTTGTAAGTTGGCCTCAAAGGTATTGAAAAAAGATAGAATGATATTATTAATCCATTTATTTTATTATGATACTTGATATATGATAAAAACTAGTGTCAATTAAAAATTTCACTCTATTTCATTTGTTTAGAGTTACAATTTAATTTTATGATTACAATATGTGTTTATTTGATTTATGAGTTGCTCCCCATTGATTATGAACATGCTTTTTTAGGTGATAATGTTAGATGTTGACGATATTGTGCTTACTTAGGGATTAAGTGAGAGGTCGTCTGACCTTACCTTTTTTTCATTATAATAACCAATAATCACTTGAAGTTTTAATTTAAGGTTATATTATTTTTAAATAATGTTTGGAATTTAATTTCATTAGTGTTTATAATAAGCATTATTTTTCTTTATTTTTTTATATATTTAATTTTAACCTTAGCATCTAACTCTATTAGATGTGGTATGTCTAACTTAGTTAGGTATGACGGTAATGTCCTTGGTTTTTATTTATTAACCTTCCACAATTAATTTTATGATATTTTCAATTTTCAAAAAGTGGAGGGTTTTACGATAAGGATAGGAAAAATTGAGAAGGTATCTTGACTAAACTAGGACAAATTAAAACATTAGCGACCAACTTAGAAATAAGAAAAATATGATATCCAATTCAGAAAAATTATCAAAGTTTGGTGACTCGCTTAATATTTGACTAATAATCACAAATCATCTTTTTAAACTAATATGATGTTTTTATTTTTTTTTCTCTAATGCTAATATAAATATCAACAAAAATTTGCATATTTAATAAAATTTAGTTTCCCCTATAAATGTCAAGATACTATTTAACAAAAAAACTCATATAGCTGACCCATATTATTACTCAACTTTTAGGATCCAAATTGAAAAGACTATTTTTTTTCAAACTAACTCAATTAGTTAGGCCAAATCAATTTTACTTTCCCAATACTGGAGCTATACTTGGAAAAACTAGTTGAAATGGCTTAATATTTAGCTAAAAGCTATAATTAGTTAGTTGCTAGTTAAGAAGTTAGTTGATGATAACTTAGTTGATAAACTAACTAATTTTTTTTTAAAAAAAGTTGCTAGCAATATTGGTTGTTGATAATAAAAAATTAGGATCAAAATAGAACACTACTACGGAATCAAAAATTAATAACGGCACATAAATGATAATTTATTCAAAATTGTTGATAAAAACATAAAAGTTCATGTTTAGGAATGCAAAACAACTTTTAATAACCGTTCCATATTGGAACCGTTAATAAAATGAATCTAATCCACATTTTAATAGTTGTTATATCTATAACTTTTATTAAAATGTGCACATTAAACAACCTTCCCCTTCCCTCTTCTCTCATTATGTTTGTTTCTCAAATTTGATTATCTCTTACTCTCACTTCTCCTCTTTGTTTTACCTGCCGAAAGTTGTCATCATTTCAAGGGTTGATGGCCATTGTGCCTCACTCTTGTCTATCGATGACTACTTTCCTTCTTATCTCCTTGCCGTCATCATTTTTTGTCTCTTACTCTCAACCAAGGTTGCGCCCACCATTTCTTGCTATCTCTCCTATCCATCCATCCTTCGTAGGTTGTGCTACCTCTCTCCTACTCGTTTGTCCTTCACAATTTGTTGCTCGCCGCCATTTCCCTAGTATCCGTCTATTTCTTGTTTAGTGTCAACGACTCTTATTTTCCCCACCTTGTGTAATTTTTAGATTCTACTATGTATACTTTTTTCCCATTATAAATATATGCATGCATGGTATTTAGTAAGCATTATGTGTGTTCTTGTTTGTATGATATATGTTTACCTTTGGTACTATGTTGTTATGCTTTTTGCCTACAGGTTGGGTATGTGCCTCTATAAATATATGCTTGCAAGGATGTAGGTTGATGCCTTTGATATGTGCCTCTAGAAATGGGACGGTTATGGTGTTGATCGGGCGGCACAAATTTTGAAATTTTCCAGACCTTCACGAGGGAATTTGGGGGCAAACGTGGGGAAGAAAATGAGAGTGGGGCAATTCAAATTGAAGGGTGCGTCGAGGGGAAGAGAATGGGCGGGAGAAATGCCCGTCACGACACGTGTGGCCGGCGGTGCCATTTCCAGGGGAGGTAGGGAGGTTGCAATTATGGTGTCGGGGAAGAAGAAGGAAGGAGGAGGAAGAAAGGTGGTTGGGCCGGTGGTTCGAGGAAAAAGAAAAGAAAGGAAAGGGAGGAAACCGGGCGGTTCGGCGCGGGGGCTAAGGGACTTAAGTCAAACGACGCGTTGCGATGGTTAAAACAAATAAAACGCAGCGCTGGGATGGAAAGGAGAAGGTGGGTAACGGCGCGGGCTGGGCAGGCCGAAGGAAAGGAAAAGAAGGATTGAGCCGCGGGGAGGCAGGCCCAATCGAGGGAGGGGAAAAAGAAAAAGAAAAGAATAAGAAAGAAAAAGAAAGAAAGAAAAAGGAAAAAGGGAAAAAGAAAAATAGGAGGTTTGGGTTAATTAAATTAAACAGAATATTTGAGATATTTAAAATAATAATATTTAAATAAAATAATATTTAAATCCCTTTTTTTGGCTAAATTAGGATTTTTAAAAGATTTTCCATAAATTATATTTTAATTAACAAATCACTCTAATTTTCTTCCATTAATTTCTTTATAATAATAATATTAATTTGAAACTATTTTCTCTTTCTTAATTTAAATAAAATAATTTATTTAAATAAATTCCCAAATTAAAATATTTAATTAGTTAAAACACCCAAAATTCCTCTAATTAACATATATATAAAATTTCTTATTAATTTGCTCTAATAAATTTCATTTTATTTTAGTAAAAATAATTTACTTAATTAATTTTCATAATAAAATCTTATTTAATAATAAATAATAAAATTATAATTTTTGGGGCATTTTAGTGTGGCGGTAATGCCCCCGAGTTTATGATTTTTATCTTTTTGCTTCCGTTAAAGCCTTTTAATTAAACAAAAATTTTCAATAGTAAATTTGGAGGTGTTACATCATCGACTTCTTGTAAAAAGGCTAATTAAATAATTAATCTGGACTGTTTGGCCTTTATGTGTGAGCTTGATCAATTATAAGTTGTGTACTTATTTATGTGACCTTGTGCATTATATAAGTGGACTTGAAAGTGTAAGTTGAATATTATCCTGTATGATTGTATGTGATTATGTGTTGGCCTTGGTTACCTTACTCAGTACGTAGCATACTGATCACCCGTTTCATGGGTGCTGTTCATTCCCATGAATAGAAGGCCCGTCTGACCTATTGCAGGTAGGAGACATTTATTTCGATGCTATCGATGTCTATGGGACATCAGGAGGGGCCGAGTGATTATGAGTTGGATCAGGTCCTGGAATGGCATGGTCGTTCTCCCTTTTAAATTATTACTCATGTTACTTCCTTATTTTGTTTGAGTTGCAGGAACAATTTTATTAATGTTGTTACTTCCTTATTTTATTAGAGTTGCAGAAACAATTTTATTAATGTTGCTTATTTATTTTCTAAGAAACAATAGCTAGTATTTCGAATTATATAAAGACTTACGCGTACTCTGATTTTCGTTTTTATAAATTTAGGTTATTAATGATGTTGTTACTAGTATTTTTTGTAACCTTAGCACTTGGTATCGGAATGGTAGGAGTGAACCGGTCTGGTACTATGTGTGGCGGTAATATCCCCAAAAATTTACACTTTTAATTTATAAGTATTGTGTTTTAAAAAAAAATGTGTAAATTTTGGGGGTGTTACAGTGTTATAAAAGTAATCGAAGCGATGGATGAAATTTTAAAAACAGTGATGATATGGGAGTAACCAAACTAATAATATTGGATCTAATGGGCACCGACCCAAGCACTAAAGGTCGCCATAAGAGGTTATTTGGATACTCTTCCTCTCAGTTCTACACCTGATTAGTTAAGTATGTTGTGCATGATAAGTTAGCTAACTTTTACTGCACTATTTTTGTCCGTTCTCCCCCGTTACACCTCTATATATATGGGGTCTCAAATTCATGTTGGAGGATCCAAAATTATTAAAATACATTCTCACTTTCTCTCTATCTTCACTCTTCCTAATTTTCAGCAATTTTTAATCACTCAACACCCTTTCTAATCACCTAATAACCATTTGATTTACAAGTCACCAACAATAGAAGTCATAAGCTTGGGTTAACTCTGGCTATAGCTAGTGTTGATCCTAAATGAAGACTAAGTTGAAATGAATAGTTATTATAGTGGTTATATATATCTAATTAAATTTAATTAATTCACTAACAATATATACTTTTAAATAGTTAATAAAATAATATGTTCTTAGTGTGTATCTGTATCGCTCTTTATTGGTAAAAGTTTTATATACAAAATAGTTATCTTTCATATTCCAATGCATATTCAAATAATAACCTATCCAAAATATAATTTGTATATAAATATGCATGGGCATGATTTTTTTTGAGGTAACAATAGAAATTTAATTTTTAAGGAAAAACCTGCAAATTTATATCTTTTCCCATTATTATAAATTGAAGGATTCCATAATTAATTCTAATTATTAATTGACTACAAATTCTTAACATACTTTAGTTATTTTTAATTGTTCTAATATTCATTATTACAAATTAAATACATGATATGAAGACTTCATTTATTTCTTTACTGAATGCCAACAATGAAGATATTATGCATATCATAATCTTTTTTTGGCATAAAATATTTTATAAACAGCTACCACAGAACAATTGTATGTATATATTTGATAAGAATATATACATATCCTTTTTTTTTATTTGGGTAAAATATTGCATATACTACATTTTTTTTAGTAATAATATACATGTATATACTATATAAACTACAATATCACTCTCAATAAAAGAATACCCAAAATAATATTATGCACCGTAATTTGTGGGAGACCTTTGTATTAGAATTTCTAAATCGAATTCAAATATTAAGATATTAGACTTTGCTATCTTTTGTCGAACACATGGATTATCTAAACTAAAACATCAATTTTGCATATTTATTCATCCTTTCACCGATTGTCAAATTTTATCATTCGCCTTATGTTCTTCATCACTGGTCCTTCCTCCACCTTGGTTCAACTTCATATTTCTTCAAATATTTGCTCTTTTTCGTGCTCATTTTTACATGCCATTGTAAATCTAGTTTCAAAATCTGACCTCATTTAGTCTTTTGCTGCTTTTTCCGGCCCTTTGGGCACCATCACTTCACAGATTAATTGTAAATGAAAAGATAAAATTACAAAAAAGTTATGCTTCGATGTGTTATTATAAAATTAAGATGTTATAGTATGTAAGGGTAATTTATTCTACAGTAAAGTTAAAAGGAGATAAGTACACAATTAGAAAATTGTTTTATCTTTAAATCTATACTTATTAAAAGGGATTATTAATTTTTAAATAAATTAATTTTAATAAATTAATAATATAAATACAGTAAACAGCAATTTGTAACAGTGAATGGCCAATAACGGCAGCTTCCAAGACTTAACTTTGTTTGGCTCTTCGCTGTGGGGAAGAACGCGGAAGCTTTTATCCAGATGTACGCCGAGGCTAACTTTGCGAATCATTTCTCAACTGTAAATTCCTCTTACAACCATCAAAGCCTAAGTTTAATCTCCAGGAAAATTGGATAAGACTACATTGATTGACAACCAGACAATCAAAGCATAGCAGCGGCATTAGTTCAGCCGATGAATCACATAATTAGGCACGCGGTCCTGTCCGTCGTGACCTTTGTATAATTGATTTGATTCAAGCCTTTCAAGGTCATACATTTACACGTAAATTATCAAAACACACGAATCACATATTCACATCCATGAAATCATCTACCTCGCCTATTCATCGCTCTAATCCTCTATTGACAGGTGTTGGTCCGACCGTACAACCATGTTCGTTAGTTCATGGACCTAATAATTATGCATGTTATGACAATCGACTACCCTGCCATGAGCTGAAAAGTGAAGAACCATACATTTTCACCTGCCATACGGCTGGCTAAGAGTCTAAGACTAGAGTCGAATGTGGGGCTTTCTACATTTTTAGTGTTTGACAGCTCGAAAGTCCTTTTTTCCCCCCATCCCAAAGATCCGTCTTTGCTTTGCAAAAATAAAAAATAAAAATCTAGAATTGAATACTTAACGAGTTAACTAAATTAAATATTGCCGATTTAAATTTAGCTAAATTAATATTTTTTTAGGTTTGAGTTTTATTTGAGTTTGAAATAAATCCCACTTGAAAAAGTTTATGAGTGGATTAGATTTACTTTGTTAATCATTTAAAAAAAATACTAATTTAATGAACTAAAATGATTCATTTATTATGATTCGATTCGTAGTTTAATTCGTTGAATTATTCAGTTAAAAGTTAAACAAACTAAGTAAATTCATTTAATTATCTATCTTAATTAAGTGATCATTTAACTATTTACTTTATTTATTAAGTTAATTTATGTAAATCCAACGTATAAACGAATGAGCCAAGTTTCTAAATAAATCAGGCCCGCGAACAAACAAACCTACAAATAAAATTCAGATTTTATTCGTTTACCTATACAAATGAATCGGAGTCTAGCCGCCTCGGTATATCAATGTCCCTAATGACCAACCTATCAAGAGTAATAAACATTTATATTGTTTAGGCAAAGCATATTCAAATATTTATTTATTTTATTTAAAATAATAAATATTTTTAATTTATTTTTGTTACAATATAAATAATATTCTATAGAATTAATGTAAAACCTTACATTTTCCCCAAACTATCCTTACATAATCGTATTAAAGTGAATGCTAAAAAATGGTTAGATATTAATCAAGGGACATATATTAATTAGGAAAATTTTGTGATATTTTTCCTTATCTTTTAATTCATGTACAAAACTTCAAAATATTTTTTAATTTAAATTGGAAAGTGTAAATATTTTGGATTTATTTTTACAAATCCATCAATAATTTTTAAATTTTATGTAAAAACACACGTATAAAAACTTTATTTTTATTAAAAATGAACTTATTAAAATTAAGGCAATATCCTTAATATAATTTCAAAATAACATAATAGAAACTTATCCTTATCAATATTAAATATGTATAACCCTTTTTTATTTTGTAGACGATGTAATAGCAAAATCTTGACTAAAATATAAGTTAGAAGGCAATTAAATTATTCTAAATAATAAACATACAAAAGGTAAGTGGAGAAAGAAGGCCAAAAGGGCGTTGTCCAAATTGCTCCAAGAAACATGTATTTTGGGAAAAAAATACGCTAAGTTTAAAATTATAAGACTTCATTTGGATGGAATATTTCTATAAATAATTTCATTTCAAAAGAGTACTTAGAAACTTCTCTTACCTAAGTATTTTATTTGACTATTCTAAAATAGAATTTAAATAATTCTTAAAATTTTTAAAACCTATGTTAAATTTCACAAATATTATATCTAAATTTTATGTATAATAATATCCAAACAAAAAAAAATATTTAATTTTTTTTATCCAAATAATAAATTTATAAGGGTGGAATCACCTTTAAAATTTTATTATCGGTAAAGTTCTACAACCATACAAACCTAAATTTTTACCACTTATTTACGATCAACTAACAAAGTATAGACAGGAAGTTATAAAAAAAAATTTAAAATATTTAATTGTAGTTATAGATATATTCGAAGGAAAAAAGGTCCGATATTAGCGAACAATTTGGGCAAAGTAAAAACGAAAAGTATGGAGCCGGTTTGGGCGGGTCCGGACTCCCGAGTTAAGAGTCGTTGGACGTTGGCACTTGGTATTAGTCATTGCCATTGGATCTTGTGGTTCAACGCATTGCATGGGCTCTTCCGGACCATGACATTCTGCATGGAACCCATGAAAAATCGGGATTTTTTTGTTCCGTTACCCTTACCCTTACCCTTACCCATCCCGATTTATTTACCAAAAAAACAAAAAAAGGAACCATCGGGATTTAATTACATTGAGGGGCATTCTAGTCACTTCGATATTAATACCGGATAGTATGCTGGGAGTTCAATCAAGGAGGTGGAATAGCAGTTGAAACATTGTAAGTTCTGAAATGCCCCATGTCCCAAACTTTTCAGCCTCTGCCCCTCCTCTAATCTCAATCATTGCTAACCTTACTATTCCGCCTAGTCTACTCCACAGTTTTAATTTAAGCCACCGGTCATTCCCCGTAAAATTAATCAAACTCAAACCGGGGGAGGGGAGGGGGGAAGTCATCATTTCCTACCAAATTCGCTTTCCTCTCCGTTGCTTGAGGTAGACAGATACTCTCACCCTCCACTCTACCTCCATCCAATTCCTTCCGCCCAAGCTCAATCCACACAGAACATAGGGAAAATATAGAACGAAGATAGTGGATTGAGACATAGGATGACAACTCCTGAGAGTAAAAAGGCAAAATCAGAGATAGTCAGGGAGGTAAAAGAACGTCCTATCCCCATCGCCGACGTAGACCGGCGTCGCAGCCACCACAGTCATCAACATCGTTCGAAACATCCCCGACCACCTCCGGCTCCACCCGCACCCGGTACAGCTAAGGGAAGACCACCATCACCGCCAATTAAGAACCGCGTGCCTTTGAAGAAACTCTTGTCTGTCACTTCAGTTGCGTGTGGCATCCAATTCGGTTGGGCTCTACAACTCTCTCTCCTAACACCCTACGTTCAGGAGCTAGGCATTCCACATGCGTGGGCTAGCATCGTCTGGTTATGTGGTCCCCTCTCCGGATTCTTCGTTCAACCGCTCGTTGGACACATGAGCGATCGCTGTTCCAGCCGTTATGGCCGTCGCCGACCGTTTATCGTTGCTGGAGCGCTGATGATCGTATTGGCCGTGTTGATTGTTGGACACTCGGCGGATATTGGTTACTGGTTTGGCGACCGTGACGGTAAGCGGCCGATTGCCGTGATTGCGTTTGTGATAGGGTTTTGGTTATTGGATGTGGCGAATAATACGACGCAGGGACCCTGTAGAGCTTTGCTCGCTGATCTTACGGGTATACCCTTGATTCTTCTTTTTTGCTTCCCTTCTTGATGCCTTGATTATGTCTTTGGTGGTAATTTTGATCAAGTTCAGCTGTGACATTGGAATATTTTAGTTGGTGGGGAAGGGAGGCCTTTTTCATTTAATACGAAGGAATTCTATACTTTAACTTTTAGGCATATTTCGACATCTTTATTTATTTAATTATTGTTTGAAATATCTTGTAAGTAAATGGCAATCATGCCCCTCAATGTCATTGATCTTTTCTCTCCGAAGAAGCAGTTAGCGTCCTAGAGCATATTTTTAATCTGATTTTACTTGGTGATTGATAAACTAGCGTGAGAAAGAAACAAAGAACACAGGGGAGGTGCAATAGGCGTTGTTTTATCATTAGAAATATGTAATAAGGTGATAATTGAGAGTTTTTAGTTGTAAGGTTCAATTCAGTAGTTAATGCATATATTGCGGAAAACAATATCTAAGAATGATCGTGCACATATGTTTACCAGACATCCTATTGTTATCAACTTCAATAAAATTGTTTCTAATTTGGCACAGTACAAAGCAGTGATAATTGGGGCTAGTTCTTTCACCGGTCTGTATGCCTTCAAAGGGCGGAACTCTAGTTCTGTTGGACTTTGATACTGGGTGTGGTGGTTGGGACAAAAATATCTGTTGGTCGAAAAGCCGTTGAAGACGAAAGTTCTCTTAAACAGTTGCTTTTTCTTTTGCTGGGTTATGAATTTTCATTTTGTTTAGTGGTGTAACGAAGCAATGACTAATGCCAGTTGTTTGAGACGTGTCCTGATTTCAGATGTTAATAAGCAGACAGATGAAGATGATTGACTCAAAAATTGAAAAATTGATTAATCTCTCATTGACTTTATGATCTCTGATGGATTTTGTTTCTAGATTAAGACATGACAAACCCAATTCTTTTCAGATTTAGCCATTTGGAGCAGCCTACGTAGAGTCGTCACTTGCCCTTCCTCATATCCTTGCCTCCAAATCTTCATTAGCTTATGGTTCTGCTTTCCTTTTGGGAAAAATATCTGTAAAGGGCAGGGTTTTTAATTTCTGTTGTTTACATCTGAAGTGATTATGCTGGCACTTCATTCCAGGACCTATTTAGTTTATCTCCTTTTTTTGGAAATTGTTTGGTGAAAATCTCATTTTGGAAGGAATGCTATTGTTTACCAAAAAATATTGAAAGATGAAAGGAGTTAAATGATTGTTTTGTGAGGTTTTGCGTTTTCCGAGTCCCATAGTGTTTGTCTTCTGGAATTAACCATGGGTATGCTGAAGAGACATCCATTATCATAAATGTTGGAAAGCTGTGTGTGCTCCTTATAAAGCACAGTGATTTCGTCTGTAGTCTGTAGTTTTCTACACGCAACTGTAGAGTGACTTGACAGGTGCTCTCTACATTTTGTTGAAAACCAATCTCAGGTGAAGTATGGTAGTTTGGCTGGAATTAAGTTAGAAGGTCTTTCTAGATGTTTGTGTTTGGGGTAGTTGAGTGTTTTGGCTCTGGCTTTGGTTGAAATTGAGAAGATTTGGATGGACTGAGCCATTCATTTTCCTGATTTATTTTGTGTGAATGTTGATAAACCTTTCTTCTGACAGCAGCAGATGAAGCTTTTCAAAAGGCAAGTTATTCACTGTATATATGTATGATTATTTATATAACTTTGCCAGAAATTTTCACCTCTGACATATGACTAAAATGGATATCTTTTGTCAAAGGCCCTGAGAATTAAGCATTGCCCATGATAGTAGTGTCTGTGAAAGCTGTCTGCTTGCAAGTGTGCACGAGGTAGGAACTCCTGAAGGAATAGTCAGGGAGTTTGAATAGAGTGCTAGCAAATTTTCACAATATAAGAATCAAAGGAAACTTAAATGAAATATACTGTTGCAGTAGGGAACTTAGATTGTTGTCCCAAGCGGGTTTAACCAGCAGAGTTGTGGGAGTTCCTATGTCAGCTGCGTGCATATTGTGAGAGTTTCTTATGCAGATATACAATGGAATCATCACAAAGAATAAACATGAGGTAATATGTGTGTTTCGTAACATCAAAACTAAACCTGTCAATTTTACAAATTTTTTTAGATTTATTAGATTAAAAGGCTTGGTAATTATTTCCAAAACGATCTTTTCAACATGTTGAAGATTATAATGCTGATGACCACTAAGGGAAACTAATTCAACGATTCTCCTGTATTCTCTTGCCGTGGTTGTATGCTTAGTTTCCAATTAAATCAGTACCATACCTCATATAGAGAATCTAAACCTAAAAACTCTTTAAGCTGGAAGATCATTAAACCACTCGTGTTCCTTGTACTTGGACACCGTCAAGCCTGACAAAGGAACACATGAGGAACACGATGAGGAAACTATTATGTGTTTGGTAGCATTAAAACTAGGAACTCAACACAGCTGTTTAAAACTTTCTGGTTTTATTATTCTGTTTTTTTAATGAGCAAGTAGAAGCTACTAATATATCCCATCCCTCCTCAAGTAGTTTTTATGAGAAAACAGGAGTGCATGATAGAAATGTCTGAATGAATATTCAGCAACAGCGTGTCTTTCTGCTTACCATCAAGTATTCCTTTTTTTTCCTCCCTTTTCTATCTTGTTACTTCTCTCTTGTGATGACGACTACAAAATATTTTTCCGAGTTTCTGAGATCATCTATGCCTCTAGATTTTTAGTCTTCTCACCAGAAGGAAAAAGTAGGGGGATGTTCCAATTGAGTGATTTTGTGGAAGTGTCTTAAGTAGTTTAAAAAGATAGAATATAAACCCATCCAAAGAACATTTCTTAATGTGTATTTTCAGACGACACAACTGAGATCACCTTGTCATTTCTGTGTTTTTGTAATCTATCAAAGATAGAAGTCACGGAGTGAAATGTCTTGTCTCTTTGGAAATGCTTTTGTCAGGAAAGGATCATCGAAGGAACAGAGTTGCAAATGCATACTTCTCCTTATTTATGGCTGTTGGTAATATCCTTGGGTTTGCCACTGGCTCATACAGTGGCTGGTATGCCATTCTCCCATTCACTCTCACTCACGCTTGTAGTGAAAACTGTGCTAATCTTAAGTCTGCCTTCTTCATCGACATTGGTTTTATTGCTGTTACTACATATATAAGCATATCAACCGCCCAGGAAATACCTTTGAGTTCAAAGGATGAATCCTCAGCCCTTATTGAGGGGTCAGAACCATCAGGTCATGCCGAAGAAGCTTTCTTCTGGGAATTGTTTGGGACATTCCGTTTTCTCTCAGGCTCGATTTGGTTAATATTGGCCATTACTGCCCTTACATGGATTGGATGGTTCCCATTTCTTCTTTTTGATACTGATTGGTTTGGTCGAGAGATTTATGGTGGTGAGCCTAATAAAGGTCAGAGCTACAGTGAAGGTGTTCGAATGGGTGCACTTGGGCTGATGTTAAATTCAGTTGTTCTGGGAATAACGTCATTGTTGATGGAGAAGCTAAGCCGGAGATGGGGTGCTGGATTTTTATGGGGTATTTCAAACATCCTTATGTCTTTATGCTTTGTATCGATGCTCATAATAGCCTTTGTGGTGAGCAGAGCAGGTTCCTACAGTCAACCTCCAATTGGTGCTGTCATTGCTGGACTGCTGGTTTTTACCATCCTGGGCATTCCATTGGCAGTAAGTTGCATTTTTCATTGCTGAACCTGATATAAGCGATTTAATTTTCTTGTCAGTACCTGAAGAATAATAATAAAGAATGCAGTTGCCTTGGAAATTTTAATCCTCTGGTTGACATTGATTCTTGTAATGAATTTAGATTATTGGAGATCCCTGTGAAGATGATTTAGATCTCTGTAGATTTGTAAAGATTGTTTATCTATTGTTCTCATCACATGGACTGTTGATAATTAACTGGGCGGTGCTTAACATTGAAGAAGCCCTGGGAATATCATGCTAGTATAGATGAGAGTTTTCTGGAAGCATTGCGATTTTCTGTTGTTTCGTTACACCTCTCCCACACCAAAAGAAAAAGAAAACATAAAATTTAAGAAAATTTGCGTCTCTAGGTATGGACTCTCTTGACCGTAAGTTTCAGATTTAATGAAGACATTATCCTTGTTGTAGTTTTAGAGGCAAAATGATCTGCTCAAGATTTTTTCTTTTTGAAAATGAAAAGCCTGGCGTCAAGTTCTTAACATGGAGTTTTATTGCAGATCACTTACAGTGTCCCATATGCAATGATTTCAGCAAAAATTGAATCTTTGGGGCTTGGCCAAGGTGTGTTTTTGTAGGTCTATGTGTCATTCATCTTGGCAAATATATGAGACTGCTTATGTTGCTTCCTGTGCTTTGAAGGCTTGTCGATGGGTGTATTGAATCTTGCTATTGTGATCCCACAGGTATGTGTTGGCATTTTGTGTCCTTACCCTCATTCATATTGTTGCTCTCCTGCTTTGAATAAAAAAAAGATGAAGAACTCGTCTCAGTAAAAGGAGATCTTGAATAGATAATCTAGTGAATGAATTCTTGTTGTGATGCATGTATATTCTATTACTTATAGGCTACGGCTGTTGATCACCCATTTATCCAGTACCCTAACTTGCTTTGAGCTTATTGCTAATCAAATGTTTATATCAATAAACTGTATCCATGACATATGTCGCCAAAAAACTGATCCCCTTGCTGTTCTTTTGATATTTTATCTTGCTGAGGCTTGTTGATGTTCAATTGTCTGCATTCACTTGTAAGAATAAACCCAACTAAGCCTTGTCCCACGAGGCGGGGATATTCTCATAAGGATTAACACCCCACTCCTGAAAGGAAGACAACTGAGCTGGTATGATTCAGAATCCTCGGTTATTAGTAGTAGTTTGATTAATGATGATGAACAGTATTCTTGTTATTCTTTTGCATCATTAAATAAGAAAGATAAAATTTGACCATCGGTCTAACTCAATCTTAATTTTCGACGGTCAGCAAAGATGAATCAATTTGGTGGACATGCATGAAAAATGCTATTGAATGATGATGAGTGGAAGACAGCATGTGTAATAGAAAATTTAGTATCAACGATACATTTTCTCAGATCGTATGGCCACTGGCCACGTCTTTGTGAACTGAATTCCCATTTATCTGCTTTGCCTTAGATCTACATAACTTAATACATTCTCATCAGCCTCTGAATGCTTCATACCATTCATCAACTGATATCCAAAATCCAGAAACATCATGGTTATTTATGGAGTCTATATACAGATACCCAAGTACTTTATTGTTAATTCGTGAAGTTGCGTCAGAATGCTCCACTTGCCATTTCAACTTGTTTGAACTGTTAAGACAAATGTTTAAATCAATTGACAAGAGAGTAACACGTGGAACTTGAGCATTTAATAAGCAGATAATGTTGGAAATAATGACTTTGGTCATTCAATCAACTGATCAAATGATGTATCAGGGTAAGGCAAGTAGTGGGCTGATGGAAGAAGCTGTATGAAATGAAACCGCTATGTAGCAGTTTATTAGTTCAGATTAATTGCAAAAGGTAACAGGATTTTGGTAACTTTATTGATGGCTGAAAGGCTTGAAAATTAGAAAACCACTGAAATGAAGTTGGTAGGAAAAAGAAAGTCATTTTCATAAAATTTTGTATTTTTGTCAAAACAGAGAGAGAGAGAGAGAGAGAGAGAGCTGAGCAAATAATTTTTTTTTGTTAGTGTATTAAGAATTTATTAGATGATGATTGTGTAGTTTAAGGCAGTCTCCTTCTTGAACTAAGTGCAATGCACTCTGCTTGTATATTTATTTATATTTCTGATTGTTATTTGCTCTGGAACATAGTGAACTTGTTTTTCCGTCTGGAATTCCAAGATTCTGCTTTTTATATATTTGCATTTGTGTGCATTGATGCAATTGTTAGTGCTACGTTGCCTTGTCTTGAGAAGTTTGAGTATTAATTTTGTAGTCAGGAACTCAGGGGTATGCTCAGGAAGGTGCCTCTTAGAAACAATATTTCTTCAAGGATTCTTTATTTGGTAGAATGCAATTTAGCATCCTTTATTCACAAAGAACATTTGTCTACATCCCTTGTTGAGGTTGTGACCTAGTCCCCCATATTTTCTTTTGGGATTTTACTTTTAGGTGTCCACAATTATCTCATGATTTTGTTGAAAGCAAACGAATACTGAATTCGCTATGCAGGACATTTGCTGTTAACTAAATTAAGGTGTTGGTGATCATTAAAAGGTTGACTTGGACCACTTTGTCTGATGTGCCACAGTTGGATCATCTGTAGTGGGGGGGGGGGTTTGTGGGTGGGTGGGGGGGTTTGTGGGTGGGTGGGGTAGTTACTGGAATTTATATGCACTCTATCTCTCCTCTCAAGCATCTTAACTGGCAATAGAGGAATTTTTGTTTTTAGGATTATTATATAATATCGCACTTTATTTTACGTGCTCTGTCCGAAAAAGGTAGCTATAGATTAGTTTTTATTTGTCCTAAATTATATTCTCATTTCATTATAAATAGTGAGATTTATGTATTAGTTTTCTAAAATACTCTTATTTAATGCATCATGTACTATAATTGGCTTATCAATTAAAGCAATTATACTAGGGAAACAATTGGAAAAACATGTCTATATTTGCTTTTTCAGTGACATTGAATCATAGCGCATAATGTGTGAAAATGAATCTAAAACTATCATTGTGGGATCGGGTGAGTATTCGACTTTGAACTTAACACACTTTTTCACTTTAATAAAATCATATTAATATTTTTATTTTTATATGATTGAAATTATATTTTTTTAAAAATTGATTTACTTTTAAATATAAATTGACAAAAATAGAATATTTTAAAGGTCTTTCTTTTGTTATTTTCTAGATTTTTTTTAAAAGGAACCACATGAAAATGCTAAAAAAAATTTAGATAACAATCTAAAAAATTATAAAAATTTGAATTTAAAAAAAATTATTTAGAAAATTTTAATTCATGTCTAAAAAATATTTAAATATTAGAAAATTTATTATTTTAGTCATATAAGACTAAAAATATTAGTAAAATGATACTAAAGTGAAACAAAAAATAAAACACATGTGAAATGTGATTGTCTGGCCATACTATGTCAATGGTTTATACAATCTACAAAAGTTATTTCCTAATAGGATGTTACATTGATGATCTACTTGATATAGTATTGGTATCAAGAAAAAACCCAATTAGTACTCTTACCTGCTCAGCTACATAGTTTAATACTATGGTCTGACAGCCATGGATTCTTGCTCCTTACCCACCATTCTGCTGGTATGACGTTTTTATTGGCTGTACGCATTGACGCTCATGTGTCAACATAACAATCTAAAGTTTATTTTTTATTTCCTTTGCAACTAAATGTTCCCTTAATACAAATGCTGTTAGGTTAGTTTTGTTTCATATTTAATATTCTATCTACATTAGATTCTCAAGGTAATCCCAAGATTCTACATCAGAATCTAGATTGTTCTTAATCCTCTAAGCTATCTAACTCATCAGTGGATGAATCATCACTACATGAACTAGATAGATCACTAATATCTCCTTTTAGATAATAGATTTATTCTTTTAAATCACTCTCAATGGGTTCTAAATCTTCATCATAGACTCCTTGCACAATAAGGGCCTTGATATGATTTTGTGTCTTATTGGGACAATCTCTAGCATAGTGTCCTCTTTTATTACAAATCCAACATTTACGGTCCTTTTTGCCTTGTGGGCAAGACCTTTGTTTGTCCTTAGGCCTACTGCTATTACTAGCCTATTTGCTACTAGGTTGGGCTTCTTGAATAGAACGCTTATACCCTCGTCTAAATATTCTTCTTCTATATTTGGGCCTTCTATGCTTGGATTTCCATTTTTTTGGTCCTTTTTCCATTTGTTCTTTTTTTGATCTTCTTTTTCCATTTCTTATGATCAGCAAGTGTACTGCAACCATACATGGTTTCTGGTCCTATGAACTCCTTGCCTTAGAGATAAGTTTTTTCATTGACTTCCTAATTTGTTTGTCTTAACATTCTTTTTCAAGAAAATCACTGACTAACTTATAGGCATATGCTAATGAAAGTTTTTTCAGAGGTCCTGTTGCTTGGAACTCGTGTAGCGTAGGGAATCTTCCTCAAGAATGTTTCTACACAGACACCCTAATCTCCATCATCTAATTTCATCATTGTGGTTTCATAATCACAATAAAAGTATTTTAGATCACAAAAAGTGCATATCTGAAGTTTAGCAAATCTCTTTCCTTTTGGATTTCTTGGTCTTTAAGGGTGAGATAGTCTACACCTATAAAGGCTGTGTATATGACATTTGTCATGTGCCTTAAGAAGTTTTCTTCTGATCCTCCCATAAAGGGACTAAGGGAGTCCAATTTCTTTCTTCTAAGAAATGTCTGATATTACGTGATGTTTTGCTTAATGCTAAGATCCTAATTAGATCATAGTCATCCTTAAGCATCTCATTAGTCTGTACTTTTAATCTCATTTGGTTATCCCAAGTTTCGATTAGTTCTTTCCTATTGTCAACACAATCTAGGTTTAGATCATCTACTGGGTGCTTCTTTGAAGGTTGAAAGTTCATGGGAATGTTATACCTAGTGTATCCTAAAGTTCTACCAGTTCTGCTGGCTTGTGTATATCCAAGATTCATGCCTAGATGAATTTTTCTAGGTGGTCTCATCCTAGATGATGATCATTCATCATCTGGCATTTCCTCTATTGTTGGTTTGAGGTTGTTATTAGGAACTGAAATTAATATCTTCAAGAATTCTTGATGTATTTCTTGTTCTAGTTCTTGGTCTTCTAGACTAGACATTCTGATTACTTCATTGTGTTTTTTGTGTGATTATGATTGTTAAAGTATTCTTCTTTGTCCTAATTGGAAAACATAATTTTTGCTTGCATAAGTCCTTTGGATACTATCCTACTATTTTCATCTTTTGAGGAGTTGATGGTTTCTTATTTGGTTCTTTTGGTTTTTCTATCAATGTCTGATCTTTAGGTCTCTTTCCTAGAGCATGTATGATTTCTTTGTTGCACTCACAACGCTCTATGTGTTCTTGTAACCTATCAATTTTGTCTGATAAGTTTTGTAGTTTTTCTGTTATTGCACTAATTGTAGTTGCTAAGGATTTCTATATGCGACTCTTGATTAGATTGTGTTCTTGTTACTAAAGTTGTTCAAACTTGTTTGCTAATTCTGTCATTTTTTCATGTGCTTCGTCAATTTTACCACTCATGTCTTAGTGTCAATATTTTCCATTAAGGGCAAGTGTTGAGTGGTTTATGATCCCTAAGTCTTTGATTCTAGATTCTATTTCTTGAAGTCTATTCTCAAGTCTTACAAACCTAAGATTTAATTCTTTAGTTTGATCTTCTAATAATTCTTTTAGTACTTGCGAGGATCCTGAAGAACTATTAGGTATGTCACCAATCTTCTCCTTAAAGATTGAGGATTTCAGATCTTGATGTAAGGCCATGTGATAATTCAATGTCAATATGCTTCCACATATTGAATTGAGATTGCTTTAGATGTGCCACACATCAATCTATATGGCTTCCTCTTGTATAGGTAAACCTATGGTTTCCTTTAATGATGTCCTGTCAATATTTTCCACGAAGGGCAAGCGTTGAGGGGTTTATGATCCCTAAGTCTTTGATTCTAGATTCTATTTCTTGAAGTCTATTCTCAAGTCCTACAAACCTAAGATTTAAATCTTTAGTTTTATCTTCTAATAATTCTTTTAGTGCTTGCGAGGATCCTAAATAAATATTAGGTATGTCATCAGTCTTATCCCTAAAGATTGAGGGTTTCAGATCTTGATGTAAGGCCATGTGATAATTTAATGTCAATATGTTTCCACGTAATTAATAGAGGTTGCTTAGATGTGCCACACATCCATCTATATGGCTTTCTCCTGTATAGGCAAACCTATGGTTTCCTTTAATGATGTCTTGTCTTTTGAGTCCTACATACTTATTTTGGAAGTACATCGTGATGCGTTGTAGATATACCAACATAGATCTAATCCTACGGGATACTGATCTAAGGTCATCTCCTTCAAATTTAGAAAGTAATCTAGAGATTGCTCTTTCTCTAGGTGTTGGAACTTGGGATTCTATGATCCTAAGTCTTGGTTTTTCACCTAACAATGGCTTTCTGGCTAAATCCATAGTCCATTCATTGTTAACGGGCGTGGTCTTCTTTAAAGATATTATCTAAAGAACAGTCATTTGCCGTAAAGCCCAAGCTATGATGATTGTTAGTTAGGCTATATGCTACTATAGGTTACAGAGAAGGGTTGGTCTCCTTCCATAAGGTCTGTTTTTACAAATTCATGTGCTAGACAGAATTTTGTTAATGTTCTTTGTGTTTAATGGAACTCCTATCTTTGAACATATGCTAATGATGAGTTTTCCATAAGCAAGATTAGCTTAGATTCCTCCGAACAAGGCATCTCCATTATAATTCAGTCTTCTATCTAAGAAGGCTAGTTTTATTGGATTGCCAATTCCATTTCTAAAAGTGCTTTTGTTCATGATCTTATTGATGCCAATGTGGATGTAACTGATTATTTTTGCTATTCCTAAGGGTTGTTGCCTTAGCTTAACATCAATTTATTCCTTAATTAAGAAGGGTATTTCAGTTGTACCATGAGTGATCTTATTCATGTCTTGTGGATACTCTCTAGTACTAACACTTGTAATAATGTGATTATTTTGAAGCTTAAGAAAAGTAGAAAGTTTCAGTAATTTAGAAGGTGAATGGAATACCTCATTCTCCGAAAGTTCTAGTTATGTCCTATTGATTCTATTAATTAACTCTTGTTGAATACCTTAATGTTCTTCACTTGTACCTATACTATACAAATTGCATTCTTGGTTCATTGTGTTAGCTTACTGTTCTATTCTTGAATCGTGTTATGGCTCTAATACCAAATTTTGGAGGGGGGTTTGAATTTAAAGCTTTCAATTAATTATACAGTTATCAAACAGAAGTTTCAGGAATACCTGCAACCTTACCAATTGTCGATAATTTTATGATAGATGAAAATAACCTGTACTTTCCTTCTTCTCATCTTCTGCCTTGTGCACATCAATCTAATTGCAGGCCAAGGTCTCCAAGTTGTTCCAACGCTACTTCTCTTGCCTTACTCGCTTCTTCACACTATTCAGTCCTAACTTTTCCACAATCCTGTAAATAGACACCTATTATGGGAGTTATTGCTCCTTACATAACCATGGGAACATAGAAGAATTTTTGTGATGAGAAATGAGATACTTTTATTTCATATCATACAGTTATTACAACTCTAAGGCCATGGTCAATATGACCCTGCCTAATAACTCACTACTACTCACGATACATGAGAGGTTTTTTTCATACCTAGGATGGATGGGTAGAAAAGTGCAAATTTGAATGCCTCTTAAAAGGAAAACTAAGCCCTTATATAGACTGAGCACCAACTATAATACAAAATACACAAGTTGTAAGTAAACAACTAGCATCGAAAGTTGCTAAATTATTAAAGTTCTTCGGACCTGCCATCTATGTCTTCTGAGACGTTTGTCCATGCGTTGTTTGCCATGTGCTTGTCTTTGCCTTTATTCTGGAAATACCTATTTAGTTGGTCCTTAGTGCCATAATTATAGAATTGTTTTGTCTATTTTTGTGGATAAGTTTACACTTCCGTCATAGAACTGTGCCTCAAACTTTAGCCAATTCACGTGCTTCTCCTTCAGGAATAGGAGTTGAGCTCTCGAACTTGATCACAATGTGAGGACTACTATAGTTAGTCCTGACTTGTGTGTCTCTGTAAATACCCCAAGAACAGCTGCAAGTCTTCGTGCTCTGATGCCTGACAATTCTTCTTTTAAAGAAATTGGCATGCATTGTTCTTTAGGTTGTTCGAATGCCTTTTTGTTGCTTGCTAAACCTATGCTGATGAAGTAATAGGGCAAGTAGTTCTCTATCCTTGGTTTATCCCTAGTCATTCCAATCTATCAAAGAACTTTGATATTGATATAGATAAACACTTGACAGTAATTGACATATTTCTGCCAAATTATATTCTGGATAAATTGTATTAATCAGGCTATAATTGAATATGCATTCTACAAATGTTGGATCTGCACCTGAAAATAAATAAAAAGAAATAAGTCTCTTTTGTTAGGCGTAAAGAACCTTTCTTCATGGTTCTCTGTGCTAGTGAAATAGATGTCTGAAATCATCATATGTAATTAATTCAGGCTTTGAAGGAGTTGTAGGTGTTAGAGCTTTTGAACTAAAATTTTTGTTTAATGATTTCGTAGAACCCTATTCTCTTAGAGCATCCAAGAATAATGCTGAGTTTTTCAAAAGCTATAATAGCTTCTTATACTTCTTCTTGGATAGGATAGAATTTGTGGCCAAATGGTTTTTAAGAAATCAAAGGTTTAAAGCCCTATAAATCCCCTTGTTAGGTTCTTCAAATAATACATATCATTTGCGAGGATCCTTTGTATCAGACTCAAAGCCCTGTTCCAATTTTCCCAGAATCTATTCTGCCAACTCAGTTGGACTCTTAATCTCTGGGGCTGTCAAAGATTTGTTCCGTGTCTTTTCAGAAGCATCAACATCCTGTTGTTCTGGTTTTCCAAACCTTTCTGGTTTGTTGAACAGTATTGATAATTTTGGAGAGTTTTACATATTTATTCTCAAGAAGTGGTAATTTGATAGAGTAGTGCTGATTTTTCAGCTCTTAATCTTGCTTTCCAGTGCTTTGTCTTCCATATTCTGCAAATTTCAAGAGTTATTGTATCTGTACAAATTTTTATCACCTAGAATGTGCTCGACTTTGAAGTTGTAGTATTGCAACTACTGCATCCAACACACCAGTCTGCCTTGTATTCTCTTTGTATCTCACTTCTATGAGATATTGGGATTGTCTATCCTGCCAATGAAAGACTGTCAATAAATAGACCTTGAAACTTTCACAACATTGATTAGTGCCAAAATCTCTTTTTCATTACTATGGTAATTCTTTTCTTGAAAGTTTCGGGGCAATAGCAATAGATGTATTCACTACCCTTTTTTGTTATTATAATTATTTTTTTAATATTCTGCCCCAGAAGTCATTTGAAGCATATGTTTCTATGCCTATGGTTGAGGATGATAAAACTGTGAAAATAAAGCAAGTAGTTTTTTTTTTTTTTAAAAATTTTCTAAACAAGTTATGTGTCTATATTAGTCCACTTCCCTAAGACTTCTTTCTTCAATTTTAATTGAATTGGTTGTCTTAATTCCGCAATGTTAGGAAAATAATTGGAAATGTAATTCATGATTCCTAAAAATTTTTGTAATAATTTCCTACCCTGGATCTGACTAGGAAAATCTCTTAGGTGCTCACCTATAGGGTTTTGTAATTCAAATTTTCCTTGATTAATGAGTAATTCTAGGAAATTGATTTCTGTCTTGAATAATTGAGCTTTCTTTTATGAAAGAATTATTCCTATGTCAACTTTGTAAGACTCTATAACATGTGACATGTGTTCTTCTTTTTAGTCAAAAAACACTAAGATGTTATCGACATAGACCCTATAAAACTGTTCTAGTCCTCTAAATGACTCATCCATGTGCCTCTAAAAGATGGATGGAGCTTGTTTTTATCCTTGTGGACATGTGAATGCTGCTAGTTCTTGTGAGCTGTCATCTAACTTTACTACCAAAAGCCACGTTTTTTGTAACTGAGCGTCAAGTCTTTAACTTGAAACCATTCGTTTTTTATGATGTCTTTTGACTGCTTATTTTTAACTAAGAAGGCTAGACTAAAGTGTGGGCTTTTACCGGCCATAATTAGTCCTAACTTTGTTTTCCAAATTCTATTCTATCGGGCTATGAATACTGCATGTGCCTAAATTTTACAATTGTTGTTGGCTTCTGCAATTTGTTTTTGGACATCCTTATATCTTGTGGCCATGATTAGTCCTAACTTTGTTTTCCAAATTATATTATATCGGGCTGTGAATACTGCACGTGTCTAACTTTTACAATTGTTGTTGGCTTATGCAATTTGTTTCGGATATCCTTATATCTTGTGGATCATCAGAACAATTTGTTGCAACCAAAAACCATGAATGGTTGTAGTACACTTACTATTTTAAGAAATAGAAAAAGAAGATCAAAAGGAAGTACAAATGGAAAAAGGAAAAAAAAAAGAAGAAAAATGGAAATCCAAGAGGCCCAAATAATACAGAAGAAGATTCTTTAGAAGATGAGGGTATGTTCTATTCAGGAAGCCCAGCCTAGTAGCAAATTATAGCAATAGGCCTAATGATAAACGTAGGTTTTGCTCACATGGCAAAAAGGGTTGTAAATGTTGGATTTGCAATGAAATAGGACACTATGCTAGGGATTGTCCAATAAGACACAATCATATCAAGGCCCTTATGAAAAGAGCCTATGATGAGGATTTAAACCCTATTGGGTGCGATTTCTTAGATTTGGAAGAACAAGTCTATTATCTCAATGGAGATATTAGTGATCTTTCTAGTTTATCTAGTGATGAGTCGGATAGCTTAGGGGGGCTAACTTGAGAATCTAATGCAGATAGAATCTCAGGAAATGAAAGAAACATTGAATTTGATGAACAAAACTAACCCTAATAGCATTTATATGAAGGGAACGTTTAGTTTCAAAGGATACAAAAAAATACACATTGGATTGTTATGTTGACACAGGAGCAATGTGTACAGCTAATAAAAACATTATACCAGCAGAATGGTGGGTAAGGAGTGAGAATCCCATCTATGCTAAGACCGTCAATGATTAGCCCATATTATTAGACTATGTGGCTGAGCAAGTAAGAGTACTAATTGGTGCTTTTATCTTCTTGATACCAACATTATATCAAGTAGATCATCAATGTGACATCCTATTAGGAAATAACTTTTATAGATTGTATGAATCATTCATATAGTATGGTCAGACAGTCACATGTCACATTAACGATGAAACTGGTGATAGAGCAGTTATGGTTTTAAAAGATAACCAAAGCTTATTTTTAGGGATATCATGATTTTTCGAATCTAAGAAATTAAATTCTACAACAAGAAAACATAGTTCAAAATCAAGATTTTGACCTAAAAGCATACAATAAAACCGCGGTCGCGGTCGCGATTGCGGTCGCGGTCGCGGTGTCGCGGTATCGGAGTGTCGCGGTCTATAAATTATATGTCGCGGCCGTCGCGGCGTGATTTCTGATTTTTTTTTCACAATATGGATTAAATTTTATTTATTCATCATTTAATTACTTATACAACTATGCATAAAGGTTATATGTTATATTAGAAGTCTTTAAATGACTTATTATATGTTAAATTATTCTAACAACACTACTTTTGCTAATTAATAAATAATAAGTTATTATATGTTAAATTATATGTTATAAATTTATTATATGAAAATTTATAAATAACTTATTATAGAACTTTCATGTAGCATATGAAAATTAGCAACATATTAATATATTATTCAACTAATAAATAATAGCTAATTAATAAAAACTAGATAGCATAAGTTAAGTAGATTAGTTAGCTAATTAATAAAACATAGATAATATTATCACATATTAGTAGCATAATTTAACATAAATCATTTAAATATTTCATATCTACTAAATAAGGAATACTAAATACTAAATTACCCTATAAAATTATAGCGTACCTATAATTAGTAAGTGAACTATAAAAGTCATTATTTATAAAATTATATAGGTGATAATGAGTTTTTAATATAACACAAACACACTTAAATTATTATGTATATACAATATGTTAAATAAAGAAAATAATATCTATACACTAAATATAAGTATTTAAGTGTCTAACTCTTCTTGGTATTAAATAAATACTACTTCTCCTCTTACCCAATTTCAAATTATTATTAATTGATTTTTTAGATGCCTAATCTATAATATTAAATTTATTATTAATAAATTATCGTTATATTATATTTATATAAATTTACAATAAATTAACACTATAACAATTATTTATTATCTATCTATTAATTTTAATCATGTACTAATTTAATTAATGTTAAAATTACTTAACTAATTAGTATTCAATAATCATACAAAATTATTAATAATAAACTGTTATTAATTTATTATAGTATATAACTGCATATATTAACAATATATTTAAATTATAATAATTATAAGTATTAATTTATCTATATATTAATTTAATTAATTATTAATATCATATCATTACTAGGCTAAGTATTAATATTTTATTTAAAAAATTCATATATGTAGCATATGAAAATTAGTAACATATTAATATATTATTTAACTAATAAATAATAGTTAATTAATAAAAATTAGATAGCATAAGTTAAATGAATTAGTTAGTTAATTAATAAAAAAGAAATAATATTATAATATATTAGTAGCATAATTTAATATAAATTATTTAAATATTTTATATTTACTAAATAAAAAATGTTTATACTAAATTACTAAATCAGAAATGTTTGCTGCGAGCCTACGACGTATCTTATAAGCCAGTAACAGTTACTGTGCTGGAGTCTCAAAGTCAAACTCTCACTCAGTCCCAGCCTTCGACGGTTCCAGACTCCAGAGTGCTAGACTTCGAGACCTCGAGTGCTCGAGCAGCTCGACTCTTCCGGAGTGCTCGACTTCGACCTCGAGTGCTCGAGCAGCTCGATTCTTCCGGTCTTCCTGTTCCCAGACTTCCGCCGCTCGTCGTCTGCTGCTCGCTAGTCGCCGCTCGCCATCCGCAGCTCGTCGTCTGCCGCTCGCCAGTCGCCACTCGCCCTCCGCTGCTCGCCCCCGATTCTACGGTTCTGGGTTGCAGGTTTTTGTGAATTAGGGTTAGTTTTTTTCCATTCTTCCATCAATAATTGCTGGTTACTGTAGGGTCACCGATATTTCGGACAATATCGGCGATATTTTCCGACATCCGATATTGCGCCGAAATATCGGCGACATCGCCGTGAATTTCTCCCTCCATTGCGTTTCGGGTGTTTCGCGTCGCGGCAGGCACTGTTTCCGCGAAATTGCGGCCGATACGCAATATCGGATCCGCGATTTCATTCCATGCCTAAAAGACTTGGGGGGGGGAGTGTGCTAGATCTTTTAGGAGAAAAAGAACTTCTTAGCAAAAGTTGAAGAAGTGTCACAAGCAGAACTTTTACTTAAGGAAGTATGTTCTGATGGTCCATAGGATGTAAGGATATCTAAAAACAAATTGCAGTATTTAATATAATTGTTGGATCTAACAACAATTGTAAAAGTTAGGCCCTTGCAGTATTTACAGTCCGATAGAATAGATACAAATTCAGGAACTATTGGACTTGGGACTAATTATGGCTAGTAAAAGCCCATAGTCCATCCATCTTAATTGAAAAAAGAAGATGAAAAAAGACTATGGTAAAAAATGAATGGTTGTAGTTTATAAAAAACTTGAAGGTGATGGATATCTTTTGCCTAAAAAAGAGGACCTACTAGAGAGGTAATTTGAGGCAAATCATTTACATGTCCATAAGGTCACCTCTAGTGGAAAATGGTCCCCTTTGGATTAAAATCTAGCTCTATCTAGACCAGGATAGGAAATCATGACAAAGTTTAAGGTTAATTACATTTCTAAAATTTTGGTATTATGACAACTTCAATTAGAATTGAAGAAACAAAGGACGCACAACTTGTTAAAAATATAAAGAAACAACTTGCTTTATTTCAACAGGTGTATCATCCTCAACCACATGACCTAATGATCATAGAAATAGATGCTTTAGATGACTTCTGGGGAGGAATCTTAAAAGCTTAAAAGGAAGTACAAAGGACGGTAATGAATACATCTGTCGTTATTGCTTTGGAACTTTCAAGCAAGCATAGAAAACTTACCGCAATAATGAAAAAAAGATTTTGAAACTAATTAATGTTGTGAAGGTCTTCAAGGTCTACTTATTGCTATTGCATTTCATTGCTAATTCGGACAATCTCAGTATCTCATACTTCATAAGAATTGAGATACAAGGAAACTATAAGCAATACTGAATGGGGCACTTGCAGTAATGGTTGTAATACTACGACTTCAACACATTTTAGGATATGGAAGCCAAAGCACTAGAAAGCAAGATTGAGAGAACTAAGATGAAAATTTAGTACTATTTTCTCAAATTACCTCTTCAAGCTAAAATTAAAAAATTCAAGAAAAATATTGGTTCTGCTCTAGAATCACTAGTACTGTTCAACAAACTAGAAAGGTTTGAAAAATCAGGGTGTTGATGTTTCTAAGCAAACATAGAACAAATCTTTGGTAATCCCAAAGATCTAGAGTCCGATTGAGTAAGCATAACAGATTCTTGGAAAATCAGAATAGGGCTTTGGGTCTAATATAAAGGATTCTTGCAAATACTATGCAGTATTTGAAGGACCTAATAAGGGATTTACAAGGATTAGTCATAGGTTAAACCTTTATTTCTGAAAACCATTTGATCACAAATTCTATCCTACCCGGGAAGAAGCACAAGAAGTTATATAGCTTTTAAAAAACCCAGAGCATCATTCTAAAAAGAATAGGGTTCTAAGAAATCCAATTGAGTTGGAAGAAGTGATATGAGACCTCATCAAATAATTCTCAACGGATTCTAGGACAACCATAACAGGGCTTTAAGTCTGATACAAAGGATCCTCTCAAATACTCTGTAGTATGCGGTCACAGGTTAAAAATGTGAAAAACCATTTGGCCACAAATCCTATTAACTCTATCATTCTAAAAAGATTGGGTTCTAAGAAGTCATTGAACCGGTTTTTTAGTTCAAAAGCTCAACCACTCATTACTCCTCCAAAGCCTAAGTTAATTACATATAATGATTTCATACATCTTGTTTCTTTTTAATTTCTTTTCAAGTGGATGTGCAACATTTGTAGTATGTGTATTTAATTGTGGACCGGTTAATATAATATATCTAGAACATAATTTGGTAGAAATACGTCAATTGCCACCTGGGGATTATAATATAGTCAAACACTCAATAACAAGGGTATTAAAGACTAGTAATAAGCCTATTTACATCAATGCCATCAGTTTCTTAATTGGAATGACTAGGGGACAACAAGCAGAAGGCATTCAAATAGCCTAAAGAACAAGGCATGACAATTTCTTTAGAAGAAGAATTGTCAAGCATCTGACGACTTGCTGTTGTTCTTGGACAAGCAAGGAGTATTTATAGAGACTCCCAAGCTAGGATTATTCACATGATTAAGTCTGAGAACCCAACTCCTATTCCTAAAGGAGAAGCACATAGATTGACTAAGTTTGATGCATAATTCTATGATAGAAGTCAAGAATTATCCATCGAAACAACAAAAAAATCCTAGCACTAGGGACCACCTATGTTAGTATTGCCAGAATAAAGACGAGTACATAGTAGACAAAGAATGGACAAATGTCTCAGAAGTCCGAAGAACTTTAATCATTTTGTATTATAGTGTTGCCTAGTCTATATAAGGGCTTAGTTTTTCTTTTGAGAAGCATTCAAATTCGCACCCTTCTACCCATAGGAAGAAAGAAAACTACTCATGTATCATGAGTAGTAGTGAGTTATTAGGCAGGTCCAATGGATCCTGGCTTTAGAGTTGTAATAACTTTATGATATGGAATTAGAGTATCTCATTTTAGGTGTCTACTTAACGATGATGTAGTTGTAAACCTGGAGGGTTGGGACTGAATAGCGTAAAGAGCGAGTGAGGCAAGAGAAGTAGCATGGACTAGCTTCAAGACCTTGACCTTTGCTACTAGATCGACATGCATAGGGAAGAATATGAAAAGGAGGGTACTGGTTATTTTCATCTATCATAAAGTTGTTGACTAATGGTAAGGTTGCAGGTATTCCTGAAATCCCTATATGATAACTGTAGAGTTTAATCGAAAACTTTAAATTTAAACCCCCTCCCCCAAAAAAAAGGGTACCTAAGTGAATTTCATCCTTGTATATAATATTTAGATAACAATGACAAAGTAATAGCAATAGCAGCGTTCGGGCCTGTGTCTAACATATATATATACATAGATAGGCAGTAGGCTAACATAAAAGTATTCCAAGGTTATGCAGATAGAATAGACACGCACAGCAACACGAGTAGTATCGCTATACATTCATATAAGATACATATACATATATCCAGCAATATATCCATATGCACATATCCAACAAATATATATACATATATGCAGCAATACTAGTATGACGTGACCACGGATGTACATCTATAGTGCGTATAGGGTAATAAGCAATCAGAGTATCATCTTAAGTAGTTCATGAGAATACAGAAAATAGACAATGAAGGCACTGAGGAAGAAGGAGAATTCAAAGTGGAGAAGAGATATGAACAGTGGCGTGTGTGGGGGTGTGGTGCCCCGCTCGGGGGGGGGGGGAAGACTATGTTATATGAAAAAATGTGGGGTTAGTAAAAAAAAAGGCTAAAAGAGTTATAAGAATGCTCTACACTTAATACTTCTATTAATGGCAAACTTGAAGCTGATATAGGAATTAAGAAGAGACATTCAACTCATTAATCTTCTATTTATTTGTATATTTATTTCTCCCTTTCTTCTTTTTGGTGGGTTATCACAGTTGCCTAACTATGTAAGGAGCTACCTAGGTAGATGTTCTTGGTATCCACAGGTTAATACCTTTGCTATTACGCTGAGAAGGAAATTTCAGAAAACTAGGCCATCTCCAACTCCCTCAGTAGCTTAGGAACCTATGTTTACATTAAGGACGTTATTTTGATAGTATTTGGTAGACTTAATGTTATCGATTAGGAATAAGCTTATGCACATCTTAAAGATACTACTAATGTATTTAAAGATACTAGATATCATCAGTTAGGGCTATTATCTTAGGATGAAATTTTATATTTTAGGATTTATTTCTATAATTCTTGTCTTTGGCCTATATAGTGCATTAGCATATTGTTCGTTGAAACAATTTCTCCTTTCTAAATTTCCTCTCTTTGAAGTCTAGCATTATCACCCAAAATTCTCTTTCTTCCTCCTAAATTCCTTTTCACTCTCTTCTTAATTTCTTATTTGTTCATTTGCGAGCCACGCATGAAATAGTGGTTTTTTGTTGGCGGAGATGATGGATAGATGTTGAAGGGGATGATAGATATGAAATATTGTATTATATAAAGTTATGATTTATAAAACTCGATATATTATTATAAAATACCGTAGTAAAGAAAACATGGAAAAGTGGTTTTGTTGCTCTTCTTCCTTCCTCGAAACATCTCTATTCTCTACAGATTTTGGGAGGGTAAAGATGACGTCTTGTGCATATGTTTGCCTCTGTTAAACTCACCTTTAAAGTTGTAATATAGGCAAAAAACCACCCATGACGTAAATATTTATTTTAAGCGATTATAGGACATCCAATTAAATAGCGGTTCTACTATAGTGTAGCGGCTGCAATTTAGCGGTTTTTGGGTCAGTAGTGACCCAAAATTACTGATATGCCACTGTTTTAAAATTTCACATTTATTAGCTAGTACATTGCCGATAAATCGGTAACATTGATAAATCAAAAAATATCAGCGATAAATCGCCAATACATCGGCAATTTATTGAGAATTCTTAAATCTATTGAAAAAGCATGCGTGATAACTTGTTCTTATTCATTTACTATATATATGTTGAACCAAGCTACTATTGAACAATGGTAAAATATTTTTATTTATTACCTTTACATGTCGTATTAAATAACATGTATTTTTTTATTCCAAGGTAAATTTAGGGTTGTTAGGACAATTTAGCATATAATAACTCACTTAAATACTTCTAATATAATTTAAACCACTAGTTTACTGAATATTTATATTTAAATGATCAATAAATAATAATTAAAGTATATAGTGAAATAAAAATAAAACTTTAAACCGCGACGACCGCGGCTTATAATTTATCGTTCGTGACACTGCGGCCGCGATCTTGTTGCCTGCTATAAGGCTGACTCTAATAGTGGAGTACTGTTCTATAATATTTTTGATTTAAAATAAATACAAACACCAAATTACTTGTATAAAAATCATTGGGATAAAATGGAAATGTTTTGGGGTTGACCTTTGAATACTATTATTGGATGGAAAATGTTAAAGGGTGATACTTTATTGATAGAAACAACATTATAGGTGATTTTATAGAATCTTTATTAATGGAAGCAACTATGGGAGTGGTTTTATCCATATCTCTGTTTGTGAGTTTACTTCTATAGGTTTAGCATTTATTTAAAAATGCTTATTTAAATGATTAATAGTTTTATTTTCTTGCTCCTTTACTTCTTCTAATTTTGTTTTCTTTTATTTCTTCTTGTTCAAAAGTGGAAGTAGTTAGAGAATGAGGGTTATTCGTCCATCTTCTCATTATTGGAAATGTAGAGAAAACTGTGTCATAAGGTTATTGCATTAAACCTCACTTTATTTAATTCATAAATCATAACACTCAGTAATTTAAACACATGGAACTATTTATAGGCACATAATCTGCTACAATAAGATTGAAACAGATAAAGAGAAAACTCCTTGAAAGATCATAACAAGTGTAAGAGAAAAATATCCTAAGTATTAGGCACCTACAGACAGAGACGTCCACACGCGCATGCTACAATTAACTGTTTTCTCTTTGGCATGGCATGTTGATTGCATCATGGTAGGAACCCCCTACCAAACTGCTTCAGTTGTAATATTATGAGAAAAATGTGAGAGAATGAAAGAGTATTTAGATAGATTGAATTTGAACAAGGGGAATCACAGACTACAGAAGCCAGAGGGCTAGCTAAGGTTGCAACTGTGAAGAGTAGCGGATAGCAGATGACGCACATTGCAGGTGCAATGATGTTGTAGTTACAGTTTGACAAATTTGGGATGTGTGCAGTGGTTGTTAGTGAAATTAGGATTGTTGTTTCAAACACAATGGTTCCATGGTAGTAGGAAAACAACTAAAACATTAGTAGTAAGTGGAAGCGGTTTGGCAATGGTGCCAGATTGGTTCAAGGTAAGCCACTTGTTATTTAACTCAATTTAATTCATCAATCATAAAGCTCTGATCTGAATAGTGTAAACACCTTGGCTTATTTATAGGAAAGTGGATGTAGGATAAATAGGCATGAACATCAATTTGAATCCTTTATAGCTAGAAATAAATCCTAGTAAATGGTAAAGCTAAGTAATAACTAAAAACTATTGGCTCTCCTAAACTACAGAAACTATAGGAGTCATATCCACATGGAGCTGTGACTTCCTTCCAATAGTTTTGATATGAATCTTGGGCTACCACTTTGACCCTATAAAGAGATGATGACCTTCCAATAGTTTTGATATGAATCTTGGGCTTACCGCTTTGACCCTATATTGAGACGGCAAGGTAACGTGCTATCGGCTTTGACCCTATAATGAGATGATGACCTTCCAATAGTTTTGATATGAATCTTGGGCTACCACTTTGACCCTATAATGAGATGACAAGGTGACGTGTTATCGGCTTGTGGCAGTCTTTTAGGCTGGAAGTTTTGACATATGTAAATTGTATTTCATTCTTTTGAGTGTAATAAATGTTAGGAGATATTGTAAAATATTGGAAGGTGATGTTGAAAATACAAAATTTACGTAAATTCATGCTAACATGTTATTGGGTCCAAGCCCTTCTATTATAAGTAAAGACACCGAGTATTGGATATTTGGATTAGAGTAAGACGTGGGCGAGCCATATTAGAAAATTTGTAATACTATTCTGAGAATTCTTGTTACTGTGTTAACATGTTATCAGAGTCGTAACTTAATCAAAAGTTTATCAAATATTAATACTTCTATGATATTGAAATCAGGTGTTTTATTTAGAAACAGTATAACTATCATTATGGACAAAAAAGATATTATTACTGGCATATTAGATTACTAGTCTATAGTTTAAGATATCTGTAAAAATGAGGCAGATAGTTAAGTTTTTATAATGCTAGAAATGAAAAAAAAAAGAAAAAGAAAAAGAAAAAGGTCACTAATATTGAGAAACAACCAAAGCTTTTGGAACTTTACTGATATGGTTTGTTCTGTAATGCAAGATTTTGTGACAAGTATCTATATTTCACAATGTTCCTCTATACTGCCTTAATATACTGAAATGTATCTTGTATTTGTATAAAGTTTACATTGCAACTTCTCAAAATTAAATATATCGCACAAAATAGTTCCATGAGGAGCTTTATTTGTTTTGTGCGGTCATTATTTTACAGTTGGGTGGTTTTACTCTTTTAGTATATTGATCGGGCAATTTCTTTTGGTTGTCATTTGCATCATATGATTGAGGAATTCAAACCACTGTTTCCATAATGAAGTGCATGGACACGGCCATCTACAGCTTTAGCTGTATGCCTCTATCAAATTGTGAATTTCATCCAACTGCGTGCAGGTGGTGGTGTCATTGGGAAGTGGACCATGGGATAATCTATTTGGTGGGGGAAATTCACCATCAATTGCTGCTGCAGCAGCCGCGGCCTTTGCTAGTGGACTTATAGCCATTCTGGCTCTACCTCGTTCAAGGGTTGAGAAGCATAGACCCAGTGTGATCCATGTATGAGGTATTTTGAGTGTATTGTTTTGTATAGCTGTTCATGATGAATGGCAAAGTCTGAGTATTCGGAATATGTACATAGGCAATTTTACTTGCACTGAATATAATAATAAAAAGGAAAAGAAAAATCTTACATTAATATTTTGGCGCATCCATACCATATATTGCTATACATCCTAACAGAGCCGGCTTCCTGTTTTCGTATTTGTAACTGTTTTTTGTAAAGATTATTTACATCAAGGAGTTCAAGTACTTGAAAGTTGTAAATGATGCCTCCTTTAGGGCAAACAAAAAATATCTGGTGTGGTAGTGTGTTGATGGAACAATCCTATGTAAGATGTGCGGATGGTAGATCAAAAGCATTCTCCCCAAATGCAAACTGAAAGGAGGGGGGGTGTAAATGGGAAAGAAAAGAGCCAAAGTTGCCCACTCTCTGTAGAAATTTGGATTATTGCCTATTGTGTAGCATTTCTGGTAGTAGTACTCAGTTCGTATCCTTTTCACTCACTCTTCTTAGGTGCTGGATGTACACAAAATGATCAACAAATAAGCTTAACAGCCATATTCTGATGTTAAGAGTTGGAGGTATTATATTTGTCGGCGATGATGTCGGAGCTGCCAAGGCTGATGAAGTTTGTACAAAAATTATTCGGAGCGGATGGTGGGTATCATTCTTTCAAAAAGTTGGGAGTGAGCGAGCAATAAAGGAAGGAGTAACAATTTGTACGTTCTCCACTTTTCATAGCTCGAAGCCTTAGGAAAATGACCCTTAATAGTCCAGATGATGGTTTTTACCTAGGCTGAGAATGGGCGACCTATCCCGCCGGTGTTATTATCCTTACGAATTTCAGTTTAGTGCTCGTTTGGCATGGGTGGTAAAAAAATTATTTTCAGATCTTATATATTTTATATAATTTATTTGAAATTAAATATATTTATTCTAATAAATATCTATTTTAGATTTTAATTTAATATAAAATACATATTTTATTAAAAATATATTTATTATTATTAAAAATTTAATAGAAAAGATATAAAGCATGAAAAAAAAATTATTCCTATTATTTTTATACCAAATAAGCCCTTATTCAAGGACGGATTCTAGGAGGGGGAGGGTTGATTTCTTCCAGTTTATTTTCATCTCACCAAGCAGCTCTGCTTAGTCTGAAAAGTGCATTGTTGGAACTGGGTTGGAATTCTAAGCGGCCCAAAGTGAATTGTTTGCGCCTAAGCATGCGAAGAATTTTTGTTAAAAGAGTGCCTGCTCAACTAACGGCAGGCAAGTGCTTCCCAGGTTATCACTAGGTATCTGCTTGCCACTCAGCAAACATTTATGCAAATAGGCCACATTCTTTGATTTGCCTGTGGATAAAGATTCCAACAATCTCGAGCCATTCTTTAAATATGTAATGAAGTTGTCCCCCCCCCCCTCCCCACAGTAGTGTCCGTGATGAATGTTTTGCTCATGTAACTTTTATACTGCAGTACACGAGATGATAAAATTGAGGAAGAAAAATGCCATAAATAAGAGAGATGGATAATTGTGGAAATTATGAACAGCTTTATGATCTGATTATCTCCCAGAGGGAAACAAGCTATGTGGGGCTGAAAGGAATAATATATAGCTCAACTGCTCTGGCACGTATGGTGGGTCATTATTTCTCAGAGGGAATATAAGCTACTACTTGTCCGGTAAAGTTAATTACTAGACTAATAGTGTAGTTATTAAGGCTAGTACTCCTGGTTACCAGTGTTTTCATGTTCAAACGGCTCTACGATTTCCTTTTTATGGTCATTGTGGTCGCCGATACAGTAATTTAGACTTGTCTTTACTAGATCCCTATGAAAGAAAACGGTATATGAGCCACAGAATTTTGCTGATTTGATTGGCAGTGGTTGATTTCGCTATGCTTGGCCATCTTTAGTTAAATGGAGAATCTTATTTGAATGAAGAAAAATGCATGTAAATTTTTGTGATATGTTCCATCATAACCGATCGCGGTGGAAAATCAACTCGGTAATGCCGCCTCTTCGGGATCAATCGCTCTCATGACGACTTCATTACCAGTGCGCGAAGATGACAATTCGGATCGATTCCTGTTGTGAACGTCACTTTTGGCTTTCTGCGTTCATAGCTTGAAAACAATGCTTTGGAATCATAAGCAGTTTGTGTTGTAAACCTGGATGCATGAATGCTGTGAATTATGCTTGACATGTAATTTCTGCTGATAGAAACTCCTGACGGAGACACCATTTTTTTGCTGCATTTTTCTTGTAGGTTGTTTTAAGATAATTATCAATAGTAGTTATTTTAAGAACTTTGTTAGGCTAAAAAGATCATAGATAACTAGTTTTGATAAAGTAGCTTCAAACATCTGCTCATTCAGAACAGACAGCCTGAATTTTGTTTTTCTTCATTTTTTGTGGAATGTTCTTCCACTATTATCATGTGTATTACTTTTTCTCGCTTGGTTTCGAACGCTGGAATTGATTCCATTCTTTAATTCCACTTGGAAATGTCTCCCTGTTTGTTTTTCCACCCATGGCATCTTCCTGTTGATGGCAAGCTGTTCTGGTCTATGCTTATATTCAATGGCCATAGTGGAACTGGCACGCCGTGTTTTTAATTTTCATTTTCTACAATGTTAATTAGGGCTTAACATTCATCCCCCCTCCCCTGAAGAAATAGTTGAATTCAGATGCTCCTTAGGTAACTTTTGAGGGAAACCACATGCCAATGATGTTGCAGAGATTTTGTCTGGATTTATACCGAGTGAGGACTTCTAAGTTCTCGCAGGCCTGAACTTTCGGTGGTGAGTGTGGACTTAGAAGCTGTGATGCAAGGAAACGTTCCCGTTCCGGAAATTTCTCGGAAACTTTTTTAAATTAAAATTTATATTAAAATTATTTAATTAATATTTTTATTAAAAATATATTATTTAATTAAGTTTTTATTAAAAAGTTATTATTAATAATTAAAATTAACAAATATAAAAATTAATTTTAAATTTTTTTATTTTCTCTCTAAATTTTAATAAATTTAATCTATTTTTTTTTAAAAATATATAAAATTTTTTTAACGTTTCCTGTCGTCTCCGTTTCCTAAATTTTTAAAAAATAACGTTTCCGCGTTTCGTCCCGTCCTCGTCTCCGTTTCCGTTTCCGTACATCACTGCTTAGAAGTCGTCACAGGCATCGGTGATAAAAAAAAAAATATATATATATATATATATATATATAGGGTGAATGTCCCATACACACTATTTTTAAAATACATTTGTAGGAACCAATCATAACCATTAGATTAGTATTTGATCAATGGTCAAGATTTAGTAAATAACTAACTTGAATTTATTTTAATCTTGACCCTTCAATCTTCTAGATCTAATGGTAATTAAATGTTCCTACATTGGTATTTTAAGTAATGGTTTGTACAAGAGCCTAAATCTATATATATATATATATATATATATATATATAAATAAGTTTTTGCCTATGCTTTCCATTTGCTCTGCAAACTCTATTGAATTGCTGTGCATTATTGACATGGAGTTTTATCAAATTGCATTGAGTACATGTGATAGCTTGTCAGATCTATCACTTCTATATTGTGGACTGGTATCTGCCTGCCCTGAAAGCGAACCCCACTACTATTTTTTCGGATAGCGAGGTAGATATTCCCCCATCACATAATTGTTAGTATTTTGTTACCTTCGCCTGCATTTGTGCAGCTAGCAGAGCATATACCAATCCCCATATCTATCACCTTATTTAATGGCATCCAGCTCCTAGCCCTTGACATGACTACAAGGGTACCTACAATCAATGCAGAATACTAAGCAATTAAGTAATCCGTAAGTTAACCAAAGCGAACACCCCTCCCCCCACCAAATAATGTCTGTTACTAATCACATTGTAGATGCAGTTGTAAGACAGGGATACCTTTATGGGAGGTCGAGTGTGCTCCGACAAATCTCTTGATCCTTGCACAAGTGTCCTAAGCGTAAAAATAGTGAAATTTCTGCTAATCTGAATTGGGTTACTAATTACACCAAGGCATGACTGCCATCTGAATTAACTTGAAGGATATATTCAAGAATTAAATTATAAAACTTGAATATTATTAAAATCCTTGAGAGTAATGCAAATTCAAAAACACTCCCTATACATTTTTTTCTTTTTCTTCAAGATTCACAATAACAATAATCTTGATTAATCTGCTTAATCATAGAATTTCATTTCTAATTAAGATAGTCTTATATCTACTCTCCGGATCTAAACAGGCAGGAATTTGCTTTGAATTTTTGTCTCTCATACTTCTGTAAATTCTATGTCAACTCTATTCAAATAGACCATTTATATAGGTTTAGAAAATATTTAAAACCAACAAAACAATTTTCTCTTTGTCTTCACTCCTCTTCATTCATTTTTAATTGTCTTTCCTTATAGGTCATTTCTAACCTTCTACACATTGGCTTTAACCCCAACTTGAATTCGAACAAAGCTCCCTTTCAAGCCACATGTGTCTGTATCCACGATCAATTTGTATGATCACAGCATCATTCTCCATCAAACAATGCCTCCCCTTGAGCCAATGTCTTTATAATATTACTTTTCACAAACTTGAAGATACTCCTTTTAGTCTTCATATGAATCAAGTTCACCTTCCTCTTTTTAGTGGCTTTTATCCAACCAGGCTCTAGATGAATACCATAACCCAAGCAATCCAACCTATTTAAGGAAATCAAAATTTGACTGAGCTTTAGAACATAACTCACCTCCCCTAATTTTCTACTCCTACCATCATGGGCCTTAATTTCAATCTCTCTAGTTGCTTCAACTTTTACCTTTGCCCCATTAGCTAAAGAAATTGACATCTCATCACATTACTTCAAGGAATTTAGCCAATCATCCTTACAACATATATGTGTTGAGAACATCTTGAATCTAGGATTCAGTCCTACTTTCGTGCATCTCTCCCTTGTACCAAAATAATATCACAAAAATATCCCCATCTGTAGTAGTTGTTGCATAATTCTCTCTATTTTGGTCTTTCTTATAATATGAGCAATTCTACCTGATATGCCTTTAACTATTATAATAAAAAAACCTGAAAATCATATAAGACTTTTTCTTACCCTTCTTGTTCCCATGTTGTGCCAATTTTTTTTTACCTCAAGCAAAGTCAACTCTATTTGCTCTAGAGAAAGCATCTTCTTGCCTACCAGTAAGCTAGTCACCACAAAACGAAACCGTTTTTGGAGAGAAGACAAGAGCAAGATTATTTGATCCTTATTTTTGAATGACTCATCCAAACTCTTTAATTGGGGATCAATCACTTGAATACATTAATATAATCTTGAAGCTTGCCTTCTACAAGCATCTTGAGGAAAAATGAATTCTTTAAGAACAACTTATTCACCAGTGACTTTGACGCATATGTCTTGACTATCTTCTCTCACAACTCTTTTAAATTCATCTCCTCAAGAATGTCGTACTTGATTTCCGAAGTATGGGCCTACTAGATCATACTAGTTGCATGCAATTGCATATCCTCCCACTTGATAGCAACCACATATAATGGTTTCTTATCCTTTAGAATTCTGAGCAGCTCATTTGGGATACGAATGCCATCAATCATACTCTACCATATCGTAAAAATATTCTTTTCATTGAACAATTCCATCACAGACTTGCTTCATTCCAAGATCTTTTCCACCTCTAATCTGACTCGAACTTGCAAGTAGATGTTTGGTACCATTTGTTGGAAAAATTTACTATAATATGTAAGGATTATGCATAATAGATTCAAGTATTAAATTGTAAAATTTGAATTTTATAACAATTCCTAAAAGTAAAAATAAAAAAAAAATTCAAGAACACTCTCCTTGTATTTTTTTTCCCTTCAGTATTAACGAGAATGACCATTTTGATTAATATACTCAATTACATAATTCCATTTTCAATTGAAATTTTCTTAGATCTAAATCTAAAAGAATTTGTCCTAAATTAGTGTCTCTCACATTCCGTGTAAGCTCTATGTTAACTCACACAGATTCAGTCTTTATATAGGCTTAAAAGAGACTTAAAACTAACAACAGATGAAAAAATTATCTATCAAAAATACATGGACTAAACTGGGCCAAAAATCATGCTGCATGAAACAAGTACCATGAATACACCCGTATCAACTAACACAACCTGGGTGTATTTGCCTCCATCTTTTTGCTAACTTCACTTTTTTTTTTAAATTTTTTTTTTCAGACTATTCATGCCCTCGGACACATTGGCTTGAATCCCGACTTGAATTCCAACTGTTTAATTAGGGTGAGGCATGACTGTTACGCGAATTATTTTACCTAGTTTGTCCGAATCAGAATTGATATTTTTTAAGCCATTTATTTATTTATTTTAAGCATCAAATTCTTATTAATTTTAACCATCAGACCAATAAAATTGGGTTCCGAGGGATCTCTTTGATATTTTGCAGCAGTGGTGGTGGGGTTGTATGAAACTGAGGGAACCAAATCATGCACGCTAGAAAACAAAGGGAAATCACAAAAGTTTGGTAGTCGGGGCATGCAGAGGGGCAGGCAGAGTGACCCAGCGCACTGTTAGCGGGGAACCAAAATTGCTGATTTAGAGGGTGACGAAATTAACGGGTTCCAGCAGAGTTTTGCTTGCCTCAAGAAAAGAGGGCAGTGCACCCATTAAAGCTACACCCAAATCTCCATTGGTGTGAGAAATGGGGTACAGAAAATATTTTTATGGTCGGTACTGGACCATGTAATTGGGATTTCAGTGTTTCGCTTGTTCCGTCTGCCTCTGTTTTCTGATGCCATCGAATTAATCTCCACCATCCCCTCCCTCCCCGTTCTGTCAACTTACCTCACCCGCACCATTTTAAACGCTTTGTAGGCCCCACATTATCATTACCCATTGATGTTTCTGCACCTCTCCTCTTCCTCGTCCTCTCGCCACCCTCTTATATCCCCCCCCCCTCCATCAAGATAACATATTTTATCAGTTCGGAAGGAAAACTACGTGTGGGATAAGACACAAGAGATCAGCAAATGCGGCACTTCTCCACTTACCCTAGAGATTTTATACTGCATACGAATAGTCAAATTAGTCTGTATCCATTATTTTTCGGACAATTATTTTGCGGGTTGGGCGAATCGTACGTAGCCTGGTGTGTAAAAGATGGCTCTGATTCGATGCGGGGTGGGCTTAGATTTTGTGTTTGTATCATCCTAAGCCAATATGCGTACGAAAGCTGTACACGATTTGTTAATTTGAAAAAACTCGCGGTCGGTTGGACGGCAAAGATATTAGGAAAATAATGTTCGGTTAATTAGGGAATCTAAGGCATTTGATTATAACTTTTTGAGAAAATCACACTTATGGGGGACTTAATAGTAAGAAGATAATTATTTGAAGATTTAATAAATGTGTTTAGTTTATACTGAGAAAGTACGGAAGTAAGTTAATTTATTTTTTATTTTTAATAATTATACATGTGACTTGTGAGATTGACAAAACATATAAAGTGTTACTTCATAAGGTAGCGTATAGTAAATAATCCATTTATCAACTAAAGATTTAGACTAGCCGAAAGAAAGTTATCGTTACTTTTACTTTCTTACTTACTTTAAAACAAAACAACTAAAAATTTAAACATTTTCTATAAATAAATAAAAAAAATATAACTTCCTCAAATAACATCCTAATAACAAAGAATAGCCTAGTTTATTTGTTGACCTTCATAATAAATAGTATTCTTCTCAAACTCAAAGTAATAATAGGTCATCATATCTTACCCCATCTACCAAACGCATAATATGTGCAGGGCAGGCCTCCCGCGGTCTGCTTAATATTGGGGCAGTTTTCTTATTTTTATTTTTAAAAATAAAATAAAAATATATTGCGCAGTAAATGTTAAAGGGAGGGCGGCTGGTATGAAAGGAATATGGGTGGAAACAATACCATGAATCCTATTTTACATTTTTTCTTCTTCTCTTTTTCAGTTTTGTATACGTAACTAGAGACGTGAAAAACGAGAAAATCTCTTTTTCCCATTACCGTCATACCAAACACCCGTAAATAAATGCTTGAGTTGGCTGCAATTTCAATAGAAATCAGAAACTATGTATATATGTATATATTTTATAATATAAGATATATTAGATTTTTACTTTTATTTGAGAATATAAGTCATTTTAAGGAAGGTATCAATAATTACATGCTTTGTTTCCAATTTAACCTTTACGTTATTCTCTCTTTTTCATTCCCAATTAAATGAGTACAAATATTAAATTTAATATGGGCATATTAGTGAAGGTTGATAGATAGTACTTATTGAGAATTTAATATGCGTTACTATGTCGTAGTGGTAAACTGGTAATACTATTGGTACGGTCTCATACAAAGGGATTACCGTCATTTGAATGAATGTATTAATTTGCCGCAGACCGAGGAACACACGAGGAACGTATCGATCAGAAGTCCGACCATGGCCGAGAGCCCGAGAGAGAGAGAGAGAAGGATGACGAAAGAAGGACAGAACCACAGGGGACCCTGGCCGGGAACAGTTCATTGAAAAGTTTGTCGTTACCTCAAAATTCAGATAAAATCCAAAGCTCTACTGCTACTGTTTCGACTGTAGTAGATCGAGCAGCGAAGCGACGTCCGAATCCCAACCGTGTAATTAATTAGAGGGGTTTTACTTTTTCATCATGGTACGGAATAGTTGATTTTTTGGCGATTACCTAATAATTGTGGTAATTATGAGGGGCAGTGCTTGTAATTAAATAGTACTAACGAAGATTAAAAGTGTTTTTTTTAGTTCATCTCTGTTTTTTTTATTATTTTTTAAAAGTTCACGTTTTTACGTTTTTTGTTGCGTTTTCGTTCCTCCGTCCCTGTCAGGATTAATCGCGTTCCATTTCTCTCTCTCTCTCTCTCTCTCTCGAGGAAATTTTGGATTTGTTTGCAGAGGAGAATTTTGGGCAGCTTCAGTCCTACTCATCTGATCCTCACATGGCAAAGAGAGCTGTTTGGATTTCTCAACGAAGGAGATGACCAGATGAAAAGTATACGGCACTGAAGCTTCTGTCTGCAGGATTAGTGTACTACCATGTTCGGCACAAAAGATTTTTTTTTTTAAATCAAAAGCACTTATCTATTTTATCTTTACTAAAGCAGATTGTGTGGGTTTTGCTTATTAAAGCAAATGTTTTAACCATAGTTTTAAAAATCGGATCGGTCAGCGAATCGGTCTCATAACTGGTTCACTAGTTTAGTAGTCGAACCAGTAGTACATTTTAAGTAAAAAAATATGAAATATATAGAAAATTAAACTCTATATAAATTTGACAGGCTCCCGACCGATTTTTTGACCGATTCTAAGACTGATTTTCACTAGTCCGACCGATTTTTGACCGATTTTCACTGATTCCGAGATCTTAAAAACCTGCATATGAAATTTGACCGGTGACCCGACCGGTTCGCCGGTTCACTGGTCGGACCGGTCGGTCCGGTCCGGTTTTTAATACTAAGGTTTTAACTCATCAGCCAAGTATGGTGATGGAATAATTTAAGGGGGAATGCCCCTTGTTTTGGATGCACTTAATTAACTGTTAAGTTGGAAGTAGTTAATTTAAATTTACATTTATTCCCAAAAAAAAAAAGCACGAACAGAGAAAAAGAAAAAAGAGGACGCCTCTATGTAGTCTCCTTAATCCTTATAGACGAAGCACACCAGAGCTCCATACAAAGCCACACAACTACTCACGATTAGAACTCGATCGACAGATCAAATTACAAATTTTAGGATATTGTATGGTTTGGGCAAGCAAAAATAAATAATAATTAATGCATAAAGAAAAGATATCTGAATATACAGTTTAGTTGCACGAAAATTCACTCGATCCTACATTTTTTTTTTTCGTCTAGCAAAATATTTTCTCGGTTTTTATCTTTATTTTTTTTAAAACATACAAAAAATGTATATCATTTTTTTTTAAAAAACTTCATCGACGTTCAGATTTCTTATCCACGTCTTGTTTCGGTGGCGCCTTGGCTTGTTGTGCATTCCAATGAAATGACATGGTTTTTTTTTTCTACTTTCCCTAAACAACATTTCAAACGTAAGTAATTATCCAACATAACTATTTTTTAATAAGTATCTTCTAATAAGAAATTAGTAAAATATTATTTAAAGCTAAATCCGCTGCCATAGGCGCGCAACATGATCGTTCTAATTAAAGTGGCGCACGATGCATCTTATTTTACAATATCGACTAAAAGGGGATAGAATTCAAGCGATGATATTATAGTTTATTAGTTGAGACCGAGGTGATCAGCAGACTCCGATTAAATCTTGTCTCTCTCAATATTGTACCCTTCCATATTATGGATTGTGGCACCTATGTGTATTTTCATTTATAAAAATGTCCGTAGAGATTCACTATTAAACAGAAAAAAAAGTGGAGAATTAAAAATTACAAATAAGTATATATATGTACTAAAAATTATGTGTGATTTTTTTTAATAATAACGATGCTCATTGTAATTAATTATAGTAATAATAGTCAAAATCATTCCTATCATTATTTCTAAGATATTATGATCATTATTGATATAATAGTAATAATAATAATAATAAAATGACAATAATTTGTTCCTTCAAATTTAGTCTATGATTGAAGCTATTTATCAGAGATAATTATGATACAATATTATTTATTTAAAAAATTTCTTAGACTAAAAGTTTATAAAATAATTAATTATGTTAAATAATTATTTTTAATAAGAAAATACACACAAACTTTTAATTACTATCGGATCAAACCGACGTTGATTAAATTATATATATATATATATATATTGAAGATGGGATCAGTGCTAACTTTTCAAAAGTTTTTACACAGGAGAAGGGGCGGGGGAAGCTTTCTAATTACGTGCCATCCTTTTCACAAACAGAATAAAAAGTAGTAGCAAATAAGAGAATCAAATTTTGAAAAGATAACTAGGCAGCTGCGCCCGGCCTCCCTCCCTCACGCTAAAGCTCTTACCGCCATCATTTCAGACGAGGAGATGGGTGCCCATCTCCCTTAGCCCCACCCCAACGCCCCCTCGCCTTTGGTACTATATATATAAAGAAGTGACCAACACAAACTTTGCCCCCTCAATCCGAAGCCTGCTAGCTGCCTCTACAAACAAATACATGTTTAAACCGCTTGCATCACTGCTGCACATATATACTCCCAAAATCACACGGTACTGTCCTACGCCCGTACCCGGCCGTCCAGTCTCCATTCTCTCTCTGTTATTGTTGTTGTTACTGCTGCTTAATTACTAGATACTATCAAAACTGATTTTGTTGCATGCCCTAGTAGCTAGCTCAACCCAGCTATACCTGCAAATAATCAGAGATATATAATGTGGAGCTCCAAATCCTCCTCTTCTTCATCTATACCTCGAATCTTGCCCATCCATAAGTCTTCCAGCTTATTGGATCCGAATTATAAAGTCGTGAATGACGACCCTGATAGTTGCAACAACGATCATGACCTCCATAGATGGCCAACTCCCGCCGAGGTAATTAATCCTTACATGTATATACATGCATGTCTAATTATTATTACTATTATTGGTAAGGAAAACTACCACCACCATGCATCCATTTCCCGATCGATGAGGTTCATATATGACATATGCGTGTGTGTCCGTGTCCCTGTTGCAGGCCCTGGAGGAGATGAAAGCAATATGTAAAATCTCAGGACCAACGGCCATAACAGGGCTACTCCTCTACTCGAGGGCTATGATCTCCATGTTATTTCTAGGCCGCCTGGGCGAACTAGAACTGGCCGGCGGTTCGCTCTCCATTGGTTTTGCAAACATAACCGGATACTCGGTCCTATCCGGCTTAGCCATGGGAATGGAACCGATATGCGGACAAGCCTACGGTGCTAAACAAATGAAGCTACTGGGTCTAACGCTACAGAGAACAATCCTCTTGCTCTTGTTCACATGTATACCCATCTCCATCCTATGGCTAAACATGAAAAGAATCCTTTTATGGTGCGGTCAGGATGAACACATCTCATCGGTGGCTCACACCTTTATTCTATTCTCTATCCCTGATTTATTCTTTCTTTCCGTACTCCACCCCTTGAGAATTTATCTCAGAACTCAGAACATCACTCTACCACTAACCTACTGCACGGCCATATCCATCCTCCTCCACGTACCTTTAAATTTCTTATTAGTTGTCCATTTGAACCTCGGCATCCCTGGTGTAGCTATGTCCATGGTATGTACAAATCTCAATCTCTGCCTCTTCCTCTCCTCCTTCATTGTCTTCTCCAAGGTTTATAAGGACTCCTGGATTTCTCCCAGCGCAGACTGTCTCAAAGGCTGGTCATCCCTCCTCTCCTTAGCTGTCCCAACCTGTGTGTCCGTCTGCCTGGAGTGGTGGTGGTACGAGTTTATGATCATGCTATGTGGCTTACTGGCCAACCCAAAAGCAACCATCGCTTCCATGGGCATACTCATCCAGACAACCTCATTGGTCTACGTGTTCCCATCGTCCCTGAGCCTTGGAGTCTCTACCCGCGTCGGGAACGAGCTCGGCGCCAACCGCCCTGGGCGGGCGAGGATAGCCACCATGGTATCCTTGTCATGTGCTGCGGTCCTAGGATTAGGGGCTATGGCATTTACGACGCTGATGAGGCATCGGTGGGGTAGGCTGTTTACGGAGGATGAAGAGATATTGGAATTGACTGCATTGGCATTGCCGATTGTTGGCCTGTGCGAGTTGGGTAACTGTCCGCAGACAACTGGTTGTGGGGTTTTGAGAGGTAGCGCGAGGCCTAGTGTTGGTGCAAATATTAATTTAGGGTCGTTTTATTTGGTGGGCATGCCCGTTGCTGTATTTCTTGGGTTTGTGGTTAAGATTGGGTTTGTGGGGTTATGGCTTGGATTACTTGCTGCTCAAGGTTGTTGTGCATCGCTTATGGTCTTTGTTGTTCTGTTTAAGACTGATTGGGCATTACAGGTTCAAAAAGCTAGACACCTTACTAAAGCCGGTACTAATTCGCAATCAGCAGCAGCATCATTACCAGTGTCACTACTGCCGCCCCCGTCGTCATCAACGACAGTATCAAATGATCATATTGCGGAAGCAGCTGACCACAAGAAGAAGAAGAGAAATAATAATAATACAAATAATAATAATAATAATAATGACAATAATTTGGAGGAAGCGTTGTGCGTCAAGCATGAAGAATCCTTAGTGGCTGATAGCTCAGTTTCATTTGAAATTGATCCTCTAATTACATCAATCATCTACACGGACTAGTACGAATTAATCGGTTGTTTAGTTAATTAATCAATTATTCAGTCTTTCTCTTAATTAATTTTCTCCCTACTCCCTTTTATATTTTAACCTTCCTTTATATATCTCCCCTTTAATTTGTACAAAACTATTCATGCCATTGCAATTTTTCTCTCTTTTTTTTTTCTCTCGGTATTAGATTCCACTCCTTGATTAATTGTACCATCTCTCTCACAAGATAGCGGGCCGATATCGATCTAATAACAAAAGAGGACGTCGTGTAAGCGGTTGTTGTTTTACTTTTTTAAGTTGCTTTATCTTAAATTATAGTAATTAAAAAAATTATATCATCGTACTTTTCAGAATTTTTCCTACAAATGGAGCTCTAGCTATATTAATATACTCCCTACTAAACACATAAATTATTAAGTAAAATATTGTTATATATATTATTATAATTGTAATTATATTTCATCATTATTGTTATGATGTTTTATAGCTATATTGATTTTACCGTTATAATTGAACTTCCATCACTATTACTAATGATGTGTTACCATTAATATTTTATAGTCCGTCAATAGATAAATATTAACTCTCTAGTTATAGTATTTTACTATAGTTGTTTTCATGTTTCAACATATTTTAATTTTATACTTTTACCATAATTATTGTTATGTTCACCAATATTTGATGTAATATTTTATAAGAAAACTAACGCGTCATATTTAACTATATGGCATTCATGTTTCATTATAACTGCTATCATACTTAACCCTTAATCATTATTACTACCAATATTTTATTATTATTACTACAGATATTTTACTATTATTACAACTAATTGATATTTTATCATTGTTTCTAATGATGTTAATTTTCACTATTGTTGCACCAATATTTCACCATTATCATGTACTAATATTATAATACTCCTAAATTAAGTAGAGTATTATAATAATTGATATGACTACTTATATGAATACAATATATCATCTTTTTTTATTTTATTTATTATTTCTTCCTAAGAACTTCACAATTAAGCATACTGGCCATGGATCAATTTTTAGGATGGGTAACTCTCATAATAAATTTTGAATTTTTTTTAAAAAAAAATCAAAAAACACATGAATGGGGACAAGACGTGTTGGAATGATTCATATTGATCTCTAGAGTTAGCCAATCAATCTAAAAAAGCTTCACAGTTGTCCCGTAACCTTTGTGGGACATGTATGCTATCAAATGACTCTTGCATAGTAGTATCGACTCGAAGTGTTATAAATATCTTTGCCAATATTTTACCATAAATTTTTTAACGTCAAATTATATCAATATAAGTGTCTATTTAGAGAGAAGTTTTAGTTGCATTTTGGTATAGTTATTTAGCTTTTTCAAACAGGTAATATACATTATAGATAACCTATTTAAAACTTTTTAACAAAATAAGAAAATAATTGTCTTATTTACAATTATTTCTCACTCAATTTGTAGTACCGATTTCGTTATGAACATAACCGTTCATGCAGGTAGCATTTGTGGGAGGAGCCTGATTGAGCATTTACCCCTTTTCTAGGTTCCGCCCACTCTAAGTTGTATCTATTATTCACCGGCCATTTGAATAAATGTCACCATCTCATTTTCTTTCTATTCATATATTGATGTATAAAAAAATTGATAATTCAAACCAATCATTCAGTATTATTTTTAGCTTTAAAGCATCAAATGTTGGGGACAAATTTGAGATTTTATAGTCTCTCTACATTAAAAAACGAGAGTAATTTATTTTAATAATTTATATACGTTTTTATGGGCTATAACAAATATTGTTCTTCATATTTTATTGATAAAATAGCAGAATTATGTGAAAATTTAAGTATTCATTTTTTGTAAAACAAATTCTTATTTTTATGGAGAAAGTACGCCTTACAAATCTTTATCTTTTTTTTTTCCTTTTATATCAAGGGAGTAGATAAATTAACTGTGTTGTAATTATTTTTGGTAGCAGTCTTTGGATTATTGCAAATTTTCATTAACTTCTTCATATAGGCTGCATGCTCTGTCGACAAGCAAATTCGACGGAAGAAGTAAATATAAAAAGAGAATATAATTTGAAACAAACGTACGGTTATGCATGCTTTAATTTTATTCTAATTCTCCACGTTGGCGATATTCAATATAGAAAGACAAAGAAAAAGGAGAAAATAGTGATATTATATTCATAGCTGTCGAAATCTGTGTAATCTTTATCCCTTGCCCGTAATTAATCGTGGACTTGCGGTGCACCAAAAATTTAACTGGAGCACGGTTCTCCATGGAGCTACTAGCCAAGAGGAAGCTGCAGGCTAAAAAAGAAAAGCAAAAAGCAACAAGCAAAGGAAAGGGAAAGACATCAAGTCTTCGTTAATTTTATTACCGCTCTAGTTTTCAAAATTAATTTTATTATTAGTTTAATTTTGGAAAATGATATTATTATTAATTTAATTTGAAGCTATTATCATTATTGAGTTTTGAAATTAATATTTTTATTAATTTATAAATCAAAATTTTACATAAGAATAATGAAATAAAAAATATAAATAAGTTAGATAAATTTGGCGGATCCTAATTGAGTATATTGAGTGCTATAATATTTAATTGTGAAGCATTAGTGTGGAGGTAAAATGATTGGAGTGCTTCAAATTGAAAGTTGAAGTCATATGCAATATTCCTAACATGTAATGAACATTTTTAACATTGATATACATCTTGCATATTATAAATACACATATCAGATAATACAAATCCACCTCATATGTTCTAAGTATAGTGTGGAAAACACTATAATATTTTTATAAATTTTATGAACTTTGTATTTTTAATGAAGGTTGAGGCATACACATATTACGCACACCCACCCACCCCTTACAGAATATCAATACATATAGTATATAATATGAGTACATCATATAGAATATATATGCATAACTTACAGAATACAAGTAGTAATATTTTCAAATATCAATTTACATCTTACAGAATGTCAATATATACATGTTATAACATTATATACACATCTTTAAAAAAAAAAATCACATCTTATAAACATCATTGAGAAAGTAATATGAGTCATATGCAAAACTCAGCCTAGCAACATCAACTTATAGGCATTAAGAGCAACATTAAACAAACCATAATTCACATAAATTGAAATGAATGAGTTCTAAAATATTCCATCTCTAACCGGAAGACGATCAAATATGTCTTTCATCTCAGCCAACCTGACTTAGAATACGTAGATGAATGATATTCTATGAGAATTGATTTGGCGATAGCATATGATTAAACGCCTTACGAGCATACATTCTATTGCTCAATCTATTATATGGGCTAATGAGAGAGTTTAATAGAAATGAATGTTGGTAGTTCAGTCTCTGGATTGTTCGGTAGTGAAGCTTCTTAGCTTGTGTTTAGTTAATCACACCCTAGAAGCCTTTTGTTGCATCCGTGAGAAACGAGCCTACCCCAAATGCTCTAACAATGATTCTTCTTTCTAGGCTCATTGACGAAGGCATTATAAGGATGAGTTTGTAATTATCCCTTAGCTACTGCAATGAATGTTAATTTTATTTCGTATTGCCACCGGTCGAGTTCGACCAAAACTATCATTAAGGACAACAGATCAAAGTGTACCCTAAGTATCTATGAAGGTACCCAAGTAAAATTATTAAAAATGCTAGGATTCAAAAAATATTAAGCCAAATATAGATTAAGATAGCTAAACGAAATTTATCTTAATATCTATGTACATGCTAAACATGTATAATGTATGTATATATTTTATATAATAAATATTTTGTGTGAAAAGTATATATCTACATGTCATGTATGTTTATTTGTAGAGAAACGTTTCGGCATATATATATTATTTTATTGGCCCAAATAATTGGAGAAGGGTGAGTTGGAGTTAGAAAGAAGGGGGGACTTGGCGGGGGGGGGGGGGCTGCTTCTAATCTACTCGATACACACACAAGGTCCAGCTATCATAAGTCTGTCGAGTTCTAACATGACAAAAAAAATTGGAGGACTCTCTGCAGCATATCAGGCTCCCATTGTTCTACAAATTCCCCACAAGGCACAAGCAAACAAATTTGGGCACACCATTCGGGCTCTGTCGATGATGAAGACTTTAATTTGAGGAATATAATCATACACGTACATATTCCTCTCGCTCTCTCTGTGTGTGTGTGTGTGTGTGTATTTGTTCACATTTTCAAAAGAAAAGTAGACCTATACGCTTTTACAACTTGCATCATGCACGCACATTTACTATGGTGGAGTCAATGAAATTTCTTACTTCTCGGACCTCTATATATCATCTTGTATTTTTTGAAGTCTCAGCTGGTCTTGTTTATATATATAGCATTATAATTATTATTATTTTCTGAAGTTATTTTGAAAGGTGAAAAAAAAAAAAAAACTTTGTTATATATGATCATTATTGTTTTAAGAATACTTTGTCAACTTCACATTAAAAGTGCTCAGTGGTCCATGCTTACATCATCTACCTTGCCTTGGTAAGGACTTCCGAAGTACTTAGGACCACCCATAACTTTAGCCTTAATTTCTTAAATGCGTCACATGAGAAAGTTGCACATGAATTCAGTAAGGAGATCTGCGACAATAAGCCAATAGGAAGGCCCTGATCTTCCTATTTTTCTATTTTACAACTCCCCAGTAAAAATATATGATCGCTGTTACCCATGTTACAGTCCTAGATATGTTGGCGTTAAAATTAATAAAATTTTATTCTTATTTCTGATATAGATTTGATTTTATATTACTGATTAATACGAGATATATATATATATATATGCGTTTCCAAAAGTTTTCCGACAAATAATTACCTCTCTTCTCACTGAATACCCTAACAATTTATTTATTTTTTATTTATAATTAGAATTTACCGTAGCGACCTAGATAATTTTATAATAAAACGTTTTAAATGATAACCCTAAAATCTACTTCTTTTTTCTTCCTCCTAACCTGGATCTTCTCTTATCCAAGAAAATAAATAAAGACGTACGTAGATCTTCGCTCTGTGATCAGCGGACCTTGCAAGATGGGGTCCGCCCTAGTCCCATAGATGCTAGACCACTGCCATCTCGGACAGAAAGCCATGGACCATGGTCGTCAATTAATAATAATAATAATAATACTGAATAAAAGACAGTGATTGATCATTTTAGCCGACCATAGGAAAACCACATTTGACTTCATCTATTCCAATTTCCAAATAAATAAATAAAAGTCGGTCAATTAAACAATGAAATACGTTTCGGCTTCATCAAACAATGGAATTATTGAACTTGGTGAATAGTGCTCCGTCCACAAACGATAGATTTTTTTAAGCCTTATTTTAAAAAAGGTTAGAGTTTACAATAAATAAAATGTATATTGAATAAAATATAAGTATGAAAATTTTATTATTATAAAATATGTTAATGAAGTGGGATAAAGTAAATTAGAAAGTGTAACAATTAATTTTTATTAAAATTAAACTCATGTTATGAAACAAAAATAAAATAAAGTATATGATATCGATTATGAAATAGAAGGAATATTAAATAACATGTAAAGACATATTTACAGAAATAAAAGAAAAAACTAAACAGAACTTTATTGAAGTATTAGAAATCCCAAAAAAAAAGCGTGCGCGCACACAAACACACTAAAAGTTAGAAGCTATTTTTTCTAAAAATTTCTAAATTTATTTTACAAAAAGCGTTTGTATATATATATATATAATTTGATCTTATAAACTAACTTATAAGGTAAGCATGTTGTATTCGGTAAAAATACCTTAAATCTGAAAATTTTATTGCAAGCCAAAAAAATAGCTAATTTATTCACGTACGTTTGACATGATTACTTGTTGGACCAGCTGAAATATAGTAAAGGATATTAAGATACATATTTATTAAAAAAAATCTAAATTTGTTGAAGAGTTACAATCAAAACATTTATTTTGAAAAGTTAGCTTACACCAATAAATTAGAAGCTACTTTCTAACTTTTTTTTTAAAGAGGTATCTCATACGTTTGTAAGCTAGTTTCTGAAAATGAAAAAATATTAATCAAATTAATAAGTTAAAACCTAGTCTTTCCCCACCCCTCACTAGTTACTAAACACGCTATACATAACCCCTACCAAACAATAGTAAAAAATCCTATTAAATTTTCATGTTACTTTCTTCCCCTTTGCACATGCTTACATTTGAGCGGCCACTTATCCTTCTCTTCCTAGCACACCAACCAACATCATCATTTCAGTTGCTACAGATAAGAATGACAGTGGGAAACTCATTTTATTTTTTATTCTAATAAAAAATAATAATTAGTTTTTAAATTTATTTTGATCATCAATTTTTTTATCATAGAATTCTACCTCGATTCTCATGGAAAGCAGATACCTATATCCGATTCGATTTTTAATCTATTCTTCATTTTTTTTATCATTTCCCCGACCTTGAAAGTTGAAACCCTGCTCAATTTTTGAAACTTGAACATATTTCTAATATCCGATCGTATTTTTTACAATATTTTTAAATTTATATCCTTTATAAAATAATTATATATATATATATATATATATATATATATATATATATATATATATATATATATATATATATTTTGGGACAGGTTTAGGGATGAGGATCCCAAACCCATCCCCCCTCCATCTCCAAATCCGATCCTCAAAATCTCTATCTGAACCTACACCATCCCTAGCTACAAGAACCCCTTTTGAAGAAGAGAATAATGCATATAAATGTATCAAATATACATTAAATTGGACTAAAAATATATTATAATTATACTAAATGTACAAGTAATATACCTAATTTTAGACGCATCACTTGTACATTAAATACAATTAAGGTTATTTTAAAACATTTTTATAAATATACACTAAAATATATTAAAAAATACACTTTAATTATATTAAATATATAAGTTGTGCGCCCCAAATTAGGTGCGCCAAATTTATGTAATAATTTCTCTCTTGAAAGGATAAACATAATTAGATGAATTCAATACATCTAAAATACACTTAAAATATATAATTATGGTGTGCTAATAATAGATTTTTATCTAATTATATTAAATATATAAAAAATACATCTAATTTTAAGTGCAACAATCTTCGGTAATAATTCCCATTGAAATGGTGATACTTACACTTTGTTAATATGAAATATAAGTATGGTAAGTAAAGCCGCCCTGCTCTCTCTCTCTCTCTCTCTCTCACACACACACACACAAGAGAAGGGACAAAGGAAAAATTAGAGGTGACAAACCAATTATATAGATTATATTTAGGTTGGATCAAAATTATATTGCTATGTATTTGATGTGGAGTTGGGTTCATATGTCCTTTAGATTCGAGGAGCAGTGATTTGGATCAAAATTGAATTGAGTCAGATTGTTTCAGATAAAAAAAAATATCGGATCAGATTTGAGTATAACACATCTAGGTTTTTTAAGGTTTGGATTTGATTTGAGTCTACGAACTCCAGATTTGATCGGATTTGAGTTGAGTAGATTCTATAGACTTTGGATCATATTGAATTTAGGTCAAGTCAATTTAATTTAGAATTTGAATTAACATTAATTTTTATCAATTTAATGTAGTTAATAACTTAAATTTTGTGATTCATTATTATTTTTATACTTATCTTAGTAATTTTTATGATAATATATGTAATGGTATAACTAATTATTATCGTAAAATATGTAATAATAATACATTATTATCATCATCATCATCGTTATTATTATTATTATTATTATTAAAGTTATTGTTCTAATTAATATAATTATAAATATTATCATATACATAAGCATGATGATTGTTATAATTATTATAATTGTCATGTTAATTATAATAATTATTGGTATCATCACCATCATATTTAGAAATGTAATAACCATTATTAGTAGTAGAAATATAAATTAAAAACTTACTATAGTTATTATAATAATATATATTAAAATTATTATATTTAAAATCATAATTTTTATGCTTATGATAATAAAATAAATTTCTATGATCTAATTTGATCAATGCTACTATGATATTAAAATGCAATCAGAAGAACATAATCTTATTAATTTTATTTTATTTATTATTATATGAGTTGCATATTTTTATTTACATAAAAATTTCTTATTAGAATAGTTTATTAGTGTTTATGTATTAATTTATATAAAATAAAATGCTACTTTTATGTATCAAAGTTAACTTTAGTTTGGATTAAATTTAAAATTATATCTGAATATAAACTGGGTTGAAGTCAAACTATGTTATTGAGTTTCTATTCAAATATAAGTAGAAGTCAAGCCTCATTTTTTGTTTTTCTGATAAGGTTATTTTGGTTTGAAACCTTTCGAGTACGAATCTTTATCGAGTTAGCTAAATTTAAATTCGATTATAGTTGATTTGGATTATTTTAAATTTTTAGATTGAGATGAAAGTTAATTGTTCGGATTGAGTTATAATTTCGGACCTTATTATTCGGATGGGATGGGATTGGATTAGCTTTATTAGACATAAAAAGATCCTAATTTAACGGTCGGAGTTCAATTCAGCGTCTGCAACATAAAAATCGAAATCTAATACCAAGGGAGTTAAAAATTCTCTCGGTACATAGGCAATTATAATGAATTCGACACATTTGCGCGGAGCTACCTAAATTTGGTCATGGAACGTGATGCCCCTCTTACCGGAAAACGTCTCGTCATATAAATAAATAAATAACACCGACCTTTTATCTTTAAAGAAGAACGAAGGGCTGCTTTCGTCTTCCCCTTTCTACCACCAAAATAAGATGACATTTGGAAACCTACAACTAAAGGATGACAATGAAGCTAGAGGAGATAATGCTAAAAAGAAAAAGAAAAAAAAAACAACTGTGCGGGAATAAGAACTATGGGCACCTCATTTATCATTATTATGCTGTAAAAAATAAAAAGTGCAGCTCGCTTTCAATTTTGTAAAACTCTCAACTAATTTTTATTCCGCTTTTTTTTTTGGTAAGGACGGCAATGTTTAGGGATATTTAACAGACAAAAAGCAACAAAGCATGGTCGCTGCTATAGAATGGCCGAGAAGATAAAAAATACATTTGTAAAAATTAGTTGAAGCTTTAAAAGATATTTATTTTAATTATTATTATTATTTTTGTAAATCAGTTCAAATGTTAGTAAAAAGCTACCTGCCATATCAAGTTATTTTTTCAAAAGAAAATAAGTTATGTTTAATAAGCTAAAAACTAACTTATTGTCATGTTAAATACACTAGCATAAAGAGTCTCAATGTATGTTTCGATAATCATTCAAGCGAAAATTTAGCTTATATGATCATAATAAACTTAGAAGTTGATTAGAAACGAAATGTTTACGGTAATGTTTGAAGCCGGAAAGCTCCTTTTTGATTAGTTTTTATCTTACACTATTAATGATGGAACTTTTCAAACTTTTGCTTTCGGTCTTTATTATTATTATTATTATTTAACTTTGAGCCATCTTTTTAATATTTAGTTAGTGATGTCTCCTGAGTACATTTAAAGATCCTATATTCGAACTTTTATCATATAATATTCAAATCATGTTTGTCTGTTTGTTTGTTTTTTTAACTAATTATACTCCTTTTAATTTTAAAATTCACGAAGAAAAGAATTGATACATGGTGTTTGTCAAGCACCGGTCCATTAAAAACTGGGCGGGCTCGGTCGGTTGTCATCTCAATAGCAAGTAACTTGGAGACTGTGCCTCCACCAATGGCTATTTTATAAAGTTAATATAAGGAAAAATAAATAAAAGAAAAGAAAGAGAGAAAGCAAGTGACCATAAATAATAATATTTTTGTATTAAAAAATATTTTATTAATTTACACATTTTTTAATAAACTAATAAAACTTAATATTAATTTAAATTTAAATCTAATAAAAATATTAATTTTTTAAAAAGTAATAAAATATTTATTATATAAATAATAAAAAATAAAGATAAAAATAAGTATTAGATTTTAATTTTAATTTAATAATATAATGATTATTTTTTAATATAGAATGAATGATTAATATTTAAATGATGTATAATTACACCCTCCGACGCTTCATCTTACTATAATGAATTTGTTGGATTGGAGTAAATTAAAATAAAGATAAATATTAATAATTAACATACGTAAAGAAAATAAAAATAAATCAAAAGAAATATTTTTAAATATTAGTTGAATAATATTAATAAACGTTCAATAAATAAAAATAAATCTTTTAAAAATTCTTTTTAAATAAAAATAAATATATATAATTTATTTATATTTTTTTTATTCATCGTAAACCGTCAGTCCATTACCCTCTTAATAACTAGGTGGGATCTATCAATTGTCTCTAAAACAAGTAACTTGGAGACTGTGCCTCCACAAATGGCCTTTTCACAAAGTTAATATAAGAAAAAAAAATAGAGGAGGGAAAGCAAGTGGTGATAAAGAATAATAGTTTTATATTAAAAAGAATATTTTATTAATTTAAATATTTTTTTAATAAAATAATACAAATAATATTAATTTTTATTAAAAATAATTTTTATTAAAAATAATAATAAAATAAAGATAAAAATAATTATTAGATTTAAATTTAAATTTAATAATTTAATGATAAGTTTTCTAACACAAAATGAATGAATAATATTTAAATGATGTATAGTTGCACCCTCCCGAGCTTTATCTTTCTATAATAAATTATTTAGATTGAGGTGAATCAGAATAAAGATAAATATTAAAAATTAGTATATATAAAAATAATATAGATGAATTAAAGTGAATAGTTTTAAATATTATTTGGATAATATTAACTAAAGTTGGATAAAATAAAATAAATATTATAAAAAAAATTATTTAAATTAAGATAAATATATATAATTTATTCAAAAAAAATTTATTTAATTCCATGAACCACCTATCCATTACCTTCTTTTAAACTAGGCAGGCTCTGTCGGTTGTCATCTCAGAAACAAGTAACTTAGAGACCATGCCTCCACAAATGGCTATTTCATAAAGTTAATATATGAAAAGAGAGAAAAAGAGAGAAGAGAACAAGTGATGATAAATAATAATAGTTTCGTATTAAAAAGAATATTTTATTAGTTTAAATATTTTTATAAACTAATAAAAATAATATTATTTTTATTAATTTTTAAAAATTAAATAACAAAATATTTAATATAAAAAATAAAAATTAGATTTTAATTTTAATTTAATAATATAATGACTAGCTTTTTTTTTTAATATAGAATGAATGATTAATATTTAAATGATGTATAATTGCACCCTCCCAAGCTTCATCTTACTATAATGAACTGTTTGAATTGTGATGAATTAAAGTAAAGATAAATATTAAAAATTAACCTAAGTAAAAACAATTGAGATAAATCAAAATAAATGCTTTAAAATATTATTTAAATAATTTTAACTAAAGTTGAATAAATTAAAATAAATATTTTAAAATTTTTATTTAAATTAAGGTAAATATATAAAAATTATTTATATTTTTTTATTTACCTTTATCAAGCGCAAGTCTATTACCTTCTTAAAAACTGGGCGGGCTCTCTTGGTTTTCACCTCAAAACACAAGTAACTTGGAGATAGTGCCTCCACAAATGGCATTTTATAAAGTTAATATAAGGAAAAAAATAAAAGGAAAGAGGAGAGAAAGCAAGTGATGATGAATAATATAATTTTTGTATTAAAAATATTTTATTAATTTACACGTCCTTTAATAAACTAATAAAAATAATATTAATTTTAATTAAAAAATAAAAATACAAATAAAAAGTAGTTTTTAATTTAAATTTAAAAATATAATGACTAGTTTTTTAATACGGAATGAATGATTTATAATTGCATCCTTTCAAGCTTTATCTTACAATAATAAACCGTTTGGATTGGGATGAATCAAAATGAGAATAAATATTAAAAATTAAATTAAGTGAAGGAAATGGAGGTAAATTAAAATGAATATTTTAAAATATTGTTTGGATAATATTAACCAAAGCTAGATAAATTGGGATGAATGTTTTAAAAATTCTGTTTGAATTGAAATAAATGTATAAAATTTACTTATATTTTTTTATACATCTATGTTATTCTCGAAATTATAAGTTAATAAAAATAAGGTGAACTGAGAATCTGAGATGAACGGGAGTAAAACTTTAATATATATTTACTTAATTAAAGTTAACAAAAACACGTTTCTAAATAGAATAAAGTAGTTGATTCATTTTTATTAACCTTTAATTATTAAAAACCGAACTCACGATAAGTTAAGGAGGCGGAGGGAGGTCGTCGGATAATGGTTAGTGGTTAGTGGTTAGGCAGCCGAGTCTCGCAGTCTCATCATGGAATGGATTCCCACGTCCACCTCAACGTATAGAATAGGTTCGAGAATCACGTCATCGGCGGCAATCTTCGAGGCGGTACATATGACCGCGTGCTCCTGCCTGCCCTGGGAATGGGATGCGCCTTTTTGACGTCCGAGAACAAAACGTAACAGTGATGCTCGTGAAGGACAAAAACAAAGAACGAAGGGAGTCGTTCATATAATCCATCCAGCGATCCGTTCCAAGATATCAGTCCTGTGACAGACACCACGATAGTCGTCATATAATTCATAATAATATTATATGAATAAGTAGGTCAGGCCTTTAGAGGTGGACCATTCTACTACACATGCTTTGCGAAGCCCCACGTTGAAATGGGCGAAACCAGGATTTTATTAAGAGCCTTTTTTTTTTTTTTTCTCCTCCCGGTGGGGGCATGGCAATTGCATGGCTAACAGAGAACAATAACGGAGTCTACTGGAAGCCACTGGAATGAGGCGAGGGGGAGGAGGAGCGGAGAAGACAGGAAGAGGGAGAGGAAGGAGGGTCGTCCATGATTTGGTTTGACACTTGTCTAGCAATTAAATTCTCTTTAAATTACTGTTCTCGTTACGCACTCTGTCCCTCTGTAGAGAAAAGGACGGTGGCCATCAGTTTATTACCTACCGAGAACCGAAATCCATTCCGAAGATCCAATCATAAATAATTAAACTCCAAAGGAACAACTAGTCGATAATCACAGCCAATTATTGATCAATCATTGATCACAGCCACACACAATCTGGAGATGGAGCCTATGAGACTTCGGTGACTGATCTACAAACCTAATTAATCTACTAGCTATGATTGGGAAATCTAGTTCCATACACATACATCACTCGTCGTTCGATAATATCTACTACTTCCTCGAAATCGATTAATCTATCGATCTATCTATCTATCTATCTATTAATGGTCGGTGTCTTAGTCATTATAGGTACAGCCAAAATTTCTTTCAAGATGTTCCATCAAAAACGAGATCAAGCACGAGGTTAGCTGCAAAGTTTAGTCGGCTTGACTAATTATATTGGCCAATTTAGTATACGGCTCCACATAATTTGGCTATTGGTTTGGAGTTTCACGAACAACGCATTCAATCCATATATTTAATATAATCGCCAAGCTTAATTGTAGATTATCCTTCTACACAGACGGACCTCAAATACTACAATTTCCTTTTGAATAAATTAAAACATCTATCGCTTATCCATACACCCATACATTAAAAGATGATAACTTCCCCTTTAAATATTGCCGGCGAATTCCTCTTGTAGGTGGGATTTGGTCAAACTCCACCGAAATGGAAGGCGCATGAACCGGATGAATATGACCGCCATGACACAAAAGTCAAACAAAACAGACCAGAGTACATGGAAGCCGACAATTTACTGCAGATGACTTTTTTTTTTTTTCTTTTTTGGTTTTAAATAATCGCGAATCTTTCAAAGGCTAAGACAACGGACGTATCAATCGGACAATCGACCCACACCAATGCCATCGCATATCCAGTTTAAGCATTAGCGAACCTGAATTACCCAATTCTCCGAGTAACAGACAACACCCCCCCCCCAAACGACCAGACGCTAAATATCCTGAGAATGGTCCTGTAAACCGAGTGAAACCATGAGAAATGAAAATGACCATACAAACAAATCAGCTAACTGATCTCGTACCCAAATATCAAAAAATATCAAGACGGACGAGAACCACAAACACGAGAGTCGAGTTAACAGCCTATACGGAATGATAGAACAAGAAACGATAAGGCCCATCACTATATCTAGAGGTCATTATCCAAATATCACTCATGTCAACAACCAATACCTATAACTCACACAATGGTGTGCAACCGCCGGCGGTAAAACAGTAAATATCAGAATTTTAATAAATTACTCCCATAAGTATAACCGTCGGCACATTTGGGGAGGGGGGAACATTACAACACCACCACCCGTCCCCTGCTTCTATTTCTTCATCTCCATTCTCGACAACGTTCTACATTTCTTCGCCTCCATCTTCCTCTTTCAACGTGAAGAATTCTCTCTGTTTTACTGCTTCATTCTTACCATTTCAGGGTAATTTTGTTCGATTTCTTATCGGCTTGCTAAAGAACTCGTGAAATGGAACATTTTCTTTCACTCGCAAACTAGCAAGTATAGTCAATTTCACCTGCTCTTGTTCGATTACAATAACTTTTCATGCATGTTTGTTAACTTTACTACATTGCATTTCAGCCAACCAACCTAACTTTTTTACATCGTAACTCTTTCTTCACTACTTTTGTGAATCACGGAAACCAAAAGTTAAATTTGCTCAAATAGATAGTGATTCGGCGTTAGAAAGTGAAAACCAACGTACCAAAGTCTTACCGACATCATATGAAAGATAAGAAAAGAAAGGAGGTATCATAGCCTATGCTGCATTTAAGATACTAGCTCGTTGCCCTAATTTATTATTATCAAAGCGATTCTTAATTATTGTTCCGAATGCTTTCGTACATTTCTTGTGTTCACAACAATAAAAAAAATGATATAATTCATTTTGGATACTGTTCATAATTTTTGAATCCTATTTCAATACTATTCATTATATTATATATATATATATATATATATATATAAGTTTCTGTGCTCTTGCATCAATTTGATCAATTTTCCTACTCTAGAACATATATTGACATTTTCAATACTCTTCTAATAATTTTTCCAACACGCTTATACTAAATTTTAAGCACATATTTTTGTGATCAAATTAGTCAAGACTATGATATACTTCTCGTTAGACACGTCTTTTAAATTTTCAATCATATTTGCCTATATTGTCAATATTTTTTTATTAAACCTTCAATACTATTGGCAACTTTTCAACAAAATTTCCTTTTTCTAGAATAGATGTTTACATCTTCACTACTCTTGTGATAACTCTTCTCTTAAATTTTCTACACTATATAGCTATATTTTCACTAGTTTTGCCCCGAGCAATCAAATAATGTTCTCATCAACTCCACCAATATTGTTTCTCTACAACTTATTTTTGCATTTACAATATTCTTATGGCATTTTATCAATACTAATATACTAAAATTTCAACAAAAAAATTGCATGGGATCACAAAAGTAAATTTTTTTAAAATTTCAACACTATACAACTATACTTTTACTGATTTTCTCAGAATTTTCAACATTATTTTATATGATTTTTCTTCTCTAGAATAGATAATTGCCTTTTTCAATAGAATATAATACACCATTGACGTGTACTAATACACCAGGTTGCTTGCCTCAAGTTCTCTTAGACCTAAATATTCAATAATCTACAACCGAATTTTGAACACTTTTGAAAATTTCTTGTGATCACAAGAGTCAAGATGGACGCTGTAGTTCTATCACATCTTTTAAGTTTTCAACCTTCTTTCAGTATATTTTTAGCACAATAAAAATAAAATTTCAACATTGTTGTCATCATAGCTCATCAAGAATACATGTCTGATCATTTTAAGGACCGTTATGATAACTTATCAATATTCTTGGATTAAAATTTTAATGCTATATCAACATATTTTTAACTGCCATATAATAAATTTTTAACGCTATGGGCATCATTTACACCAAATTGTCTTCTCTAACATATACAATCTCCATATTCAAATACTCTTAATAAATTTTCAATACTCTCCTATTAAAATTTTCCAAGTAACTCTTCAGCACTCCTTCAATCATCTAAATAACTTATTGAATCTACTTATTAAACTAAATATCAGGTTCCATTCTACAAATCACATGACTGATAACCTATATCAACAACACAATTTCTGATTACAACTCAAAATCCAAATAACTTATAAAATGAACACTAGAAAAATAAACCTAACAACCAAATCAAATATTCAACCGGCTGGCATGTATAAAACAAAAACTAAAACAAGAAGAAAAGATCGAGGAAGAAGATTGTTAAATATATAAAAATAAAGATCACAAAAGGAGATCGCAAAAAGTAAGAGACTAATGAAGTCTGAGGTGCAAAAAATAGGTAACAAATTCTTGAATTTTTTTTTAATTAAAAAAAAAGAGAGGAGGAGAAAAACATAACTTGTCAACCGTAAAATTTGCGGTCAACAATGCCTTGACAAAGACAAACTCTTTGGTCGGAAAGCAACTATACATGCACATGCAAACACACAGATCCCAGCGTTTTTACCAAGAAAAGTACCAAGATTATAACTCAACACGGATCATGAATTGAGCATGCATCATTCATCAACAAGCGACCGCAGCACCAACATCTTAATCTTCAAGTTCTAATTCCTTACCTTACCTATACTATTGGCGCTAATTTGGCGCCAGGTAATAAAGGTTAAAAAATTAATCCATATATTACATATTTTATTTTATTTTTTTTGAATGAATATATATTTTAGTTATTAATTTAGACTAAAATAAATATTTTGTTATTTCTAAATACTATATATAAAATAAGCAAAATAAAAGAATTATTTGCACTCATCAAATCAGCCCTTAGTGCTTAGAGCATATAATAGAGAGAGACAAGACTTTGTAAGTTTCCGCTCAAAAAATAAAAACACCCAGGAAAGTTAGCCAAGCACCAAGTTGCAGTCTTCCAGATACTTCATGCGCTATCCCAAGTGGCAGTGACTACTTTCAGTAGAATTAGAATCGATAGCCAATGGTGCCAAAAGCTGAGCTTTATCGCAACAGTGAGGCGCAATGCATTGACATTGAGAAAAGAAGATAAAAGTCAAATAAGACAAATAAACAGCATGCATGGGGTGGGGAATTTAGAAGCATAAAAATGTTTTGGCTAGTGTTGAAGCATCTTCACGGTAGCAACAACCTTCATATTTCACTGTGCCCAGTATATACACCGATGCTTCAGACACAAGCATAGAGTGCCTCCGTCAAATCCTGAAAACATTCATGCAACTGATAAAGAAATACGCATCATGTCATGTAGCTGAAGCTACCTAACCATACTAAAGAGGAAATTTCTGGACTTGAAGCCGTGGGAACCAAAGCTAGCTAGTTCACAAATGGAGCTTGACATTTAGATTCCAGGCCAGATCAGCTAACAGTTCTAATCAGCATTGATAAGGTTACAGCAAATTAGCAGCCCGTTTCAGAGCAACACCTGATATAGCTAAAGAAACAGAACCCTGCAAGGCTATAACAAGTCATTGGCTACTTGTTGATCATCATTAATTGTACTTGACTCCTCCAATTCATCCACGTCATCAATAGGAATATCTTCCGTATTGTTGGTAAAACCTAAAGACGACGGAAACAAAGCTTCAGATCTCCGTTTGGTATTGATAAGAGGAATTTCATGATTAAGGGGTAAAAATCAAGGTTCAATAGGCTTCAGAATAACCAAACCCACGCCTTCCATTTGGAAAAGTGGATTCTCAAACACTAGGCTAAATCACTGGAGTCAACACTGTTACTTGAAAACAAAGGGAAATACATATCCATATAGTTACGAATAAAATTAAATTTGGGAACAGATCGGGAGGTGTAACCTCCTCCAGATAAGCAGAAAACAAAGACTTGGCATGTAGCAAGAATCCTTATACCAAACATGGTCCAATTGATTTTCTCTGGTATAATCACCCACGTTGCTGACAAGGTAAAGAGTTAGATCTTGAGGTTCTTCCCAGATCACAAGACTGATAAATAAGGAGCCAGTGATGTCTCTCTGCTCATGCTTCTTTCATTTTTTTCTTCAACTGTTCCCGGTTAACCTCCATTTTCATCTTTACTTTCCTACTTTAAAGAAGGGAAGGGTGTTTGTGTAGCAAAATGTTTGGGTATTGTCCCCCCCCCCTCCCTCTTCTGTTTTTTGATTTGGGAGGATTTTGGCTAATAACAACACACAGGAACACCAACTCCATCAAAATAAGAAACCCTGACCCTCAAAAGACCAACGACATGATTGTTCAAATACCCATAATTCCTCCAGCCTACCATAAATAATATGCTTGCAAGCTTGGACTGTGATAACTTAGGATATATTGATATTACGATGCAGTAATGCAATAGGTAGACCCCTTCCATATCTCAAACCCATGCACCACTACTATTATCAATAGACTTCATAAAAGCAACGTGAAAGCTTTGCAGCTATGGTCTCTCACACACATGGGAATGGCAAGTTCATTGCATTGTACTTGATGTTCTCATCTATCATGGCAGGAAATGAAAATGGGAACTGTACAATCTAACTGATTCTGGCGAACAATCAAAGCAGTCAATTTGAGGAGAGAGAGCTCGTTCTTTCAGTTGTGTTACAGAACAAGCATTAAATATTACCTCCGGAGACTGGTGCTGGACTATGAATCAATTCCGTATCTGGTGTGTTCTCAAGAAGATATGGCAGTTCAAGAAACTTCAATAATGCCTCTGTTTGAGGGTTCCTATAAAGCTCTGTCATCAAAATATAGATCAAATACATCACTGAAACTAATGTACTTTGCAACCATAAGCTAAGAAAGTAGAACTAAAACACCAACATTAAAATAACATTATGAAATCCAGCCAGCTACGGCATTAGCCATGAAAACTATTCACCTGGATTCCATGTTCATAGAGATGCCACTTATTTATTTATTAAATCAAAATGGCAGAAAGAAAAAAAATCAGTCATTGTCTCCAGTGGGGTACATATACAGACTAAAATTTTCTGAAAACTATATCTGATAAATAAGATGGAAGTTACAACAGTAATATAAGCAGTATCTAACATAATATTATATACTATTTACAATGACCCTGCATCAGGGCACTTCATTGATCTAATAAATTAGCTAACTTTGAGCTCCAACAATTGCACATTCATAGTGCATTGAAGCATTCAGAAATATCTAAATACAGATATTATACGAACATTTTTAATGTATGTATCAGCTGAAGTACTCAGGAATCCTTCCGACAGAAAGATCCACCATTTAAAATCATTAACATAGCTCTTTTCCTCTTCAGCACAGAGGAATTTCACTTTACACGGGTCACAGGTTACAAGTCAATCAATTTCAACCGTAAAGATTTTAATCACCAACATCTTTTTTCTGTAGGTATCAACAATTTTACCTGCTGTACGTGCAGAAAGGAGGGGGGGGGGGGAGCAGAAATGCTTTATCATTTTCCAATAGTATAAGAACATATGCAAAGATAGCAAGGAGACATACAATGTTAGGAACCTTGGTCATAGACCAGGCCAAACACCAAGCCGTCAAGCCAATTTTCAGTCCCAGTATATTAGATTCAAGTCCATTCATAAGTAAAAAACATTAGTTTTTAATAATTCTAAGCAGGGCATAGTTTATTAAGTGATTCATGTATTAGGGTTTCATAGTATTAAAAACCCTAGCTTGCTCCCCAAGTTGTATTTAGCTATAAATAAGAGGTTGATCCTCAACAATGTTACATGGAAACTAGGACAACGATGTGTGGAAATGCAGAAATGGCAATTACAGAAAAACTAGGAAACAGGGTGTTATATATATATATATATACACAACTAGGAAATAATTTTTCACATATATAATCTTCTTTATATATAAATAAGAAATTTGTATAGAATTGGTCAATGATATAATTTTCCTAAAATATATTAACTCTTTTTATAGAAGAAATAAGCACTTGAAAGAAAGATGAAAAAAAATAATTAGAAAAAAACGTAAGTCATTCTTTTCAATTAGAAAAGTCAACAGCATACAATTAAATAGCGATGCCGTCAGAACATATCAGCCACTATTTACCGATTTTGGGGTCAATCATGATACAAAATTACCGGAACGCTGCGTTTTTAAAATATTATATTTTATCAGCTGATAAATCGGAAAATATCATGATAAATTGAGATAAATCACCAATTTATTGAGAATTCTTAAAACTACAAAAAAAAAAACACTTGCATGATAATTTCTTCTTATTCAGTTACTATATATATATCTTGAATCAAGTTAGTATTGAATTATAATAAAGTATTGTTATTTATTACCTTCACATATACCACTAAATAACATGTACTTTTTCACTCGAAGGCAAATTTAGAGTTATTAGGACAATGTAACATATAATGACTCACTTAAATATTTCTAATATAATATAAAATAGTACTTTATTGAATATATATATTCAAATAATTAATAAATAATGATTAGAGTATATGGTGAAAATAAAAATAAAATTCACACTCCAACGATCACGATACATAATTTATAGTTCACGACACTCCGATGCTGCAACTACGATTTTATTGCTTGGTTAACAGTAAAGGCCTTCCAATGGGTAAGCCCCATGAAAAACACTTTGAATACTAAGTTAGCTTTTATTAGTCTTCCAATTGGCAAGCCCATAAAAAATAACTTTTTTTAGTAACCTTATCTCTTAAGTTTTCTTTTTATTGCCCTTCACACCAAAAGAGTGCCATATCATCATTCTTTCATTCTCAATCCTTCACAGCGGCAGCAACTATTCTGCAATCCATCTCCAACCTTTCTCCATATATTCTCCAAAAGCGGCCCAAATTCTAAGACTATCACCATCACCAAGCCTTTGTTATTGTCCAGCAAGTCACACAAAGGCCACCACTTGTCGCCAACATTTTAGGTCTGCAACAAACTGTTTACTCAAGATTTGTTGATCAGTGGTGTTTAGGCAATTTTCTTTTTTTAATACTAAGCATATCAGAGATAGATTGGCTGTTTCTGCTGAACAAAACATTTCAGGGAAGCAAATCACCAGACGCTGGATGCTTCCCTCAATAATAAGGAAGTTGGGAGAATGATCAATTGCTAATTCCCTAACTCTCTCCTCCACTGCCTCCCTTTCTCTTTCTCTATGTCACCAATCCTCTCCCTCATTCGGAAATTATGGACACTCTCCTCTGCTACTTCTCTTGTTCTTCCTATGTCCCAATTATAAGGAAGAGTAGGAATCCCAATTCTAAGCACCTTCATATTCAATTTGATTCCCCAATTGCCCCATAAATTAGATCCAAAACTTGGGATCTTAACATTTGATATTAGAGCCAAAAGTCATGGGGATACTTCTCAAGAATGAAAGAGATGGCAGTAACAAGATACCAGAATCCTGATTGAAGAGATGATGAGGCTAACTGCCGAGTTGAGGAAAGTTCCCTCTCCGGTCGACCTACGCGCCACCACTGCATACCTCCAGCCAAGTCAGAACAGATGTGTCACCAGTGACTCGCCGCAATGAGCACAACTGTTATTGTCACCCCCACATCAACCACTACACAGCTCCCCAACCCCCCCCCCCAGGCTTTGTTTGCAGCACAGGGTAACAACCTCAGCAAGGGCACCAGCCACTTCACCAGCCTTTTGCCATCCACCTCCGCCACTCACCAGCCTCCCATCACTTCCATAAATCATCCAGCAGACCCAAACCCTCGAAATCATAACCATAACACCCCCACCACCCTACTAACCACCACAACTCAACCATACCTCATCCATGCTAGCCGATTCCTCTTCACCAACCTCCATTAAGCTGAAACTAAGGCCACCGGAGTCTCAAATCATCAATCACCTCCTACAACCACCTTAATTCCACAAAATCCTAGCATTAACCCACCACCACCATCCCTAGTGTCCAACATCATCGAGCCTCCATACAACCACATGGCAACCACCACAACAATAGCTAAACCCCAAAACCTTTCATATCCCCTTCAAATCCCTCTATAGCATACAATTAAATATCGGTCCCGAAACGCAATATCGACTGATATTTATCAAATCTTAAGTCAGCCGATATTCGAAATGGGCGATATGCGACAGTTTAAGAATTTCACATTTTCACCAGCCATATTCCAGCTATTTGCCAAAATTTTACTGATACTTGCTAAAATTTATTATGAATAAAAAATAAAAAATTATGCCACAACAACCACGGCATATAAAATATTGTTCGCAACCGATACCACAGCACTGCGACCGCAGTTTTATTGCTTGTTTTAATAAACTATACAGCCACATCAAAAGCCTTGACTATCTATCTCACATAACATGGATCGTTGGCTTTCACAACTGTATTCTATGCCAAGCAATTGTTCAAGCAATAAAATTGCAGTTGCGGTATTACGGTATTAGGGTGTCGCAGCGTCATTTTTTTTTTCACATTTAATATTAGCAAATGTTGGTAAATATCGGCATATATCAGTCGATAACCGATATATCACCAATAAATAAGTAAAATTATAAAACCGTCGCGTATCGCCAATTTTACATATCAACTGACCCAAAATATGATAAATATCGGCCGATATTGCGTATCGGAACCGATATTTAATGGTATGCCCTTGTTACAACCCAAAACACCATGGTAGCCCCTTACCACTTCCCAATCAACCTTTCTTAATGTAGGGAAGCTTTATTGGACTCCTAAATACCTATTGTTACTACAAACCCTAAAAGAGTTGTGGCAAGCCAATTACTACACCAGAGCAACTCTATAATTTCATCAAAACCATAGGGCCTCCATCCATCTGGGCATAGTGTCTCATGGCTTGGAGATTTGATTTGGGATTGGCCCCATATAGGCATCAATTTAGGTCGTATGGAAGGAACTCAAGATGTCTTGGACATGCTTCACAAATGTTCATGGATCCTCTCACGGTAGACCTATGGGCCACAAGACACTCTCCATCACATACTAGGTTGTTTATTTTGTGGTCACAAGTCAGCACTTCATGTAGAGGTAGGTGGAAAACAAATTATACGGGTCAGGTTTCGATCAAATTAAAATCAAGTTATTATTCAATCGGTTTGAGTTTAAGTGTCTTTTAAGTTCAGATCCAATTTATTTAATGGTGATTCGGGTCGGATCAACTTTGGGTCTAACCCATCGGATTTCTTCAAGTTCAATTTGGTTGTACAAACTTTGGGTCAGATCATATTTAGGTCGGGTGGATTCAAGTCTATAGACTCTAAGATGTATTGTGTCTGGGTCAAGTTATTTCAATTTAAAGTTGTATTGGCATTGATTGTTATCAATTTAATATAATTAATAAATTAAATTTTGTGATTTATTATTATTGTTACACTTATCAAAGTAATTTTAAACATAATATATGTAGTAATAATAACAATAATAAATAATTATCATCATTAGTATTATTATTATATTTATTGTTATAAAAAAATATTATAAATATTGTTATATATATATAAAAGTATAATGATTGCTATAAAAAATATAAGTATCATATTAATTATAATTATTGTTATTATCATCTTCAGAAATATAATAATAATTATAAGTAGTAGAAATACAAATATAAATTTTACTACTATTATTATAATATACAATTATAATTTTTATGTTTATGGTAATAATAATAATAATAGAAATTTTTATAATCAAATCTGATTGATGCTACTATGATATTAAAATAAAGTGAGGTAAACAAAGTCTTACTAGTTTTATTTCATTTGTTATTATATGGATTGTATATTTTTGTTTCCATAATTTTATTAATAAGATAGTTTATTGGTGTTTATGTATCAATTTATATGGGATTAAATGTTACCTTTGTGGATCAAAATTGACTTTAGTTTGGATCAAGTTTGGAATTATGTTCAGATATAGATTAGGTTCAAGTCAGGTCATTTCATGTTGGATAAGTTCGGGTCAAGTCATTATCAGATATCTATCCGGATAGAATTAGGTTCAAGTCGGGTTGGGTTATTTCGGTTTGGGTTATTGTAGATACATGTTAATATCAAGTTAGCTATATTCGAGTTGGATTCGGATTGATTCAGGTTGTTTTGGATTTTTGAGTTGACATTGGATTTAATTGTTTAGGTCCATACTAGGTTGTGGGTCGGGTTATTCAGGTTGGTCGGGTCAGTCGAATCGGATCAACTTTGCCAGGTTTAACTTCATGGTGCCCTACCCAAGATTCTAGTGCTACAATAGTATCCCCGAGTGTCTGATTGGATGATTACGAAACTTTTATGGCCAAACCCTTAGTTCAAGCCATGTTGGCCACAATTGAAGGTTGTGACAATAATGATGGGTCGAGCTACACACAACATACCAATATAAACTTGGCTCATGTCTCACAAAAGGCTTATGTTCTATCATTAGTAAAACAATTTTAGCTATCAACTTGGATCAGTTCTTTGTCAGTTTGATTACTCCCCACTTGGAATTGTAGATTAAGTAGAATGGGTTACCTCCAGATTGAGCTACATTAAGAGTTTGTTATGATTTTGGTTGCTCCTTTTCTTACCAAGAGAAAAGCTTGTTTTCCAAGAGGAGTGTAATGCTAAGAATGTTGGTCATGGGTCTGGCCTAAAACGTCAAGGCTAGGCATAGTTTTGGTTCTAGTATGTAAGATTCCATTCCATTAATAAGTTGCAGGCACTAGTTTTTAATAATTTTTAACAAACCCTAACTTATTAAGCTCATGTTTGGAGCTACTTATCAAAATTAGTTATTTATGATAATTACTTATTTTAGAAACTTTTTAGCATAAAAAATTTCTACAATAAGTAATTATCATAGATAACTACTTTTGATAAGTAACTCCAAACAAACCATAAGTGATATATGTATTAGGGTATAATAAGTCTTATTAATAAAAAGCTTGTTGAGCCTTAGGTCTCATAGAATTCCTAGCTTGTCCCCTAGTTGTGTGTAACTATATAAGTAAAAGGTTAAGTCATCGATAATAAAGAAGTTAGGAAAATTAGTAGTTGCAAACTCTATATCTCTCTCCTCCATTGCCTCCCGCTTTCCCGCCCCCTAAGCAACCAATCCTCTCCTTTCTCATTAGGGAATTACTAGCCCTCTCCTCTTCTACTTCTCTCTTATTCTTCCTCTATCCCAATTATCTGGAAAAGCAGGATCCTTAATTCTAAGCAATCGCATATTTAATTGATTCCCTAAATGTCCCATAACTTAGATCCAAATTCAAGACCATAACCCACAAGCATAAGTCATATCTCCAAAAAATGAAGACAGATTGCTGAAATAAGAAAGAAAATAACACTACAATCCAATTTCTTTTAAGGATTTTCAGTCCAAAAGAGATATTCAATGAAAATAAATATGTTCAATTATATATATATATATATATATATTTTAATGCAACAGCTTCATTCAAGAAAGAAAAAGGACTTGATTTGACAAACATCTATGGAGGAAATAAAATAATGGATGGGCTAGTAGATTACCAGCAGACTGGAGAGCTGATTGAGAGGGGTTATGACAAGGAGCCGTACGTGAAAATTCAAATGGTTTAGCCCCTCTCTCGTGTAGCCTACTCTTGACCCAATTACGACAATCTTGCTTGCTAAATTGTACTCTCCTACCACATGAATACAATGGTTTAGCCATTAAATGAAGAACATGTATCGACTGAAAGAGAAGCACTGTGGCCTGGATATTTTGTAGATACCTTAAATCGGTGCGTCTTGCTGTGAGGGGAAAGATAGAGTTGAATCTTCGAGTTATAGCTAGCCATTCTTCATCATACTCTATTTCAAACGGACCTGGCCTAGAATCAATTTCAACAATCTGATAACTCACAAGTGAGACTTTACCTTCAGGGAGTGTGACAGAGAAAACTAAGGAGACATGCATATGGCAGAAATATATACCTGCAAAAATTTGCGCCTTGGAAGACACTTGTCAAGTGCAAGAAACCTTGTCATAGGACCACCCACACCATGCTGAACTAGAGCAGAAAATTTGCAATGTAAATGTGCTGAAAACCAATATGAAGGTTTTAATTTCTCCAGAAGTTCTGCAGCAGCTTTACTACCAAGAGTCCTACTCTGAATCTGAGGTTTCACAATTAAGAAAAGTGAATGATCAATATATAGGTTGATCATGTTGCAACTAACTCACCTCGCAGAATAATAAAAAAAAACTATGAGAAATATAAGCAATATCAAAAGAAAATGGTGAAATCAATGGCAAAATGAAAAAAAAAATTGTCGGAAGTTATCTGATCTGAAAGTTCAGAAAGGTGAAATATGTCAAGATCAGAATAAGAGTTTGTCAGATGTCCAAAACAAAAATTCCAAGCACAAAGTTCACAAATTGAGAAGCTCCTGGTGTCAAGACCAGCCATTATGGCATCCATGGCAAGGATAGAGACTTACAAAATGCTTTTTTCCCTTCTCTGGAAAGAAGTACCAGTATCCTAGAATGAACTACAACATAATCATAGACTTTTCATATCCAAGTGCAGGCCTTAAAACATAAAAAGATCCTATAGTTTTCACATGTCAATGGAAAATCATAACTTCAAACAATATGGCCTTCCTAAAGACCATCAAGCTTGGGAGAGAATAAGAATAGTGAGATTTCAAGCAAATCAAGTTGGACACATTGTTTCACAGTTATTAACCAAAGAAATGGCAAATATAGTTTTATTCAAGGATTCGGCAGTTGCTTGATCAATTGCAGCATTTCTCTTCCATATGATAAAAAATAAAAAATAAATTAATAAATAAAGAACAAGATGATTAAAAGAGATGCTCTGGGAAAGTAAGACAGCTGCTGAAGAGGCAGTAGGTCATGTAGAGGTGTAATCAGCAAAGAAGGAAAAAGATACATTATCATGAATACTGTAGAACACGGTGCTCCATCAAAAGACTTGACATGACGTTCTTCAATGAAGAGGCTCCGTAGAGGAAATTGTTGGAGCAAGGTGAATGGAAAGAGCCCAACCCACAAAAGTCAGAAGATGGCTGTATAGTATACAAGTTACTAAGAACATCTGCTGATGAAGCATAAGCCAAGAAGTCTTGAGGAAATAAAAAATAATGTGGCTGAAGAATGTCACTGGTCCTATTCAAGATGAAAGAGGAGAGAAGGAATCAGGAAGAATTGAACAAGGAAGGACGCAATTACCTATTACTAAACATTGGGCAGAGTAGGTCCCTTGAGGGCAGATAAGAGTTAAACAAAGCTTCTTCATGTCTCTGCAAATTTCACAGAATGCTGGAAGTCAACTGGTTTTTCTCCTTGCATGAACACTCATACATCCATACTTCATAACAAAAATTATTTCCTTTCCGAATGAAGAAACACAATACTACCTTCCTTACGATTTTATCAAAAACCACATGTAACAATAAACATTTTAAGTCAGGAGTGATGTATGATGAAAGCAAAATTTCATTAACAACCACTGATGAGTTGAGAAAAACATTAAAGCTTCAAAAGAGAATAGAAGATTATTTTCATTTTGACAAATTTATATTCACCTCTCTCTCAAAGAAGGGCTTTTTCTGAACAAGCTCCCTCCAGTCCCCACAATCAGTTATACCACAAGGCCAATCATGTGAGACAAATATATCTATTGGTTCCTCAACCTGCATAAGCTTATGAACATCGTACTCCCGGACATGATACACAGATCGGATGTCACTCTGGTTGTAAGGCGGCCGCTCAAAATGCCCTGTTCAAGATTTGTGTTTTAATTCAGATATCAATGAGCTGTCACCAAGGATAATATTTGTGTGATAGTTGGACTTGTGAAAGCAGGTATCAACATTTTGCACAATCTTGTACCCCAAATAGAAACCTCTATGGGTTATAATTGCTCATAAATATATGATTGGGAACAACCTAAATGATAGTGCCGAGCATTGTATATTCCAGATAATCCACCAATCCGGATATTGCCAAACTTGATCACTCCAGCATATCCCATAAAGTATATGTTAGGGGCTGCCCATCCACCATAATACCTAAAAGACATAACCAGTATTATTCATAGAAACATAATGTGCATAATCTAGAACCTGACTTTAAACTTTCCATAACATTGAATAATTGAATAAGACCACTCTGCATTTGCTTGAATAGTCTCAATCCACCATACTGGGCTTTCAGCATTGTCATAATCATCCTCATTATTTTACACAGAATCAGTTTTATAAACAGAGTCCACAATAAACAATAGAAGAACTCTAATTTCGCAGGGACAAAATCGTCTACCAAGGGCTAAATTATACCTATATACTATAGACAGCCAGTTGGAAAAAGTAAAGATTTAATGGAATCAAATCTGCAAAATCATGAGTGACAGAAACCTTCAACTTGAGTACGAGAAACAGAAGGGTATTACCAATGGAGAAGCCAATGTGCATAATACAAAGGAACATACAATAGAAATTCAGGTATGAAGCTACTCTTAATAGCAAACAATGAGATGCAATCCAATTAGTACATAAACAACTCAAATCTTCCTAGATCATTAACCACTTTCTCCACCTTTGTTATGCACATGGATGTTACGGCCTAAGACTGAGGGTCTTGATGAGCAAGGCTCAGATATCAGCTCGCGATATCTCCCTATACATTATTCTATTAGAATAATTTAAGATATTATTGGGTTTGGAATAAAATGTACCTTGATTATGGTTATTGCCTAGTTTAGCAATATCTTGACATTAGGAAAGCACCAAGACACAAAACACTAACTATTAGGTAATAGTTATGATTTGGGCAAACAAAAGATCATGTAATAATATTAGTAAAAACGGTTGCGATTTAAGGCTATTCCTTATGGTAACCCTAGGCTTTGTATATTCCTATTTAAAGCGGCCTCCTTACAGCAATAAGACTCAAGCCAAAAACTTAACTAAAGAGTTAGTTCAGAGCTACCTAGTTTCCCATCATTATATCTCTCTCAATCTAGCTTAAACCATATCTACATCCTTCATCCTCACTAATACGAATTCCTTCATCCATTAATCACCCACATACGCTCAAATTCATGCTACAATCACCATGAATTCTTATTTGGCCCCAACTCTCGGGATTACAACAACTTGGTATCAGAGTTTGTCCCTACTCCCTACAATCAAACCTAGATAATGGCTACAACTCAACACTTAGTAACACTTCCAAAATCATTTGGAAAAAGGACCTGGCTATAACTGAGGACAAGTTTATGAGAACAAAGCTTATTAAAGAATAGAGGACCTACATTTGATGCCAATCTGAGACTTGTGATGAGTTAGAGAACACATAACAAGCCTTTAAGTATGATGAACTGAAGGCTAAATTGCTATAGTTAGAGACAAGTTCATGGATCTAGTTTAGAAAGAACACAAAGATCAGCTATAGCGGCAACCATTAGGGCCTCCAAGTCTCCAACGACCACTCTTTGCCTATCCCATCCTCTTTGACGGACACCACAACCACCTAGCCATACATTGTCAACCTTGTCAACCACATCCTACCATTCACCACCACACAAACATCCCCCACTATCACTCTACCACCACAACAACCAATTCCCATTACCACTAACTTAACACTGATCAAACTCGGCAAAGCCTCCAATGCCTCTACTAGCATTGCTAACCACCAACCAACCACCACGTGCCACCTCACCAGCAATCCCCCAACTCAAACCACCACACCCCTGCACTCACCACAACCACCACTCCACCTACCATCATTGTCATACTTTCCCAAACCTTGTCAACCACCGGGAACAAATCATCCTCACCAAAACCTAAGGAGACAAGGCTAGAGCTACCATTTCAACCTTAAAACACCCCAAATTCCTTAGCTTAGATCACCAACCCCAGAACATTTGTCCGATTGACCAACAAGTTTAGCGCCCCGCCAAGCTACAACCACTAACAACCTTCCCAACAAGGTTGGCAAATCATGCCGCTCCACTGGCTTAGCCTACCCAATGCCAACTTGCATAGTAACACCAAAAGCCTACCCACCTAGCGCAACACCCACACAACCCTAACAAACCCTAGCCAGCATAATTCACCACTCCATTTCATCTAACAATTTAAACCTTTCAAAAGTTGCAAGTTAAAGTTTCGAAAAGGATTTAACCATGTGATTTTGTAGTCTAGAAATTTGGTTATTTTATCTTAAATTCCATTTCTCAAAATATTTGATAAAATTTTCCGAATCTTCAGATTTATAATATCCATGACGATGTTGTTGTCAAAAATTTAACATTTATTTACATATTTTTGAACTTTTGAAAAACAGTATTACAAATAAAAAAGTATAATTGGATAACGCTTCATTTTCTACATGAAGCAACCCTCTTTCATATGAGCTTCACCTCCATTGAAAGACGTGTGTTCAATGTTATCTTTCTTTCCAAATAAAAACGTTTAAATTATTTTAATCTCAACTACATGTCATTCTACCAATTTGTTGTCGATTTCGACCTTATATTGAAGATATAACTAATCGCTTGTCGGTGTAGCTATTTTTATAAATTCTTTTATGGCTATCACTTTATTAACTCATATGATTACGATTTCTATTTAAAATAATTTTTCCTATTATTAGCTATGCATTTGACCTAATATCTTATGTATTTGCGAATATCCAAATTTTAACTTTCCCACTTACAAACACACATTTGGATTTAATATTTAAATTCTTATGACTTTGTTATATGGTTACGACTTTACCTTAGATTCATATTACCTCGCAATTTGAATTTCACAAGCTTCAAATTCCTATTCGAATTTAATAAGATTCCATTTCGAAGTTCTAGGATCAAATCCCTCATGATCCACCATAGGCATGTTATTGTTATCCCTTCTCCCCTTCTTTCTCATTAAGTCTCATTCAACCAAATTTTCTAGCCCAAAGTTGTCATCTTAATTTAACTCACCTAATCATTATTTTAAGACACAAATTATCACGCACTCTATCTTCTAGATCAACTTATTCTCGCCACTTTGAGGAGGGCTAGGGTAGACTCTTTTGGTTTTATGCCATAGAATCCTTTAGGTATTATTTCCCTTCATTTCAAAAATTCTTCAACCTCTTTGCCCTCTTTTCTTCTTGCTCTTACTTCGCTCAAAACACATTCTCATCTTTTCTCTTCTCTTGATCTTTAATCTAGCCTATTATACTTTCCTTAAGTATAAGAGAGTTGGATTTTAGACAAAAGTTGAAGATAATGCTTGATTATTCTTTTTATTTTTGTTTGTTAGATTTGGGAGGAGGTTGAAGATCTCTTTCTTTAAGCTCTTACTATATTCTATTGTATAATTTAGCTTCCTAGAAATTATTTTTTTAATAAAGCTTACTTTGTATTTTTTAAAGGTGATCAAGAGGTCAAAGGCTTAGATGTTGCTCTTTTCTTTATTTGCTTGGTTTGCTCGGAGGAGAGGTAAATCTTTACTTACTCCTAAATATGTGCTAAAATATATTAGAAGCATGATTAGGGTTTCATGCAAGTTAAAGTATTTTTCCATGCTATTCTTTTACTTTTATGAATTATGTGTGTGAATCATGTGGTTATATGATTTTTGTAATACATGGACTCATTAAAATTTACGTGTGAACATGTTATTATATGTACTTTAGCATGAATATACAAGTATATTAATATAAGGCTTTAAAATGCAAAATAAAGATATGTACCATGAATGATGGTCCCGGCCACAGGCCATGGACAATTTCGTCCTTGTTGAGCCCTTTTTTAAAAAAAGTTTGAGTGTGTCATTGAATTTCTTGCATATTCCTTAACATTTTATAAATAATGTTTCATAAATATGTTAGCATTTGAGCTTGTTTAGTCTAAGTTGTGTTATTTTGAAGTTTTAGGATAAATGGGGGTAAATTTGTAAATTCACATGTGCGGCATGAATTTTCTATATCAATGTTTAAAAAGGCTTAAAACGAAGGGGAAGATGCACACCTAGGCAAAGTGAGGCACCAAAATTGTCTAGTCTAATACTACTTTAATCTTCCAAAAAATATGTATTTTTTTTCTTTCCTTCTCTATAATAAATAATTTTTTCCTTTTCCACTCAAAATTATGTAGCCATGACCTTTTTTCCCTCTCCCTTTATTTCCCAATAAGAAATTTAGTTACCATATTTATGAAAACAAAGTAAAAAATATAACTACTTAGAGTTTTCTTCACTAAAATAAATGTCTTCCTTTTTCATTCAAAATTTTGTTTGTTGGTGTTGGTGTTCCCATAACCTTTTTCCCTGCCTTTCCTTCCCAACATGAGAATTAATAAGCATATTGATTGCAGAAATTTTTAAATGAAAATAAAACCCAAAAATAACTATTTTATAATAAAATGTGCACCTTAGAGCCTTGCAGGCCTTAGTGCACCTAGTGCACCTTATCAATGTTGCCTCTCCTAAGATAATAATAATAACCAAAAAAAAAAAACAAATCCTGGTTATGCATTTTTAAACACTAGGTCACATTTATGCTGTCCATATTCTAAATGTCAAGTATGAATTGTTTGGGTTTTTCCTATGCATAAAATATAGTGTTCTGGATTTAAAATAGCAATGTCAAGTTTCAGGACAAAATGGTATTTTCACAAAACTAACATTTTTGAGTAAAGAATGATATTTATGAGTTGTGTAAGTAGTGTGGTAATTATTAGATTCCTAGAATATGCCTTAATAAGTTTAAAGTATTACAAAATCATTTTGATAATGAAAAGGGCACTTTGGTCATTCTACAAAGCCGTTGAAAACTTTTGGAAAATGTCTATTTTGTGACATAATTTATAAGTTTTAAAAATGTAAAAGTGTTGGTTTTAGTATTGTATGATGATAATGAGAAAATAATATTTTTATACCTTACAAAGATATTTAACAATAATAAGGCCATTTTGGTCATATTGGATTTAAGTTTGTAAAAATGGTAAAGCTGGTCTTGCACTGATCTTATAGGCTTTTTTTGAATTTTAGTCAACGTTTGACATTTCCCTTAACCATGTTGACATGGTTGGCTTATGACTACTTTTAATAATCGGATATAATTTGATAATCTTTTGTGATCTAATGGTGGTTTGGCTTATACTTTTTGTTTGGCCTTGATGACTAGGTTAAGTGATATCAATGATTAATTCATGTTGATAGTTAAATTACATAGGAAAAGTGCATCATAGCACCTTGAATTTTCAAAAATGTACCATATGACCCTAAGTTTTCATAAACATACCATAGGACCTTATGACCCTGAGTTTTCATAATTATACACCAAATAACCCTCTGGACACTTTAGTGATTGATGTCATATAACCTTGAGATGAAATGTCATTTGGTGTATGAAAATGTAAAATTAGAGTTATATTGTATATTAGGTCTAGACTAGATATTGTGCATTTCTAAAAACCCAAGGTTATATTGTACATTTCGCTTAAACTCAGGGTTATTAAGTGGTGTATTATCCTAGTTGAAAAATAGTTAAGTATAGATTAATGTGTTTTATATGTTAAGCATTATTAATATACTATAAAAGCACTAATCTACTTAAAGAGAAACGAGCTTAATACTGGATCTTAATTATCCGATTTTCAAATAATATCAAGTAATCATCAGCTTTGGCCCTTATGTTGCATCATATTATTTAACTTTTCCCTTCAAATAAGTCTAATAGGTTCTCGTGACTTTTCTACTCTATTAGATTTATGATCTTCTAAAGAGTGCACGTTTAAGAAATTGGTTACCAGACAGGTGATTACTTTGCTTTTACATGTTGGTCACTTGACTTTTCTAGATCTTATAGCCCTGCTAGTTACTTGGATGCCTTACCATAGGGGATAATAGAGCCCATTGTTCAATGATATAACTAATTGGGTTTATTAGGTTTATGCGCTGAAATATAATAATCGATTTTGGCTCTTAGTATGAATTATATTCTTAGTCTTAGTTTTCCTAGCTTGTATGTCCATTATCATAGGAGATTGCTTTGGCATTGGTCGCATCACATATTTATCATATAATGTGTATCATGTAATACTGTATGCCTTGTTTCATGTGTGTCATGATCATATGTATGTGCACCACGTACATTGCATGCTATTATCATCTTCCATGTACCACTACCATGTAAACCTATATTAGGGTGGTTTAGATTTGCTTTGGTCGTACCAAGGATCCACTATGATGATCTTGACATTTGTCAAAGGAGCAACTATGTGCAAAGTGACAATTACCGTGGTTGAGGGCTATTAAGCTTGAGACTTTAGGTCATCTAGCATAGAGCTTTTTGCCCATGTGTTTGGACTCTTTTGTACTCTTATCAAATACTAAAACTCTTTGATTTCATTTCCTTGTATTTCACTTAAGCCTTTTTATGACAGCTTGTATGGTTTGTAAACCCTAGTACTTTTATCATATCACATTATCTCTCAAGCTCCTTATTAATCAATTGAAACTTAAAGTGGTGGTTGATAAACTCATATTAGTTGTAATAATGGCATGTCTAATGTATTGTATTGGCTTCAGAAGTTAAAAGTGTTTTTTACCCAAAAAAAAATAGCATTGAACATTGGCGAGGTTATTAACCTACCCCAAAACTTGGTAGCAGCTATAAAAACTCAACACCTTTGACATCAATCCCATCAACCTTATGCTTGTTTGCCCACCACACCCTCAAAGCCTTCTCCTTAACTTCCGTGATCCTTCTCATGGCCTTACAAGCCGCAACACTAGTCCAAGACCTTCCATCAACACCAGCACCGGCCATCACGTTAAATGTTCTTCCCTTCCAAAGCCCAACACAATATTCAAAACAGCCATCTTTAGGTATTGTCATTGCAACATGAGCCTCATGGCCTTCACCACCATGTCTCCAATCCACTAAAGCTAGTTTGGGAAACTTACAACATCAAGAAATTCCTTGAAAACTTGGCAAAAAAAAGACTTTACCAACATTCTAGAAGTCCTTATAAATTTGGACGACTCAATTTTTCCGAGCAGCTTCGTTTTGGCCTTCCAATGTTGGCAGCAAGCTAGTTTTCAACAACATCATCCCTTTGTGAGTGGTCGAACACCAACACTGCTTCATCACATTGTTTACTTCACTGTGGCAATAGGCTCACACAACAATTTAGCCTCCTTGGTCCCTTGCAGGATCACATGCACATCCTCATAGCTTATTTAGTCCAAAAATTGCTTTTGCTTGCGAAACCTAACTACAGCCCTTGAATTTTTATAGCAATACTCATTCTCTAGAAGGAGAATCTTGCAAGGTTTTCATGGATGGACACAACTGAGTTCATGCACCTCTACCATAATTTCGAACTTGAAAACAAGCTCGAATATTGTCATACAAATGGATGTTAAAACCCTGAGGGAAAGAGCCTTGAAGAGCAAGGCTCAAAGAACAGGCCAAAATATCTCTCTATATAGTATTATATGTTATTATAATAACTAAATATATTATTAGATTTAGAATTAAATGCATCTAGATAATGATAATTGCATAGTTGGTTGTATCTTGATATTAGGAAAGTACTTAGGCACAAAGCACTAGTCATTTGGCCATCTTTATAATTTAGGCAGAGTAAATAAATGGTTACTATCTAAGGCCACCCCTTATGGTACTCTAGACTTGTATAACCATATATAAAGGGACCTCCTTATAGCATTAAGACTCAAACTAGGAATTAATTAAAGGGTTAATTCTCATCCACTTAGTCTCCCATCAATCTCTCTCCCACTAGCATACTCAACCATTATCTTCACCCTCCATCCTCACTAATACGCATTCATCCATACATCAATCGCTTGCATCTCAAATTCATCCTCCAGTCATCGTGAATTTCTTGCTAATACATAAATCTAGATCACTAACAAAATTTGACTCTTGGGCCCATAACCACATAAACATAATCCTTGCTTGTAGTGAAACTACAACTTCTAGGTGTTGGGGTGTTGACGTACAATTCTATCAAAATTCACTGAGTTTGTTCTGAAAGGATGATTGATAAACTCCTTATATAATATGGTGTCTAGAAGAAAGGAAAGGTCAAGAGAAAGGGGGCATCTTGCTTTGTTATGCGAACTACTTTCACGAGAAGAAATTATGGGGCTTTTTCAGGTGAGGAACAAGCTATATGGAAGCTCAAAGCCAACTTTGTTAATTTTTTTTATCTTTGGGGAAAAGAATAATTGGCTTATTCTTTCATAGGTACACTCCTTTTAGCATAAGCCATGTTCTTGTGGTAGTGAGTCTACAATTTTTGGTATTTTTCTAGCATTGGTGGGCACCTCAGGCATGTTCTCTTCATCTTAGGTAATTAGATCTGAATTGAAAAAAAAAATATTGATAATTTATTATTATTATTATTTTATTTTTATTATTACTATTAGTATTGCCATAACTAATATTATTTTTATTACTATTGTTACAACTATTATTTTTACTATCATGATCAATAATTACTATCATTAATTTTATAGTATTATGATAATTATCAAAATATTTCTTAGATTTGAAATGATGTGAACAAAGTGAGGAGAACAAGCCCTCAAAATCAAAAGCAATTAATATATTTGTGTGTGAGAGTGTGTACAATTTTCCGATTAAAAATGAGGAGGTGAAACTAATAGTTTATTCACAACATTAACAAATATGGGAATAGATCAAATATGCTTTTTTCTTTCATTCTACTTTTACTAATATAGAAAATTTTCGTTAAAATAAAAGGAGGAAAATTATGTGTTATAATTAGAGTTTTCAAGACACTATCAAGTTGAGTCAATTCAGGTTTGGATCAATTCAAATTCAAGTTGACTCAATTCATTTATCTTCTCGTATCAAGTTTAGGTCAGCCTAGATCATTCAATTAACTTGGATCAGGTTGGATTGAACTCGGATAGTTTCAAGTAATTTCAGGTAGTTATGCCTTTCAGTTTGGGCTAGGATCATCTTTTGTTCATGCAAACTCGAGTTAATTTATCTTTCATATTCATATAAGTTCATGGTTTTTATCATTTATTTCGTGCTGAATTTGGATTTGAGTCAAAGTAGTTTATTTTACCATTTCAAAAGATGATCAAATCAGGCTATTTTGAATTTTGATTATTTCAAATTATTTTATTATATTCGTGGTATATTCAAGTTTGTTTAGATTCAAGTTTGTTTGTGTTGAATTGTTTAATTTTGTCATTATTTTTATCTTTCTGATTTAAAGATGGGCAAGTTTTAGGCTATCTAAAATTTATTAGGAGTGTATTTACTTTTATAAAACTATTTTTCATTCATAGTTTTCAATGATGAATGTGAAAAATAATTCCCCATGTAAAAATGAAATAATGTATTCATTTATTCATATACTAAAACTATTTTTATATTAAAAAAAATAAAAAGAATGTTTATCTACTTTTTGATCAGAAATATTGATGAATGATGATCATAATAATAGTAATGACAAAAAACAACAATTAAATAAAATAAAATAAAAATAATAATTAAAAAAAAAGAAGAACAACAACAATAACACCACCAATAATAATAGTAATATATTGCTAGTAATTAACTAATAATAATTGTCATAATAATAATAATAGTATTTATAATAATTATACTTTCAATAGTAGTAGCAATAGTAGTAAATAGTGAAAAATAATAATAGTAATATTAATAATTATAATAATAATACTTGTAATATAATAATAGTAGCAATAACAATAGTAATACTAGCAATAATGATAAAAATAGTACTTGTAGCATTAATAACAATAAAAATAATAATGGTAGTAGCAGTAATAGTAATACCTAATAACAATAAAAATAACAATATATTAGGGTTCCACAATGGCACGAAACAAGAAGATCTCCTCCACTAAAGATGAATCGTTGAATTAAACTATACCTATTGCTATGGAAGATACCACGCTGACACAAATGGATCGAGTAGACATCAATGTTGGGATCGACCCAAATCCCAAGCAAGCCGCACATCCTTCTCCTCCTGTCATGGTTTTCCGTGACGAATGAGGATATAGGGCTAGGGATTGCTAGGGATTTACGATCATAGGACAATTGTATTTTTGGCCAATCTAGGGAGCAAATTTGAGAGGAAGGCCCTGTGATGAATGTTTCTCGTGTTAGCAATACAGGGATTACATGGAGGGGTAAGGTGGCAATGAATCGAAACCTAGAACAATGCATGACCCTTAATTACGTGCCTCCAAGAATTAAAGAAGGGGAAATTGTTATAAATCTGGCAAAAGCGGAGTTCAAACATGAAACGATTGAATGGCAACATACATTGGTTGGCTATGTCTATGGGGCTTCCCCCTCTTTCAACCCAATTTTGGGTTGCATTAAGTCACAATGGACAACTAGTGCAATGCCATGATGATGGATTCTTCGTTTTTAAATTTGCTCTAGACAAGGATTGTGTTGTGGTTCTTAACCAATATCGGACCTTCTTGATACTGAAGTAGTGGAGACATAAGATGGACCTTACAAAGGATGGATTACATTTTGTCCCTCTTTAGGTCAAATTGTCCCATCTACCTATGGAGTATTGGTCTCCAAAGTCTCTCGGTATAACTGCTAGTTTTATGGGTACACCCATATGTATGGATGCCATTACTCTGAGGAAAGATAGCACTGCCTTTCCATGAGTTTTAGTTGAAGTGGGAACCAAGAAACCTTAGCGTGACACAATCTTGATTAGGGATCCAAATGGTATCTTAATTTCTCAGACTATAGAGTTTGAATAGAAACCTACATTTTGTCACCTCTATAATACTCCTTCCCATGATGATAAGACTTGTCCTAAACTCCACAAGAAACCCACTATGAGTGCTTAGCCACCTCAAGAATGGATTGTCATACAAGATTGGAGAAATGGTTCTAAAGGGCATATTAACTTCTCTGAGAAGGAAGCCAATGCAACTCATAAGGTAGCTCAACTTGTTAATAATTCTGCTTCTTCCTCAAATTGATATGAATCTCCAAAATTTATATTTAAATAATTCTGTTAACTATTATAAATCACTTTGTGCTTATAATTGTTTTTCTTATTGTGTGCTTGATTAAGAAAATTAATGCAGAACATGGGGAATGGAATCAAAGATTGTTGTAGCTACTGAGAGGAATAGTTGCAAAAATTTTCTTTTATGTTTAGAAAATCCCATGTGATGCATTCGCCGGCAAAATTGACTAATGGGGATTAAGTTGGCTGTATGACCCACCACCTGACCCATGATTAACTGGGTTAGTTGGATTGTGGGTTATTCGTCCCTTGGTAACCATGATTAGCTAAATTAATTTCTAGTTGATGGGATTTATTTGTATCATTCATTCCTTGTATTATTATGGCATGTAATTTTTGTATTTGGGCTATTAATCCTTTGATTCAGCCGTCGATCCATTTCTGTTGTACCGGCTAATTCTTGGGCTGGATTTTTGGGCTGAACCGTGTATGCTGATTGAGAGGCCTGCGATGTATTTTATACGCTTACCTTGTATTGTATACGCCATATAAATGGCCTCCACCGTATGTACCGAAGCACTTTTTGGTCGAATGAAATTTTGAGTTTCTGGAATTCTCTCTGCTCTCTGCTCTCTCTCTCGACTCTCCCTCTCTCTCTCGCGCGATCTTCTCGTTCGCATTCTTCTTGCTTCTTCTCCTCGATCTATTCTTGATCTTCTTTACTTAACAACTTCAGCAGCCGTTGAATCAACAACGCTCTGAGTTTCTAATCTTCCTTTGGAGAAATCCTTAGGCTGATTGTTGACGAGTCGAACCCCGCGCTCGATTCCAACTACGATCCGGTGAAAATTTTGAGAAACCCTTACAGGTTTTATCATTTGGTATCAGAGCCTCGATTATTCGAGTGCTCGTGGTTTAATTTGCTTGTTATCAAGTTTTCTTGTTTTAATTACCATTTTCGACTTCGCTAACCCATATTTCTGAAGCGCGAAGCTAGGGTTTGCGATTGACGAAGGAAATCGAAGGATTTTGTCTCATCTAAGCCGGCGACCAAGAGGGTTGCGTTTTCTGCTTCGAAACTACTTAGGAAACCCTAAGAAGCTTTGGACGATTTTCAGCTAGGGTTTGGTCAAGATTCTTGAATCTTGACGATTCTCGAGGAATACTCCTCGATTGGTAAATTCGAACCTTATCTTGCTACTTACTGCAATTTGTGATAATCAATTTGCAAATTATTACGAGATATCATTTCTGTTCACAACTAAATAAGTGCACAGGAGTGGTTGACCGGCGAACCTTTTGGTTTTAGAAAGGAGTAAGGACTCCAAGAAGAGGGGTCCCTATTTAGTAATTGGGTTAATTGCTTAAATTGCTCGCGGTAATATCGTTTCTTTCTTGAGCTCTTCGGATTGTTTTCGATTTAATAATTATCTGGAATTAGTGTGTAATCTGTATTTGCTGATATATCTTTAATCTTGTCTGGTATTGTGATATCTTTATAATTAGAGTGATTAATTTGTTGTCTGCTTGATTTCTTAATAAAGTAAATTGATTCTAGACTGTCAGTTAATTGTGCCTTATCTTGAATATCATAAGATAAACCTAATAATGTCTAACAACGGTCAATCTGTTTCAATCTCTAGTAATGACTTATTAGAAACCCTTAGGACTTTTCAAGAACAAATGACTGCCCAACTTGTTGTGTTGTCTGCTAACTTAAAACAAAGAATAGGAGAACAGGAAGTAAGAATTAATGAATTGCAGCATAATAGGGTAGATACTCAACATGCAGGGGTATTAGGAAGGGCTCCTATGGACCCTAGAACTAGAATTCCACCTGTAACTAATTTAGAAGAATTAGAGGACCAAGTATCCAATAACAGTGATAGGAGGCCTAGACAGAATAATAGACAAGAAAGGGATTTAGACTTAGTTGATAGGAACCTAAGTAATCTTAAGTTTAGTATACCTAGATTCAATGGCAGAAATGATCCTGATTATTATTTTGAGTGGGAAAGGAAGATAGAATTAGTATTTGAATGTCATAATTACTCTGATGAGAAGAAAATTAAGGTAGCAGTAGTGGAATTTACAGAATATGCTTCTTCTTGGTATCACAACCTTGTTTTAACTAGACGTAGGTGTGGAGAACCACCTATACAAACATGGGATGAGTTTAAGATTTTGATGAGAAAAAGATTTATTCCAAGTTATTATTATAGGGAATTACATAAGAGGTTACAAACATTAAATCAGGGAATTAGGTCAGTGGATGAATATTTTAAGGAATTAGAAGTTTTGATAATTAAAACAGGAATTGTTGAGGATGAGGATGCTACCATGGCTAGATTCTTAAGTGGGTTAACTTCTGAAATAGCTGATAAAGTAGAATTATATCCTTGTGGGACTTTAAGTGAAATGGTGAACATAGCTACTAAAATAGAGAGTCAGATAAAGAAGACTAGACAGTATAAACCCCCTGGGATTGGGATTAAGAGTGCAGTAAGAAGGAATTTTGGGGGAACTACTTCTGGAAATTGGAAGAATAATGGGAGATTTGAACCTAGAGGTAGGAACAATGAGGTTAAAGTAGGAAATAAGATTGAAAAGGGTAGAAATGTAACAACTAATCCTGTTGGTGGTCCCAACAGAACTAGGGATATCAAATGTTTTAAATGTGGAGGATTAGGGCATATAGCCTCTGAGTGTCCAAACAAGAGGAATATTTTAATTAGAGAATCTGGAGACATAGAATCTGAATCTGAGGAGGAAGACTTGGAGACTAGTTTGGTTAGGGATGATACTAGTGAGTTAGAAGAAGAGATAGAACTTCCAATAAGTAGAGATCTTTTTGTAGTACGTAGGGCTTTAAATAGTAACAAACTACCTGATTCAAATGCAATACAGAGAGAAAATATATTTCATACTAGGTGTTTGACTGATGATAAATGTTTTAACATGGCTATAGATAGTGGTAGTTGTATCAATGCTGCTAGTACTTTATTAGTATCTAAGCTAGGATTACCAACCACTAAGCACCCAAAACCATATAGACTACAGTGGTTAAATGAGTTAGGGGATGTTAAGGTTAGTCAACAAGTTTTAGTAAATTTAAAATTAGGGAAATATGAGGATTCTATTCTGTGTGATATAGTTCCCATGCATGCTGCTCATTTATTGTTAGGTAGACCTTGGCAGTATGATAGGAGAGTGACACATGATGGTTATAAAAACAGATACACTTTACATAAGGATGATAAGAAGATTGTATTAGCACCTATGACTCCAAAAGAGATTTTTGATGATCAAATAAAAATTAAATCCGATTATAAGGAACTATCCAAACAGAGTTTAGAGACTGAGGTTAGTTCAAAGGAAGTTAAGGGAACATCTGGATTTTATGCTAAGAGTAAAGATGTGGGAAAAGCAATTAAGAGACAAGCAAGTGTGTACTTGATGGTTTACAAAGAATGTTATGAGTGTCAATTAGGATTAAGTGAGGAAGTACCTACTGATGTGAGACAATTGTTAGAAGAGTATAGTGAGTTATTTCCTGAGGACATACCTAGTGGATTACCTCCATTAAGGGGAATAGAACATCAAATAGATTTCGTTCCGGGAGCTGTTATACCAAACAGACCTGCTTATAGGGCTAATCCTAAAGAGGTTAAAGAATTAAAGAGGCAGGTTTCTAAGTTATTAAGTAAAGGATATATTAAGGAATCAATGAGTCCATGTGCAGTCAAGCAATAAAATCGCGGTCGCGGTCGCGATTGCGGTTGCGTTCGCGGTATTGCGGTATCGGAGCATCGCGAATGATATTTTATATGTTGCGGTTGTCGCGGTGTGATTTTTTACTTTTTTTTCACAATAAATATCGGCAAATACCAGTAAATATCGGCAAATATCGGTAAATATCGGTAAAATATCGGCAAATATCGGTTGACCCAAAATCCGATAAATATGTGAAATTCAAAATCCATCGCGTATCGCCAATTTCGCGTATCGGCTGACCCAAAATCCGATAAATATCGGCCGATATTGCGTATCGGGACCGATATTTAATTGTATGTGTGCAGTTCCAGTATTATTAGCGCCTAAGAAAGATGTAGTGCCTAAGAAAGATGGAAGTTGGAGAATGTGCATAGATAGTAGAGCAGTAAATAAAATAACTATTAAGTATAGATACCCTATACCTAGGCTTGATGAAATGTTAGACCTTCTACATGGTGCTGTGATTTTTTCAAAGATAGATTTAAAAAGTGGATATCATCAAATTAGGATGAAACCAAGAGATGAATGGAAAACAGACTTTAAAACTAACTTTGGGTTATATGAATGGTTAGTAATGCCTTTTGGATTATCCAATGCACCCAGTACCTTTATGAGACTTATGAACCATATCCTGAGAAATTTTATTGGAAAATTTGTGGTTGTTTATTTTGATGACATACTTATATATAGTAGATCTTTAGAAGAACATTTGAAACATTTAAGGATTATTTTGGATGTGTTTAAGACAGAAAAATTGTATGCTAATTTAGCTAAATCTAGGTTTTTTCTGGAAAGTGTAGTATTCTTAGGATTTGTTGTAGGTAAAGATGGTATATCTGTAGATAAAGAAAAAATTAAAGCTATTCAAGAGTGGCTTGTACCTAAGAATGTAACTGAAGTGAGGAATTTCCATGGTTTATGTTCATTTTATAGAAGATTTGTTAGGAACTTTAGTACAATAGCTGCTCCTTTGACTGCCATAACAAAAAAGGAAAATGGGTTTAAGTGGGATTTAGAACAGCAAAAATCTTTTGAAACTCTTAAAAATAAGTTAACCCAAGCACCTGTGTTAAGCCTTCCTGACTTTGAAAAAATGTTTGAATTAGATTGTGATGCTTCAGGGTTAGGAATAGGGGCTGTACTTTCCCAAGAGGGCAAACCAATAGCTTATTTTAGTGAAAAATTAAATGATAGTACTTTAAATTACTCTACTTATGAAAAGGAATTATTTGCTTTAGTAAGAGCCTTAGAAGTTTGGCAACATTACTTATGGCCTAGAGAATTTGTTATAAATACTGATTAAGAGGCTATTAAATATTTAAAGAGCCAATCGAAATTAAATAGAAGAAAGGGTAGGTGGATTGAGTTTATTGAAAGCTTTCCTTACATAATTAAGTATAAGAAAGGAGGTGATAATGTAGTTGCGGATACTATATCTAGGAGACATGTTTTGTTAAATGTTGTAGATACTACTTTGCTGGGTTTTTCCTGTATTAAGCTTTTATATCTGGAAGATCTTGATTTTAAGGAAATTTATAAGAAATGTGAAATTGCTACACAGGGAAAATATTATATATCTGAGGGTTATTTGTTTAGAGAAAATAGATTATGTATTCCTGAGTGTTCATATAGAGGGTCACTAATTCAAGAAGCTCATAATGGTGGACTAATGGCACATTAAGGATTTCAAAAGACTTTAGACATATTAGTTGATCATTTTTATTGGCCTCATATGAAAAAGGATGTATTGAAATATTGTGTTAATTGTGTGGCTTGTAGACAGGCTAAGTCCACATCAAAACCTTTTGGGTTATATACTCCATTACCTGTGCCTAATCAACCTTGGACTGATGTTTCTTTAGATTTTATTTTAGGCTAGCCTAGGTCTAATAGAGCTAAAGATTCAATAATGGTTGTAGTGGATAGATTTAGTAAAATGGCTCATTTTATACCTTGCAATAAAACAAATGATGCTGTGACTGTGGCTGAATTATTCTTTTCTCATGTAGTCAAATTGCAAGGAATACCTAAGACAATTGTTTCAGACAGAGATGTTAAATTCCTGAGTCATTTTTGGTAGGTTTTGTGGGGCAAACTAGGGACTAAATTATTATTTTCCACCATATGTCACCCTCAAACAGATGGACAAACAGAGGTAGTAAATAGGACCTTAGGTAATATGTTAAGAGCTGTCCTTGGAAAGAAACTTAAGCAGTGGGAATATGTTTTACCTCAGGTAGAATTTGCTTATAACAGGACCTTGCATTCTACAACTAAAAAGACTCCATTTGAAATTGTGTATGGTTTTAATCCTTTGACTCCTCTAGATCTAAGTCCTTTACCTAATGCTGAATTACATAATTTTGATGCTGAATCTCGTGCTAATAATATAAAGAAATTGCATGAATCTTTAAGTCAACAAATTAATAAGAGGGTTCAACAAATGGCTGAGAATGCTAATAAAAGAAGAAGAAAAATGGTTTTTAAACCTGGGGATTTAGTTTGGGTACACCTTAGGAAGGAAAGATTTCCAAACCTTAGAAAATCAAAATTAGACCCTAGGGGAGATGGACCTTTTACTGTGTTAGAAAGAATTAATGATAATGCTTATAAAATTGATTTGCCTGCTAAGTTTGGGAATGTTAGTGACTCTTTTAATGTTGCTGATCTTAGTCCATTTATTGGCATCAATCAGGTTTCAGAGACGAAACCTTTCTAAGAAGAGGGGAATGATATGAATCTCCAAAATTTATATTTAAATAATTCTGTTAACTGTTATAAATCACTTTGTGCTTATAATTGGTTTCCTTATTCTGTGCTTGATTAGGAAAATTAATGCAGAACATGGGGAATGGAATCAAAGATTGCTGTAGCTACTGAGAGGAATAGTTGCAGAAATTTTCTTTTATGTTTAGAAAATCTCATGTGATGCATTCGTCGGCAAAATTGGCTAATGGGGATTAAGTTGGCTATATGACCCGCCACCCGACCCATGATTAATTGGGTTAGTTGGACTGTGGGTTATTCGTCCCTTGGTAACCATGATTAGCTAAATTAATTTCTAGCTGATGGGAATTATTTGTATCATTCATTCCTTGTATTATTATGGCATGTAATTTTTGTATTTGGGCTATTAATCCTTTGATTCAGCCGTCGATCCATTTCTGTTGTACCGGCTAATTCTTGGGCTGGATTTTTGGGCTGAATCGTGTATGCTGATTGAGAGGCCTGCGATGTATTTTATACGCTTACCTTGTATTGTATACGCCATATAAATGGCCTCCACCGTATGTACCGAAGCACTTTTTGGTCGAATGAAATTTTGAGTTTCTGGAATTCTCTCTGCTCTCTGCTCTCTCTCTCGACTCTCCCTCTCTCTCGCGCGATCTTCTCGTTCGCATTCTTCTTGCTTCTTCTCCTCGATCTATTCTTGATCTTCTTTACTTCACAACTTCAGCAGCCGTTGAATCAACTGCGCTCTGAGTTTCTGATCTTCCTTTGGAGAAATCCTTGGGCTGATTGTTGACGAGTCGAACCCCGCGCTCGATTCCAACTACGATCCGGTGAAAATTTTGAGAAACCCTTACAGGTTTCATCACAAATGCTCCCCAAGAGGTGCGGGTTTCATTTGTTAATGTGGCGTTTCCTTATTCTATTCGAGCTACACCTTCCAAGTAGACAAGAAAGGTTTGGGGAATCATTTTCAAATCATGCAAGATGTGGGGGAACATAAGATCCAAGATCAAGAGGAAAATTTGGCACGGCACTTCATTCCTGACCCAAGTTCACATGTTAGCCAGCTTGAATGTTAGAGGCATTAATGATCCATCCAAACAAAGGAAATTTAGAGAATGGATAGCTAGACATTGTTGCTCCCTTATTGTTTTGTTAGAAACATGGGTAAGGGTTAATAAGTTTGATAGCGTCAAAAAGAATATAGTTAGAAATTGGAGGTGCTCGAATAATTATCATTATCACTACAATGGTCATGTGTGGGTTCTTTAGGACCCCTTATTTTGGTCTGTTAATATAATTAAGGCATGTGATCGAGGTATTTTGTGTCATGTGCAAGACATCAATGGAGGGACCCAATTTGCAATGGGTGTTATTTATACCTTTAACTCTAGAGAGGCAAGGAAGCCCTTGTGGAGCTAGTTGTCCCAAGGGATTTTGTTGAACAAACCATTGGTTTTAATTGGAGATTTCAACGTCATTTTGAACTTGAATGAGAAGAAAGGTGACGGTCTCAAAGGATATGGTTGTTTCTTGACATGATGAATAAAAGATGTGGTGGTGGTGATGTAGCATGCAAATTAGATAAGGTAAACATGCAATGGCAATCATTCCTATGCTGAGTTTCCACCTCCATCTAATCATTGTCTAGTCCTTATTTACAGTGGCTTAAGAAATAATAGGAGGAACCCCTTCAGGTTCAACAATTTTCTTAAGCTAGCAATATGGTATTTACGGTGGCTTAAGAATTTTCTGAATATTGTGCAACAACATCAGAGGCCTCCTTCTTCAAGTAATGCCCTGCTCAATATTCATAAAAACCTTCGGAGATTGAAACCTATTTTAAAAGAGTTGAAGGGGAGGACCAATGGAGGCATTAGCCAGAGAATGGAAACTACAAGGCTTGATTTGCAGGATGCATAAAACCAGCTATTGCATGATATTGGCAATGTCTCTCTCAAAGATAAAATACATAAATGTGAGGTATTGTTTAATAAGTTGTAACTGTGCAATGAGAGCTTCCTCATATAGACAGAAAAAATCCACTAGCTTCAAGTAGGTGATTCTAACCATAAGTACTTTTTGGCCCAAGCGAAAGGTTGTCAAAATAGGAATGATGTTAATTGCGTTGAATTGGATGATGGACGTATTATTACTAACAATGGTGATATCAAAGAGGCATTTTTATCCTTTGACAAAGACATATTAGGCTTCCCAGGCTTGGCTATTGGTAATATTGATGGAGTGGTAACTCAGAGCTCCAAGCTTCAAGATTCCCACAAACAATTCCTCCTTGCACCAGTGACCTATGATTAAGTCAACTGGGCTATGTTCTCTATTGGTGACTAGAAAACCCCTGGGTGGATGGCTATACTGCTCATTTTTTCAAGCAAGCTTGGGGTGTTATTGACCATGATATTGTCCTCATAGTCATAGAGGCCTTTTCTACTATAGGAATACCCTCTCAACATAACATTACTTCTTTGACCCTCCTTCCCAAAAAAGATAACGCTATTGCCTACTATGGAGTATTGTATAAAACCATTTCAAAAGTGATCATTAATAGACTCCAAAGCATTATGCCTCTCCTCACTGATCCTGCCCAGTCTGGTTTCGTTAAAGGAAGACAAATTGGGGATAAAATCTTGTTAGTTGGCGAGCTTGTGAGGCATTACAGTCAAAACCATGTCTCCCCAAGATGCATGATGAAGTTGCACATTAAAAAGGCTTATTACATAGTGCACTGGGACTTCTTACAACAAGCACTCCATGCCTATGGTTTTCCATTACGGGTTGCACGTTTGATTTTGATGTGCGCCTCTTTTGTCTCCTTCTCTTTGTTGTTAAATGGGGAGTTAACTCCTCCTTTTAATGGGAAAAGAGGTCAGAGAGAAGAGGATCCCCTATCCCCTTATCTATTTGTGCTAGTGCCTAATTACTTGACAAGATCTCTTAAGCGCATTAGGAATGACAATGGTTTTAGTGGGCACCCGAGATACAAAAACTTATATATCATAAACTTAGCTTTTGCGGATGACATGCTTCTCTTTTCATAGAGTGATCTCAAATCAAGGCTAAGCCTCTTACTGTTGTCGATGGTTTTTCTTCTCGGTCAGGGTTGATCATCCATCCTAAAAAAAGTTTCATTTACATTTTTTTTTTTAAGGGGGGCTTGGAACAGTTGTTAAAAACCAAATCCTTCAAGCTACTGGTTGTTCTTAAGGAAGGTTTCCTTTCACCTACGTAGGTGTGCCTCTATCATCTGCTCATTTAAACTCTAGACAGTTGTAAGGTTTAATTCAAAGGTTTGCAAAGACACTCACCAATTGGCAAACTCATCTTTTCTCTTATACTAGTAGAACTCAACTGTTGAAATTATTATCTTTATCATGCAGATGTACAAGAGTCAAGTATTCATTCTCCCTCAAAAGCTACTCCAGTAGCTTCAAAGCATGTGTAAACAATTCTTTTGGACACGAAAAATTGACTCCTCCAAAAAGACCCGGGTTGCATGGAAAATGATTTGTTCCCTAAGAAGGAGGGTGGTCTAGAACTAATAAACATATGGGTCTAGAATCAAGTGGAATCAGCAAGCCTTTGTGGAATATTAGTTGCCAAAACGAATCACTTAAGGTAAAACGGGTACGTGTAATTTATCTCAAAAATCACTCAATTTGGTCATTTCCCTTAACTCACTTTCGTATAAATTTAGACCTATTTTTGAGAACTTCTTTTAGGTTGGCCCGCATAGGATGGGGTACATAAGAAACGATAGCTCGAATGTCATCCAGAAAGTGTATGATCTTGTGAAGCTTAAAGAGGATAGAGTATGTGGTATCCATTAGTTTGGTGTGCTCTAGCAGCTCCTAGCTCCTAGCTCCTAAACACCAATTCATCATACGGTTAGTTGTGCAACACAGGTTAATGACCATGATGAGACTCAAGCAGATACACATCCTAGATGAAACTCATTGTGAGCTTTGCATGGAGGGTTAAGATGAAACACATGCTCGTATCTTTCTCGAATGCCCCCTATAGTTTGGAGATATGGAAGACTAAGATTGTTTGATAGATGAGACGAAATCCGATCAAGGGAAAATGAAAAGAGGATCCTAGCAAAAAAAAAAAGAATCAAGTTAACGAAAGGAGAAGAAGGGCATGTTATGTGCTTTATTTGTTACTTAAGTCCCTATCTATTGAGAAATGAATTCTTGAATTTTTAGGAATTGCATACTCAAGTAATGCTCTTATTAGAAATATAAGCTTTGTGTTTCACTCCTCATACATACATGAAGTATAACAGATGGAGAGGGTGTATCCATAGATTAATGGTGTGAATGGTTGTTTAGTTTATATGTACTCATTTTATGTAGTTATATAAAATTATTACTTACCAAAAAAATTTATATATTCTGCGTAAATATTAAGTCTCATATAATCATTGGATCGGGTCATATATATTTCGAATATATATTATTTTGGGTCAAATTAAATCACTGGTAAGTGTCAAGTTAGATCGAATAGGCTTCGAATTCATAATTTTTAAGGATATATCAAATTTCGAATAAACATCGGATCAAGCCGAACACATTTTGAATATTATATTTTTAAATCGAATAAATTTCTGAATGGGTCAGGTTATTTTCCATCACTTATTTCGAATCAAGGTACGTTTTGCCAACTCTAACTATAATGCTGCATTTTCATGCCCAAAAACTTATTAGGTACTTCAATTGATCCAAAGGCAACTATTATTTACTTCCATTATGAAGCAAACAAAACAAAAAGATTTAGATTCCTTCTATTCACTTTAAGTCATTGTTTTAGAAACTAGAAAGAATAGGTCGGTCCAACTGGCATATCGGTCAGGTTACTTCATTTCATATACCAATCCTTAAGACCTTAGAAATAAACCGAGCAGGATAGAAACCCGACCAATCAGACCGGTCAAAAAACCAGTCAAAAACCGATTAAATTCATGTTTAGTTTAATTTTTTCTTTACTTCACATTTTTTGACCTAATATATACCACTGGTCAGACCAATCTAAACCATTGGTCCGACCGCTAAACTAGTTATGATACCGATTTAATGGTTGGTCAGGTTTTTAAAGCTATGCTTCAAGTAGATCTATGTGATAGATCCCCTACATGTTGACCAACCACATAGTTAAATTGGAACACATCTCTTCTCCACCATATTCTAGGAAGTTTGTTCCTACTAGAAAGGTTAACATTCTCCTTAGGTGCACTTTTGCAAACTAACCAGAAATAAATGTCTTATTTCATAACCCTTACATTATAATGCTACATAACAAAGCATAACAAATTCATAAAGACTTGAGAGAACATCGGTAGATCCTCAAAGAGAGTCAAACTAATATCGTTTTTTATTTTAAGGAATAGTAGTACACCTAAGCTCATAAATAAAAGAGAACAAAATGATCAATGAACCACAAATATTGTAGATACTCACAGTTCCCACAAATAATTGGAGGCTTCATGATTCCCGCCAATGAAAATAGTTGGGATTGGAGCCATTTCTTGTCCAGAGTAGTATTTCCAAAAGGTTTTCATTTCCCTGTATTTATGCGGGACATTTAGACTTTCAAGATCCTTTCTGTTTCTAACAGCCTGTGACAAGTAAACAAAATACTTAGACGAGTTTCAAACAATACATTGTAAATGGGAAAATAGTATCTCATTACTGTTGAAAATCAAATCAAAAAAAAAAAAAGCTATTTCAGAATCTTTCAGGGTCGCAAAGTTCCCAAAGTTGGACTACAGATCCACCTGCCGCCCCTAATTTGAAAGACAATATTGTGGAAATGAGAAAGTATAAAATCATGGATGCACTTGTTTGAAGTGTTTTCTGAATGGAATCAAGCCCAGACCTTTAATATTAGCTTATGAAAACAAGTCATAAGAAGGAAGGAGAGGGAGGGATCACAAGTCACTCCAGATAAGCTAAATTCAATTTAAGATGAAGATGGAAAATCCATTTGGCAACTGGATATCCATATCCCAGAATCCTGCAGTCTACATTCCCAATCTTTCATCTGATCACAAGGCAAATCAACCAGAAACAAGCACATGATTTAACACAGAAAAGCCAGCTATATCTCCATAATGACTGGAAAGCATGATAAATCCTAGAAATGAATGAAGCATCCAAAACTACAGGGTTTGGACATTGGGAGCACAGTCAAATCCAACCAAATGGAAATCAAGTGTCATTCTATAACAGAAAATCTCAGTTCAGAAGTTCTTCCTCGCTCTGCGAAAAAACAAATCACATGAAACCAAGGAAATTATCTAATAAATAAGCAGAACTTCAGCTCCCACCTTCTTACACGTGGAATGAGCTGCACAATTCCACCCAAATTCAATGCGAATCTCTGGGGCCGGTCTGCACACCTACCTGTCCAACTTCCGAGTCTAGTTTCTTAGATAAATTCAACTGCAAGGATCATCAATTAATAATGGTAACCTAACAAACTAATTTGATCCAGCAGCACAAAACTGATTTCCTAGGGTCATCCAACATTCATGATGAGGTGCCTTGAATCCGTGGCCATCGAGCTTCGGTTTGTGTAACTTGATCCTTGGCGGGACATGCTTGGTTTAAAGTTATGCTAGGTTTGATGTTTTGATTAATGGTTTAATTGTTGTTGAACATTATAGCCACCACCATCATCATACCTCTTAAACACCGTTAGTTTCATCAATTACATTTTAATCATCCCCATAATTACCATTGGTTACTTTTTTGATGGAGCCCTTGATAACTATTAGTTACGTTTTAACAGTTTAATGGTCAAAATTAAAGCGTAATTAAGTTCATGGTATGCATCAACTTCTGTTAAGTTCTACTTACTTGGGCCTATATCATTACCTAGCATCTAGGGTTTCCAAAAGTGCTATATAAACTCCTTGCTGATGTATTTTGTATCCATCACCTCACATAATAAATAATCGTTTTTTTCTCCCCGTGGACATAATAATTAAAACAATATTAGTGAACCACTTCAATGTTTACAATTCTAGAATTTTTTCCGCATCCGTTAAAACAAACTGGCATCAAAGCTCAGTTACAAATCCAACGAGAAAGATGTCTAGCACTTTGAACATGAAGTTCAATAAATTTTATGGGAGAAATGGTAGGTCACAAGCTTTACTAAAATAGCAAGGCCTTTGAGCACCGACAAGCAACAAAGTGTTTAGTAGCTAGTTATTCAAATTATGATTATGTTGGGATGTGGATACCAAAAGGTCAATAATTAGTTAAAGAAGGAGTACATGGCTTTGTTGCTAAAGAGGGGATATGGTTGAAAGGAACAATTAATGATCTTGCTCTACATCATAATCAAGCTACTGTGTTTTATGATAATATGAGCACAATGCGCTTAGCCAAGTATCAAGTTTATCATGAAAGGACTAAGCATATGGACATTAGGAATCACTTTCTAAGAAGCGGATTAAAGTCGAAAAGATCATAAACGTGTTGATGTGTTCATCAAGTCATTTACTCTTAGTAAGTTCCAACACTATTTAGACTTGCTCAATGTTGGTAGCTAGCATAGCCCCTTTTGGGGCATTTCTAAGACAAAGTGGAATCACAATACATCTGTCATTGTTAGGTACATCCAATTAATAAAATTACAGTCGCGGTCGCAATATTGGAACGTAACGAATGATAAATTATGTGTCGCGAACACTGCGGTATGAATTGTTATTTTTATTTTAACACGTGCTCTAATTATGATTTATTGTTCATTTAAATACACGTATTCAATAAACCAATATTTTATATTATATTAAAACCATTTAAATGAGTCATTATATGTTAAATTGTCCTAATAACCCCAAATTTACCTTGAAATGAAAAAACCAAAAAATAAGTTATGGAATGATAGATGTGAAGGTAATAAATAGCAATATTTTATTATAATTCAAAAGAACTGTGTCCATGATATATATAATAAATGAATATTAAGAAATTATCATTTTCAGTAGATTTAGGAATTCTCAATAAATGGCCAATTTATTAACGATATTTTTCGATTTATTTTGATATTTTGCGATTTATCGGTGATATCAATTTATTGGTGATAAAGTGTGAAATTTTAAAACCGTGGTATATTGGTAATTTAAGATCGCGGCTAACCCAAAATCCACTAAATAGAGAGAGAATTGTATGGGTGCATCCGATAGCAAGAGAATTCAAGTCAAGGTAGATATTTGTTGAGATGCTTTGAATCAATGGCCATCCAATTTGAGTTTGTTCAACTTGATCAATCCATCCAATCTCCTTTGTACGATCTAATTGGTTTGAAGTTATGCTTAGCTTAGTGTTTGATTAATGGTATATAATTATTGTTGAACATTATCGCAGCGATCATAATCACATCTCTTAAACACTGTCTGTTGTATCACTTACACCAGTCTCCATCTCGGTTATTTTTTGATGGAGCCCTTAATAACCATCAATTACTCCAGTATTTTAATGGCCAACATTAAAACATAATTAAATTCATGATATATGTCCCAAATTTTGTACAAGGTTCTATTTACTTGGGGCCCAACAAATTACTTAGTCTAGGATTTCTGAGAACGCTATATAAATTCTTCACATATGTATTTTATATCCATCGCCTCACTTAATAAAAAATGGCTCTTTCCTTCTGATCGTGGACATAGCTATCTCAACATTAGTGAACCACGTAAATCTGTGTCAACAATGTTTTACTATTCTGCAATTATTCTCACACCCATTACAAAAGTTCATTTACTATTCTACTATTTTTCTCACGTCCATTACAACAGTTCATTAACAGTCCAAATTGTTGCCACCAAATCAAAAATAATGTCATACTTGACACTTTGATGTCTGCTATATAAAAGAAAAATTATAGTCGATAGAGTAATGACCTGGAAGTCCCCACAGCAGATGAGGAGATCGATTTTGATATTCTCTGCTTTCTCCAATTGACCAAGTGTTGCATAGACATTGTCGAGCTCACCATGCATACACCCTTCTATGGCTATCCTCATGGTTCTCCCTTGTTCTTGCAGCACCTCTGTGTTTGCCCACCCTCTCTCTCTTCCTCACTTCAAGGGTTTATTTAGGGTTTTCCTCTGCCTGTCTTCTCTGTCATTTGCTGAGTTTTGAGGGCAGTGAAGGAGACAAGTTCTTTCCCCTAAGATGTCATCATATAATATAATACTGTTACATAAGATCAACATAATACCAACAATGCAAAAAATGCATTAGAACAAACTGACAAAAGTTAGCATCCAACAATCACATATTCATATATAGCCATTCCGCTAATTAGTCAATACTGATAAATTAGTTCACTATGCACTTAAGCAAATTAACACTAAGAAACTATCTACATTGAGAAATCTGCTTGATTAGGAAAACCAGAGCTGCAAAAACACTAAACAAGACTGGAGAACAAATGCCTAGAAGGCTAGAACCACCACCATGCACCTACTGCCAAACTGAACAAACTGCAGAACAAATAGAAAACCATAAAATCAATGGCATCCCAAAACACAAGGATAACAAATAAAGAAAACAAAATCCCTGCACAACTCATACAATCAGCCTTTCCCAAACATCCATACCATAACAGCCACAGACAAACACATCAGCACCAGCTAAAGACAGTGGCTGACAATGTAGGATGTAGCTCACAAATGGCTAAAGTTTCTGAATAAAACTCTCTTCAGAACATACTTATTAAATTCTAAATCCAATATTAGTAGGAATTGCTTTTGGGGGGTTTGGACTTTGGATGCTAGATTGATAAAAGCGGCAAAAATAATGCTAGGTGTAAAAGATGAAATCAACAAATGAGAACTTGAATTCAAAACAAAAGGTAATGATGGCAGCATCATATGGCAAAACCCAAAGGATATAAGCTGAACAAAGAGAAAGAATGAATCATTCATCGAGGAGAAAGCAGCAAGTAATTATAAGAAACAAACAAACAAAGCCATGCCATTCAATCTCCTGAAGCTAAAGACCAACTCCACAGTTAAAAGTAAAAGAAAAGCAAGTACCCACACAAATATGAATTTCTCTTGGTTGCTACTTTCAAGTAAGGTGCAAGAGAGAACAGGTAATCACATAAACAAAAGAAATGACCCAAAGGAGCTTAAAGTAAGCATGCATATGCAAAAACCTGGCAGCAGCAGCAGTAATGCTCCATTTGGTTCATGGAAAGTTTTAAAGAAAAGAAAGATAATGATGAGAAAAATAATTTTTTGTGTTTGGTTTACATGAGATAATAAAATAGAAAAAGAAGATGGTATAAAATTACTAAAGATTAACTATATAATTTTCTTTGGGAAAATTTTGAAGGAAAGTATTTTGAGTTTAATTTTCTTTCCCTTAAACTTTCTTAGAACCAAATAGTGCCTAATAGATTTATAACCAACCAGCACTAGAAGAAAAACTGCCCCCCTCATCAACTTCAAATCAATTGTTTTGTGTCCATGCAAATAAATATTACATAACACAACGCCCACTGAGCAATGATCAGTTCACAAACACAGAGAAGAATATGTTGTCAATAAAGTCCATTACCAGTAGTAACGAATTCTTTCAAAAAACATTATCCCTAGCGCATGTATACAATCTAGACACTGTACAGCCAAACAATTTTAAATTATCACTTTTCTAGTAAGCATTTGCTTTTTCTTTTTTTTCTTTTTTTTCTCTTCTAGTCACCTAGTTGATTTTCGTATATATTGCCCACTCATATGCCCTAGTCCGCGACAAGTTAGCACTTTCAATATAGATAATTATCGCAAATTAACAACAATTAATACATAATATTCATATATATCCTGTATGGATAATTTTCATATGCACAACAACGTGACTAATTATCACAAGTTAATGACAAACTAACACCAATTAATACATAATCTTCATATAAACCGAGTATAGATAATAACACAAATAAAGAGCAAAAATTAACCAACAAGCTAATAGAAATTACCTTAGAAGAACACAGTGGCCGTAAGAGACATCAACAGAAATTTACAACCACAACACAGAAGTCACACCCAATTATCAAGTAATAAAGCCAAGAATAACAGCTTACCAAAGAAACTGGAAATCAAGTAGTTGTTTTACAGTGCCTATCGCATAACGACTGCCAAAATTATATATAAGACACGCCAAAAATGAATCCCTTGTAGCATCTCAAAGTAAAAGATATCAAAAATCAAATAGCTTACCTTCAGCTGATCAAGACTCTGTTTTCAGGATGTTCTGTTGGCCGGAAGGAGTCGAATGCGCACGAGTACGGCCGGTTGTCTTACGAGAAGCCTGAAGGATGATGGCGAATAGAGAGAGATGCTGAATAGCGGACCTGGAGAAAGGTGGAGGAGGTGGAGAAGAAGAGTCGCGATGTGAGAGACTGAGAATCGATGAGGAAGGACGTGAGGCTGAGACCGTGGGTCGAAGAGGACGGCTTGCGGTGCTTCGAATTCGAAGAGGCTTCCGGGACCGGATCCGGTCCAGGCCCACAATACCAGGCCGAACTCGGACCGATGGATTGGGAGACCATAATACAAAAGAAACGTCCCGAAGTTCGCACTGTTTCTCAACCCAATCTGATCCTTACCCTGACCCTGACCCATTTTCCCTTCTCCAAGAAATGCATGAAATTCCTTTTTATTCTCATTATTTCAGTTTGTATTCGACGTTCTTTTCTGTCCCTCTTTTGTCGTTGCTTCAATTTTCAATCCTGCTCGATTTCCTTATCTTAAATCTTAATAATAATAATCTATATAAAAGCAAAGGAGCTTTCCCGACCAAAGGCTTTTGCCTCCGATGGTAAGGTAATGTGTTTTGCCGACTAATAATATAATAATTGACTAGCTTATTATTTTTAAATTAGTAAATCATACGGTGAATATATTCAGCAGTTTTGATGATTGTTCGTGCTCTTAGTTAGGCAAGGGTTGTGCGCACTTTACACTCGCATCCCATGGTAATATTCTTATTATTCGATATCTGTTTATTTAATTTGATATTTAAAATAATTAAATTTAAAAAATAAATAATTGATTTTTTTTTTAAAATTGAATATTTGATCTGATTAACGAAAAGTCAAATAAACTAGATATCAAATCCAATAAATACAAATAATATTTAATCTAAAAAACTATTTATATATTTTTTTATAATTTTTTATTTTATATATAATTATCTATAAATAAATTTAGATGTATTTGTATGTATATATATAATTTTTTCTTACTTGATTTAGTATTTAGGCCAAATTTTAATATAGTTAAAATTATATTTTTGATATAATCCTTTTTTAGATATGATATAATCCAATTAAATTTTATGATGTAGCAGCTTTAATTTTAGTTTTAACATTAAATATTTGTTGAGATGATAGGATATGTGCTCAATAGATCGGATAATATCAAATATATGTATGATTTAGTAGTTTTTTTATATTTAAAATTTTATTTGAATAATATCGATTATATTTGATATCCGATCTTTCAGATATCTAAAGTTTTAAATTAAATATCAAATATTATCTTTAAATATCCAAAATTTTGAATATTCGACAATCGAATATCTAATATATCATATATTTAAACAGTTAACTGTGTGCTGACAATTTGTTTTTCCACTATTCAGATTGCAAAATCAATTTAATAGGAAGTACTCTTGCACCGATAATAATTACATTTACGACTTCATTGTACATGAGGATGAGATGAGATGTCCAGTCAATATGCTTTATTGAGGTGTAAAACCCCATTTTTCAGTACACCCATGCAATGATGATTGCCTCATTCCAACCCTATCACTAATCAAAAGATTTGCTCTAGGATTAAAAATTTGATTGCATATGGAAAATTTGTAATACCTACGCACTCCATGCAAGCACAAGTAAGGACTATAAAATATTAATAATTATTTGTCTTTAGCAATTTATTATGCAACCCCTAGTCGAGTTATAAATATAGCCTCTTTAACTTTGATCGAGTACATTTTTCCCACATCCTCTTTGATTGGCTTAAGTTAAGATATCAAAAAAAAAAAAAAACACTATACTAAGTGAATGATAATGCTACGAGCAGTTAGAGTTTATGAGCTACTAGAATTTAGAGATAGAGCAAAAGCTTACAATATGGAGTACTTGTTCCATGACCGTGAGGTTCGTAGCTAATGCTTCAATATGTTGCTTGGTTCTTCGTAGTTCACTATTATTGGTATATGCATGCATTGGATACCCCCATTAACAAGTAATTCTTATTTTAAAATGAAGGGGGCAAGGATACATACAACCATTCAAAAGTTTCAAGTAGATATGTACAAAGATAAAATTTAAGAGAACATGTTCACGCTCTAAGACAACTCCACATTAGTTCAATATTATATTATTTACACACGGTAAATAAATAAAGATTTGTGAAGTCTTTGATGATAGCTTCCTTCATTCCCATACAATTTCAAGACATTTGATCAATCGACTATGGAAATTATTGATGAGAAACATTTTTGATCTGTAATTTTTACTTGCTTTCTATATGAAATATTTGTTCTTTTTATAGTTAAATGCTCCCTCCATACAACAAAGAGCGACATTTTCAATATTTTCACACGGTTTAAGGCAATCATAAAATTAACTTGACTCTTCCATACATATCATTTTACTTGAGTAATTACGGAATAACCTGAGTAATTGCTCTGTAATTATTATATCTAGAGTAATTAGAGATATGTCTTTTTCATCTGCGAGTTGTTAGTGCATGCTAACATAATCCCTAAAGATGATTGTTCGGCAGACAAATTTCTTCGTCTTCTTCAAACAATCACATGAAGAAAAAAAAAAGAAAATTACCACTTCTTCTCTCTATTATTTATAGATGCCTGTTTGTTTTCCTATAACCTTTCACAAATAGGTAAAAAAAAATATGGCGCGATATTTTCTCACTGCTTAGTAACACGTCATTGTTTGTTTGCTATAAATATGGAACTCTTAATTAGTTCATACAAAGAATAAAATTCAGTTCATCCAAAAACTATCGACAAATAAATAATCAAAAATTACATCCCGAGGAATGGAGAGATCAATACTTAAAAAATTGTTTTAAATCTTTCTCCATCACGTAATCAAGAATATTATCCTTTTGAATCTATATATAACTACATTCCCTTGGTTGAAGATTCATATGAAAATATGGATGAACAAGAGTTTGTACAAGGTATGTGGTTTTACTTTTGATCTGTTTTAGTGATGCAAACAAACCAATTATTGATTTTTTAATGTATTTCCATTTGTTAGAGCTTGGCTAGAATAACAAGGTAAATGTATAGCCGTTGTTGGTATGGTTGTAATTTGTTTAGTTTAATTTCTTTTTGTTTTTGATAATCAATTTTATGGATACCATATGACAGAGATAAGTTAATGACTCCCTAGATTTCCTATGATATGATAGTGGTGAACTTTTATTTTCATTGCAGGCTTAGTAATATTTCTAACGTGATGCAAGCTAATTTGCTTTTGAAGTTTTAGAAGGTCACTTAGGTTTATTTTGAAGCTAAATAACGTCATTATTTCTCTTTGATACGCAAGGAATCATGGTATAGAATATAAGCTGGTAGGCTTTTATAAATAATAAATCTAGCTTGAATATGCCTTAGGAATGAATTTGTTAATGGTTGATTACCATATTTCTATTAGTTGGTGTTACTTTACAAACCTTGAGGAATTAAAGCAGTTGGGTTTTGATTTCAAGTCAGTTGAGGTATATTCAACCATTCATTATAAGAGCATTACCAAGAGTGGGCTAAGGTGTTAGCATTGGTAAGAAGAACATGTAAACATAGAAATTTGTTTGTTCAATCTAATTTAATATAGCCTAGTCATGCATGTCTAGTAGGTTGCAACATAGGGTGGTTGCATTTTTTTTTTCTGCAAGCAACCTTCTCTTTCACACTAGTTTTATTTAGTTTTTGGAGCTTGGTCTACATATGAAAAGGCATGTGGGACTCATCCTAAGTGTGGTATTATTGTATTTTTCTTTTTGATTCTAAGTTTATTACTTGTTGACATTTTTTTCCTCTAATTTGATGGTTATGGATCGCACTTTTTTTGGTACTCTTTGTCATATAGGCATGGAATCATGCCTCTTCTCTATACTGCAACATGTGGATGGTTGTTGATGTATACTGACATGATCAATTAGTTTTTTCTCTCATTATTTTTTAATAACTTATAGCTCACAAAATTGATTAGTTTTAGTAAACATGCTAGTCTGCTAGATATGTCTTATTCTCCATCTACGGGCTTTGATGTTGTATGTGGGGTTGAGTGTGCATTAAGCACTCCTAGTTTAAAATTAGATTACCATAAGTGATGAAATATTACAGCTTAGAATAGATCAATTTAGTCCTTTAACATGCGAAATAAGGTATAATTGAATTGATTTGAAGAGTTGATGCATTTATATTACCTTTAGGCTTTTAGAGGATATCATTTTTTTTCTTGTACAAGTGATGAAAATAGCACCAAAGCAATGCAATACATATATAGAGGAGGGGAAAATTTGATGAATCCATGACAATAAGCTATTCTTGAAACTCTAATGCCAATGAGCGTTAAAAATAAGCTAAAAAGGGGTGCGGCTAAAAGTGTGGCGGAAACTATCAAGAAGGTGAGACAATTGATGTCACTAGTAGAAAAGTGAAGAACTGTGGAAGGAAAAGGGTTGAGGTAGATTACAATAAGTTTCATGAATTGCCTCTACGATGAAGAACATCTTATCGTTCCATTGCTAGTGGCTTAAATTTATCAGTGGCAACGATACAAAATTGGTTTAAATGTGGTGCAATACAACGTGACTCTAATGCCATTGAACCTTTTTTGAAGGAAGAAAATATGAAAGATAGGTTGCAGTTTTGTGTTCAAATGATTGATGAAATTAGTATTCCTAGTAATCTTTCTATTTGTGGTATGCACAATATTATTCACATTGATTAAAAAAATGGTTCAACATTATAAAGCAAATAGAGAGATATTAGATTCTTCAAGATGAAGAAGAACCTTGAACAGCATGTAAAAGCAAAAAAAAAAATCACAAAGGTGATGTTTATTATCACAGTTGCTCGTCCACCATTTAATGAAGATAGGAATGTTGAATTTTCAAGTAAAATTGGGAATTTTCCATTTATTGCTACAAAAGTTGCTAGAAGAAAGAGTAAAATTCATGAAGTGAGAACATTTATGACTAAACCGATAACATCAGTGAATAAGAAAGTGTACAGAGATTTTCCTCCTACCAAGGTCTTGCCAAATATCCGTAAGAAGTGGTCAAGACATGAAATTGGAATGCTTATTTTCATTCAATGAGATAATGCAAAACCCCATATCAATATTAATATCGAGAGGTTTTTGGCATAAGGAAGATGGAAGGTTTTGATATTTGCTTAATTTCTCAGCCTCCTCTCTCTCTGGATTTGGATGCAGTTGATATTAGATTCTTTAGTGCCATCCAAGCTTTACAACATCAAGAAGCCCCTAAGTCATTTGAAGAGCACATAATAGTTGTGCTAAAATCATTTGAGGAATATCTGATAGCAAAGCTAGATTGATTTTTTTTTATGCTACAATCATGCATGATCGAGATAATGAAATATCGTGGGTCAAACAAGTATCACATACCACATATGAAAACAGCTACACTAGAAGCCTTCGAGCATCTTCCAATAAAATTAAATATTGATCCTCGATTATATATCAATGCCTTCGACTATTCACAAGCATAATAAAATGCTTAGTAAAGTTTTATCATTTCTAATTCTATCAAATTCTAATGATCTTAATTTTGTCGTCTTATAGTTTTTTTCCTACTTGATGTTTCAAGCCTCTGAGTAATTAACTAAGAGCACATTGTCCTTTTATGAACAACCAGAAGTATACTCTTCAAGTAAAAAAATATTCTAGAGCCTTCTCTGAAATGCCTGTGCATAGGCTCTTTGTAGCTGTAAGTCACTAATAAAATGGTGACATTTGAAACTTATAATACAGGTTTTCTATACTTTGATTATGCATGCATGAAGTATAACATTTTGTAGACTTGTGCACAAGCTTTTGGTGTTCGTAAGTCACTAATCTAATGGTAAATTTTGAAACTTCCAATACATGTTTTCTCTACTTTAATTGTTCAAATGGTTGGGACCTTATGCAAATACCTCAATCATAGTTTTTTCTTGTTGCTTTCAAAGTTCTCATTGTCTTCTCTCTTTTTTAAGTTCACCACTCTAAGATACATCTTGTTTAAGGAAATGACCAAATAGAATTGGATTTTGTTTGGATTAAGGCATCAAGCGATGGTTGTAAAGAAGTTAACAAAAGCATCAAGTGAAGAGAGAAGATAAAAGGAATTCTTAAATGAGATCGGAACAATTGACCATGTTTTTCTTCCTAATGTATCTTCACTCTTGGACTATTATATTGAAATTATTTTTTGTGCTCGATTTATTAGTTGAGATGATTGTGTTAGACTCAACCACACCACAAGTAGCTTAAGACTTAACATCTAGAACAAGTTGAGCATAACATGTGCAGGAGCCTAGTGTACTTGATAGAGCTATTATCTGTTATAACCACAAAGTTGTTATAACTAATTGTTTCATTTTCTGCATGTTATAATCAGCTAGAAACCTATTTGAAATGATTGTTCCATTTTTATGATTTTTCTTCAAATAGTTTTTGGCAAATGAAAAGATACAAGGTTTATTTTCTATTATTACCAGCTTGTTATAACCAATTAGACATGATGTTATAATTGCATATCATTTCCATCATTGTTTTAGTGAAAAACACAAGACTTGAAAGCAATATATGTAATGCTCATAACCAATGAATGGTGGCAGAAGTGAGCCCACATCAAGAATTTTTTGACAAATTATATACTCCTCGTTGATAGTGTGAAACCACAACAAGAATTGAAACATACACACTCCATTCATGCAATGTAAATCTAACAAATACATGTTACTAATTAGATCAATATATCACAGCCAAATTCAACAATCACGAGCTATGATAAACTAGAGAGCAAGATAATGGAACCCTTAAGAAACCTTAACTTGAATAATCTTTAGCTTATTAACTTCTGGAGAAGGCAACTTCTGAACAACAACAATCAAATCACTGTTCCGATAAATAGAGGAAATAACATCTACCTTCACATCCTTGGGTAAAATAAATTTCTTCATGAACTTATCAATTATCATTTTCTTAACACCATATTTCTCTTCTTTTCCATACCTTTCACCAGTAATCACAAGCACAATATCAACCTCAACGTGTACTTTAATGTCCTCGCTATTGAGCCCCGACATGTCAATGATGAACTATTATATGTTTAGATGTTCCTTAATATCTTCATCGATCTTATCTTGTAAACCCAATACTTGCCAATCTATCGTACAAACAAAATAAAATTAAAACCAAATGATAGTAAAGTGATTCCCCCCCTCCCCGCAAAAAAAAAACAATTTGTAAAGAGAAAAGTTGATTGCACTTACAACACTTCCTAAAAATAATTTTGAGCATATCACCAATTCCTTCTTGTTCTTGCATAAAATATTTAAATTAAGCATGGTACCGGTATTAGGAAGAAAAAATCGAAAATAAAGTTACAGAGAAGAAAAGAAGATATTGACAGGTGAAAAATAAGCAAATCAAGCATGAATCAATTTATAAGCAAAACAACAATGGAATTAGTACCTACAACTCTTTAATTAAAACAAGCAATAAAACTTAATCACGAATGAAGTCACCGATGAGACATTGAAAATTGAAAACTAGCAATCCCTCATTCATCCAACTCCTGGTTCATCCAAGTTGTCATTCATCCTAAAAAGCCTAAAGATAAAAAAAAAAGAAAAAAAAAGGTCTTGAGTATAGGATAATAAATAGAGAAAGATAATTCCTTGAAAATAAGACCATGAGAACGAAAAGCCTAAAGAAGAAAAGTCTTGAGTACTGAAGTAATACTATATGACAAAAAAAATAGGAGTAGGAGTGAATATAGATAAGTAAAATATTACTAATATCTAGAAAATTATACGGATTATAATAGAAAAAGCAAAGGGTAAAATTGAATTTTTAGTGTTGATTTTTTTAGTACAAAAAATTCAGCCTAAAAGAACGATCTTCATATGGAGGGAGTATGTAACAAGCTTAATGAGCCAACCAATTTGTGTGTTAAAATCATATGTCATTAGGATGGATGTCTCTTTAAGGCCTCCACAAATCAAACATCAGCATGGACGACCAATTTAATTGATTGAATTTGTTCTTCAAGACTTGCAGCACACAAATTTATTTCCTAACATATCATATTCTATTATTATCTATTTTTTTCTTTTTTTTATAAAGGAAAATTAGTTTTTTTACTATTTGTAGGGAGATCTTATTGATGAATTTATGAGTTACTTTAAAATGAGCATCTGTAACTAGTGGTTGTGATTCTTTAGTTTTTTTGTTGTAAATATTTTATGGGTAATGAATTCTTGGTGTAAAAGCACATGCAATAATATTTTTTGTATTATATGTTTGTTTGATTTGTTATTTAAACTATTTAGGTGTTAAGGTATCCAACGATTTTCATATTACAAAAGTCACTCTTAATGGAGATGTGGAACATATCAATGACTTTTGTTGTAGGTATATAGTTTTGTCAATTACAATTTACATATATATATATATATATATATATATGTAAAAGGATTTATATATGATAATTTAGATTTATAACTTATTTAAATCTACTTACCAAAAGTAATTATCTAAAATAATTATTTATTTAAAAAAGATAAGATTAAAATTTCTAAAATAAATAGTTATCTTAGATAATTATTTTTTTGTAAATCATTCCAAGCAATGACTTAATATGTCTACTTATTTTTAAGTTTTAGGTTGACACTAGAAGATCCAAATGTTATAATTTTCCATAGGTCAATAATAGCTTCAAGTTATAGCATTCTTGAAGACCTAATGATTGGTCAGTTTAAGACAATAGAGCGGCTTAAGAATGATAAAGAAATAATTATGGAGTGTAGGATGTTATGTAACAATACCTTTTGATTTTAGATTTCACGTTATGTTATTCTAAGTTTTTATTTAACTTTTAAGGGTGAAATGTTTTGGTTGTATGCAATAGTTGTTTGTATTGAGCTAGTTGGCAAATGGTATTATGTCGATCGTAAAGAGTGTGAGAAGAAAGTAAAAATGGATGAGAGAAAGTTTCTTTTCATAAGTGTGATAAGTGTGCATGTATTGAGCTTAGGTAAGTACAAACAAATCTCTGCAATTTATTATTCTTTTACATTTTTATTGTCGTGTGACATTATCTTTGATAAAATATAGGTACATGGTTGGTGTCCTTTTTGGTGATGGCACTGAAAATATTTTAGTTATTTTATGGAATATGGAGTTTGTTGAGCTTATTGCAATAACTGCAGAACAAGTGAGAATAAAGTCTGTTGAGGTATTCTTTTAATATTTTAGCCTTTGATTATTTATACATTTTTTACAGCTCTAAAGAGATTTAAATTGTGTTAATTTATTTGTTAATAGTCTGGGAATGAAGAAATGTCACCTAAGATCTTTGATATGGAGGATGAAAAAGTACTTATTTAAAGTTCTAGTAAGGAAAATCAACCTAACATATTCATAACTGTTAGGGCAAGTCATGATGTAAAGTTAATTTCAAAATATTAGGGCTCTAGTTCTACCAGATTCATGTATATTATCCTCATTGTTGATCTTCTTCTTTTATTCAACGTTATGTTTATTAATACTTAAATATTTATATTTTATTTTGCATACAAAGTTCTAATATTTTTTACAAGATTGAGAGGAGTGGGTTTAATAAGCAAAGGGTATGGATTTATAATTTTAATGGTTCCGTATAGACTACTTTGTAATATTAATATTAATATAATACTTTATAATTAATTAATATATAGTAATATTAATTTATGAAGGAATTATTAGAATTTGATAAGGTTTCAACACCTCTGAAAAGTCAAGGAAGGCATTGTTACCCTCCCATGAAACAACCACCACTCATCGTCGCCCCACAACCACTTTCACTAGTTAACCACCCCCACACCATCCACAAAACACTAGTACAACCTCTATCACTACCCCAATCATCGTTAATATTACCCCCACCTTTCCTCTTCCTCACTCTCCATTTTCCCACCCTCCTTCCACTCAACTACCATGCTACCACAACTACCAACTCCTCTCCATAATCCCTCTTTCTCAGCTATGCCCCATCACTTCGTGACTCAACTATTATGTCCCCCAATTGGTATGTAGGCCTTCTCCAAACTCCCCCGCCATCTCCACAGCCAGTATGGAAGGCTTCATGCTTTTGAAAGACTCGACACTCCAAGTTTGGCTCAATTCACTATCAAATCCTAAAAACTAGTTGCTATCTCCCTAGTAGCAGGGGTGCCTATGTGGATTTTTAAACTAAAGATGTGCTTGCTAGGCAAAATAAAGAAAATTTAGACCCTAGCTCACTATGTATGTTGTCATGAGTTATTCTACTTGGGTCACCCTTGCAAGGGTTAGGATGTTGATTTGGGGAGACATTCCTTACTCTCTAATATAATTAAGATTAGCTATGACAAACCTTCTAAGAGAAATTCCTTACCCTCCAATGCAATTAAGTTTATCTTCAATGAATCTTATAAGTCATCGGAAGAGTGGGAGGACTCCACTTGGGTTCATGATGTGGCAGACCTCCCAAGTCTACAGACATCTCCTTTAGGCCTTTATTTAGAAGACTTGGAGCAAATCATATTTGGTACTATCTAAAAATCCCTTTTAAGGATGACTCATTGGGCACTTTACATGCTCCTCTTACCACACACCTCAGACACTTTTGTTGCATGTTAGGGACTCTCTTTAGCCTCCCCTCCTCGCTACTTTCACAATAATTGTATGTCAACACCTCCATTTTCACTAACAAAAAAAAATCATTTTGAAACATAATGATAAGTTTTACCATGATGAGATATGCACACATTTACCTAACACATGACAGGTGTAAGACTATATATAAAAACGAACAACCAAAAGAGAATTATATTTCAAAGTAAAAGTCTCCATAGTTTACAAAATTCCTAAGGCCAAAACAAATCACTAAGACTAAACTAGAAATCCTAATATAGGACAAAAATAGTAGAATCCCTACTCTCAAACCTAACCCCAAAGATATAAAAGTAATTCAAACACTTGCACCAAAGCCACTAAAAAATAATATATTAAGTATAAAAATACTATACATACACACCCAACTCAGAGTAAATAACATGCTCGTATAACTATATCATACCAAGCATAAGATCATGTATAAAGACACACTATCACATGTGAAAATTTTACATCATGCATAACTCAAGAACAGTACATGCTAAGCGTGCTGGCTATGGAACAATTTTAGGATAGGTGACCTCCTGGAAAGTTTCGGAAATTTTCTGAAAATTTCTCGGGAAGCGCGTGAGTGAGGACAAAGCGCGCTGAAAGGACTCGTGTTGATCTATGGGGCTAGCAGATCAATTCGAAAGCACTCCAAGGTAGCCCACGCATGGTCGCGTCCACTCGGGGTGTTACACTAATCATGTAAGGTAGAAGATTATTGAGTCGGGCCCAAACCGATCTACTGACATAATAGTGGCCAGGTGCCGGGATGCCCCGAAGACCGATCCACCGGTATATAATAGTGGCTAGGTGTGTTTTGTCCTACAAGTGACCGCTCCACCGGCTATAATAGTGGGAGGTCGCGAGCTTAATAAACCAAAGCCTAAGTTGATATGACACATAAAAGACACTAAGTACTTACAGTGGAACACCATGAGAATTAAGGTCAGACTGATCCATCGGCATAATAGTGGCTAGGAGCATCATGCCCTGGAGACCGATCCACGGGCATATAATAGTAGCCAGGTGCGTTCTACCCTACAAAGAACCGATCCACCGGCTATAATAGTGGGGTTCCCGTACTCGCATGGATTGATAAAAGTATGGTGTGAAATGAGTACTGATTAGAGATTGAATAATCAGTTCATCTGGACTACAGCTTGATCTTTATTTATTTAGAAGATTGCATGTTGTCATGATATCGTGTTTGTATTATATGCCCTTATATGTTGGCCTTAGTGCATGATTACCTTACTCAGTTTGTAGCGTACTAACCACATGTTTCATGGGTGCTGCTCATTCACACGAGTAGAAGACCCCTCTGACTTTGTATAGGTCGGTGATATTGTTTTTGATACTTTCAATGCTTACGAGGCATCGGACGGGGCTGAGTGTTGAGCATAAAGTTGGCTTGGGGATTCGTGAGCGCCATGGTTGGATTTACCTTTCCTATGTCCCTTTATTTTGTACTGGTTTACTCAAGCTTTGTTTTTATTATGTTGTAACCTTATTCCTATTAAGGAATTTTAAATTATGTACTATGGATTGTAAACCTTTTCCGCACTCTGATTTTTGTTTATTTATGTTCCAACGCTTTTATGAAACTTTACTTTAAGTTTGAATTATGATGGTTGTAAACTTCCTCTAGCCTTGTGATTAGTACGGCAACGGTTGGGGGCCAAGCTTGTACTGACCGTGGCGGTAACATCCCCGAAATTCACAAGTTTTGATTTAATTGCTTCTACTAAATTTTAAATAAAACGAAATTTTTCAGTAGTGAATTTTAGGGTGTTACATAATATTTCAAATAAAAGAAAAAAATGAAGATAAAAATACTTTTCTATATTTGGTTTACTTAATGAAATAAAAAAAGGTAAGACATAAAATTATTAAAGATTTAACTATTTACTTTTCCTTAAGAAATATTTAAAATAAAGTATTTTAATTTTAATTTTCTTTCTTTTAAACTTGCTTAGGACCAAATGGAGCCTTCAAGATGGATATGTAAGTCAAGCTCAAAGTTCCAATAAGTTTTCCTCGTTTATTTTCATATTTCCTTGAGTTTACGAGGGCAAAGGTTCACATATAGTTTTCCTTGATTATTTCTCGAGTTTATGGGGAACCAAACACGAGTAAAGTAGTTTTTATCTAATTTTCTTTCCTTTCCTTACTGTTTTGTTGTTTCTTAAACCAAACAGATCCTTAAAGTTTTATTTTTGTACAGAAAATTGATGGTTAATTTCGTTACATGGATGGACTAGAATTAATCTGGCCCAAAAATAAAATAAATGAATTGAGAATCAATTTCTTTTAGGGCAACATTTGGCATGGGCTCCGAACTGATTTATCTAAAAAAAAAATTCTTTTTCCCACCATCACTGATGTACGTAATAGTCGTACAGGCTCTAAACTAACGTCAAAAAAGGAATGTTCAAAACGTCTCGACTGCTGTTGAAAAGCATCCAACAACACTCGACAAGCAAAACTGGATCACTCATTCGGATTTCATGTGTCTTCAATAAAGAACTATCCGAACTCCAAATGTAGAGTAACAGATATATTTAAGGTAAAAAGAAAAAGGGGGGGAAAAGAAAAGGGAAAAAAAAAAAAACTACATACAGAATGTCAGACCTTTGAGACTCTTCAACCTGTGATTATAAACTTCCGTTTCCGTCAGTTAATTGTGTCAACAATGTCCAGGTTTTCCGGAAGAAGCCATCCACCAGGATAGCCAGTAAGATGGGGTTTCAGATGGAGATGCCAATTCATCACCCTTCCACAGCCTTCAGGGATACCCTCCATTTGACTTTCATCTGCTACCACCTGTTCTATAAAAGTGGTCTCCTGTAGGGATAAATAACCACTAGTGAAGAGATAATAACAGTCTAGCACATATAATAACACATAAAAAAAAAATCTAAATTTACGACCAATTTTTTTTTTTTACCAACTTTTTATATAAAAATGCACCAATCACATGAGATGAAATACTCCTTAGCTGTCACAGCATATATAAATTTCTTTTTATCAAAAAAGATTTGTCACTTTTTTTACTTATTCTTTCATCTTTTTCACTTATTTTTTCAAGACGTAAATTTTTTTTTTTTTATTCTTTCCTTATTTGGGACATGAAAGGTCAAAGTCAAAATAAAAAGATTATATTTTATTTAATATTCTCCTGAAAGTTTGAAAGCAACAGTTGTCATAAATGGGGAAGTGGTGTAATATGCACCTGAAAACCCTCTTTTACTGTGTCTAGCTGCCGTATTGGATTCAGATATGGGCGTCTCCACCTCTTTGGATCCCATAAGATGGTGCTGTTGAATGCAAATCCTGACATATCAACATGAAACCTGCGCAATCTTTTGCTTTTCTCATTTGTTTGCCATCCAATTACTTGACTTCCATTGCATACCGGTCCTTCCAATATTGCCTTGTTTTTACTCTGAGCTAGCATTCCAACAGGCCAAGTGCCAAAACGGCTACAAAAGGAATAAAAATGATTGAAATATGCATGACAACTAATATCACTAAAATAATGTGTATTGAACTTCATGCATATGTAATTTTGCATTTTAATTGTTAGTTTTGAACTTCTGCAGACAGTTATAAATCACATCAACTGAAATGAAACACGAGATTGAAGCCACAGAATCAAAATTCGGACAGCTTCTTATGATTGAAATATGCATGACAACTAATATCACTAAAATAATGTGTATTGAACTTCATGCATATGTAATTTTGCATTTTAATTGTTAGTTTTGAACTTCTGCACACAGTTATAAATCACATCAACTGAAATGAAGCACAATATTGAAGCCACAGAATCAAAATTCGGACAGCTTCTTACAAGATGAGGCAAAAACCATTCAAGCCAGATTGAGTCTCATCTTACTAGATCCGGTCAGCCACAGGCATATCATAGTCCCTGCGATCTATGAAAGCACCACAAAAGATAAAAGAGAGCACGAGATGCTCCGAAAACAGCTTAAGAGGAGAATAAAATCATAAATGCCAACCATCCCCAGTTATTTGCAGCCAAAAGTCTACATTCTAACCAACGAACATCATGTAAGTCCAATCATTTTTATATGTAACTATAACCTACTTCAATGTTTTGAAAAACTATTACATATCATATTTATTTAGCACCTAAATTTGCCAAAATTTTGGTAAAAACTAATAATTCCACAGAAATAAAGAGAGCAAGCATAAAACCATGATACGAAGGTACGTGAAACAGACCATCATTAGCATACATGAAATATGGTGATGGTAGGTGGCTGCATAAAACAAAATTTTCCATGATCCATTATCCTGTTTCTTTTACTCTTCCTCGTTGGGTTTGGGGTATAGGGAGGAGTTTCTTAAATGCTTGATCGCTGAAGAAGTTGCAAGCTAAGCCTATAAATATAATGCACATCAAATGTCAGTATTCCGCAAAGCAGCAAACAAAAATGGCAGCTTGTTTAAATATGTACTAGAGCGCAGCTTAATATGCTTTTAACTTAACATCCTTTTTCAAAGATTAAGCCTGGCTTTAACCAATACGGATGCGCAGGTGACTGATTCATATCGGGTTATTGTTGCCGCTGCTGCAAAGGAGACATGGCACCCCAAGACTCCACCAGACAGAGGAAAGCAAAAGATGCATGAAACTTTGAAACAATGTGATCGGTAGTAAGCCGTAATAAGACAAAATGATGGGAACAGAAAGGTGGTTTCTTCAAAGCATAATACCAACCAAAAAAATCACATTTTACCCGGTCTAGAGCTACAAGGTGGTTATCACAATTGGCCTTCCCCGTAATCTTTTTACCATTTCTTATTAACATGCTACTAACAACAGATGATCCCTGAGCCTTTGCTTTGGGCACCTACCATGGTTAGACAGTACTAGTTAAGGATCTGGAGGAACAAACATCAATTCTACGAATATAAACAGAAGTCGACTTTTATTTCATCCCTTAGTCAGATATCCAATTAACACTGAAATTCCAGGAGCATAAAGATTGAGCCAACAAGCGTAAATAATTCAAGTAATGTAAATATATACATACATATATATATATATATTGCTGCAACTGTGACAGTATAGAGATCAGAATGTTCAGCAGTGCTCTTCAACTGCTTCCGAAAATGCTCAGTTAACGAAAGCATACTATCTATACCAATTTCAGCGAAAGACAAAAGCAAAAGCAGAAACAAATATAGGGCTAATCTTTACCGGATTTCTCTCATTTTCTCAAACAACTCCAGCGAAAAGATATTATCATCGTCAGCAAAATATACAATTCCATCAAACCTATGCATCTCGATATGTTCAAGCGCAGTATTCCTTTGCTGCACACCCCTGTCTTTAATATTGGTCAAACTCTTTTTGCAAACCAAGTGCCTATATACAACACCTGTTTTCCGTAAAATTTCGGCAGTCTCTGCAGATTGAGCACCCGTTTCAACCACAATCCATAATACAGGTGGGTTTATCAGCCTCAGCAACTGTCCCAGCCTATTTAAGTAATAGGCTTGAAGAGGTCTGTTGTATGTTGGCGTCACTACAATCAACAGCTTTCTAGGCCTATAATCCAGACTCTTTTGTAAATCTATTTCTTGTAACATCGCTAAATCAACATATACAGGCCTATTAATGATAGCATCCTTCACATTTTCCTCCTCTTCAACATGAATTTCCGCCGGTTTAATCTCGAAAGAAAAATCATGCGTCCTGATATCATCAATGTGAGCGAACGGCAACACACCTATTAGAAATCCAGTAACGAAAAACAAAGCACACCTAAATATTGATCTCTTCCACGAACACTGACCTCTTCGAGATTGTTTCTGAGGAAAAAACACTTCAGCAAAAAATCTAAATGGTCTGGCGAAAAGTAACGACAACGGAACCGACGATGGCTTTGAAATCGGTTGGAGTTTGTGAGACAGTGAATCGACGGATAAAGGACTCGGATTGGATCCGTTCTGGTAAGAAATTGATCGGTCGTGATTCGCCGGCGATAGAGTCCGTCGGATCGACGCCATCGATCTAGCGATTTCTTCTCAACACAACGGGAGACACTTTCGTCGCATATTCATATTGCAATTCTTCCACCGAACTAATAGGAGGCGATAGACAGCAGTATATAACCAAAGACCTACGAAATTGACCCCTAAAACGAATCAATTCGATGAGATCAGGATATTCACACAGCAAACGCTGCCCGAATCATTGGAAACGCGCACAGCAGACAGCGAAGCAGAAGGGATGGAGGCGGCAGTGGGGACTGGTGAGAAGTAATTGGTCTTATTATTATTATTATTATTATTATTATTATTATTATTATTATTATTTTAGGGATAAAACTCATCACATAATCAGAGACCTGACAATATATATTATTTATTATTGATAATAAGTATATAATTTTGTGATATTTTGTAAAATCTTAAATCTATAAATGTAGTGGTAATTTTTTTAGTACTAAATATATATTTATTTGTTAACTATTTATGCAAATTGGATATATAAGACAAATTGTAAAGATTAAAAAATATATGATAAAAAATAAGTATCTATATATATATTAAAAGCATATGGTACTTACTAAAGTGAACATTTATCTAAATACGAATTTATCTACCCATAATACTCTGCATTTAAAGTTTATCTGTTATATTTTGTTATACGTTTTAGAAATATTATATCATATATCATTAAAAACTTTTTTAGAAAAAAAAAACTAATGAAAAAAAATCTGAACTTAATGTTCCTTAATGAGTGTAAATAATTATGTACATTATTTATGTGCTTGGGTGACCCAAATAGTTATGCCATTAAGCAAATATATTATTGTCTTCTAACTTATGGTTAGAGACCATATTTATTTCAATTAGAATTATATTGATAGAATATAATCTCGAGGAATATATTGGTATTTTCTCAATAGTATATTTGTTGCCAATTAATTCATGCATTGTAATACATAAATACTATTTTCCATTTTCGTTCATGATTTTCCTATGGTAACCTTTTTGACTCATATCTTTAAAACTCAATAGCTTTCTTTAAGATTTGCTCGAATATAATGCATCGTTAATTACTAATTTTGTCCCCTTAGGAAGCAGTACATGTGCTCTTCTAAAAACTTCTATGAGCCTCACAGCACCAGATATGGTATTTACATTATTATTAATAAATTATAGCTTAGAAAAAATATTCTTTATTTCTTATAACGTTATGTGTAGTGGCACAGTATATGAGACATTTTTATTTTTCATTAGATTCATTTTTAGGTGTGTCCATATCTTTAATTTCAAAAGTAAAGAATAATTATTAGGGTACAATTAAAATAAACTTTGTATTCATTAATAACGTAAATTACAAGATAATATAAACAAGAATTACAAAAAACATAAAAGTGACATGCTAATAGGAGACATGTTACAACATGCTAATAGAGAACACAATACATCATATTAAAATAGAAACAGAAAGATGGTAGGGATAATAATCTCTTAATTGACAACATTCCCCATTATAGTAAATTCACCACTGTTCTTAGTGTTATCCATGAAGTAACTAGCAATTTCTAGAGCGAATATAAAGGTAGTGGCATTATCAATGAAATTGGCTTCAACATTATTCCTTTTATCCTTGATAAAACTTTATTATAAATCTACCAAGTGTTTGATAGTTCTACAATTGCGAGCCTAGTGTCTAGTCATGCCACATTTATAACATAGTATTTCTGACTTTGTAGGAAACTTCTTTTACCCCCTTATATTTGTGGTTTCAAAGTTGTATTTTCTTTAAAACCGAGAAACATACAGTTATGGTGATTAAGGTGGCCCTTACCACGACCTTAACCATGATAGTTATTGTGCCCTCGCTTGTTGTAATGCCCACGCCTACCCTTTTGGGTGACATTGGCTTCAGGTAATGTTGTAGAATAGTGGGTCTTAAGTTGTGATTTTTCACGAGCAACTCATTTTTTTTTTCAACCACAAGCAAAACCTTTATTAGTTCTACATATGTCTTAATCTATATTTTTATTGCAATAAGACCTTTGATGATGCATAAATTTCTAAACAAATTGGGCCTTGCTAAGAGTTGATGATGGAAATTAGATTGAGCTTCGACAAAAGAGAAAATAGAATGGATATTGAGATGGAAGAAATGATTTGATCTTCAAGTAACCTTTGAGATTAAGGCTCCATTTGGATTGAGGTGAATCGAGATGAGGGTAAACATTAAAAAATAACCTAGGTGAAGGAAACGGAGGTGAATCGGAGTGAATGTTTTAAAATGCTGTTTAGATGATATTAACCTAATCTAGATGAATGCTTTAAAAATTTCATTTAGATTGAGGTAAATAAAGATTAATAAAATAAAATAAATGACATTTATATCCTTGTATTAAACAAATAAGTCCTATTGAGGGGTATTTTGGTCTTATTAAGTCAAAAATTTACTTATTCTTTCACCTTCACCTCGGTTACCCCCAAAATCGGAGGTTAATAAAAATGAGGTTAATCGAGATGAATGGAGGTAAAACTTTGACCTCGATTTACCTAGGTAAAATTATTAACCAGATACCCAAAAGGGGTGAATTAATTGATTCACCTCCATTAACTTCCATTCACCCCAATCCAAACGCTGCATAAATACTCACAATCACCACTTAAGATATTAACTAGTAAGATAAAGAGTGTAAGATTTTGGAGATAACAACAAACCATGCACTATGTTTTTTGAGAAGGGGCCTATTGAAAATGGCCAGTTGAATACCAAATATTTTATGACCTTTACAATTAGCTACACACTCATATAGAGAGTGTAAGAGGTTGAGAAAATTACATCTAACTCTTAGGTAACCATAAGGGAACAAAATTAACTAAATATTATTCTAATATATACTAACTATAGAAGGAATAAAACCAACTCAAACAATCAGCATGGGAGCTGATTTTCAAGTCTTCCATAGCCCCTTCCCCATGTATATTAGCTGATACATTAGTCTTACAAGTTAGCATTAGGAATTAGGAAACATAAATTGCAAGAAGGAAAATACTAGTACATTACTTAAACCTATATTTCACTAAATGGAGAAAGTAACCCTTCCTCGTGCTCTCTTCTTTAGCTAATTACCATGGCTAATCAATAGGCCATTATTTCCCCTTAATTTATGCTAATTAAGGTATTGGGAATCGCAAGTTTTAGTCCCCAAAATCTACTACACAAAGATAGGGCTACATGCCTTTTTTTATTCTTAGAATTTTGAATATAAGGCTCCATGTGGCTGCTTGCAGGCTGGTGGTGGTTGAGCGAGTTGTGGCTTTTTCCAAGCTATATTTTGAACCATATTCAAGCTATAATGAAGCCAAGGAAAGATGGTGAGTTGCTGGATTTTATTTGGTATTGAATGGTTTGCATGGCTCCTCATAATCTAGCTCATATATTCATCTATGTGAGAAGAGTTTTAGATTCTCCTAACTTAGAAAAATTTATAAATAGATTATTACTATCATATGAGGGGGATGCTCTCGCATTATTTGATGAGTAAAAAGTGGAGAGTGTCTTTTCTATCATTTTCTAATTGATGATTGCTTATTCATGCATTTTTCAATTAGGACGTTATTCAATGTATAGTTGAGTTATTCTAAGGCCTTATATTTTTTAAATTCAACTTTATTAGCTTTAATGATTTTAATAGTGTAATTTGATGAAATGTTTAATTATTTTAATTTGGATTCATTTTTTGATTTTTTCAACGGTTTCAAATTCATATAAAAATTTAGTTAATCATTGTTGTGGTGGATAATTCTAGATAAATTCGTTCAAAATTATGATTTTTATTATATTCATATGATTTCAATTTTTGTTTAAAAATACATATTTTTTTTTATTTCATGTGCTTTGATTTTTAATATTTTTAATTTATTTTTAATTATAACTCTATTGTGTAATTACCACTTTATTTTAGGGTTATATTTAGTTAACAAAATAAATTGCTTAAATTATAAAATTTCCTTTAAAATAATAAAATTATTTTAATAATTTTTATCTATAACAAATATTTAAATTTTTGAATTTATCTATTTTTACGAAGTAGTTAAGATCTTTAAAAAGTTTTAAATTAAAAATATTTTTGTAACTTATTTATTTCTTTTTAAAATTAATTTTCTTCCGTCTTACCCTTTTCGGTTTGTAGATGTCATTTTTCAAAAATTATTTAAATTAACCCCAAATCCTTAGAATTTGATTTAAATATTAGTCTAGATAGTTTTTAATATTTCGATATCATATTATGTGTTTTCATAAATAATACGAATTATCGCACTTCTTAGTATTTTCTTCCGAAATCTTTTCCGAAACCCTTTAAATAGATTTTATTTTGATTTTGTATGTTCAGATCTTTACAAAATAAATTTTGTTAAATAAGTTTCAAATAAAATTATCTGTAAATATTTTTCAGATATATTGTACCCTCTTATGTGTGTGTGTGTGTTAAATAAAAAAAAATAAAAAAAAATAAAAAAAGAAACTAACTGCTCAAACCTCCGCCTCTTTTTCTTCTCTCTCTCTCTCTCTCTCTCACTTTCTTTCCCTTTATCTTATTTTCTTATGTGCAACCATGAAACCCTCGACCCTTGGTCCCTCTCCCCTACTCCCTTTTCCTCATTGACCACACCACCACTCTAGCCACCATTGTCACAACACTAACATGAGCAATGGTGGAATAACGACAACAGCAATAAAGGGCAACAACAGTGACCGGCAATAGCAGCAGGTCGCCTCGCCACCATTCGGCCACCTCTAGGGTACTTGGTCACTAGCGAGTGGTCTTCGACCTCCAACAGATCTTCCTCGGTCTTCACCTACTCCAATTTGCAATGTTTTATTTTGTATAATTTCCCCTAAACCCTAACTTTAATTTTGATTGATTTTATATAGATTGGGTTTAATTAAGCTAAATTAGTTGCTCAATTATGTATGTACGTGTTGTATGATTGATTTAGATGTGTTACTTGTGATGTATGTGATTGAATGATGGAATTTGAGATTTTGACTCGGTTATGTCCCCATTTTTTGGATTTGTTTGATTAAGCTACATGTGATAAATTAATTATACAATATATTGTAAAATGTATCTAATTTCATATTAGAACTATCAATTTGAGTTGTGAAGAATTAATTGGATTTAGAATTCTTCGTCAAAATTCTTGTGTGTTGAAATTGAATTGTATAATTGAGTTTTTTTTAATTAATTAATGATATAATATACTTTGAAGTGCATTTAATTTTATGTTTGAAGTTTCAATTAGGAAAAATTGTGTGAAATCTATTGTAATTTGATTTTTAAGTCAAAACTTTTGCAGATTTAAATTGGATTATGCAATTGAGTTATTTTATTCAATTGATTATATAATTTGAATAAAAATGTGTTTAATTTCATTTCTGATCCGTTAATTTAGATATTTTAATGGGATTTTCTTGGACTTGTATTTCTTGCTCAAAAACCCTAATATTGTTAAATTATGTTTCTCCTTTACTTTTTTGACCAACTGATTATACAACATGTTATAAAATATGTATAATTTTATTTCTCAACATTATATTTAATCAAATTGATAAAATTCAACAGAATATGCATTTTTGGCCCTAAAACACTAACTTTCTAATGAAATTATAAAATTAGTCATTTTTATAGTTGTTTCTTCTGAAATTAAATTTATAAAAATATTTTAAATAACCTTAATTGTGTTCTAATACCTTCAATTTAGATTAATTGATCTGAATTGTCCAAATTTGTATTTTGGGCTTTAAAGTCTCAATTTTAAAAAATAATTATCTTAAATTATTTATTTATAAGATTTCTTTGTTGAAATTGATTATCTAGATTTATCTAACATCAGTTTAATTTTATTTTTAAATTATCAATTTGAGGTAATTAAAGTTAATTAGTTGGTTTGAATTTTGCGCCAAGAAATCTTAATTTTCAAAGATAGTTATATAAAATTGATTTGGTTATGCTGCTTTTACCTAATCGGTTACCAACTTTGATTTAAAAAATCATTTAAATTATATTTTAATCATATCAATGTGGATTAATTCTCTAAAATTGGCGTGTTTGTCTTTTTGGTCGCAAAACCTAATTAGCAAGTCATTTTTTAACTTATCCTCTATAGTCCTTCCTTCAGTTCTTCAAGTTGATTTGAAATACCCTAAATGATCATTGTTGAACTCAATTTGGTTAACACTTAACTTTGAATATTGAATATTGTTAGGTTTTGGATGAATTTTCTAATAAAGATCGTCTATATCTTTCTTTGTTGATTAAATTGTATTATTGGAGTTATTGATTGATAATATAGTTTCTAACCTAGTCCTACAGTTTATGGGAAAGCATTATCATGGATTCTCAAACTAACAATCTCTCTTTCTCTCTCTCTCTCTCTCTCAACTAGCTTTAGACTTAAGAAAGTCTATGCTTAGCCTTGCTTATAGTGGAATCATGTAATATATGTTGTTATGAGGTTGATGGTGATAGGTATTCTCTACATAATTTATGCACGTCATGTATATCATATCTTGTATGATACTTTTATGTATCTATGATGTTATAATTTCCAATACAAATATATGATAGCATGTTCTTAGATGTTTTAATTATAATTGATTTTGGAAAATTATATGATCGGTCACGTATGGATTGAAATTGTATGATGCCTTATGTTGAATTTTTATGCCATGAAATTGATCAGCTTTAATGCCATTTAGAATCTTTCGGCTTCAATGCCACTTGGAATTGATTTCCTTTAATACCACTTGAAATTGATCAATTTTAATGCCACTCAAAATGTAGTTAATAATGGAATTACATTATGTTGATGGAAGTGATTTAAGTGATGTTATGCGTGCCTAATTTATGCTTTGTCAAATCCTTGAATAAAACATTAATCACTTAAAGTGAAAGATCTTGATTCGGGACTTATACCACTCAAGGTAGTTATCCGTATTAGGTTTGATATTCACTTGGTACCATTTTGATATTTTTTTTTCTTTTATGATCTTAGGTGTATTATGAGGTCCAGAGAGGCACTCTACCGATGTCTCGATATATTTTGGCCTTATAGGGGGTATGCATACTTAAGTGATTATGTACCCTATTTATTGGTGGTTTGGTTATATTTCTAAACTGGCCAACTAAGACTGGTACTATTTGAGTACTAGAATAGTTGTTATAATTTATCTGAGTCTCCATCCTCAAGTAAAAATAATCAAATAATTATGATTACAATAATGGAATACAATAATCGATTATTCTTGTTCATCTATAGACTTTTTATTTTCATTATCCTAATCATGTGGCTTAGTTGTCTTGCTTATAATTGTATTGCCATATGGAGTATGTTCTTACCTTATTTCCATAATGCTATATTGTAGGATAGTTGTGTTATTCAACAATAATTCATGTTTTGTTATACACTCATATCAGTGTGTCATCATGTCATGTCATATGTTTAAAAGTATAATTATATGATCACATGTTCTATTGTATGTTATCACACATACTCATGTATTTATTTAATAATTACAACTATGATATTCCATGTTAGAATGCCCTATAATTTTTATCGCATGTTATGCTATATACTTCATGAAATTGTATGAGTGGAATGATGTGTATATCACATGTATGCGTGAGCATGAATATTGTATGTTAAAGATTAACATACTCTTATTTGTATCATGTACTCTCCATGAGTTAGGTAGTTTCTATTTACTTAGTATTAGACCCATACTAATACTACCTTAGTTGAATTAATCATATGATAATCCCTTAATGGCAGGGAGCAGACCTCTTATGCAAGCTTGAGATCATTTACTATTGTAGGGTTGAAGATTTGAGATTTGAAAGAGTAGGAGACCCAGAGTTTTATCCCTCAGGGATTTATCCTAATTTTTTGTATATGATTTGGAAAATTTCAAGCATTTTATAAAATTTTGATGGTGTTGTAATTGAATTTTAGTTTCTCATTACCTTACTAAAATTTTAAAATACAGGGTTATTTTATAGGTTTTCTGCTTATTTTATCAGCGATAATTTTGTTCAATGAAATTAATCACTTTCCATCTATTGTTGGATAACTGCTTATGGAAATTTATTCTCACAATATAGACGATGTTTAAGTTTTAGTTAGATAGGTTTTATCCTTACATCTAGCATAAGGTAAATGATGTGCATATATTTTGTGTTAGATGTGGCGATAATATTTTTCATTTTCTAATTTGGCTTCTGTGTATTTTTCTTTGAAATGAAATTTTTTAGGAATAAATTTTGTGGTGTTACAGTTATAGTCACTTATACTTTTATAATCCCGGAATCTTAGATGGATCCAGCCATATTGAACCTTTGGGAGAAGGACCATGTTTTGATGTATATATATTTCTACTAAACAATCTTATAACTCTTTGGGATTTTCTTCTAATAAGTACTCATTTATCATGGTTCATGTAGACGGTGGAGAAAAAATATTGTTGCGGCCTTTGTCTTTTCTTCATCCGTTGCATTATTATTTGTTGCAATAGTATGATGAAGGCATCTAGCCTTTAGATGTTTTAGTGAAGTAACTTTTCATTTTAGATATTTTTGACATGATATATCAAGGATACTAAACATTTTATTATCAATAGTTGCCATGGGATGTACTATAAAAAAATAAGATAATATTAAAAAGATCATGTAAAATATTAGTATAACATAAATGAGATAAAATAATATAGAAAAATAGATTATTGAACAAATTGTATATTTTCTTTCTCCTGTTGTATTTTTTTTGTTTGCTGGGTAAAATACCCATCAATCCCAACCCTTCTTCTTCATCTTATTCCTCAAACCATCTATTATCTTCTTCTTTTTCTTCCCCCATTTTTATAGAAAAAAATACACAACGGCAGATCCAACTGCTTATATTTTAAGTTCTATTTTGCTTTTAATGGCCTCATTCATATTTAGCTTAAGAGATTTCAGGTCAGTTGATATATTTTTCAGATGGGTTTATATAGCTTTAATATGGATGGTTATTTTTTCTTTTTATACGGTTGTTACGGGTCGAGCACCAATAATACACAAGATATTAATACATATTTATGCATACATGTATATAGATAAACGTTATTTGAGGTAAAAAAAATCCATATACTATAATATCTCATTTATAAAAAATGAAATTAAAAGTGTTGTAAACTTCTTTTTGGAAGAGAAAATGGATCGGGAAGTAAATAATAATAATAATAATAATAATAATAATAATAATAATAATAATAAGAAGAAGAAGAAGAAGAAGAAGAAGAAGAAGAAGAAGAATAACAACAACAACAACAACAACAACAACAACGAGCTAAAAAACAATTAGCACTATACACCATGCAAGAATTTAAACAAACAATTAAAACACATGTGTGGACTATAAATGACCATGGCATAACACATTTGATGCAACAACCACTTTTTTGCATGTATATGTGTGTGTATGTGTGCGCATATATATCTCCATAGCCTTCTTCTTGTTTCTACGTATTTCATCTCTCCAATTTTATTTATTTATTTATTTATTTTTAAAATCAAGCATAGAGCTATGGAAAAAAGAAAGACCCAAAAAACTAGGTCTTGAGATCTATCTCAAGATTATTCACATAATGATAGAGGAGGTATAAAAATATGAGTTCTACAATTCTCTTAAATTAATAATAGTTTCTAATGGGTAACGGATTTTAAGGGGGGAAATTATGCTTTATTTTGCTTCCCCCCTTTTTTTATGATAGCTTCTAACAAGTAATAGTTCTATTCCGATCTAGTTTGGTTTGTGTTTATATACTCAGATATATTAGGATTTTATTTCAGATATTTCAAATCTATTCAATTTTTTTTAGTAAAATCACACCTTTTTTTTTCTTCAAATATTTCGTATTTAATTGGATCATTTTTTTTAGATCTATTTAGATTTTCTTCTTTTTTAGATATGTTCGGATATTTTTTTTAGATACATTTGGATTATTTTAATCAAGTCTAACATTTATATATAACGTCTAGAACTACTGTTATCAGTTCAGATCTGATTTTTTTTTAGTGAAAAAAAAACTATGTTGACTGGGAAAGATATAATATTTTTGTTGAAGTCTTAAGATAAAATACTATTGTAAAGAAAAAAAAATGTTCTGGATGCTAATATGGAGGGTCCAAATTTTATTTGGCAACCATAGAGTATACTTTCAAGAACAAAAATAAAATAAAATAGACAAAGTATTTGAAGCACGAAATTTGTGATATTTTTCTAGAAAAAAAAAACTTCCTGATTGTCAAGTTGAAGGTGTACTCGTCGGAAGACTTTTAGGCCAAAACCTCTATGTATATATTTTTTGTTAGTCTTCGTGTTGATAACTTAATTAAATATATGTAATTTTGTGATGCTTTGTAAACTCTTGAACAAGTAAATGAAGCAGTAATTATTTTTTAGTACTAAAATTACATTTATTTGCTTGTTATTTATACACATTGTTTGGTATATAAGACAAACTATACGTATCATAAAATCTGGAAATAAGACTAAGTATCTATATATGCTTTAAATGCATATGTACTTATTGAGACAAATATTTACCTAAGTACAATTACCTATTCAATTCACCCAAGTGAGCTTATCTACCCACAACATTTATTATTATTATTATTATTATTATTATTATGCCAACTACAAAGTAAAAAAAAAAGTCTTAGATTGTTGTGTGCAATATATGTATATATACAATAATACTCCCAAATTTCGGAACTTAAAAATTTTGTTTTAAAGAGTTAATAACATAAGCCAAAACATAAAACATGGGGGTGTCACGCTGCATCCAACATAGAAGAGGCACTCCCTATGTCTAATCTATGTCAGGTGTAAGGCAAAAGTAACCTTATATCTAGGAATTAGATGTGGGAAGCACATGATTCCATCATGATACAGGATACGAAATAGAGAGAAGTGAACAAATAGTAAAAATAGAGGACTAAGAGTCCAAAGAGAGATAGAGATATCCGAAATAATCATACCCCTTATCAATTCATTTAGCGCTCACCCCAAGGTAAGTATATTAAGCTAATAATCATTAATTACATGCAAAAAAGGGCATCTCTATTCGTGGAAAAGAGCAGCACCCATAAAATAGGTGATCAGTACGCTACATACTGAGTAAGGTAATGGTACAGTCAAGCAGGGTTACACATAGCAAATCGTACATGTATAAATCAAAGAATGCCAGATAAATACCGATTCTAAGATATACCATATTCTAATTTTTTATTTACATTGAGTTCAGGGACCCCACTATTCTTAAACTGATGAAATGGTTTGAAATACCTCTCGGAGACAACACACCTGAGCCACTGTTATTATCCGGTGGAACATAGCCAACATTTCTCAGAGTAAAATACTCTTGAGCTATTATTTATTAAACCGGTGGAATGGTCTAAAACACCTCTCAGGGACAACACACCTGAGCCACTATTATTATCCAGTGAAATAGACTCAACACCTCAGTCCTGACTCATGTAGTCTTTTGCTTTAAATGATTAGTATCTTTTCATTTATACTTTAACTCTTAATTGTATTTTCATTTACATTGAGTATGGGGTCCCACTATTCTTAATCCGGTGGAATGGATTGAAGCACCTCTCGGGGACAACACACCCAAGCCACTATTATTATTTGGAGGAACGAAGTCATATAAAAACCTCAGTCCAACTCAAGTAATCTTTCACTTTAAATGATTAGTACCTTATTTAGAGCTGATTGTATATTATCATGACAAACTCATATAAATGCACAAGACATACAAAGGAACATCATAGGTACGACCATAAAATTATCCTCAAATGATCATAATACCCATAGGATAATTCAAGATAAATATATTTTCCCAAAGCTTTTATAGAACCCAAAATATATATATTTCCAATTATTATCCAAAGTACATATCCTTAATTTCCCATGGATATCTTGTATCCAATATTATACCCAAACATGTACTTACATAGTTTCATTACTCTCAAGAACATCATTTCATAACTTTTTCATAAATAAATTATTCCATACAACATACTCAACACAAAGCATATATAAAGAAAATACATGGAGCACATAAAACCCTAGCTATAACATGTATCCTTACTAACAAGGACACCAAGCTCTATGCACGTAAACCCTATACCTTCTTTGAGATTACCGGAATATCATCTATGAAAACAATACAAAATATGATTATGATCGAAGGTTAAAAATTAAGAGAGAGGTTATGGTAGAGAATGATAAAAATGGAATTTACTAGAGTCAAATGGAAGCTTAAATTGTATGGAAGTGTAGAAGAATGTATGGTGGAGTTATGATTAAATTTTGGTGGTGTTTGGACAAGATTTGGAATGAAACTAGGGTTGCACGGTTAAAATGGGAAGTTGCACGGCCGTGCAGTAACAATGCACAACGGGTTGGAGGAGGAAAAGACGCATGGCCAGGCAGTGCAAGAATTGCACGGCTGTGCAACACTGGCCAAGAGAAAAAAAGATACACGGCCAGATGGTGCAAGGGTTGTAAAGTTGTGCAACAGGGGATCTGAGTATTTGCACGGCCATAAAGCAAGTTGTGCACAGGCCGCGCACTCTGCAACTCTACAGTGAACTAGGGGAAGAAGAAGGGAAAAGAGGCGGTGGTCAGCTGCGATGGTCAACGAAAGCGAGAGGGTAGGTCGGGGCAACCTTGGTGGTCGGTCCACTGGCCAAAGGGCGGCGAGTGGTCACTTAGGTGGTGCACGGTGGTGGATTGGGTGGTGCAAAGGCCAAAAATAAGGAAAGAAGGAGAAAGAAGAAGGAGAAAGGATAAGGAAGAAGGGAGAAGGATAAGGAAGAAGGGAGAAGGAAGAGGGAGCTTAGGCAATGAATTTTTGGCACAAATAGGATAGATTGAAGGCTAAAAAAATACACACACACACACACATGTTTGTGTGCTTGTGTGTATGGTGTGAAACGGGAAGAAGAAAAGCAGGGGGAACGTGTGATGGGTGGTTCAGAGCCAAAAATGGTGACAGTGGAGGTGATGGTTGAGTGTGGTGATGAAAAATGTAGGTGATGGTAATGGTTAGAGTGTAGGTTGCGTAAGGATAAAAGAAGAAGAGGAAGAATGGCAGGGGAGGTGATGGTGGTGCATGGGGTGTGCAGGGGAAGAGGAGAAGAAGGAGATAGGCATAAGGGATGATGATGATGGTCTGTGAGGGTGTCAGCATGATGGTGAGAGATGCATGTGGGAGGGAAAATGGAGGGTGCATGTGCAGGGGAAGCAAAGCTTCCCACGCCATAAAATTGGCACAGGAGAAGGAAGAAAAGAAAATAAAAGAAATGGGAAGAAAGGAAGAAAAGGAAAGGAGAAATAAAAGAAAAAATAGCGAAGTGTTAGGGAATTAGGATTAGATTAGAAAATTTTAGATTAGTCAAATAATTTGGATTAGAGAAAAATTTAGCGAGTTTTGGTTTTAGTTTACAAATTTCAGCTTATCCGAATCAAGGTTTTGGGATTAAAAAATTTGGTTAAGGCTAAAAATAAGATTTCTTGATATTAGAATCAAATAAGGGCTCTAATGACATGTGCTTAGATTAAGAAAAATTTTGGGGTATTATGGTTGGAACTTTCTAATCTCTATATCATTATAATTTTCTAAGATGATAAATATAATTTTGGGGTAAAAGATAATTCCTATGGAGGATCCTGCTTGTTAGTGACCCCATTTTGCCTTAAGTTTTGCTAGAGCCAGTCATAGAAATTTCTCAAAACAAACTCATGAAGGGTATCAATTGGGAGCAAGGCTTGCCAGAGATTATTACTCATGGGACAGTGATGTAAAACATGCAAGAGATATTTAAAAGGATGGTCACATGAATTACAAGAGCCATCATAATAGGTCCAGCACATGAAATTTTTAATGAATGCTGCAACCCACCAATAAGGCAATAAGACCTCAACGCCTTTTGAAATATATTTGGCCCATAAAAATTGATTCAAAATGGAATTAACATTATTTATATAATATTGTAATATTGTATAAAAGTAGGGAACATATATGATGTTAAATGATATTTTTTGTCTCATTAGTTTTTTTCTCAAAGTTGGCCCGTATCTCCCATTTTCAATTCTAATCTTCTTCTTATTTACTCTTACCTATCACCCTACCCTCTCTTCCTCTCCCTAACGCATATTATCTCTTCACTTTTCAAAAATTTGAAATAGCAAAATTTTACCTCAAAATTGCAATATTTGTGAAGATCTTTATCACCATCCTCTTTTCTGATGCTTCTATAGTGTTAGCAGTGATGCTCCATCTCCCAATCCAACATCTACTACTAGATTTATGTCTCCTTCATATGTCTAGATACTATCAATTCCTTCTACTTTACACTCACCCACGAGATCAGAAGTTAAATTATAGAGAACTATCAACTTTCCTATGCTCTTTTATGGTGGTAGTGTTGTCCCTTTTATGTTTCTTCTTTTCGATTTATTTTAGCATTCATCTATTTGAATGATTATCAATGATGAATTTAATGTATAGTAAATGATTTTGATTTGTTGATCATTTAAATTTATACATTTCTATAGGTTTTGTGACTTTGGTTTAGTTTAATGAGGGGTTTGGTTATGTATATATGGTTGATGTTTTGTTTGGTTTGATAGCCAAGTTTAGAGTTTGACAATTATGTAGTTTTGTTATCATATAGCATCTCCACCGGTATATACACACACATATCTTTTGTCATTATACAGTTGTCCCAAAAAAAGTAAATATTTTATTCTTCCTTTTCCTCAAGAAAGTTATTTGTTCTCTTTTGACTCTATAGTCTATTAAAGTAAGTTTGATTGATGTGTCATAATCCAATAAATATTTTTTAATTGTAATTTTTCAAAATTTATATTACTTTTACTAAATTTACTTAATATTATATACTAAAATGATTGACAACAATAACCAACAGTCATCAACTAACTCCTTTCCAAAATACACTTAGTTTGCTCTCTCTACTTCTATCTCCTCTCCTAATTTTATGTTACTTTAATATCTTGGTTCTATTTGTGAAGTTGATTGTGATTTAAGATCTTATTGTTATATTACAATTTCTAGTGTGAAATTCTTAAATGGAGAAGGGATAAGGTATGTACTACTTTAGTAAATTTTTTAGTTTTAACTTGAATATAATTTCGCATAAGAAACAATTAACCAAGAATTGGTGCTTTTATTTGTAACACTCCCAAAATTTACTACTAAAAAATTTAGTTTTATTTAAAGAAAATAGCGGAAGCAAAAATCAAAAACCATGAATTTCGAGAATATTACTGCCATACTTAGTACTAAACCGGTTTTCTCCTACTGTTTTAGTATCAAGTGCTAAGGCTAAAAGACTGAAATACAATTTGCTTGAATTCAAACTTTATTTAAATTAGGGTAGCGCAAAAAGTTTTGTTACAAGAATAGAATCCACCAATGGTGGTTACAAGAACAAATATTATATTTAAACTAGGAATTAAAAGGTGAAAGAGATACCCTAAGGACCTTCCAGATAATCCCTACGCTCGAACACAAGCCCTCTTGAATAGTACTTGTAATGGACCTACAAGGGACACTGCTCATTGAATATGTAGGGGCCCACGGAGGAAACCCTTCAGTACTAGTAACCCTTTAAACTACACTAAAAGGTAGGCCCGCAATGCAACACATGATACAAAAACTATGTAAGGAGATAACATGTGGACTAATATGCAAGGTAATACCAAATGCAATGAGAGATACATAACACAAAATTCATGTACTTACAAAGCCTTCACCTACCCAGGTAGAGACAAGCACTGAAGCCAAATTAGATCATATCAATAGATCATAAAGTGAATCAATACTTTTTGGACCTTAAGCCATTAATTAATCATTATTCAACCATCATCTTTTGATCTATATCCATGTGAATGCGGGAACCCCACTATTATAACCGGTGAACCGAAAACATACAGGGCAGCATACACCTAACAGCTATTATTCACCGGTGGATTGGTCTCCAAGGCAGAATGCTTCTGGCCACTATTATCGCTGGTAGATTGTTCTAGCCTCGACTCACATGGTGTTCCACTATAAGTAATCAATATTTTTTCAAGATGCATTCACATCCAAGATTTGGTTTATTGAACTTGATACCCCCACCATTATAGACGGTGGACCGAAATACACATATACATCTTCTAGGAAAAAGTGCTCCTGGGCCATTATTATATCCGGTGTACCAGTACAGATATACATCTTCCAGGGCAAAACACTCTTGGGCCACTATTATAACCAGTGGACCGATACACATAATATAATCCATCTAAGCCCAGCTCAATCATTTTTCACTTTAATAATTAGTGTTTTCCCTTTTTACTTAGTACAATAGTTCCATTTATTTGCCTCGAGAGGGAGATCAAGAACCTGAAGACGCAAAGGTACACCGGTCATACTAGAGTATACAAGTGACTCAGTACCTTTCAACCATCAACCTAGGGATGAAAAGGTACTATGGTTGTATTAGTGCACACAAGCTACACAATACCCTACCGATAAGGACACCTAATCCATAAGTACGCATACCCTCTAAATAGGTCTGTAGAGATAGATAAAGTAAGATGTAGGGTCTGGCTGAGGCACTAAGGTACACAAGCAAATACTAGAATAATCGTGGGCTAAACCACGTCTTCAGGGTAGCGAACCCTAAAGAGCCACCATTTCCAATCTTGAGGACTTTCACTTTAATTATTAGTGTCTTAATTAAGGTGATCATAAGAAGCACATCAACCACATACTTATTCACTTCCAATTGTTTCTAATATCATTAGGTAATCCTTATTCATACAATTATCCATGATAACATAGAGGAATCACTAAGGCCATCATTATCTCATCCAATTCTAATTCAGGATTCATTTCCATTTGTTCACATGCCATAGGAGTTATCATATCATAATCATATTACGGTCTTAGAGTTTGGTTAGTTCACATCAAAGGATCATGGCACATATAACCCTAACATGTCCTTAATTCGCACCGAACACCTAATACCATGCGTGGTTAATGATCAAGGCACATCCGTCATGAATATAAGAATAACACCATACCACAACCTTAATTATCCATCCAATCATAGATTAGGCATGTTTTTGTGATACTTACTGATTGTCAAATACCCTTATATTGCTATTCAATGTTACTTGAGTCTTATTATAAAACCCAATCAACCCATTGACATGTTAGATACGAGTTACTGATTTACCCCTTTCATCTCTACAAAATTACCAAAATACCCCTTGCTTGTATAATTATTAAGTTGTCCCTCTTTACTTGCCAAATTAATATATTACCCTTTTATGTTGTATAATTACCAAATTGCCCTTACTTGTGTTAGATTACAAAATTATCCTCCGTACTTATTAAATTACCAATTTTACCCCTTATACTTGTTAAATTACCAATTTACCCTTCCAGTAGGTTAAATTACCATATTACCCCTTTATACTTATCTAAATTACCAAATTGTCCTTAGGCCCATTAAGTTACCAATCACCCTTCATATTTATTATACTTGTCAGCTTTCCCATTTGGTTTGTTAGATTACCAAATTGCCTTTATTTATTGTTATAATTACCATTTTGCCCCTCTTCATTATTATATTTACCATGTTACCCCTCTTTCTACAAATTATCAAAATACCCTTCCTTTATACTAGTTTACTATTTCACCCTTCTACTTTATTAAATTACCATTTTACCCTTCTACTTCATTAATTTACCATTTCACCCTTTTACTTTACAAAATTTTCGTATTACCCCTTTACTTACAAAACTACCATCGGACCCCTTTACTTATAAAATTACCATATTACCCTTTTACCCCTTTACTTAAAAATTACCATATCACCCATGTACTTACAACATTACCATATTACCCATTTATTTACAAAATTACCATTTTACCTCTTTACTTACAACATTATAATATCACCCTTGTACTTACAACATTACTATATTACCCCTTTACTTATAAAATTAATATTTTATCCCTTTACTTACAAAATTACCATATCACCCTTGTACTTACAAAATTACCATATTACCCTTGTACTTACAACATTACCATATTACCTCTTTAGTTACAAAATTACCTTAATACATTTTCCATTATATTTAATCCACCAAAATACTTTCTCACATCCAAAAATTTCCAAGCTATCACCTCTCCATGTAAAATTACTAAAATACCCTTCTTACTTGTCCATTTACCATTCCCCCCTTTACTCTTACATTTCCCATTTTGCCCTTACTATACCACTTTTACTAAAATACCCTCACAGCATAAAATATTAATATTAATGCTCCATACCCATCATCCAACTCTACCAACTATTGTTATTTATCATAATACTCATTAGCACCTACACTTATTTAGGCCACATTCTTATATAAGAAATATTACTAAAATGACCCTAGGACCCATAATAACAACACTTATGCAACAAAGGGCCACATTGACATACCGTATCATAGATAAGCACTTAACATTTTTATTAGCAACAAAGCTCCTTCCTCAAGCATTATTTCTACATATGACACGTAAATTAGCATGCTTTCCTTTTTATCAATCAATACAAGCAACTAAATACATTATACTTAACAATATATATCATGCGTATAAACATATTAAAAATCCTAATGTGCTAGCATACGTATATCCATACGTTTAAGTAAGGTTTAACGGTTACCTTATTTCCCACAAAAATCAAACCTTACCGGTACCCCGGTTAAATGTTCAAGCTTTGATTAGTAAAAATTAATCCCTAAAAATAATATCAAAAATTAGCATAATAGAAGTAGGAAAAATCAAAGGAATACTTTTTAATCAAAAGCTTAATTAAACATATACTAATATTAACCATTATTATACCTCAAAATTTAGCTAAAATCATCAAAGGGGAACAACAAACTCATGCTGCATGAGCAGCATGAGTTGCACGCAGAGAATAAGGAAGGAAGGAGGGTCGAAGAGGGGAAATGGGAAAAGGAGAGGTTGGTTCGGTTAAGGGTTTTGGGGGTTAAGAGGAGGGTAGGTGGAGGGGAGTTAAGGTAAGGGTTGGCTATAGGGGTGGAGTGGGGGTGTAGGTGGTGGTTGGGGATGGGTTATCGATAGCCAAGGGCAGTGGAGGTGGCAGCTATAGGGCTGCGAAGTGGGCTATAGGGATGGCGGAGGAGAAGAAGGAAGGAGGAAAAGGAGAGACTGTAGGGATCAATTTTGGTGGGAGGACTGGAGGTGGTAGAGGAGGTTGTAGGGAGTATGTTGGTGGCTTGGGGGAGGCGAAAGCGACAAAATGATAGCGGATGGTGGAGGAGCAGGGTGGAGGCCAAGAAAGGGGAAAAAGAGAAGAAGAAGAAGAAGAAGAAGAAGAAGAAGGGGGATGAAAGGGCTCTAAGGGGTGGCTTGGTGGTGTAGGGTGGTAGTAAGGGGTGGCAGGTGGTGGTGCAGGTGGTTGGTAGGGTGGTGGAAGTGATGTTCGAGGGTGGCGGAGCAAAAATAGGGGAAAAAAAGGAGAGGAGAAGAAGGGAGAATGGGGGGTCGGGAGATGGAGAAAAAAGGGCTCGAACAGGGCATAAATGAAGTAGAAGAGAAGAAGAAAAAGAAGAGGGAGAAGAGGGGCGGTAAGTCACTGGCTGGGAGGCTGTGGTGGCAGGCGTAGAGTGGCGGTTGTAGGGAGAGGAGGAGAAGAAGAGAAAAAAATAGGTCACGTGGGGAGGGTTTGCAGGGGCTAGTTTGGTATGAAAATGGGAAGAAAAGGATGGGGGGAGAGAGAGGAAGCAGGGTCACAGAGGGCGGTGGCAAGTGGCGGTACAGGAGGCTGCCATGGCGCAAGTCAACGATCAGGGAAGGAGAAGAGAAAGAAGAAGTAGAAGAAAAGGACAGGAGTAGGTTGGCTAGGTGAGGAGAAAAGGAAGGACGGGCCGGCCCACGCTCAAGGGAGAAGGGGAAACGGAAGAACTAGGCTGGCCCAGTCGGGGGTGAAGGAAGGAAAGAAAATACGGGGGGAGGCCGAGTTGTCGCTCGGGAGAAGGGAAGAGGGAAGGGAAAGAAAAGGGCCAATGGCCCAGCGTGAGGCTAAGAAAGAAGGGCAGCAAGTCTGACGACCCAAAAAAGAAAAAGGAAAGGAAAAAGAAAAGAAAAGGAAGAAGAGGAAGAAGAAGAAGAAGGAGGAGGAGGAGAAAGAAAAAAGGGAAAAGGAAAAATAAAAATAGGAAAAATATAGTAAAATAATTTTTAAAATAATAGAATTTAATATTTTTGATAGAAAAATAATTTAATAATTTAATTTATTAGTTTGAAAATGATAATTTTAGTAAAATATTACTTAAAAAATTATTTAAATAAAATGAGTATGATAAAATAACAAAATATTTCTTTTAATTTATTAAATATTCATATCTAATTTTATATACTCAAAAATCCACAAAATAATTAAATTAAATAAATTTAAAAGTTAATTTATCCCAAATAAAGGGTATTTATTAAATTATAGGTTTTAAAATTTTTTGGGATATTACATTATTGTTGATTTTAATGTATGTTCCATAACAAACAATTAACCAATAATTGGTGCTTTTGTTGTTGATTTATTCTTCGGTTGATTCCTTACTATTACATTAGACTCCATTACACGCTTCCCTGTTCCCCTCTTGCTTTTTTCCTTTTAATCTCATATACTTATTTCTTTGTTATTATTATTATTATTGGAATTGATGGTTAATTTTCTATTTTAATGTGTAATTACTATCAGGCACGAGAAATTAAGGCTTGTTCTCTATAGCTTATTTTTGCTGATATAATCTAACCTAATGTAATATGATTTTATTTAAACTTATTGGTCCTGATCTAATCTCATTAGTACTAATAAGAATATTAAATATGATACTAATATTCATAATTATATTAATGATTATAGTTATTATATTTATAATAAGTGTTATTATGATAATAATTATAATTATATTTATTATTATTACTATTATATTAATCATTATGATTATAATAATAAGTATATTAATAATTATTCTAATATTAATAATTGTTATAATAATATCAATAATTATAATTATCACAATTATTGATAATAATTAGTAGTGTAATAATAATTACATTAATAAATACTATTATAATAAGTATATTAATATTTATCATAATATTAATAATATCAATAATTATAATAATAATTATTATAATTATAATATTTATATCAATAATTAAAATAATAATAATTATAATAATAAATATAAAATGTTAATATAATTTATTAATATGAACATTATTATAGGCAATATTAAATTAATTATTATTAATATGTGTAGTAATTATAAATAAACAATAATAATTATTAATTATATTAATTATCATCTAATTATTATTTTTTATACTATTAAATTAAAATTAGTAATTATTATGTAGATCTATTATGATTTTATTAGTGTTGACCTGTTATGATTAGATAAGCTGTAAAAATAAGCTCTGTATAACATAACCTTAGTGTACTTGTTTTGCTTACTATATTAGGTATAGTTGGCTACCTTAATTAGTAGCAGTAATTTGATTATTGATTTTAGATTATTAGAACGAGCATGGAATGGGGTAGATTAGAGGCTTTTAAAAAAGGAAATGACACCGACAAAGAAGTTACTTGATGCTTTTTGGAAACATGTAATACTAAAGTAGAGGACTTAAGAATTAAACTCAAGGAGATTAACCAAAATAAAGTACAAATTTATTGGGAAAATGTGAACTATAGCTGAGGTTTTGAGGGTTTTGTGTATGGTTTGATGGAAAGATTATGAATTTTGATTGATTAGGGTTTAAAGATGGGTTGAATGATGCGGAAAGGGTTTGGTTATAATGAGGTTGTCATGATTAATTGGGTTACTTAATGGTGATGTGCATGGTTAGGGTTAGGGTTTTAAAAAGGTTGAAGATGAGGATGAATATTGTTATTTTAGCCCAATTGTGGGGTGAAGATGATGATGGATTAGGGAAATACTCTATATTAACCCACATGAGAAAAATATAGAGGATTTTTTTAACAAATAGAGAAGAACTCACATAAGATTCATAAGGAATAAAGTTACAGAGAGATTTAATAATTCAAGAAGACTAAAACTTATTCAACTTTCCTTTGTCTAATGTGAATTACATGAGGTTTATATAGCCATATGCTACCCTATTACACCCAATCTTCTACCACACATAATAAACTAAACACTAAAAAAAAACTTATAAGATCTTACAAAATCCACAACACACTCATGCTAAATGAAAAGATAAACACTCATTAAAAGATAGAACTTCTAACTAATCTTAACTACCTCTTTAACAAGATACTTAATCATCAAGAAAAAAAGTGTTCACTAAATACCATTAAATTCCTAATATGGTTGGCTTAATGATGCTCTCAACACGTCCTTCAGGTGCCATGCACCTGCCTTCATTAAACTTCTCATAATGATATGTATACCCCATCTTAATCCAAGCTTAGGAATGTGACCTCCTTATTAGGATCATGTGTATTATTTTGATCCAAATTTTCAAATAAGGCAATAACAATGGGCTTCATGACCAAATAATTTGACCCTTCATGTGTAGGACATGCCAATGCATTATTTTTTGCATTGTGTTACTTGGTAGTACATATTCTAAAAGATTAAATTTTAGGGGGAGAAATAGCGAGTATTAAAGTTTATCCTATGCATTTTTCTAAGTTTTATGTTATTTATGTTAGAGGGGATTAACACAAAGTGGTGAAGGGATTAATGAAGGTCTCAAATCACATTGGATATATGAGAATTATCGGTAATTTTAAATTTATGCATACTAAAAACATAATATTAGCTTAGAGGTTAAGGGGAAGGTTACCCATTTATGTTACTTATCATAAGAAAAATCATCCAAATAAGAAAGGTGAGGAACCCATATTTTTTGGATGACAACATAATATAGTGATTAGTGATCAAATTGGTTAAGGTGATTTCTTTTTTCCTTTACAAAATATATACTTAAAGGTTTTTTTTATTTATTATTATTTCAAGTGCTTATGACTTACTATGATCGATGAAGAGGCATACCTTTTGAACTTATGTGACAAGTTTGAATAAAAGGCTAAGCACCCGAAAATAAAGGTTATAAAATTTTGGGATATTACATCACCCCCTTTTAAAAATAGACTTCGTCCCCAAATTCCACACCGCACTACTCGAAAAATGCACAAGGATATGCAAGGTACTCGGGGGGAAAAAATACCCCCTTAAAAACAAAAAACCCTATTAGCATGACAACGTTATGAAAAAACACAAACACAAACACAAACCTAACGCGTGCGAAATGACCAAGGAATAGGCGTTAGCGTATAGGAAGGAGAATCATCGGGATCTAACACTTGCTCATCTAGGATACAAAAGTAGTTGGGTTTATATTGATATTTCTTGATTCTTGCATCTGTGAATGCATATTAGCTAAGTGCTCGGTCCAAATTATGACTACAAGGTCAAGCCACCGCCATTTCAAAATAAGAATACTTCTTATACCTTACTCAGTTAATTACAATAAGAAATGAGATGGGTTCTAGAGGGATGAACAAAATATAACAATATTTTGAAATCTAGTTGTTAAAATTTCAAAATTTTTAGATACATAAAAGATGAAAACAAATATTAAGATAATGTTTCACAAACTTTTTGGTTATATAATAGCCAAAAAGAAAGCTTCACTTGGTTTCAAAACAACATAGATATCAATATTTACATTGGAGAGAGTTTCAAAAGAAAGAAAAATGGCACAACTATAGAGATGTTAACATTTTGTCTAACCATATAAAAGCCACACTTTGTTATAGATATTATGGCACAACCAGTGAATTTTAGGAAATAAACAATATAATAGTAGGAAATAACAGCATTGACATTATTATCTATTAGAATACTAGTTCAAAGATAGTTAGCTCAAAAAGATAATTGGTTAGGTAATACATGATATATGCTAACCTTATAAGAAATATAAGTCTCAAACTTAGTTGATGGCTCTCATTTAGGTATAGAAATTAATGGCATCTAGGAAATTTCCCATAATACATTTATCATACATTCATAAGCCCACAAACACCAGTAACTATTTCCCTTAAGCTTAAATGATGGGAAACAAATTCACTCATATAGGTACTCAATAAAAAGAGATGCACAAAATCATTAGGAACTAGAGGGTGGATCTAGACATGTTACTGATGGAATGAAAATGATAGTGTAGACTTATACATGGAACATATTTTAATCTTCCTAAATGGAATGAATATAGTATGATTTTTAGCCTCCACTAAAAAAACTCCCCACTCCCCTTTCTCTAAAGAATTACCGGTGGCAATGCACCTAAGGTTTTTCTTTTATATATGATTGGCGTACCCTTTATCCAATCTCTAGTGATCTAATTTTCCAACCAATCATATTTCAATTTCAATACTATTGATAAATTTGTTCTTATCATACATATAATAAGTAAGAGAGATGAAAAAACCAAGATCATGCCTTGAATTCTTAGCCTTTTGATTAAATCAAACGAAATAGAAAATGATGCAAGATAAATTACGCAAGAATTGGCATTCATGATTATGAAACCAATTTTTATTCATTTAAAAATGATCTCTCACAAAATTAAAGACAAACGGATGGTTACGTTTCTAGTTATAGATGAAATGTACCATACAAGCTATTAGGCTTACGTACATATGTATGGCATGTATGGAGGATATGGCTACATGCACGGGGGGAATAAAAGGTAGCTTGGGCATGCTTATTAGTTGGTTTAGTTAGTTAATTAATTAAGCAATCGAGTTAGATATTAGCTAGAGAATCAAGTAGCATAACTCTATCTTTGAAGAATATTTTATATTCTAATATCTCTTAGTTAGGTATCTTTTGAAGAATTATACCTTTTAGTTAGTAGATGATAATATCTTGTAATTGGTGACCTTGGTTATATAAGCTATAAAACATATGATTGAAGGGGACATTATTGATGAGATTGAATTGAATTTGAATGTAAATTATAAGTATTACTATTGAATTCTGTGTGAGTTCATCTCAATTTTAATCGAATCTATGTGAACGATTAATCTTGAAACCCTTAATCTCTTCATCTGTGTGAATTAGAGATTATGTACTATCTTTATAAACTCCATAACCCACACCTTTCTTGCCATAATCATTGTCCTAATTCATTAAAAACTGAAACCCTAATTTGCAAAACCCTAACCTTAACACACGAAACCCTCTACTTTCAAACCCTAATTAACGAATCATTATCTTAATTATCATATCATTATCGAATCATCATTCTCATCATATCATCAAATTTAAATCACTTTCATCATTCATTCATCATCATTGGATCATCATCATCATTATTCCACCATATTCGAATATCTTCATCTTTAATACATCACTTTCGAGTCTTTATCTTCTTAATTACAATATAATCGAGCTTTAGGTTTATATATTTGATAATTCCACATTTCCACACACATCAATTTTGGTATCAAATCCTTAGGTTTTGATCTATTGTGATCGAGATCTAATCTTTCATCAAGATTCTTTCATGAACGTGTCCTTACTTCAAGATTTTTTAAAGAACGCGTCTCTTCTTCAATATTATCCCAAGAATTCATCAAGAAGACACCAAAATCCAAGCACTTGGAGGTGTGCTTGGAGAACACCACTCGGTTGGTGAAGGGAGAAGATGGTGAACCAAGAGGAAGACTTGAGGGATGTTCTCAAGGTCTTGATGGACAAAATCAAGGAGGTAAAGCTAAGTGTGGGGAGAATAGAAGCTTCCCAAGATCAAGGGTCACATGTCAGTGCAACCAAAAAATCGAAGGAAATAGATAGAATAAAAAAAAATGTGTAAATTTTGGGGCGTTACAAGTTAATATCAGAGCGGTTGGTCCTTTTGGCCATGCTTGTTTTAAAAAAAAATAAAATTTGTTTACAAAATTTTTGTTAGATTTTGAAGTGTGTTTCAAAAGCTCTTCGGTATCTAATCTTTTTATGCTGATACTATGTGTTGGTATCATTCTCAAATGAAATTGATTTACTAAGATTGTTCAAAACTTAATGTGTTTTCCACTTTAATCCTAATGTTAAAAATTTCGGAGTCTGGCCATAGTGAGGAACGTATGGGTAGATTAGGGTTTCCCAAAAAGGAGACAAATAGAAGTTGTATGTGCTTCGAACCAGTAGGTTCGTTTCTAACCTCGTTTGTTTCTGTTATAACTTCCGATGACGACGAACGAACGCCTTGGACGATTGGAGGAGGCCATCACCGACTTCCTAGAGTCTAACCAGCATTTTCAACCCCCTCATCTAGCCGAAGGCACTGGTGAAGATTGGCTTCAAAGGGTCATCAGACATCACTCTCCTACCTACTCCAGCAAGAAGGACCCAGTAAATATTATTATTATTAGTGTAATTATTTATTTAATATTGTAATTATTTCAGGAGGGTTATAAACCTAAAATTTTAACTAATTCTCTCACAATTGCCTTTTACAACTATTATTAACATTTTTAACATTATTACTAATTATATTATTATTATTATCTTTATTAACTTTTATATTATAAGTATATATATATAATATTAATATCATTATTACATTTTTGAATAGTATTATTATTAAATGGAGTGGTTTTGAAAGCTACCTTGTAATTTTAAGAATTATGGTATTATTAATATTAATATTCTACTAATAATAGTATTATTAATAATGTTTTACTTTATTATTATTATTATTATTATTATTATTATTATTACTATTTTGGTGAAGGGTAGAAACCTTTATATTACCACCCTGTCGAATGAAAATAATAATTTATTTGTATTTTTAAGAATTATTTTGTATAGTTAATTATTGTGTAGTATTGCTTTAATTAAAAAACAAATCTTAGAATAGGTTAGAGAATAATAAAATTTTATAAGGGAGTCTAATTCTAGTATACTTTCATATAATAGGTGAACCCAGTTAAACCCCTCAAGTGGAATAGGAGGGTGCACCAAGACCGGTGTCGTTTTAGGTAAGGGTTTACTAAGGCCATTTGTGTGTTTATATGCATTATGTGCTTTATATGCCATGTATTTTATGTTTATTATTATTAATTATTTCGTATGTGGCATGATTATAGAGTTGCAATATGTTGGTATGAATAAAATCATGGCATGAAGATTATGTGTATGATTATGTTATTATTATTGTATGATATGCCCTAAGACATGCATATTAGGATTGTAAAATAATGATGGGGAGTGTAACAATATGGTGTTAGGGTTTGCATGAAATGACATGATGCTAGGGTTTTGCATGAAATGTGGTGTTAGGGTTGCATGGAAGCATGTCTACGTGGAGCTAGGGTTTGCATGGAAGGGTGGTATATGTGAAGCTAGGGTTTACACATGAATTGGGGTTGCATGGAAGTGTGGTATACGTGGAGCTAGGGTTTGCTTATGAATTAGGGTTTGCATGGAAGTGTGGTACGTGGAGTTAGGGTTTGCATGGAAGTGTGGTACGTGGAGATTGGGTTTGCATGGGAGCTAGGGTTTGCATGGAAGCGTGGGTCATGTGTAGTTAGGGTTTGCATGGGAGCTAAGATTTGCATGGAAACATGATTTACGTGGAGTTAGGGTTTGCATGGAGTTAGGGTTTGCATGGATTTAGTCATGCATGTCTGGGCAAATGTGTGTGAATGACAAATGTTTTTGAATAAAATATTTAAGACACTAATATCTTAAAGTGGAAGATATTGAGACGGGACCAGCCGATCCACCGGTTAGGAATAGTGGTTAGGGTTTTACCCTATGTGTGACCGATCCACCGGTAATAATAGTGGTTAGGACATGAGGTCCTATGTGTATCCAGCCCACCGGTTATAATAGTGGGGGATCCCGAGCTCAATAAAGACAAACCAGATTGTTAATGCTATTAAAAGATACTAATTACTTACAGTGGAACACCATGCGAGCAGGAACCAAGCCGATCCACCGGTCAGGAATAGTGGTTAGGGTTTTACCCTATATATGACCGATCCACTGGTAATAATAGTGGTTATGGCATGATGCTCTATGTGTGACCGGCCCACCGGTTATAATAGTGGGGTGTTCCTGTTTTCGCATGGATATGATAAAAGGCATGGTGTGCATCGACTTTTGATAAAAGAAAGATTAAATGATTAATCTGTACCTTTTTTTTGGGCCTTATGTGTGGACTTGTTGATTTTGGACTATGGTTTTCACCTTATGCTTTTTATGTACCATATGTATGAGTCGTAATTGTATGTGATCCTTATCCTGCATGATTTAATGTGTTATATGCCGGCCTTAGTACTCGGTTACCTTACTCAGTACGTAGCGTACTGATCACCCGTTTCATGGGTGCTGCTCATTCCCACGAGCAGAAGGCCCGCCTGATCTATTGCAGGTAGGAGATATTTACTTTGATGCTATCGATGTCTACGGGACATCAGGAGGGATAGAGTGATAGCTGGGCTGGATCGATTTCTAGAGAGACGTGGTCGTTCTCTTTTTAATTTATGACTCGTGTTATTTTTATTAGGTTTAAGTTGCAGAAATAACTTTATTAATGTTGCTTAATTATTATTTGAAAAACAATAGTTGGTATTTCGAATTATGTAAGACTTGCGCGTACTCTGATTCTCTTTTTTATAAATTTGAATTGGTATGGTATTACTGATAGTGTTTTCTTAGCCTTAGCACTTGGTACCGGAACGGTAGGAATGAACCGGTCTAGTACTAAGTGTGGCAGTAACATCCCCAGAATTTACGGTTTTAATTTATGAGTATTGTTTTGTTTTTTAAAAATGTGTAAATTTTGGGGTGTTACAGACCATGAAACAGAACCTATTGGTACAGAAATACTAAGTAAACCACTATACCAAGCTAAACTTTCAAAAGTCACACGTAGCATATAGAAGGTATCATAAAAAGATATGGTATAAATATACGAAATCATGCAAATGATCCAAGAATATAATAAACATGCTAGATAAACATTTATTGCCGAAGCCACATGCTAAATATATCATTTCACTTAACCATAATATGAAGCTTAATAAACCAAAGCATACCAAGTGTGTTCCACAAGCCATTTTTATTCTAAGCTTAATAAACCAAAGCTTAGTATGAAGTATACCAAGGGTGTTCTATGAACCAAAGCTTAATAATATGAAGTTTAACAAACCAAAGCATAATAAGGGAAGGCATCAAGCTATTCTTGATCAATTTCTATGGCAATCACATTATATCTTATAATTTCAGCATCTATACCAATAAATTCTAAAACTTCACGGGTAGGGCATGAATGCAACTACCAAAATTAAAGAGAACAAAGGCAAAAACCAAGCACGGGTAGGGCATGAAGGTAACTACTGACCATAAGTAGGGAACAAAAGCAACTACCAATCAACTCAAAGATACTAAGGTACTCTAATCATATTGGCATACAAATGCAACATAGTATTCTACCTTCTCCCAATTCGATAACACTAAGGTACCTTGGTCTCATTAACAAACAAAGGAACCATAGTACCCTATCGACAATGGTACATAACACATAATTATATGGAAACTTCAAACTTCATGGACATTAGTAGGAATAGGCTAGGTTCGAATAGCTTCCACCTTTGACGGATCAACTCTAATACCATCTCCACTCATAATATAACCAAGGAAAACTACTCTCTCCATCATAAAATCACATTTCTCCATCTTATCATAAAGCTTCACCTCTCTAAGCTTATCAAATATCCTCCTTAAGTGTTGTATGTACTCGAACTCACTCTTGTTATATGCCAATATATTATCAAGGTAAACAACCACAAAGACTCCAAGGGTCTAAGTACCTTTGTCATCAATCTCATGAATGAACTCGGTACATTACATAGCCCAAATGGCATCACCAACTACTCATACAACTCATAATTAGCCTTGAAGGTTGTCTTCCACTCGTCCCCTTCCATTATTCTCATTTGATGATAGCCGCTCCTGAGATCAAGCTTTGAAAACACCTTTGCACCGTGCAACTTATCTAACATGTCATCCAATCTTGGCATCAGAAATCTATATTTGATTGTGATGATGTTGTTGGCTCTCAAATCAATACACATCCTCCATGTATTGTCCTTCTTAGGCACCAACAAAGCTGGAACCCCACATAGACTCATACTCTCCCGAATATAGCCTTAGTCCAACAACTCTTACACTTGTCTCTATAGCTCCTTAGCCTCCTCCAGATTACACCTATAAGATAGCTTGTTTAATAATAGGGCTCATGGCATAAGATCAATAGCGTGCTCAATACACCTCAAAGGAGATAGCCCAATTAGCAACTTATCTAGAAAAACATCGGCATACTCTCTCAACACTTATTGTAATTTTGGATCCATATTAGTATTCTCTCCTCGTTGGGTTTCCTTTACCACTAATACATAGCATATATTCTCATCTTTGATAGCTTCAATCATCTCACACTCCTTCAGGATCAACAACTCCATGCTACTCTTCTTTCTTCCCCTCCTACACTCGATATATTCCTTCCTTTTTTCTTCCTTTTTTTGCTGCATGCTCTCGGTTCCTTCCTCCTTTTCATTCCTCAAAACTGAATCATCCCCATCTAGATTAGGTTTTAGCCTAAACTTCCTTTAGCTCTTGCACACCACATACTCATTAAGAACTCCATCATGCAAAAACTTCCTATCAAATTACCATAGCCTCCCCAACAAAATGTGACAAAAATCCATAGGTAAAATATCACATAAAACATCATTAAAATAATTTCCAATCTTAAAAGAGATAAGAGTTTGTTTGGTTATCCTTACACATTTGTCTTTGTTGATCCATTGGAGTGAGTATGGTCTTGGATAACTCATGGTCTCCAAACCAAGCTTGTTCACCATCTTCTCACTAGCAACATTAGTGCATGAGCCACTATCAATGATGACTTCACACACTTTATCACCAAATCTACACTTGGCCTTGAAAATCTTCTCCCTTTAAGCAAGTAGAGGTTGTTGTTGTACTTGGAGCAACCTTTACAACACATAGCAATCCACTTGTCCCTCTTCCAAAGCATCCTCCGGTCTATCACTTTACTCTTTTTGGTCTCCATCAAGGTCTTCATTCTCATCACAAACCTTCATACTTGCTATCTCCTTCAAAGTCAATGCCCTTTATTTTGGACAATCCCAAGCAAAGTGACCATAAACTCTACACTTGAAGCATTACTTGTTCACCTTATCAACCATTTGATCCTTGCCCTTTTCTTCATGAGTGAATCTTCTAAAATTATCTTGATTTGTGGCTTGAGAAATTAGTGGATTTGACAATCTCTTTAAAGTCGAAACATATGGAGTATTAGTTGACTTGTTCGGTGGCTTTGTTCTCTTCAACTATTTCTCAAACTTGATTGCTAACTTGACTAGTTCTTCAAACATTTTTTAGGGATACACCTCCACCTTCTCTTGAAGATTCATATTTAGCCCTCCAATGAATCATGCATACCTTTGTTCTTCTCTTTCTTGGACATCACAAAGAAGAGCTAATCTTTCAAACTCTCTAATATATTCCTCAACTCTAAGCGTTCCTTACCTCAAAGTATTCATCTTTATGAAATTCTCTTGCTCATATTCACGAGCACAAATTTCTTCTTCAAGTATTTTTTTTAAATTTTTCTATAACTTAATTCTTGGTTTTCCTTCTCTCACCCTTCTCCTCTTCAAATTATCATACCACACTCTAGCAAATTTCTTAAACTTCAATATTGCTATTCGACACCTCTTCTCATCATTAATCTTTTTATACTCAAAAATTGATTCCACAATTTACAACCATTCAAGAAAAGATTTTGGATCGAGATTACCTTCAAAGTTGGGTAGATCAAATCAGATTCCTTTCTCCACATCATCGTAGGTTCTTCTTGAGCTGTCATGTGGTCTTCCATAATTTTCCACACTCTCTTCTCCTTCCTCCATTCAATTTTATGCCCTTCTCACGTGGTTGTAACACCCCAAAATTTACACATTTTTAAAAAACAAAACAATACTCATAAATTAAAACCGTAAATTCTGGGGATGTTACTGCCACACTTAGTACTAGACCGGTTCATTCCTACCGTTCCGGTACCAAGTGCTAAGGCTAAGAAAACACTATCAGTAATACCATACCAATTCAAATTTATAAAAAAGAGAATCAGAGTACGCGCAAGTCTTACATAATTCGAAATACCAACTATTGTTTTTCAAATAATAATTAAGCAACATTAATAAAGTTATTTCTACAACTTAAACCTAATAAAAATAACACGAGTCATAAATTAAAAAGAGAACGAGCACGTCTCTCTAGAAATCGATCCAGCCCAGCTATCACTCTATCCCTCCTGATGTCCCGTAGACATCGATAGCATCAAAGTAAATATCTCCTACCTGCAATAGATCAGGCGGGCCTTCTGCTCGTGGGAATGAGCAGCACCCATGAAACGGGTGATCAGTACGCTACGTACTGAGTAAGGTAACCGAGTACTAAGGCCGGCATATAACACATTAAATCATGCAGGATAAGGATCACATACAATTACGACTCATACATATGGTACATAAAAAGCATAAGGTGAAAACCATAGTCCAAAATCAACAAGTCCACACATAAGGCCCAAAAAAAAGGTACAGATTAATCATTTAATCTTTCTTTTATCAAAAGTCGATGCACACCATGCCTTTTATCATATCCATGCGAAAACAGGAACACCCCACTATTATAACCGGTGGGCCGGTCACACATAGAGCATCATGCCATAACCACTATTATTACCAGTGGATCGGTCATATATAGGGTAAAACCCTAACCACTATTCCTGACCGGTGGATCGGCTTGGTTCCTGCTCGCATGGTGTTCCACTGTAAGTAATTAGTATCTTTTAATAGCATTAACAATCTGGTTTGTCTTTATTGAGCTCGGGATCCCCCACTATTATAACCGGTGGGCTGGATACACATAGGACCTCATGTCCTAACCACTATTATTACCGGTGGATCGGTCACACATAGGGTAAAACCCTAACCACTATTCCTAACCGGTGGATCGGCTGGTCCCGTCTCAATATCTTCCACTTTAAGATATTAGTGTCTTAAATATTTTATTCAAAAACATTTGTCATTCACACACATTTGCCCAGACATGCATGACTAAATCCATGCAGACCCTACTCCATGCAAACCCTAACTCCACGTAAACCATGTTTCCATGCAAATCTTAGCTCCCATGCAAACCCTAACTACACATGACCCACGCTTCCATGCAAACCCTAGCTCCCATGCAAACCCAATCTCCACGTACCACACTTCCATGCAAACCCTAACTCCACGTACCACACTTCCATGCAAACCCTAATTCATAAGCAAACCCTAGCTCCACGTATACCACACTTCCATGCAACCCCAATTCATGTGTAAACCCTAGCTTCACATATACCACCCTTCCATGCAAACCCTAGCTCCACGTAGACATGCTTCCATGCAACCCTAACACCACATTTCATGCAAAACCCTAGCATCATGTCATTTCATGCAAACCCTAACACCATATTGTTACACTCCCCATCATTATTTTACAATCCTAATATGCATGTCTTAGGGCATATCATACAATAATAATAACATAATCATACACATAATCTTCATGCCATGATTTTATTCATACCAACATATTGCAACTCTATAATCATGCCACATACGAAATAATTAATAATAATAAACATAAAATACATGGCATATGAAGCACATAATGCATATAAACACACAAATGGCCTTAGTAAACCCTTACCTAAAACGACACCGGTCTTGGTGCACCCTCCTATTCCACTTGAGGGGTTTAACTGGGTTCACCTATTATATGAAAGTATACTAGAATTAGACTCCCTTATAAAATTTTATTATTCTCTAACCTATTCTAAGATTTGTTTTTTAATTAAAGCAATACTACACAATAATTAACTATACAAAATAATTCTTAAAAATACAAATAAATTATTATTTTCATTCGACAGGGTGGTAATATAAGGGTTTCTACCCTTCACCAAAATAGTAATAATAATAATAATAATAATAATAATAAAGTAAAACATTATTAATAATACTATTATTAGTAGAATATTAATATTAATAATACCATAATTCTTAAAATTACAAGGTAGCTTTCAAAACCACTCCATTTAATAATAATACTATTCAAAAATGTAATAATGATATTAATATTATATATATATACTTATAATATAAAAGTTAATAAAGATAATAATAATAATATAATTAGTAATAATGTTAAAAATGTTAATAATAGTTGTAAAAGGCAATTGTGAGAGAATTAGTTAAAATTTTAGGTTTCTAACCCTCCTGAAATAATTACAATATTAAATAAATAATTACACTAATAATAATAATATTTATATTATTATTATTAATAATAATAGTAAACATGTAATAATTCCATTAAATAACCAAAATTTGAGAATAATAATTTATCTAACTCAAGATTACTCCCAAACCTGTCAACAAAATTTAGCAATTAGGATTTTAGTTGATAACAACAACAACAACAACAACAACAACAACAACAATAATAATAATAATAATAATAATAATAATAATAATAATAATAATAATCGAATTAACATTAAAAATTAGGATAAATGCAGAATATTTATCAATAAATTGAAAGGAAGTGTTTAAAATGTCTAGGGTTTTACCTTGAATTGGAGTGGATGGGTAGCACCGGCGGTGGTGCCCGGAGGTGGCCGGAAAAGTGATCTAAGAGGGGTGAAAATGAAGAAAAAGAGGTAAGGGGGAAGGAGAAAATTAAAATAAGTTTATGAGTCGGTGGAGGAGACTTAGCAGGGGATATTGGGTGGCAGAAGTGGCGGATATGGTGGTGGGCGGTGGTTTAAGGTTTCGGGGTGAAATTTCTGGCGAGATGACTAGCAAACTTTGCACAGTTATGGAGGCCTGTGCAAGGATAGTTGAAGGTTGAAAATAGTTTAGTTAATTAGATAGCGTTTCGGGGAAGAGTTTGGGATGAAAAAGAGGCGACGAGGTTGGCTATTGGAGGAGAACGAGGCGTTTAAAGTCAAGGTGGAGCACAGACTGGTACTTAGGGTTTCGGGAAAAAGGAAGCTCGATTTCAGGCCAAATGCGGGGTATTTATAGTGGTGGAGGGTAGAATCGAGTTGTGGGAGTTACCAGGAGGTAGAAGTTGGTGAGAAATGGGATGGTTATGGTGTCGATCGGGCGGCAAAATTTTCAAAATTTGCCTGACCTTCGCGAGGTAATTGGGAGCAAACGTGGAGAAGAAAAGGTTAGTGGGGCATTTCAAATGGAAGAGTGTGCCGAGAGGAAGAAAATGGGCGGGAGAAAGGCCGGTCACAACACGTGTGGCTGGCGGCGCCATTTTCGGGGGAAGGAGGAAGCTTGTGGTTATGGCGTCGAGTTGGAGGAGGAAGAAGAAGATGGGGTGGGCAAACCGGAGGTTCAGGGGAGAAAAGAAGAAAAAGAAAAGGGAGGAGGGCGGGGCAGGTGACGATATTTAAGTCATGGGACAAAACAAAGAGTTTCGATGGGTCAGAGGATGAAACGCGGCGCGGGGTTAAATGAGGGATTCTGGGCCGCGGGAAATGACCCGCGCCGAAGGAAGGAAGGGATGGTTTGGGCCAGTGCGACAGGCCCAAATTCGGGGAAGAAAAAGAAAAAGGAAAGAAGAAGAAGGAAAAGAAAGAAAAAGGAAGAAATAAAAGGAAAAAAGGAAAAAGGAGGAGAGAAAAATAGGAAGGTTGGGTTAAATAAATAAATTAAAATATTTGGGGTATTTAAAAATAATAATATTTAAATAAAATAATATTTAAATCCCTTTTTAGGCTAAATTAGGATTTTTAAAAGATTTTCCAAAATTTCCATTTTAAATTAATAAATCACTCTAATTTTAATCAACTAAATTATTTATAAAATTAAAATTAATTTGAAACTATTTTCTCTTTCTTAATTTAAATAAAATAATTTATTTAATAAAATTCCCAAATTAAAATCTTTAATTAGTTGATATACCTAAATTTCCTCTAATTAACATATTTATAAAATTTCTTATTAATTTGCCCTAATAAATTTCCTTTTACTTTAGTCAAAATAATTTATTAAATTAAATTTTCAAATAAAACCTTATTTAAATATAATCTTTAATATTAGAAATTTCGGGGTATTTCATGGTCCCCTACCTATTCACTATGATATTGTAACTTTGTATGATCATTTGTGAGTTTAGCTTGATGACTAGTATTTTGGGGTTGAGAGTTAAGAACATTCGGTGTTTGATTTGCTATCTTTTGATTTAGATATGCCTTATTTCTTGTGTCAATTTATTTTTTTTCTTTTGGCTTATGTAAACATTTTTTGATACTATATTATTGGAATTATGTTAATCTATAATATAATTTCTTATATACTTCTTATGATTGCCATTCTTAATTTAAGTAGATTAATATTTTAGCTTTATCCCTTAGTATTAAAATGGTAGAGAAATTGAACTTATATTAATTGTAGTGGTAACATCTTACACTTTTAATATTTTAGCTTCTGCAATTAACTCTTTAACCAAAGTACTAAAAATAGGAAAGATACACCAACATTACCTTTATCTTTTTGAGTAGGTTGTGAGGCAACAAGTTAGTACACAAAAATCAATTAGCATCTCTTTACCCATGTTGTGGGAAAAGTAAAAAAAAAAAGAGAGGCTTTTTTCCTATAAGCCTAGTCTATCTTCTTCTACCCTTGTCTAGTCTACTACATCTACTATCCTGATTTACACAATGAAAAATACTTACCTCTCAAAGGGATGGTGGAAGACATTGACAAGCTTAATTGGGACTTTTTGTAGGGATCTATAATCTATAAGTGTAGGATGAATTTGGTAGGGTGGGATAATGTCTATAGAAACAAAGACTAAGGCAACTTAGGGCTTAGAAAGCTAACTCATGTTAACAAAGCCTCCATGAAGAAGCTTACATGGGTCATGGCGTAAAATTAGGACCTTTTGTGGATTAGGTTACTAAAGGAAAAAGTACATGAAAAGGAATGGGTTTGATTCCTCTCACACTGAAGAGAAATACATCCCATTTATGGTAATATTATGGAGACCTTTCAAGACTTGAGAGTCAACATCAAATGAATTATTGGGACTAATTGGTGGTGGCTAATACTCCTTTGATCTTGGGCACACTTGGGAATTTTTTTGACAAAGACCTCAAGTTGAAGGTGAATGACATGTAGTGTGCTAACGAAAGTTGGAAGTAACACCTATTTAGTACTAAATTGCCTTGCAAACGAGTAGTTGAAATTGCAATAACCTTTGTCAAGGTCCTATAACATAAGGATATTGTAGCCTATGGTTATAATGTAGATGAAAATTTCTCCCTAAAGTTAGAAATCACTTGGTTGGAGGATTCTCCTTCACTGCATTTGCTTAAATGGGACATACTACTGAACCTTAAGGTGAGACACGTCATTAAATCCTTCATGTGGTTGTTGATCCATGAGAGACTCCGTACTAACACTGGGAAAATTAGAAGAAATCCAAATCTATGAATTACCAAATGTATGAAGGTGTACACGAATATTGTTTACATGCTAGGAGACTACTCGCATGACAAGGATATTCGATACCATCTAGTGCTTGATGAGGAAAAATGACTCTATTTTTGGATCCTCCTTACACAAATGGTTTTTACACAACTTGCATAAGTGTAAATTGTATGATTCGAAAGAGTTCCCATGGGCAACCATTTTTGTTGTTCGATGCTGGAGTATATGGTTCTAAAGGAATATAAGGGATTTGTTTGGCAAACATGTATGCACATGACATGCTAGTAGGTGGATTAGGGAATTCACTCAAGGTGAGAGCCATGCTTGGAATACTCTTCATTCAATTTATGATAAGCATTGTTATCACCATAGGTGTGCCTTGGGAGGGATGTCCCCTCCCAATGGGGGTACTTAAAATTAACTTTGATGATAGTGCATTGACAAATATTGATAAAAAATTCTTTATGAGGGGTTTCTCAGGACTCCCTCAATCGATGGGTTTTTGGTTTCGTATCTAATTTAAGTGTGGGCACCATTCTCAAAGTTGAGCTCTAAGCCATTTAGTACAATTAGGAGGAAGCCAAGAGATACAGCTTCAGGGATATTATTGTAAGTTATGACTTGAGGGAGATTGTCATCTCGATAGATAGCAGCGTGAGCCATTTATATCATCTTTCAACCCTTTATTAAAGCCTGAAACATCTCAAGAACCTCATATTCTCTTGTTTAATTGTCTAAGAATATAGGGAAACTAAAGTTTTTGTAGACAAGATGACCCATTATGGCTATGCATTCAACTTTAGTCTGTAGGTTTTCAAAGAACACTTTCCTGTATGAAGGAGAAGCTTTTCTTTGATTGTTTGGGTGGAGTTTCATACATAATCATTCCCCTGTTGAGCTAGTTTTCCTATAACCTCTTGCCTCTTTTGGGTTTCAACCCATCCTTTATAATGATTTTTTTTCCGAGAAGTAGAGAATTTGTAGTAATGAGAATAACTAGTGACTCTAATATCTCTTTTTATTTATTTATTTATCTTGTCTTATTATCTCTATTTTAGTTTTTTAATATTAGAATAGTGTACACATTATTAAAATATTTTTTATGTGAAAGAAGTATCAATTTAAATCAATTAATTATCGGTGATGATATAACTAAATAATTAATGTGAGGCATTGGTTGTTACATGTATTAGGTTTAAATGGATCTTACCCCCCTTAATATTGTGATTTGTGACATATTTGTAGCAAATTTTATCATAATATTTTGTCATTGTATTCACATGCTTCTTATGAGTTAAAACAAAAATCAATTCATTTAATATTTACTCTAGCAATTAGTTTACCAAATAAGACTTTAGGATTTGTTTTCCTCAACTTATTTTCAAAGCTTATATAAATCAACACATATTTAATAATAATAAAAAAATATAAAAGTGATGATAATAATGATATTAATAATATAAATATTGATAATGCTAATTGTAAATTAATTAAAATGAGATTAATAACAATAAAATACTAAGTAAATTTAAAAAAAAATTAAATAAAAGAACAACTCTTATGCTGTGATTAGATTGAGACGAGAATAAACATTAAAAATTAATTTAGGTGAAAGAAATAAAAAAAATCATGATAAAAATTTTCAACTATAATTTAAATGATATTAATTTAAAATAAATAAATCACAATAAATATTATTGTAATTTTATTTGAATAGATAAATAAAAATTAAAAAAAAAACAAATAAGGCTCATAATCTTAGCAAATATTCCAATTGCTAAAGAAAAATCAGATACATAAATCGTTCAAAGACTCATGCCTCCTCCGCCGGCGCACATAATAGGGGTTGCGCTATTCGATCCGGTTGAAAAGGGGTAGAAGAGTAGCTTGAAACGCAAATGGAGGTATGGGATCCAACGACGAAATCAACCTTAACTCGAATTCCTCTACTGACAACAAAGGCCGGTCCTCGGGACGGAGAGGCGTGGAAGCAGCGGCTCAAGGAAGAATACAAGGCGTTGATCGCCTACACATCGATGAACAAAGCCAATGATAACGATTGGTTCAGGTTAACAGCTGCTAACCCCGAAGGAACTAGGTGGACTGGAAAGTGTTGGTACGTACACAACCTTCTCAAGTACGAATTTGATCTTCAATTTGATATCCCGGTCACTTACCCTGCTACTGCTCCGGAGCTCGAGCTGCCTCAATTAGATGGAAAAACTCACAAGGTACGCATTTTACTTTATTTTTCTAACTTGAATCATCAATTGGCGTGATTAGTAGGAACTCGAACGATCAATGCGCGAATTGGGTGCGATTGATGACCGAATTTTCTTGGTTTTTGAATTTGAAGCTTCAATTCCTGCTTGATACGGACTTTAGCTAGTGCCGGGATTAAGAATTAAATTGTGAATTAATTAATTAATTAATTAATTATTATTATTATTTTTTTTGTGATTTCCAGATGTATAGAGGTGGGAAGATTTGCTTGACTGTGCACTTCAAGCCGCTGTGGGCTAAAAATTGGTTTGTTGATATTTGCTTTGCTCTTTTTTACTGTCTTATATATGTGGTTGGTAATCTGTCAATATTTGGTCCGCCGTTCTTTTGTGCTAAAACAATAAGAAGTGTAGGCAATTTCGTATTCTTTCCTGTTATGAAAAAGTTGATTCAAGATCTGTGATGGATAGGTAGCTATTTATACGTTTGGATATAGTTGGTCAATGTCATTAGAATCGAGGTTTGTTTTTTCTTGTAACACTTTGCAATTCGATGGCTGTGCCGGCACTCGAGACTTTGGCTTTGATTTATATGCCTGTCATTTTTCCTTGTCATATTCTAGTGCTTGAGAGCAATATTACTAGTTCCTTAGCGATGTTTCATTTGCCTTTAAATGTGCTAACCTAAGGTTTTCATTAAATTTAGGGGATGGTTGGTATGGTGGCAATTGGGTGAAACAGATACCTTGTGCATGTCTCATGCATAGTGTATCAAACACCCTTTAGATGAACCTGTAAATCCAAGAACCTTCTCTTGGTTTTTTCTCCAGCATAGACACTTCTGATAAAAGGGGATGGTGTGACAGAAGTGGGAGATTTCATAGGGATGGTGTAACCGAAGTGGGAGATTTTCTTTGAAATGATGCTGTTGAATATTGGCAGAAAGGTAAAGAGTTAGATAGAGCCAGAGGAATAGAAAAGAGGAGAGCTACCTGAGGGCTTTTACTTTTTATATCTTTGTTATGGGATCCATATGATCACCCTTGTGTTTCTCCTGTTGTTAAATATAGTCAAGCTGGATGGTTTTTCCATCTTTCTGCTTTCTGGATGGGTGAAAGAAGTTCTGTTCTATGCTTTGTAGTTGTTTAGCATGTTTCTGAATGGAGATGGCAAGATGTTATGTTTTCTGTTCTCTTTCGGCATAAGTTTAGCTTTTGCTGCTTTTGGACACTGTTGGTGTAATGCCCTTTTATGTAGGAACTAGGAATTTATTGTCTGTTTGCAAATCCATATCTTAAGTAATAATGTGTCTGAATTAATAATGTTGTGACAGTTCATCCATCTTAAATGATTTGATATATATTGATAATTTTGGATATGTGATATTTAATAAGACACATTCTTATATTTATGTATTTGTTTAAAGATTTAATCTTATAGATTTTTTTCTCTTATTAATCTTTTATTTATTGTACCTATGGAAAATATTAGTCTTTTTCATAAATTATTTATATACAATTATAATTAACATTGTGTAATAATTAATTATTTAGAATTGATTAATATTATTTTTATAAACAATATATATGTTATTAAAATTAGTATAATTTATATTGAGTAATTATTTATAATTATGATTAATAATGTTTTTATTAATTATTAATTTATAGTTATAATAAATATTATCTTTATTAATTTTCTATTTAAGATTATAATTAATATTTTTTGCATTGATTAATTAATCATAATTATGATTAATATTTTCATTATAGTTAATAGTATTATTATTTATTAATTAAATTTAATTATAATTAGTTATATTTTTTTGATGATTTAATTACAATTAATACTAATAATATTTTTTAATTAAATTTAATAATAATTAAAATAATATTATTGTTAATTTTTTATTTGTAACTATTATTAACATTATTATTTATAATTATGATCAATATTAATCTTATAAACAATTTATATATAACGAAAGCTAATATTATTTATAATTATGATTAATAATTTATTTATTTATTATTAATATATAACTATGATAAGTACTATTCTTATTAATTTGCCATTTAAGATTATAATTAATGTTTTTTGCATTGATTAATTAATTACAACAATGATCAATTTTCTTTTTGATTTCTATTAATTTACCTTGGCAATTAATATTACTTGTATTGATTATTTAATTATAATTAAGATTAGATGATGGTAGGTAGCTGATTTATAAGGATATAATGGTAATAGTGTAGGATAATTTAGATATTTAGTAAAAAATGGTGGGACCTACTCATGAAATAATATTTCATAATATTTAGTAGATAATATGGATAATGAGGTTATTAAAATAATGTGCAAAACAAATGGTCTGAAGTTTGTATAAGTAATAATATATTTGTCAAACATACACTTAGTAAAAAATGGTGGGACCTACTCATGAAATAATGAAAGGTTGCCAAACATACACTTAGGCTCTTTCCTGATGAAATATTTGTCAGCTGTGTATATATTGGTTGCCTTTCTAGGGACTCTCATAATCGTGCTTGAAATCCTCAATGTTTGCTGCAGAAGCTTAGTTATTCTGCCCATCATGAAAAAGTTTATAAAACTCGAATTTCTTATTCGACTAGCCCGAGCATTAGCACTCCTGGCTCCTGTCACCTTACTTGGGACCTGGGATCATAGCTCCCTTGGGGGCCTCCAAGCACGAGCAACTGTGATGACATTTTGCTTTTGTGAACATTTCCTCTTTATCTATAAAACAATGATGTCTTTTTGATCGATTTGGAATGGCAATCTCATTCTCACAAGGTCCATTGTTCATCATTTTCAATGACCCATTCCATGTCGTAAAGTATCTATGACATTGTATTTGGGCGACTGCAACTTACGATTGCTACAGTTTCTGTTAGCTATAATCTTACTCTTTTAGGGAATCTCCCTTCCATGTTTATTTCAAAAACCAATATTTTGATGTCATAGCACAACGTGTTTTGGTTGGTGGTTAGAATATGATAGGCCCTTGATTAAACATACATATGTGCGGAGGCCACGTAAGGGGGGACTGGGAACAGTGGGCCCAAATAGTGAAGCGGGGCAGGGTGCCTAAGGACGTTTCTGTTATGATCCTATTGTTCGGTTATTCCCTTCTATGGACTAGGGGGGGGGGAGAGTCAGGAAGTTGGTTATGCGCTCAGGGAATAAAAGGGGCAGGGGGGCGAGAGAGTGAGTAGGAAAATATTGGATAGAAGGTGGGAGGTCCAGGTCCTCGAAACCTGGGAGTATTTGCTGTAACTCTGTCATTCGATTATCAATACATTTACTGATTAATTCCTATTGTTCTGTTCTTACATCTTATTGTTTTCCCTCTGCTTGAATCTGTGGTATCGGTGTGAGTTGGCGGCTGGTTCCTAACAAAATACTGGGCCAAGTTAGCTGGTTCAACTGGCATGTGGTCCAACTAGCTTGACCAGGCATTAGGTTGTTTGGTTCAACCGGTCTAGTATAAAGAATAAATAAAACTTGAATTTTTAAACCGTCTGGGTAAAATTAGGTTGAAGACTGTTTTAATTTGTTTTGACCTCTTGCCTAAATTTTTATTCATTCTATTTATTTATTTATTTACAAAAATTTACTTTATGGATATTAAACATATGTTTTTTTTTCTTTTCAAACTAACCATCACATAATTAACAACCTTTACATTTTCTATATATAATTATTTGGTTGAACCTTACCCAGTGCATTGTTAACTTCTTTTGGCTTGATCTTTGATCTCCTATGACAGGACACCAAATGAAATCTGGCTTTTTCTTGAATACAACTCCAGTTGATTTGCAATCTACTACTTGATTAGCTAAGTAATTTACATAATGAAAATAGAAAAATTAAGCTTACAAAGGGGGTGTTTTCTATTGCTGAGAAAAATTTAGTTCTACTTTGCTACTTTTGTTCAGCTGTTGCATTCCCTTTAATAGATATCAATGGAGTATCAACCACCTACTTTCCTTGCCTCCATCTTTGAATCACTGTCAGTCCAACTATCGTGGCAAACACCTAGCCTGCACCTATCTAATGTTTCTCACAAAGCGGCAACTTGAATGTGCCTGCAACACCTTTTCTTTCTTTCTTTGTTTTTTTCCGCCTTCCTCACTCTGATTTGCATGGAAACATCTGATTATCAGTCTGAACCTCAGGTGTACCATGCTGGCTCTGCCATTTCAATCTCTTGTATGTGGACAGATTCCCTCCCTCGATGCCCATTGGGGCATTTGATGTCCCTAATTCTTAAGAGAGGTGGAATCAATTTTTCTGTAATTAACAGCTGTAAGAGCTATCAACTTCAATGTCCTTGCATTTCTTGAGCTTTCATGTCCTCAAAACTGGTCGGAGTTCGGTTGGCAGAATCCTCTCCTTCTATGCCTGTTGGTCTGTATCCTATTTGCAGCAATTTGCGCACCATTTTTGGCCATCAAGCTATAGCAAAGTTCCTGCTACTTCTAGATGCACCTTTCTTTCTATTTTTTCTAATGTTCTGTTTGATTGTTACCATGTTCTTAAAATGAAGCTTAATTTTTCTACTTGAACGCTTTTCTGTCTGCAGTCCTAGGTTTGGTATAGCTCATGCACTCTGTCTGGGCCTTGCACCGTGGCTTGCAGCTGAGATTCCCATTCTTGTGGACTCGGGTATGATCAAGCACAAAGATGATGTTGCCTCTTCCAGTGACTCTTAGCCTGCACCTTTGTTTTTGGTTTCCTTTCTTGCAATTACAAAGACTGCAGAATAACGTAAGGTGAAATGCTGATCTTGTGTTTGACAATTCAGATTATGCCATTGACTCTGAATTGTACATTCAACATCAACAATGTTGAGATACGTAGAGGAGTTATGGACCTATATATATAAACTGAGCATATGTTTGCAATAATAAAATAAATGTACCCCTACCCCCCAAATATATAAAAAAACCCTTGTTCATTGGTTGTCTAGTGTATGTACATGTTGAGAATTTTTTGGAGGTCCTAAGTTGAAGCTATTATGTTCTTTATTATAGTGAATTTTAATTTGGCCTTTGCGAATCCCAATGAAAATTTTACCAGTTTTTCAATTAGATTGTACAAATGGATATCTGGACTCTTAAAGGAAGCATGGTATGAAAGAATAATGCACCATAAGTCCCTAATTTTGATGTAATGTGCCATTTTCTTCTTCTTCTTCTTCTTCCTCTTCTTCTTCCCCCCAACATTGGAGCTGTACACCGAGGGGAGGGGAAACCTTGAAACAAGGAAGGGGGGCGTCTTGGGTGTAGCAAGTGAAGATTGAGCCTAGGTCGCGGGGATGAAGCCAAAGCCTCAACAGTTAGAGCACCTACAAGCAATCACCACCGTATCTTTAGGGATGACGATATGATTACAATAGCCATGCCTAAATGTCAAGCGATAAAGCCCAAAAGTCTAGTAGATTACGTCTTAGGCTGATTGGCATTGGGAGCATCCAATAGCTACCACCAAATGAATATTTCAATTGGACGCCCTTCTAGAAAGAGAATATTAGTCAGCGTCTTTAGAGTAATGAGTCATCCATTAGTTGATATCTAGTTATTAGAATTATTCTTCAATTACTTCTTGCTCATGAGCTATAATGGATAGTTTCCTAGCATCCAAATAATGGCTATTAATATGTATAGAAACTGCATTTGAATGCATGTACAATTTGGAGTTAGTCTCTCCTCGCTAGATGTTGTAATTCATGACCTCCTTTCCTGGGAAAAATCATAGCATAAAAGTGATAATATTCTTATATCTATCCATTGGTGTTGTCATTGAGAGACCCTTACCTTATGCTAACTAGATCCCGTTCCAGGGAGGATGCTCTTCAACAATTGTGGGATATGTAGTCAAACTACCATGAATTAATCTGACCCTAGACACCCACTTACACACCCTTAATGAGATTCTGGCCAAGGTCTCACAACTTCTTCTTAGTTCCTTAAACACTTCGTTCCTACCATTTGTCTAGTTACCTAACCCAATACCCCCAGAAACAATCCCTACGCCTTATGTGCAACATCCTCTTATATTTGATATTTCAAGTGGAATGTTAGTTCTCATACTATTACCCTTGCACCAAGCTGACACTCATTAGTATAAACCTAAAATGCAAAATGAACTTCTTTGACAAATCCAACCCTTTGGATTAGATATTTCAAGCAAAATGTTGATTCTCATACTACCATGTATCTAATGAGTAGTGGATGGATATCTCCAATTTCTACATGAGGACTTACCCTAAGCTGGTTTCAATGGATACATAGGAATCAACAACTCTCTTCTAGGTCAACCTTAACCTAAACCATCGAAAACAGATTCGGCCCCTTTACTTACCAAAACGACCAAGCCACCTTATTCAAACTCACCCAACATGACACTATTTCAGACTATCAAACCGCATTCGAAAATATTTGCAATTAAGTCTCCAACCTTTTCCCCTAAGCTATTTTGAACTATTTTGTGTATGAATTAAAACCATAGATCCAATGCAAGATGGCTTAACTCAAACCCAATTCTATCTCTTAGATTATTATCACTATCAAGCTTATTGAAGAAGAATTGAATGACAATTGAGCTCCCTTCACTTACCCTGCTCCACCGATGCTCAATCCAAACCTCCCATCACCGAAACCACCTCTCTTGACACTTTCGCCTATTCCCCCACCACAAAAAATGAACTCACAAACCAAACCACCCAACTACCAGATCCAACATTTTTCTTGGCTGAACTTAAAGCCAAAAAAGACCAAGGTTTGTGCTACCACTGTAATGCAAGATATAAACTAGGTTGTTGATGCTAGACTCAACCATTTATGTTTCTCTTGAAGGAATAAAAGGCAAATGAACCACTAGAAGACGAGCTACCAATTGGGATTAATGAAATTTTGAATTAGGATAAGCCACTAGAATTAGAAATCTCTTGCCACATAATAACGAGATCCAACTACCCTTAAACCTTCTAAATAATAGCATCCATTAATGCACAATTAGTGGCAATCCTTGCCAATACTAGAAGTACATAGAATTACATACACTTGAGGATAGTAACCTATCTCGACCTTCCTATGAACATAGCTAAATGCCTCAATATGATTGTCATAAATGGTTAGAAGCTACAAATGGAAGGGACATGTTAGGTCGTTACAATTGAAATGAAGGAAGCTATATCTGAGATAGAATTTCATGTGCTATAGGCAGTTAGGGAAGATATCATTTTGGTTGTCCAATAGCTACATACCTTGGCTTTGTTGAGATGGACCACAAAAGCCTTATTATGAGGTTCAACTATATGGGCAAGCTTGTCGCTCTAATTGGACAACAACCCACATAACACCCAAGCTTGATTTCCCTTAAACAACTCAAATGAATCCATTACACCACATCTCATGCTCCTTCCACATTTAGCTATACTTCAACCTAATCAACTGACCTGATCTACCAAAAATATGCACCCAAATACAAGTTATCCTAGACCAATACCCATCTATGTTCAACAAACCCACCATACTTCCCCATCACAAATTTATGGATCGCCACATAAATGCTCAAGAATGAGCTCATCCTTTAAATGTAAAGCCTTATCGATACCCTTGCTTTTAGGAGGGAATTGAGAGACAAGTTTCCAAAAATGATCAATAAAAATATTATTCAAGCATACCTGTACTTAGAGGTTTTTGTCAACTATAGGGATTTGATTGCCATTATCATCAAGGATCGATTTCATATTCTCACTGTAGATGAATTGTTAAACGAATTGCATTGAGATTCTATTTTTTTTCTAAGTTAGATCTATAAAGTGGGTATTTCCATATGAGGATTTATACACCTGATATCTCAAAATGGGATTTAAGAACCCATGAAGGTTATTATGAATTCCTTGTCATATCTTTTGGGCTTTCTAATGCCACACCTACTTTTCAATCCATAATAAGTCATATTTTCTACCCTTACCTTAGATTTTGTTGTTGATTTTACAACCATACCATTGTAGCCCACATTTAATATCATAACATAGTTTTACAAGTCTTAATTAAAAAAAAAATTTTGCTAAGTTTTCTAAATGTGGTTTTGCGCACGAAGAAGTTGAGTACCTAGGCCAAATCGTGTTAGCCCAAGGAGTTTGTGTGGATCCAGCTAAAATTACTACGATGGTGAACTGACCCATACTAAGAGACATTGCAGTTGTTCACAAGCTCTTAGAGATACCAAGATATTAGCTTGGGTTTGTCAAAGGCTATACCTCTGTAGCCAACTCAATAACCGATTTGCTAAAGAAAGGGTACTTCATTTGGTCATATGCAGCTAATTAGGTCTTTAACCAACTCAAAAAGGCCATAACCACGATTCTAATACTTACCTTTCCCAATTTCCTTCTACCATTTTGTGGCGAAACTAGTGTTTCAATGGTGGTATTGGGGGGAGGGGCAATTCTCTCAAATCAAAATCATCTAATTGCTTATCCCAACAAACAACTCAATCTTAGAATGCAAGCAACATCCTTTTATAGTCGCGAAATGTTCGTAATCACTTATGCCATGCACAATTGGTTGTAGTATTTATTTACTTGGTTGACAATTGAAAGTCATTATTGATCATTAGAGTCTACAATGGCTCACTAACCAAATCATCCAAATACCTAAGCAATAGAGGTGGTTAACCAAGCTCTTAGGGTTTGAGTTTGAGATAAATCACAAATCAGGCTTCTCAAGCCAAGTAGTGGATGCCTTCTCCTGATGAACGAAGGAAGATATTGATGAATTGTACAAGATCTTCTATCCCATGACCTTCTTGATAAGCTAGCCATACTAATTATTTAAATTGGACCCTGATATTCAAGTCTTAGTGGCTCAAATCAACAATAGAGATGCCTCAACCGGCTATATGATTGTTTGATACTATATAAGGGTCAAATGTATGTGTCAGGTAATGAAAAAATTCAACAACAATTTTTATCCCTCCACCATTTTAACAAAAGATGATGAAGAGAACAATTTGCTTAATTTAATCAATGAGAGCAGACTTATAGAAGTCAGGAGGTAGTATTTGAGAAACAAAAACTATATAGAAGTTGAGCCTACTTATTTTATAACTAGAAATAAGATAAACCTCTCCTTGATATTTCTCAACTGATTAAGACTCAGAGAAACTTAATGGAATCCTAATTTTACTCTGCTAACTGAGCCCAAGTAAAAAAAGTAGTAAAAATAAATCAATTGAAATTAAATTTCCATTAAATAACACTTGACTAACTCAAACTAGGAGGATATGTACTAACTTATAACACTCCCCTTTAGTGCATTCCCTCGATCAACAAGGCCAAGTCTTATACGAAACTCCTCAAACTTGGTTCTAGATAGTGCCTTCATAAAACTATAAAGTTGTCCTTACAACATGCAGCTTAATATCTTGATTCATCACCTTTTCCCAAACAAAATGGTAATGAATATCAATATGTTTTGTACGTGCATGAAAAATTGGATTTTCAGCAAGTGTTATTGCATTTTCATTATCATAGAAAACTAGAATAGGAAAATTGTAGTCCTCATTTACATCTTCAATAAGTCCTGTAAGCTATATACATTCTTGAGCTGCTAATGTTGTCGCCACATATTCTACTTCTACACTTTATAAGCCAGTGTATTCTACTTCTTGCTATACTAAGATATAGATGCGTAACCAATATTAAAGCAATAACCAGAGTGGAGCGCCTGTTATTTATATCCCCAGCCTAATCGCCATCAACATAGCTTTGTAAAGAACAAACCTTATTAGCATAATAGTATAATCCATGATTTAAGGTTCCTTTCACATACCGTAATACTCTCTTTGCAGCAGCCATATGACTTGTACATGGTTGGCTCATAAACTGAGATAATATGCCCACTGAATAGGTAATGTCTAGATGAGTAATTGTGAGATATGATAACTCTCCACCATTTTGCGGTACTCAGTTGCATCATCCATAAACCTCCCTTCATCCTTCCTTAACTTGAGACCCGGATCCATAAGAGTGGCTAAAGAGTTTGAGGTCTCCTTACCAAAACGTTTTAAAATCCTTGTAGCATAACCTCTTTATGAAAGGAAATGACCGTTTGATCGTTCCAACCCTAGAACTAGAAAACAGTGAGCTTCACCTAGGTTCTTCATATCAAAACGAAGAGATAATTCATCTTGGATGCACATGATTTTAGTTGTATCATCACCTTTAATTATTATATTATCCACATAAAGGAGAATCATAGTGGACAGTGATCTCTTTACTTTGATAAAGAGACTAGGATATAAATTTGAAGGATAAAAGCCACAAAACATGAAATATTCAGCTATCTTCCCATAACATGCCCGAGGCGCTTGCTTAAGACCATAAACTGCCTTCTTTAGTCCACACATGATAATTTTTACCTAGCTTTATCTTCAGTTTATAACTTTGTTTGACACGAATTATGAGAATTATTATAGTTCAAGTCTCTTGTTTATGTTACTAGTCTTTTAGTAATTGTTTTAGAGAAAATTTCACAAAAACACACAAATCTAAGGAAGTGGTGCATGGAATTGGAGGAAAAATCAAACATGAAAGGTATTGAAGGAAGATAATCAACCCTACATGATTTTGGAGAAGTAAAGAAAGTCAAGGAGCTAAAATAAGGACGAAAGGAATCAAAAGTAACAAGAAAAAGGTGTTGCACAGCTACAACACAACTAGTTGCACAACTGTGCAACACTTGGTCTCAACCAGCATAGACAATTGTGTTGCACGACTGCAACACAACCAGCTAAATAGCCGTGGAACCCTTGATCCCAGCCATGGCATGTATTTGTTTGCATAACCTCAGCACACCCACCTTACACAACCATGCAGAAGTTGTGAATGTTGAAAGCAAAACTGCTGCATGGCTTGCATATGCAGCCTTGCATAACTGTGCAGCATGTAGTTACCACCACGCACGATTTCCGGCACTTCTTTTCCCACTTATTTTTTGACTTCTTCTAGGACTTTCCTTTATCAGTTTAGAAAGAGATTTGAGAGCATATTATTTTCTATTCTCCATTTTTTTCTTAAGAAGATACTCCTTGTAATTTGTTTTAGTTTATGTAATTTTATTTTCCAAATTAGAAGTAGATAATTTTGTATTACAACTTGGCAATCAACTTAGTTTATCTTCAATTCACGGTTTGATCTATCCACTCTCTCTTTCGTTATTTATTGTATTTGCAATATGTATGTTGCTTATTTTTATTCTTTACATTTCCTTGCAACCATGAGTGAGTAATTCCTTTTTCTAGGATTGAATTAGGCTCGATTTGGAATGAATATGATGAGATAAAATATATTTCGTATGTATGTTTCTTATGTGTTGTTTCGTATGGTAGGAATCATTGTTATGAGTCGGATTTGACTTATTTAGATGTTGACTATAACTGAAAAATTTGAAATCAATGTTGGAAATTAACATACGAATAGCAATTCAAATGATCATGGAAGTAGATTTTTGATTCTTAGGGACTATTATATCGACGATACTTAATGGATTTAATCTAATTTACTAGTCACAAAATTAGTCAATGAATTAGGTTAAATACATTCTTAAACCTTCAAAGAGGCTAGCAAATCACATTATACCTATTGTTCACAGCCATTTGAACTATACTGCAATATACTGTTAATTCCTTATTGAATATTGAGGACGTGACCGAAGTTCAATCATATGTTTTATATCTATCGTTTCAGAATCTATAATTAATTAATTGTTTCATGTGTGTCCATTATCTAGATAATCGATAGTCAATTGTGATCTAGATAGTTAAAATGATGAAAATCGGCAATCAATTGTGAAGTCCTTATGGGATATGACCTTGACATGCTACAATGAAGCCGTATACTTGCTAATTAGCACTCATCAGCATACATGATGAGGAAAATTCTCAAAGATGAACCCCTACAGTTGCTGCATATATATGTGTATATATATATATATATTACAATCTAACTCTTTGTGAAGAAAAGCATTTTTCACATCTAATTGGCAAAGAGTCCAGCCCTTGCTAGCAGCCAAAGTGATAATGGTGCAAACAGTGACCATTTTTGCAACAGTTGTTGAGAAAACCCACGAGCAACTAAGTGAGCTTTATACCTTGCAATGGTCCCATTTGATGCCTTCTTTAGCTCATAAACCCACTTACATGTAATAAGATCAACATCCCTTGGCTTGGGTACAAGATCCTAGGTAGAGTTGTTCTTCAAGACTGCAATTTATTCTTTCATTGCAGCTTCCCATTGAGGCCTCCCTTTAGCTTCAAGGTGGGATGTTGGCTCATTTCAAAAGTTTCTACCATCGTAAAACAAGAGAAATGATAGTGCATTGATTTAGTTGCACTTCATCATCATTTAAGTGACTAGGTAACTTTCTTTCCCTATATGTCCTCCGCAACGTGGCTTCGACTTGTACATTTTGAGGGAACTCCAATCTCCCCCTTTTGTTGGAATCAAATCGAGAAGGAATGGACTCAATGTTAGAGTCAATAAGAGGCACACTATATGAAATTTCACGTAGTGTAGAGTCTAGATATATGGTGGAAACCTTTTCAAATACAACATCGCGAGAAGTAACAATATTCTTTATGATATGACCCATACATTTACATCCCTTCCCATGAGCATCATAACCAATAAACAAGCATTTTCTTGCTTTTGGATCAAGCTTATTTTGACTATGTTTAGATACATGAACATAACAAAGAGAACCAAAAATTCTAAAATGACTCACATCAGGTTTTGTATTGTATAACATCTCAAAAGGGGATTTTGTTGTACCTAGCCATGGAGGCAAACAATTTATTACATGGCAAGTATACTACATAGCTGTCGCCCATAATTCTCGAGGTAGATTTTTGTCATGCAACCAATATAATGTAATTGCTGTAAGGAGTGCTAATTTTCACTTAGCCACCCCATTTGTTTTTGGGGAATCTAAGCATGTTATTTGGCATTGTCTTCATAGAATTTGAAAATTCATGAGATAGAAATTCACCTCCATTGTTTATATGTAAACACTTTTTGACTGACTCGAACTCTCTTTCTATCATCATCTTGAATTGCATAAGTGGGTGAGAGCTGCACTCTTATATGTAAGGAAATAATCTAGCTGTACTATGAGTAATCATCCATAATAATTATTATATAGCGGAATCCACTATAACTTGGAGTTCTAGTTGGCCACATAAGGTTAGTGTGCACAAGTTAAAACATTGAGGAAGCACGATTCATTGATGTTTGGAATGGGAGACGATGTGATTTCCCATATTGATAACCAACACATATTTCATTTGAGTGTACTATTTTAAATAAGGAACACCTTCAAGAAATCTTTTTGTTGATAATTGTTGCAATAACTGATAACTAGCGTGCCCAAGTCGAGCATGCCAAAGTGATACATTGATGTTTTCACTTGTCTTTTCTACATAGACCTCCCTTTTAGACAAAGTGTACACATAATTCTTCTTTTTTTTCCAGTAAATAAAACATCATCATGAATTCATCTTAGGTTATTAAGAATTTGAACATTATCTAGACCAAGCAACACATACAGTGATTTGAGAAATTGAAGAAAGATTTTTTATTAAGCCCAACACTTGATGCATATCTTCAAGAGAAATACCTTTGGCATTCAAATTTATAGCTCTATATTGCCATTCTTTCATTATATGGTGTAATGAATTATCAACACTCACGATAATATGAGAGTAAAGTAGTATCGTCAGTGGCATGATGTAAGCAACTCGAATCAACAATTCAATCATTCTCATAATCAATGCATCTAATTGCATATGCATTTTTGTCATTTCAATGCATAATAGAACAAATAATTATTCTACTTTGGTCTATCGATATCTATTATTTCATACTTAATGTTGCATATGATGATGTAAGCTTAACACGACAACTTGGTTTAATGAGCCTAGTTTTGCCGCACCTCTTACACACAATCTTCGCACGATAGCTTGATTTTATGTGTCCCACCTTCCTGCACCAAAAATATATCAATTTGGGGGTGCCCGACTGCTTCCTTTCTGCCTTTTGTTGTTTATTACTTGAAGTAAGCATACTTTTACTTTGACTTGTTCTTAACAAAGAGCACATCTTCAATATTTGAAGGAGACTTGCCACACATTTGTTTGACTAATTCTTTCTAGTTGGAGAGTAAATTCTCCAATGCAACAATAGATGGTTATGTCAACCACCCTTGAATATATGAGATGAAAGGCATGAAATCCTTTCTCAACCCATGAATCAAATAGTATTGTAACCTCGCATCACTTATAGGTTCGTCGCTGTCTAATTATGAGATTTCTACATATACAATTTTCACCTTAAGGAAATAAACAGATTTTGATATATTGCCTTGAGAAATCAAAGCAAGCTCATTTTCAAGGTACTACAACTGCATTGTGTTTTTCTGGGTGAACAATTTGGCAAGAGTGTTCTAAATTTCTTTGGCGAATTAAGCTCAAAAATATGATCAATATACTCACTATTGATCGAAGTTCTAAGTTCAAACAATGCCTTCCCACACTTTATCTTCCACTTCCATCTTGCGTCAACAAGATGCAAATTATCATCTAGAATTTGATCCTAGCACAATCACTAATATTGAAGGTAAGCCTCCATGCACAATCACCAATATTGATAATTTATGCCAACTAGCTTCTCAATGGTCATATAAGAAGCACTCTATTCCTCTTGACCAAAACTATTATAACTCAATAATCTCATTGGGTAATAAGATTACACGCTTGATAGAAAACCAAACTTTGATACCATATAAAAAAAGATAATGACAATTTGCTTAATTAAATCAATGAGAACAAAATTATAGAACTCAGGAGGTAGTATTTGAGAAACAAAAATTGTATAGAACTTTAGTTAGCTACTTATTTTATAACTAGAAATAAGATAAACCTCTCCCTTATATTTCTCAACTAATTTAGACTCAATGAAAACTACTAGACTCCGGCTTTTACTCCATTAACTGAGACCATGTATATAAATAGAAAAAAAATCAATTTGAATTAAAATTCAGTACAATAAAAACTCAAACTAGGAAGGGATGCATTAATTTGTAACAACCATAACTCATTAATCGGTGGGAACTCCGAAGTGACAACAACCTTATCCCGCTTAGCTACTTTCTTCTACAAGACATCAATGACATTATATGTTCGGACTTGTGTCAGTTGTTTCTTAACTTGCGTTCACACAAAAATAGATCTAGGTGCAACCAAGGGAACCATCCAATCGTTGTTAATCCCACAGCAGATATAGGAGGACCTTTCATTGGTCATCATAGGTACATTGTCTTCTTTGGTAAAAAAAACAATGTTGGTGGTTGTTGATTGACTATCTAAATAAACCCATTTCTATGCCTTGCTCACGAATGTGACTGTTGTTAGGTTGATTACGCATTTTTGTAAGAGAAATTGTGCGTTTGCACGGATTCCCTTAAATTATTGTATCAGATAGAGACCCTATGATTTGTAGCCATTTTTGGGCCAAATTGTTTTAGTTGCAGGGTACCAAGTTGCACTACAAAAACTATTTCTGCCCTTAGACTAATAAACAAATTGACGAGGTGAATTGATGCTTGGAAACATATTTGCACTCCTTTTCTAATGAATGTCCTCAATAGTGGGTGCAATTTTTACTGTGGGATGAATTCTAGTATAACATTAACCATCACAGCTCCATTGGCATGTACATTTTCTAGGTCGTCTATGAAAGGCCACCCCCCAACTCTAGTTAGTTACTTAGATAATTCCACATAGATCAAGTTTCTAGATTTAAGCTTAAAGAAAAAAGAAGCCTTGCTCAAATAGCTCTAGTAATACCTTTTTAGTGCTCAGAAAAACTACGTGGATAGTCATAGGCATGAGAAGGAATTTTCTATTGGTGATTGGGTCTATGTCAAGCTACAACCCCATTAACAATCTTCGGTGGCTAGTTAAACCTCTTGCAAGTTAGCCAAGTGGTATTATGGGCCTTATCAAATTATTTATCAAATAGGGGTAGTAAATTACCGATTGGAGCTACCCCCTCATATTCGAATTCACCTTGTCATCCAAATTTCAATGCTTAAATTTTGTTCAAACCCAGCTTCAAAAACCAAAACTCCACTACCATTATTGAAATACCCAAAAACCCTAATTTTAAAAATTATAGCTAATTAAGAATTTATTAGAAAAATTAATTAAGTAAATTATTTTATTAAAATAAAAGGAAATTAATTAAGGTAAATCAAGAAGAAAATAATAAATATTTTAATTAGGAAAATTTGGTGTTTTGCTAATTAAAATGAAGTTTATAAAAAATCTTTCAAAAATCTCAAATTAGCCTAAAAAGAAAATTAAATATTATTTTATTAAAATATTTTTATTTTTAAATATCCCAAATACCCAAAATATTTTAATTAACCCCAACTCATCTATTTTCTCCTTTCCCTTTTTCTTTTCTTTCTTTTTCTCCTTCTTTTCCCTTTTTCTTTCTTTCTCTCCTTTCTCCTTTTCTTTTTTTCCCTTTTCTCCCCAACCTAGGCCAGCCCTGCGGCCCAGTCCGCTCCTCCTTTCTTCTCCTTCGGCCCGGCCCAGGCCCTGTGCACCGCGTTTCACTTCTTTTCCCCTCAGCCGGCCGACTCCCTTCCCCTTTCTTTCTTTTCTTTTTCTTCCCGGACCGCCGGTCCACCCCTACCTTCTCCTTCTTCCTTCCTTGTCGCAGCCTAAACTCCCTCCCCTACCCGTGCCTGTATTTTTGCCGCCGACCATGTCACTGACTAGCCATCTCTCCTCTCTCTTCCCTGTTGACCTACTTGCCATTTTGACCCAAAAAAGTCTTCCCCTCTTCTCGTGCGACTCTCCTTCTCCCTAGCCAATCACAGCTAGCCATGACAGAGTTGCGCCGGCCTGCCATCGCCGGTCGGTGAGCCCTAACCTATCTGCCCTATTCTCCGGTTTCCCCTCTAACCTTATCCCCCTTCATTGGCCCTATAAATACCCCATAACCAGCCTTGGACTTGAGCTCTTTCCCGGAACCAAAAAAAAATCCTTCCCGTGCGCCACCGCCCGATCAGATGCCCTTACCGCCGCTGTCGCTTAGCACCACTATTGAAGCCACCTACATCACCACTCCCTGCATCACCCTCTACTGAACTACGCTACCCTCCACCCTCGATTTGCCTTGCACAAGCCACCTCGGTAGTGCAAAGTTTCTTTCCTAAGCAGCCACACTTCCACCTCTACCGCCTTTCGCACCACCGTTTGCCACCACTCCCGGCGCAACCACCGCCCCTTACACCTCCCAAAAGCACCTGCAGACCTGCTTCTACCTCCCCTACTCTCATTTTCCTTTTCCTCCCTCTCCTCCTCCCTTTATCCATTTCCACCACTTTTGGCCACCACACCCGCCGCCATGCGCCACCACCTTTGGCCGCACCACCACCCTCATTCTAACCCTCTCAACTTGGGTAACCTCAACCACCCCAACTTCCACCCTCATTCCCCCTATCTTGTCCCCAGTACTCAACTATTTCTCTTTTCTCCCTTTATCCCCGCCGTCGTCGTGCACTGCTGCCAGTGCCGCCAATCACCACCAACCCTAGGTGGTACCTTAAACCCTCTCAACCCTTAAATCCTAATTGTTCAAGCCTTATTCATTTTAATTGAGTTATATTATTATTATTATTATTACTATTATTATTATTATTGTTGTTGTTGCTATCATTATTACTATTAAGGGCCGAAACCTTATTTTGTGATTATTTTGATTATTATTATTACCAGTACTACTACTACTACTACTACTACTACTACTACTACTACTACTACTACTACTACTACTACTACTACTATAATGAAAGGTCGAAACCCTATTTTGATTAATACCATTACTATTATCATCATCATCACTATTATTATTATGGTAAAAATATTCAAACCCTTATATTACCATTATTTCAAATATTACTACTACTATTATTATTATTATCCTTAGCAATATTAGTATTTTGTTAGTGTTACTATTATTACATTATTATTTTATCCCTAGCCCTATTATTAGTCTTAGCCTTAAAAATACTAGGGTTTCTATTGCTAGGAGTATTAATATTACTATTATTATTAATATCGCTATTTTTGATATAACTAGTGTTAGTACTATTATTAGAAGAAATAAAGCTATTAGATTTAATAATATAAATATGGTTATAAGTATTATTAAAAATCCTATTTTTTACTTGTAAAGTTTCCTTTAATAATAGTAACCCTAATCTTAGAATAAAATAGGAAATAATAGTATTTTGGTAGGAGGAAAACTAATTCTTAGTTTTTTCCTCTTATAGGTGAAACAAGTTAAAACCGTAAGGAGGCATAGGAGCGTGCTCCAAGACCGATGACGTGCTAGGTAAGGGTGTAGCTAAGGGCTTATGTGTGCTATGTGTCTTATGTGCCTTGGATGCCATGTATAATGATATGTTGTGTTTCTTGTGCTATTGGTTTCACTGTTTTATGTGTAGCACAACTTGGAATTGAGGTATGCTCATGTGCTTTCTTATGGTATGTGTTCAACATGTATATGCGGTGGAATATGATGTGATGTGATGTGGCCCTTTAGGACGTGCATGTAAGGATATTTAATGTGGTATTGTAAGATGGAAAGATGAAAAGAACAATGGGAAAGTAAGATGACTAAGGGAAAGTAAGTTGGCTAACGTAGGTGGGATTGACCTAAATATTCCATGATCCATGAGTGGATGAATAATAGGAGACTTTAAATAAAATGAAAATGTGGGAGAATCTAAGGTTGCATAAGAGAATCTAGGGTTTTGCATGGGATTTTTATGGTTTTGAAAAAAACTTCGAGGGTTTGCATGGGATGGATAGAGTCTGCATGGAGGTAAATTTTACATATGGAAAGTTGATTTGGGGTGTGAGGAAGGAAATTGAAGAGTTATTTGGGTGATTGGAGGCTTTGGGTGAAAAATAGTACGTGTGACAGTATAAGGGTGCACAGGAGACTGAGCTAGGGTTTGGAAGGAAACCCTTATTTGAGAAGGTGGAAAAAGGAAAAATAAATAAGGGTGAGTGGAGTATAAGATGAGGATGGAGGATTATCAAGTGAGGGATGAGTATGGGCATCATGGGAAAATAAGAGTGGAAGGTGAGAAATGGAGGGGTGATGGAAAGGAGGATGTTAGGGTTTGGCATGGCCAGCTAAGGTTTGGTGTGGCCACCTAGGGTTTCATGGTCATACGTGTACTTGGGGAGTAAAGTGTGATGATGAGGGTTGTGATGTGTGAGGTGCTAAAACAGTTTGGGTTGTATGAGGTAGAGAAGGATGGGCCACATAGGCCCAGATTATGGTTTTTGGAGAAAGGCAGTGAGTATACTTGGAGGTGTAAGGTAGTGGTCCTTGACCCACACACTTAGGAGTTGGACATCTAGTGTGAGTTAGGGTAAGGAGGAAAAGATGTTGGGGAAAGTTAGGAGGTACAAGAGTCTCAAGATATGGGACATACTCTCTTGGTGGATAAGCGTAGATAGAGTTAGTCATGCATGTCTAGGGTGAAAATTTTGAATAAGACACAGTGAAACATTTATCATGTAAAGTGGAAGATTATTAAGCCGGGCCTAGGCCGATCCACCTCCATATAATAGTGGTTAGGTGCGTTTTATCCTGTAAGTGACCGATCTACTAGTTATAATAGTGGTTAGGTGCGTTCTGCCCTATAAGTGACCGCTCTACAAGCTATAATAGTGGGAGATCCTGAGTTTAATAAACCAAACCCTAAGTTTGCTAAGACACATAAAAGACACTAAGTACTCATAGTGGAACACCATGAGAGTCGGGGCCAAACCTATCCATCGGCGAATAATAGTGGCTAGGTGCGTTTTATCTTGCTAGTGACCGATCCACCGGTTATAATAGTGGGGTTCCCGTACTCGCATGAATTGATTCAAAGTATGGTGTAAAATGACTACCGATCAGAGATTAAATAGTTAATATATTCGGACTATAATTTGGCCTTTATTTATTTATCTGAAGTGATAGTATGCTGTTATGTTATCATGTTTGGATTATATGCCTTTGTGTGTTGGCCTTAGTGCATGGTTACCTTACTTAGTACGTAGCTTACTAACCACCCTTTTTATGGGCGTTGCTCATTCCCACTAGCAGAAAGCCCCTCTGACTTTGTGCAGGTTGGTGATACCTTTTTCGATGCCTTCGATGTTCACGAGGCATCAAATGGGGCTGAGTGTTGAGCATGGACTTGGCACAGAGATCGAGAGAGGCATGAGCGAACTTTCTTCTTGATGATTTTCTAATTTGTATTGGATTTTTCGGAACTAAACCTTTATCTCTTTGTTGACCTTTTCCCTTTTTAGGAACTTTGACTATGTATTCTGGATTATGACTCTTTTTCACACACTCTGATTTCTATCTTATAATTATTTAATGCTTATTTGATGTCTTGCTTGAGTTTTATTTATGATGGTTATTAAGTTTCTTTTAGCCTTGTGGTTAGTACAGGAACAACCGTGGGCCGGGCTTGTACTAATCCCGACGGTAACATTTCCAAAATTCACAAGTTTTAATTGCTTCCGTTTAAAAAAATTAGTGAATTTTGGGGTTTTACAATTATAGAATGACACAACCATGCTTACTTTCAAGCCATTACAACAATTATACACTACGTGATGCAAGGTCGGCCATAAGTGGGTTATTGAGGATCTCATTCAATAAGAGAACACAAGCCCCAAAGAAGCTACTTGGGCAGACATCACTCAATTTTAGCACAACTTCCCCGAGGATAAGGTTGTATTTTCAGGCGGTGACATTGATATAAGTACAATATCCCAGCCTAAAAGTTATGCAAACAATTCCAAAACCCTAACTGATTATGTCTAGAGCCAATTCACGTTAGGAGCATCCAACAACTGCCACCAAATAAATATTCCAGCAGGATACCCTTCTAGAAGGAGAATCTTGGCCATTGTCTTTATTGTAATGAGTCATCCACTAGTTGATATCTAGTCATTAGTATTCTTCCTCAAATATTCCTTGCTCATAAGTTGTAATCGCCAAATTGTCTAGCATTTGAATAATGGCTATTAATAAGTATAGAACTTGCGTATAAATGCATGTCTAATTTAGAGTTAGTTTATCCTCTTTGACTTTTGAAATTCCCTTCTACTAGATCTTCTTTTCTAGTCAAAATCACAACCTAAAAGTGATAATGTTATTATGCTTATCAACTGATGTTGATGTGCTATATATCTCAAGCCCTATTTTTATTACACCCCCTGTATTTACATTCTTGGATGTACCATATCATTGGTCCTTTTTGCATACAAAATCTAGTGATCTTGTTGTAACATTTTTGCTTTTTGTTGATAGTTTATGGTTAAATTCTAATCTTGTAAGGTGAATAATGATAAACATGGAATAACAAATATAAGCTGTCAATTGTTACATTCATACTCTAATCATACAGAAGAATACTTTTGTGAATCACCACACAATAATGAAATAATCTTTTCCTGCTAAAGTAGCTCACTCAATCTAATTATATTTGGGTTAATTAAGTCCAACTTATTTCTTGTCATAGGCACTAATAAAATTTCTTCTTCTTCTTCTTTTTTTTTTATTTTTTATTTTTTTATTTTTTTACTTTGGTGTATTATATTAGGTTATTATGATTACACCATACAATTAAATAGCGGTTACGCTATATCATAGTGTCTACTATTTAGTGGTTTTTAGGTTAGCCACAACATGAAATTAACGATATGATACGGTTTTAAGATTTCTTATTTATAGGCCGATAAATTGCCGATAAATCAAAAAATATTTCCGATAAATTGGCAATTTATTGATAATTCTTAAATCTATTGAAAAAAAAATATTTATGATACTTTTTTCTTATTTATTTACTATATATATATTGAACGAAGTTACTATTGAACAATAATAAAGTATTGTTAGTTGTTTCCTTTACATGTACTACTAAATAAACATGCCTTTTTTCATTATAAGGCAAATTTAAGATTATTAGGATAATTTAGCATACTTCTAATATAATATACAATACTATTTTATTGAATATTTATATTCAAGTTATAAATAAATAATAATTAGAATATATGGTGAAATAAAAATAAACATTCATGCCTTAACAACTGTGACACATAATTTATCGTTTGTGATACACCGATACTGCGACAACAAACATGACCACACTTACAATTTAATTGCTTGGATTACACTAATCATGGCCAAGCCATTGGTTGGCTAGTTGTTAGAACCAAGGTTAATATTATCTAACCATTGTAATAGAAAGGAGTTTGGCATCAATGGAAGAAGGGTGGTGAGCCTAGTTTTTTGGCTCCAATTTCTATCCATCATTGTTTAATTTTTTTTATTTAATAGTAAGATTGCTCAATATGATATCAAATCCCTATCGCTGATTTTTCATTTACTATTTAAAATTCATCCAGTCCTCATCTCACTATTAGATTAGGTGATTGTTGAAGATTGCAATATGCCATGGGTGATAAAAGGAATTCCACCAGTATTTCATATGTAGACTTATAAAACCCATTTCTTGTGCATCCATTAGACGATCTAAACTCCTTGAGTTCACCCATGAAGTTGGTTGGAATCAGTGGATGGAGATAAGCTTGTTAACAAAGTGGAATTTTGGATTCGTCATTGGAGTTGTTGCAAGCATGGACCAACAATGACCAAATAATGAGGCACACCCAATAATTTGGTAATCTCTTAGATCATGAAATTATTTTTTATTTGATTTCTAAATCAATTTTATACATTAGCACAATAATTAAGATATAAAAAAAGTGAGAGAAACTTTTCTTCTTAAGTAATGGATCTAGACAATATAAACTCAATAGAGGAATCTATAAATTGAAACAAAATGTTGCTCTTATTAGTGTCTATACTTCATGCCTTTACTCAAATTACTGATGAGATTACTACATTCCTAAATGCTTTAAGCTAGCAACAAGATGAGAAAAAAACTATCTTAATTTCAAACTAGGTTGGATGATGTTTATAATAATCATAGGATTCAATTATTACTAATAAACCTCTTATGACTATTGAGGTAGCATGTGTCATGATACAACAAGAGGAGTTATAGAGGAATGCTCTTAGGATAAGTCAAGGCTTGGTTGAAACTATTTCTTTGTACAACAAGAATGTTGATGAGGTGTGTGTAAAATGTAGGAACAAAGGTAGCAAGAAGGATAGGTGTTGGCAAATCAATGGGTATCCCAGTTAACATACCAAGATAAAGAAATTTCTACAGCAAAAAAAGCTCTACCTACTGATTAGAAATCATATAGTGTCAATTAATCTCAAAAAAACTTCCAAGGGTAAAGGAAAAGAAAACAACACTATAGCTCATGTTGAGGTGCAATGACAGAAGAGAGATGGGTCTAATTGGATTTACTACTTTCACACAACAACAATTTAAGTGATTGCTTACAATGTTGCCATAGAGTTTTAGATTAACCTCACATAACTTAGACCTAGGGGAAGAGGATCTTGAGAATAGATCTGCAAATACAATTTCTTACTCTTTTGCTTATTTAAGATGGATGAATGGATATTAGACATTATGGTGACATACCATATGACCCCATTCTTGATTTTTCTTAGTCATGCCCAGTCTTCTCTTTTAGCTTGCAAAATAACTCTTCTAAATGGACAAACTTCACTATAACTCACACTAGCACATCTTAACTTCCCAAGATCCTTATACTTGATAATTTTCTATATGTCCTTAACTTTAAGTTCAACCTTATATATGTTCCTAATATTATAAGAGGTAATAGTCTTGCGTTAATTTTTACCAAAAATATTGTCTTATATAGGATTGTGCAAACCTAACTGTTAAGGGCATTAGACTTGTTTGAGATGGCTTGTATTATATCCTGAATATCCCATCAACTCAGCTTGGTTCTAGACTTCATACATACACTATCATCATCACTACTGTATCTCAACATACACCCACTGATAGATGAGATTTATTGATTATTTTCATATTTAAAAATATCATTTATCCCTCATAATTTCTACTAGATTTAATCTTTTCGTCGAGTTTTCCTCCTTTGAATAAGTTTTACAGGAAAGAAAAGAATTGAAGAAATTCAAGGAGAAATCAATGAGAAGAAGAAATCAAGTAGAAAACACATCAAGAAATGCCGAATCAAGGAGAGCAAAGTTGGAAAAGGAACAAATATATCAAGAGAAGTGAAGCTCAAACTTTCAAAGGAATTGAGTGCAAGAGAAGAAAACACGGGGGTCCCGTGTTTCCATAACACGGACCGTGTTATTAGTCCCGAATGGCGGTCGGTAAAACTTTGTCAGCAGAACGGTTGGAAGAAAACACGGGGGTCCCGTGTTTCATAAACACGGACCGTGTTTTCAGTTAAAAATGTATAACTGCCACGCAACTTGTTTCTGATAAAAATGGGATATAAAACAGAGTTCGGGATATCGAAGGAGGGGATCGAATGTATTTTTCTCCCTTTATTCCTTTAGAATATACATGTAATGCACAATTCCAATCTTTGATCTTCTTGAATTCTATTGATGATTTGACATTCTGCACTTCAATTGATAAGTTTCTCTATTCCTTTGTTAATTTCTGTATTTCTATTTTGCAGAATTTAAGTGATTTTTATGCAATTTTACTTGTGATCCTTTCGTTGTTATCTAATTGTTGAAATAATAGAATTTGTGAATGTGTTATTGTCATTAATTTTTAATATTTCTGTATAAATGTATGAATTGTGAATATGCAGAAATTTGAGTAAGTAGAACAGGGTAGGATGAATTGAAGATGGAATCATAACTTAATTATCATTTCATAATTTCAATGTTTGATTCTACATGATGTTTAATTGAATTAATGGTCTGAATTGAATGATTCCATATCATAGATTAAGATTCTTGAACTGATTAGATTGATCACCTATTTGGTTTAGAATTTAATCTTTGCTAAGACAATGAAATTAATCCGTAATTGTTAATTAATTTGTCTGTAGTAGCAAAAGACCATTAATTCGTACAATTGCATGATCCGAGCTTTTGTGATTATGATTGTAGTTGGCTACTTCCCGTTCATAATGCTACTATTAATTGAATCTAGTGTTCGTAACCTAGGTTATTAATTGGATGCAAAAATAAATTGAGAGCATATTCAATTTATTAAGGTCGAGAGGAAGTATAGAAATTATTATTCTGAATTTCTTAAGTCAACATTAAACTATTTAGAATCATTCTTTTATGTGAATGTATGATTTTTTAATTCCATCATCAATTCAATCCTCCCCTAATTGTAAAGTCGTGGTTAAAGCTTTAGTATAATTGAATTTAGTTAGGAATCAATGAAATTGTACCAATGGGTTTATAACATCAATAGCAAAATTAGTGATTAAAACGTCATTCCTTGTGGGTTCGACTCCTTCTTGCCATATACTACGTATTTGGGGATTAGGATTTATTTGTTAAATTTGTTGTACATACGACAGTGCACCAAATTTTTGGCGCCGTTGCCGGGGAATTGGCAATTATAATCTCTAGTTTTGTTTTTGTTGTGGTTTCTTATTTTAGTTTTTGATAAATTCTTCACGTGACCTCATCTAATCTTTGATTGTGTGCCATCTTCAGGCATTCACAATTGAGATCATTTGCGATCGAGCATCAAGGACAAATTATTCCAGCCATAGATCCAAACTCATCTTCTCCAATTGCAACTAGGACAAGAAGGAAGTTGGAACAAGCTAATCAGATTCCATCACCTTTTGAAGAAAGTTCCACAAACTTGGAAGAAGACGACATAGAGGATTTGTGTAGTACACCTTACTACATTAATCCACCGATGGCAGAGCGAACTCTCAAGGAGCTAGCTGCTCCTATCTTCAACCCTAATCTTTTATGCATTAATTATCCTGCTGATAATGATACTTGTGAAATCAAACCTGGATTAATACGAGCCTTACCTGTTTTTACAGGTTTTAAAGACAATAATTCCATGGGTTCAAGCTGTTTCACCGACCCAAATAAATTTCTCAAGGAATTCCATATAGCTTGTTCTGGTATGAAACCGAATGGAGTAAGTGTAGAAAAACTTAAACTCAAAGCTTTTCCTTTTGCTTTGGCTGATGCTGCTAAGGAATGGTTATATGATCTACCAGCGGGCTCAGTAAACACTTGGACTGATATGCAAAAGGTTTTCCTTGAAAAATATTTTCCTTCATCAAGAGCAACTAATATAAGAAAGGAAATATGTGGTATTAGGCAAGATGGAGGAGAATCTTTACACGAATATTGGGAACGTTTCAAGAAATTGTGTGGTAGTTGTCCTAATCATCAAATTAGTGAACAATTATTAATACAATATTTTTACGAAGGTTTATCTCCTATGGATCGCAATATGATAGATGCTGCTAGTGGTGGTACTTTAGTTGATAAAACACCCATCGAAGCAAAAAGGTTAATTGCGAATATGGCATCTAACTCACAATATTGTAATAGGGGTAATACTTCTATGTCTCAACAGGTGAAAGAAACCAATATTGCTGAATTAAAAACGCAAGTATCAAATTTGACAGCTCTTGTGGAAAGAGTTGTAGGAGAAAAGATTCCTGCCAAGGTATGTGGAATTTGTTCTTTTACAGGTCATCCAACTGATATGTGTCCTACTTTGCAGGAAGAACAACAAGTAAACGCCATTGGAGGACAACCATTTCCAAAAAGGAATGATCCATTTGCTCCAACATATAATCCTGGATGGAAGGATCACCCAAATCTAAGGTATGGAAACACTCAACAAAGTGGTAACTCATATTTCCGACCACAGATGTATCAAAATCAGCAAGGAGCAAATCCACCTCCCGGATTTTTCCAAATTCCACCAAATCAGCAAAGACCACCATTTCAACCGATGCCTCCACCACAAGTTTCACAACAATCGAGTGGTATGCCCTTGGAAGATTTGGTAAAATCTTTAGCTACCAATACCTTACAATTCCAACAAGAGACCAGAAACGGTATTAAGAATTTGGAAAATCAAGTGAGTCAACTAGCAGATTCCCTTGGAAAAATGCAAGCACAAGGTTCTTCAAAATTTCCTAGCCAGACTGAACGAAATCCCAAGGAAAATGCTAGTGCTATCACAACTCGCAGTGGAAAACAACTATCTGATCCAAGAAAAATGGATGAAGAAGAAAACACAAACAAGGACACAGATGAAACAAAGGTTGAAGAAGAAATTAAGGAAGATTCAACACAAACGGTGAAGACTAAGTCACATTCTCCTATAAAAATTCCTGCTCCTTTTCCTAGCAGGTTGGCCAAAAACAAGAAGGAAAATCATGATAAGGAGATATTTGACATATTCAAGAAGGTAGAAGTCAACCTTCCTCTCATTGATGCGATCAAACAAGTACCCAGGTATGCGAAATTCCTCAAGAACTTGTGTACAAATAAAAGGAAACTTAATGAGAATGAAAAGGTAAGTGTGGGAGAAAATGTATCAGCAATGTTGCAAAGAAAGCTTCCACCAAAGTGCAAAGATCCAGGTATTTTCACTATACCTTGCAAAATTGGAAACACGAGGTACGAAAAATGCATGCTCGACTTAGGTGCTTCAATAAATGTCATGCCTTTATCTATCTTTAACACCCTAAGTCTAGGTCCTTTAAAGGAAACTCGTGTTATTATCCAATTGGCTGATAGATCTAACACATATCCTGAAGGGGTTATTGAAGATGTCTTAGTTCAGGTTAATGAATTAGTTTTTCCTGCAGATTTCTATGTGTTAGATATGCAAGATAATGGCTTGACTAATCCATCACCTATATTGTTAGGGAGACCATTCCTAAAAACTTCAAAAACAAAAATTGATGTCCACGATGGAGTGTTAACCATGGAATTTGATGGTGAAATTATTAAGTTTAACATATATGATTCCATGAAATTTCCTGCAGATGGTGAAGAGGTATCTATGATTGATGTCATTGAAAATTTAACTGAAATAGTGTACCAATTATCATCAGCTGATCCTTTAGAACTAACTTTGACACAAGGAATAGCGACTGAAAAATTGGAAGAATTAAGTAAATTGTATGACGTTGATGAAGAAATCAAGGAGGTAGTGGATGCTTTGGAAACATTTCCGAGCAGAATTGGAAAATTTGTGGATTTGCCATTGACAGTGGATAGGCCTGTACCTTCCATAGAACAACCCCCTGAAGTGGAATTGAAACCTTTACCTGACCATCTCAAATATGCATTCTTAGGAGATAAGAATACCCTTCCGGTTATCATATCTAGTGAACTAACATCTCATCAGGAAGAAAAACTGGTTAACGTATTGAAGAAATACAAATCAGCTTTGGGGTGGACAGTTGCTGATATTAAGGGTATTAGTCCTTCAGTTTGTATGCATCGGATTTTAATGGAAGAAGATGTGAAGCCTTGTAGACAAGTACAACGTAGGTTGAATCCGATAATGATGGAGGTTGTGAAGAAAGAGGTTCTTAAATTGCTAAGTGTGGGAGTCATTTATCCAATTTCTGATAGTAGTTGGGTAAGTCCGCTTCAGGTCGTCCCAAAGAAAACAGGCATAACAGTAGTGGAGAATGATAAAGGAGAAATGGTTCCTACTAGAGTTCAAAATGGTTGGAGGGTATGTGTTGACTATAGAAAACTGAACTCCATGACTAGGAAAGATCATTTTCCTTTACCATTTATGGATCAAATGTTAGAACGGCTAGCGGGTCATGCTTATTATTGTTTTCTTGATGGTTATTCGGGATATGTGCAGGTTCCCATAGCTCCAGAAGATCAAGAGAAAACCACATTTACATGTCCCTACGGTACGTTTGCATATCGACGCATGCCGTTTGGATTATGTAATGCTCCAGCTACATTTCAAAGGTGTATGGTAAGTATATTCTCTGAATATCTGGAGAAAATTATCGAGGTATTCATGGATGATTTTAGTATCCATGGAGATACTTTTGAAGAATGCCTAGGTAATTTGACCCTTATCTTGAAAAGGTGTTTGGAAACAAATCTTGTGCTAAATTCTGAAAAATGCCATTTTATGGTCCAACAAGGAATAGTTTTGGGACACGTCATTTCATCCAAAGGGATTGAAGTAGATAAAGCAAAAATTGATCTTATTTCTTCATTACCTTATCCATCAACTGTCAAAGATGTGCGATCATTTTTAGGGCATGCCGGGTTTTACCGCCGATTTATCAAGGATTTTTCTAAAATAGCCCAACCATTATGCAAGCTTCTTCAAAAAGAAAATGAATTTCATTTTGATGATGCATGCCAAAAATCATTTGACTATTTAAAGGAAAAATTGATAAGTGCACCCATTCTTCAACCACCTGATTGGAATTTCCCATTTGAATTGATGTGTGATGCATCTAATTTTGCTGTTGGTGCGGTGTTAGGTCAACGAATCGGGAAAGAGCCACACGTGATATATTATGCCTCACGCACCTTGAATGAAGCTCAACTTAACTACACAACTACCGAAAAGGAGCTTCTTGCTATTGTCTTTGCTTTGGATAAATTTCGTTCTTATCTGTTAGGAACTGAAATAATTGTTTACTCTGATCATGCAGCGTTGAAATATTTGTTAGCAAAGAAAGAGGCAAAACCACGACTGATTAGATGGATTCTTCTACTTCAAGAATTCAATATTCGCATTAAAGATAAGAAAGGAACCGAAAACGGAGTAGCAGATCATCTTAGTCGGTTAATCAAACAAGTTGAAGTTGAAGCACCTATCAATGAAGCATTTCCGGATGAGCAACTTCATGTCATTGGGAATGAGATACCATGGTATGCTGACATGGTCAATTTTCTCGTAGCTAAGGTATTTCCCTCTCACTTTACAAAAGCACAGAAAGATAAAATGAAAAGTCAGGCAAAATATTTTGTATGGGACGATCCATACTTGTGGAAACAATGTGCCGACCAAATCATTAGAAGATGTATTCCTGATAGTGAGGTCTTGTCAATTTTACATTTTTGTCACAGCTACGCTTGCGGGGGACATTTTGGTCCCAAACGAACAGCTTATAAAGTTCTAGAGAGTGGATTCTTTTGGCCTACATTGTTTAGAGACTCTCATGAATTTTGTAAAACGTGTGAAAACTGTCAAAAGACTGGGGGATTAGGTCCTAGGAATGAAATGCCACAAACTCCTATCATAGCATGCGAAATCTTTGATGTTTGGGGTATGGATTTTATGGGCCCCTTTCCATCTTCTTTCGGGTTTAAATACATTCTTGTTGCTGTTGATTATGTGTCAAAATGGGTGGAGGCTAAGGCCACCCGTACTGATGATGCAAAGGTTGTTGCAGATTTTCTTCAAACTAACATTTTTGCAAGGTTTGGCATACCAAGGGCCATCATCAATGATAAAGGTTCACACTTCTGCAACAGAACCGTAGAAGCTCTATTAAAGAAATATCATGTGACACATCGAATATCTACAGCATATCATCCACAAACCAATGGTCAGGCCGAGGTATCTAACCGGGAAATCAAATCAATCTTGGAAAAAATGGTGAAACCAACAAGAAAGGATTGGAGTTTACATCTTAATGATGCACTCTGGGCCTATCGTACAGCTTTCAAAACTCCAATTGGTATGTCTCCATATCGTTTGGTATACGGTAAGCCTTGTCATCTACCAGTTGAGTTAGAACATAAAGCTTTTTGGGCCGTCAAGAAATGTAACATGGAGTCAACTGAAATTGGAAAACATAGGAGACTCCAATTACAAGAATTGGAAGAAATAAGAAATGAGGCTTTTGAAACTGCATTGAGATATAAAGATAGAACTAAAGCAGTTCATGATAAGTTCATTCTTAGAAAGAATTTTGATATTGGTCAAAAAGTTTTATTGTATCATTCTCGATTGAAGTTATTTCCAGGAAAATTGAGGTCGAGATGGATCGGCCCATTTGTTGTGACTAATGTGTTTTCTCATGGTGCAGTTGAAATTAAAAGTGAGAAAACAGGAAAAATATGGAAAGTCAATGGACATCGCCTAAAACCTTACTACGAAGGACATCAAGTGCACAATTTGGAAGTGGTTGATCTTACCACTCCCAATTATGAGAGCTGAAAGACTTGCATTTTGTCACTTGGGACACCCAAGTGTTGTATATAAGTTTTCTTTATTTCATATTTTTCTTTTTACATATTTGGTATGACTTTGATGTACATATTGTTATCTGTGTGGCAAAACATTGGTAGTTTATTCCTTTGTTTAAAAAAAAAAAAAAACACGGGGGGGTCGTATTTTTAAACACGGCCCGTGTTTCTTCTTCTGCAGAAAATTTCAGAATTCCAGAGAGCTCAAAATTTAACACGGGGGGTCCGTATTTGTTAACACGGCCCGTGTTTCTCCTTCTGCAGAAAATTTCAGAATTCCAGAGAGCTCAAAATTTAACACGGGGGGTCCGTATTTGTTAACACGGCCCGTGTTTCTTCTTCTGCAGAGAATTTCAGAATTCCAGAGACCTTAAAAATTAACACGGGGGTACCGTATTTAGTTACACGGTCCGTGTTTCTTTCTCTGCAAAACTGTTCAAAATTCCAGAGAGCCAAAAATATAACACGGGGGTACCGTATTTAGGAAATACGGTCCGTATTTTCCTCCAGAACCCTTTCCCCCCCCCCCCCCCCGTGTTTTCAGATCTGAAAATAACACGACCCTCTCTTCGTTTCCCTCCCAATTTCGCAGCACTCCTCTCCTTCGATTTCTCCATTTTTTCTCACTCAAATCTTCAATTCATACAAAATCCTACTCCATTTTCATCTCAACTTCTCTTCCCACCTTTAATTTTCTTTCCCCTGTCACTTTATCTCTGTCATTCATAAACAGAGCATCGTCGTTCGTCTCAAAACCCTAACATCCCCCGTCCATTGTTTCATCTATTTTTTTTTTGCAATTTGACTTAGGGTTTTCGTGGGATTTGATATCTACATATCATCCTTCCGATTTCTACTTTGTTCTCACCATTTTCACGATTTAAGGTAAGTATTTTTCTCTTATGACAGCAATGTTCATCCAATTTCAATGTTTTCTTACATATGTTGTTTTCCCGAATTACTGGGTTTAGAAATCGGGTGTTTGACATAATGAAAGCATATGTATGCTTTCAGTGCAGCTTTGTCATAAAATTGTCATTGTCAATTTCGTTTGATTTTTATGTATATGCTGAAAATTTCATACTGTCACCACTGAATTTTAACTAAAATGTGGTCATCTTTGTGTAGATGGCACCGAAAAAGAAACAACGTGCTGAAGGTCAATCCTCGAGATCCCAATCATCACCAACGCAAGCAAGACACCGTCGTAATCGTCCAAACGATTTAGGTATCATTTTTACCTCCCCCGAGCAACAAGAAAGGTACGATTACTTATCTCAGAGGCGTATCACTGGTACTAGATATCTAGATGATGGATGTTTGCACACATTGGGCATTCATAATCAAGTCATGCGTATGCTCGAAGCTATAGGTTTGCAACATTTTGTATATTGTACTAATCACACCTATAGACGTTTGACTTTAGAATTTTTAAGTACCTTTGAATTGTGTGCTGAAATTGGTGATATTGGTGATACAAAGAATAATCAAGGGTATATTTCTTTTCGTCTTTTAAATGAGGATAGACAATTAGCGCTGCATGAACTTGCCCACATTTTCATGTTACCTTCACAGGGAGTTAGATTCATGTTACCCTTGTTTTATGCCAACCGTTTTTTCGCAAAAATAGGTGATACAACGAATATGCCTACTCCCGATACATTCCGCATTTCTGAAGCCAAATCCTCTAGGATTTTTAACCTAGTTTTCCGATACATTCATAGGCTTTTGGCTACTACCATATTTGGGAGAGGCGATAGTACCGGAGTCGTTCGTTCAATTGAACTTTTCTTTCTCTACTCCATGCTTGAACATTATTCTGTTGATACTGCCTATTTTATTGCCAAACAATTTCAAAGGGTCAGTAATTCCAAACAAGGGGACATTGTTATCGGGGGTTTAATCACCACCATCTGTTTGAGTTTGGACATACCCCTTCCAGAGGATATGCCTATTGAAGCCATGAGTACCCGCATTGATATAGAACATTGTCGCCTTACACATCTTATTGAGCGTAGGAATAATGCGTGGTACCTTTCTTATCAGGGGCGTGTTTTCTTTCCTCTTCCTAACCCTTCCAAAACTGATCCTTTAAATCCTTTGAATTGGCAACCAAATGAAGATGAAGATAACCCTACCCCATTAGCAATTGAACATCCTATCCTACCTCATGGTGCTCATCCACCACCACCACCACGATCCCAAGCCAGCTCTTCTTCCTCCTCCACTTTTGTTCCCGAATGGCATCTCCAATTTCAAAATCAGGTGTATTCCCAATTGGATTCCATTCGCGCTAACCAAAATCAAATGATGGAGATGATGAAGACTCTCTATGATTTCCATCTCGGGAGCCGAGATCCTCCTCCACCTCCCTCTTGAATTCGAATCTTCATTCCTTTTTCTCTCTTGCTTTGTTCATTGGGGACAATGAACACATTAAGTAAGGGGGGGTGCATTGGTGCATTCGTATTGTAGGCTTGTGATTACTTTTTCGTTGAAATAGTTAGTAACTGTTATTTATGTTTGTTATGTGGTAGTTAGTTAATTAAGTATTAGATTTGAGTAATCCATATACGAAGTAAAACAAAGTATGGGACTGAATTATTTTCAAAACGGATAATTTTATATACTTATTGTATGTTTTGATCAACATCTTTTGACACCTTAAAGATAGAAATTGAAGATGTGATAATAGTGAAGGAAAGAAAGTTAGAATGATTAGAGATCAAATCATGCATTGACTAAGAATGAGATACAATGAAATTCAAATTGGTGATTATAACATGGTGAGCGTTTGGGCCAGTACAATGTTTTATTATTTATCCATAGTTTAGATATTGATGATAGAATTATATGTTATTGCATAACTGGGGTTTTAACATCGATTACAGAATTATTGATTATATTCCATTCCTTGTGGGTTCGACTTCTTCTTGCCATATACTACGTATTTGGAAATTAGGATTTATTTATTAAATTTGTTGTGCATACGACAGTGCATCAAATTTTTGGCGCCGTTGCTGGGGAATGGCAATTGTAATCTTTATTTCTGTTTTTGATGTTGTTTCTATATATATAGTAATGTGTTTGCATACATGTGCCTTGTTTTCTAATTATGTGATCTTGTGTTTTTTTTGTGTCTAGACAAGAAGTGTTAGATTTGATTTATTCATTCATTAGGTAACCAAAGTAATGGGACTAAATTGTTTTATAAAGGCTATTTTTGAATCATAATACTGATTTGATCACCATCTTCCTTATAAAAAAAAATTTGAGATTGTGATAGTGATGAAGGAAGGAAAGTTAGAATGGTTAGGAATCAATCCATGCATTAATTATGAATAAGATGAAATGAAATTCAAAAATTGGTGGATATAACATTGTGAGCGCTTGAGCCTAAATCTTGGATACATTGCTTATCCAAAATATTTTTTTTTCTTTTGTGTGTGTTCTCCAATGATATGTGAAACTAGAATTTGCCATTAGTTCTCTTCAAGACTGCATAGAACTTTAGGCTATTTTAAAATGATAAAGGCACTCTTCTTTCTTTGTTAGCTACAAGACCAAATAGCTCACCTTGAAAATTGTTATCCATTGCATAAACCCTTTGAGCCTAAAGCCTTATTCTATTGATCTAACCTTTATTAACAACTAATCTCCATATACATTTTCTTTCCTTACTCTACGACTAGTGGAGCAAAAATATTTTTTAAGGAGAATTTTTGTTTTGTTAATAAGGTGAAATCTAAGTATGGGGGTGTGGATATAAAAAAAATGGAGGAAGTAGCTAAGATTTTTCTTCTAAAAAAAAATGAAAGAAAAAAGAAGAAGAAGAAGAAGAAGAAGAAGAAGAAGAAGAAGAAGAAGAAGAAGAAGAAGAAGAAGAAGAGAATAAAATTTCATATCTTTTGATGTTATTTGGTTGAATGGAAGGGTTTGAAATAATAAAAAAAATTATTATTAAAAAAAAAGAAAAGAAAAGGGGGAAGTGAAGTAAAGGAGAAGAGGAGATATTTTGATTTAATTGAAATAAAGAAATTGCTTCTCTAGTTGGTAGAGTCTAGCTACAATACCAAAATTCTATCCCACCTTAGAACCCTAGCCCCATGACAACCAAATTTCAAGACCTTTTGATTATGATATACTTTAGTTCTTTTTAGCGGTGGCGAATTGAGAATAATGGCAAACATATGGGCGATCATTATCATTTGGAGAAGATTTGAGAGTAAACACATCATACCCTATACACATAATAGTGAGCGTTTTCACATACCGAAAGTAAGAATCTACCAATTTACATTTCATTAATCTTAATCTAAATTTGCATGGTGAGATACTAACTATATTAACTCTCATTCCCTAACCACTTAAGCTTTTGATAAGACTGTTTATAAGGTGTGTTAGATGTGTGATCCAAAATATTTTCAACATTGTGATTTTATGATTCATAAGTGTTTTAAGTCCCAATGCATTGTTAAACTCTATGAATGAATAAACCCAATCTTATATTTCTTGTAGTTTAGAACTTATCTCATTTATAATCCTTGATGTTTCTTTTGTGCATGACATGATGTTGCTTGAGGACAAGCAACGATTTAAGCATGGGGGTATTTGATAGATGAGATTTATATGTTATTTTGCTAAGTAAAAATGTCATTTATTCCTCATTACTTTTATAACATGTAATCTTTTCTCGAGTTTTTCTCTTTTGGATAGATTTCGCAGGAAAAGATAAAAATGAAGAAATTCAAAGGAGAAATCGATGGAAAGAGAAAAGGCAACAAAGAACACATCAATAGATATGGAATCAATGGAAGAAAAGACTAGAAATGAAGAATATATATCAAAGGGAAGATTGTGTTGAAATTTCATGAAGAAATAATGAAGGAACAAGAAACACGGCCCCCCCGTGTTTCCTAAACACGGCCCGTGTTTTTTATCAGCACACAAATTTCAGCACTTAAAATTCAGCATTTGGCCGAGAGTTCAAGGAAAAACATGGGGGTCCCGTGTTTCCTAAACACGGACCGTGTTTTTCTCAAATTCTGTAACCGTTCGCGCAACGTTTCCCCGATATATTTCTAAAGTTTGAACATTCGAAAAGGTGGTTCGGGGGAGTTCGAGAATGGGATTTTCTCTTTCTCTCTATACTCTCTAGATACCACATGTAATTTGTAATTCCAATTCTCTTTCTCTCCATTGTATTCAATTGAACAATCAACACTCTGCAATTCAATTCGATAAGTTCTTCTCCATTCCTCTTTTAATTGCAAGTTTTGATTTTTGATTGAATGCAATTCAATTCTCTTTGTTGCATTATTATTTTTCTTATGTTTAGTGTTTCATTGTTAATTTATTTATAAGCATTGATGTTAATTATAGATTATTGCATTTAATTGTGTGTTATTGCAATTATGTAGATAGTATAAGGTAGGAGGATTTGATGACGGAATTAGGGTTTCGGATATGATAACGTATTTTGAATTCATGATTCTAAATTAAATTTAATTGAATTGATGGACGGAATTGAATGATCTCGCATCATAGATTAATAATTTAAACTAATTAGACTGATCACCTATCTAGTTTAGATCTTAATCTACGCTAGGATAACGGAATTAACACGTAATTGTTAATTAATGTTTCTAGAGTAGCAAAAGATTAATTATTAATCTTGTCCATTGATTCGTTCGATTGCATGATCCGAGCTTGTGTGATTATGGTCGTAGTTGACTGCTTTCCATTCGTAATGCTGCCATTAATTGAATCTAGTGTTCTTAACCTAGGTTATTAATTGGTTAGATGATAAATTGAGAGCTTATTCAATTTATTAGAATTAAGAGAAGGCAAAGAGATGAATTATTATGAGTTTCTACAGGTCAACGTTAAATCATTTAGAATCTTTCGTTTCTCCATGATTATTTGATATCCTAATTCCATAATCAATGCCTTCCTGTCCTTATTAGTTAATTAGTGAGTACAATGTTTTATTATTTATCCATAGTTTAGATATTGATGATAGAATTATATGTTATTGCATAACTGGGGTTTTAACATCGATTACAGAATTATTGATTATATTCCATTCCTTGTGGGTTCGACTTCTTCTTGCCATATACTACGTATTTGGAAATTAGGATTTATTTATTAAATTTGTTGTGCATACGACAATGCATCACCCACCAGAACATATTTCAACACTTCTTTATCATCTTCTTAGAAAAAAGTGAAATGAAAACATGTGTAGCTCATGACACCATAGGTTGTGCCCTGCTCCTTGTCATAGATTGAAATACATTCCTTTCCTTTCAAGTGATGTAATGAATTAGTGGTATGAATGCAAAAATATGTGTTGCATGTCCTCTAGCAAAAATTCCTAAACTTCCTTTTCCCCAAAGTCAACATAATCTACTAATGTTTTTGGCCTTTTGTACATTAACATATTGGGACCATATGGAGTGCCAGCAAGGCATAAACAATAATAATTTCTTACCCTTGTTGATGAACATAGCAGGGTAATTTGGACTTATTTACTCTTAAAAAAAATCTCAAACCATATATACTCTTAACGAATTTCTAGCTTTTGTTAAAAACTACTTCTAGTTTTCTATTAAAATTATTAGATTAGATAATGCACTTGAATTTGATTACATTGTGTGTCAAGTATTTTTATTTAAAAATGGAATAATTCACCAAACCACTTGTGAGCATAGATCTCAACCAAATGGAGCTATTGAAAGAAAACACAAGCACCTCCTTGATGTGGCCAGAGCTCTATCCTATCAATCTGATGTACCCTTCTCATTTTGGGATGGTTGTGCACTTTCATCCAGATACATCAATAATAGGTTGCCTATGCCTACCCTAAAATGGAATACACCTTATGAACTTCTTTTCCCACAACCACCGAGCTATACTCACATGAAAGTTTTTGGTTTCCTTGTTATTATCATCAATCCTAACATTGACACAAATAAGTTTCAACTTGGTGGAGTTGCTTGTATTTTTCCTGGATACCCACCATACTAAAAGGGATATAAGTTGTTAAATCTCATTACCAAACATGTTTTTGTGTCCATAGATGTTACATTACATGAACACATATTCCCTTTCAATGACAATAATCAAGAATCTTACCTTCATCCTTTTCCAACACGTATGACACAACTTAACACCACTCAATTAAAGTCCTATGATGACCTAATATGTGAATCTAATAAAATAAATCATCCTCATGGTCTTACCCATCTTATTCAATTCATCCATCACCCTCAAATACCATCGGTGCTCAAACAAAATCTCCTCAACTCCCATTTACACCTTTAAGATGATCTGCTAGACAAATTACCAAACCTTCTTGACTATCTGACTATGTTGCTAACCACACCTAAATTTCTCATATAAATTTACCATGTGGCTCTTTATCTCTTACCCCTATGTATTTTTTAACAAGTCAAGTCACTACTACCACTATCAAACCTAAGTTTCAAGCTTTTATTTCCTCCTTAACTAACAACAATGGCCCTGTAACACTTTCCCAAGTTGTTCAAGATTCAAATGGTGTATTGCCATGAATATTGAATTGAAAAAACTAGAGGAGAATAATTCTTGGGTTATTTAAGACCTTCCTCCAGGAAAAAAGGCTATTGGTTGTAAGTGGCTTTAGAAAACAAACTACATGTTAGTTTATAGATAACAATTTTCTATGTGGTTTTGGAGTTCCATTGAAAGATTCCCATTTAGATTGAGTTGGGGATGGGTTTGGGGAAGTTAAAAAAATTTTAAAGATTTTTTAAAAGGATAGGGTGGGGATGAGTTTGGGGTTGGTGGACATTATTTACTGTAGGGCTTGGTGGTACCTCAGTTACCTCTATTTTCAAATCGGTGAACAAGATCTTCCTCTTCTCTCTACTCTTTGCCCAAACGCCCACCGTTTGACTTCAACCTTTGGCCCAAGCTAATCCCATTCAAAAACCAGTGATGACGTACTGTGTGCCTCCATCCATCCTCCCCTCACTTTTTTTTTCTATCCTGCATTATCCAGTGATTAGGTGCTTACTTTCCAAGCTTCTAGTTCTTTGTTTGTTTGGTGTTCAATTGGTGAGATCTACTCCATCATAACCTTTAGTCTCTGAGATCTAATCCTTTTCTTCCTTCACTAGCTTCTTGCTTTATTCCACCGTGTGTTAGACTATATATAACATGAATTATGAACTTAATATGATCAATTTCTTGAATTCATGTACAAATCAAGTCAATTTTATAAAACTTTAAGCATATGAAATTGAAGCTTAATGTGGAATATGATCTTTAATAATCATTATAGCAAGTATAATTTGCTTACTTCTAGCCATTGACAAGATTAATACGCACTTAAAAGTAAGAATTATAAACTAAAATTTGAAATTTGAACCTGGAACTGACGGTGCATGCCATATAATAGGAACATGAATAAGGACCTCTTGATGATCTTCTTTTCGAATTCAACAAATTTGATGGAAGAATCACACCCAATTTATACACTTTTTACTTCACGTATATGTGTGTATTGAGAGATATAAAACAAAAGAGAACTTCTTACACGCTTTTTGAAACTGTTGTGATTTTGATTATTAAGTAGAGAATCATGGGCATTGGCCCTTTTTCATCTTTACCCATGTCTTATTTCAAAATGTGGTTTTTCTATTTTCCTCTTCTTTCTTTTCCAATACATGTAATAAGTACGTGTCACTTTAATACAATACAAATATATATACCTTGCAACAATTTCTACCATCAAGAAATAGATAAATAATTAATTAGGCTAATATACTAACTTGAGACCTTATCGTATGAACAACTTTGTGGCCAAAATTTATATTTAATTTTTATATAGATCATACTTAAGGGTTAATATATAAATAAAATATTAAACACTTTTTTTATAAAAAATAAAAATAATTTTATGAAATTATATATATATATATATATATCAACATTCTCCCTCTTGGTTTATATAAATTAGATTCTCGTTATGGTCTCCTTATGTTAGTATAAACATAATGATGAAGCTGATACATAGATCATGGCGACAAGCCTTCGACATTCCGAAATTTATCTTTCTTATATCACACTGTACTATTTCCAACCATAATTATGTTTATTCAAGGTTTTTTTATTTAATGTGTTATTTCTTAATAAACCATGTGTACAAACCAAATAAGAAATTTAATCAAATTTATTTAAAATGTCATGATGTATTATACTAATACAATCACATAGAAGGTACAAAACCCATATTTCACACATGATCCTTAAACTTATTTGGTAACATGCCCTTAATTAAAGGATCAACTAACATACAATAAATTCCTATGTGTCCCAAGACTACTTCTCCTTTTAAAACATATTTCTTTATCTTTAACTACTTGATGTCTATTCCCTCGGCATGACTAACACTTTTTTTTTGTTTCTTGAGATAAAAACGGCATCTAAATTGTCACACTTAAGCATCAAAGGTCTAGAAATGAAAATCACTATTTTAAGCCCCGATATTCAATTTCTTAACCATACAACATGCTTTGTGGCTGCAAATGATGAGAAGAGTTCTACTTTCATTGTAGAAGTAGCTATGCAATCTTACTTTTTGCTTTTTAGAATATTTCTCCATTGGCCAACAGGAAAATGAACCCATAAGCAAATTTATGTGAATCTATACAACCAATAAAGTTTGCATCTTAATAACTAACTAACTCAAAATCCTCAACATGATAATACATGAGCATTTAGTCATTAGTTTCCTTTAGATATCTCATAACTTTCTTTGCAGTTCTCTAGTGGGTAACTCCCAGATTAATTTGTTAATGTCCCACTACCCCAACGGCATACACAATGTCAGGTCATGTTCAAACCTAAGAATACATAAGGCTTCCAACTGTAGAAGCATATGTGATGTTCTTCATTTAATCTCTCTCTAAGTCATTATTAGGACAATGCCTTAATTGCAATTTGTGATCCTTAACAATAGGACCCACGCTTTGTTTATAATCTGCCATCTTGTATCTTTCCAACACTTTATTGATATATGCTTCCTAAGATAGTCCTAATATCCCACGGGATCAATCTCAAAGATTCTTAATGCTAATGACATAAGATTCATCACCCATATCATTCATATTAAATTTTTTAGAAAGAAATTGTTTCACTTCATATAGCATCGATTTATCATTATATGCAAGTATAATATCATCTATATATAAAACCAACAAACAAACCTTACTCCCACTAACCTTGATGTATGCATATTGATCCATGTCATTGTCTTCAAATCTAAATGAAGAAATGAAATCATAGAATTTTAAATACCATTGTTGGGAGTCTTGTTTCTATACATATATGGCCTTCTTAAGCTTGCATACAAGTTTGTTACCATCATGAAAGGAGAACCCTTAAGGTTGTTTCATGTATACCTCCTCCTTAAGCTCACCATTTAAAAAATCCGTTTCACATCCATCTGTTATAGCTCGAAATTATAATGAGTTACTAATACCATAACTATACATAGGGAATCCTTAGTGGACATAGGAGAAAAATTCTCTTTGTAGTCCTCTCTGTCTCTTTGAGTGAATCCTTTATCGACTAGTCTAGCCTTATATCTATCAATGTTCCTTGATGAGTCTATCTTGATCTTAAAGAACCACTTACAACTAATAGACTCAGCCCCATTAGGTAATGGTACAAGGTCTCAAACTCCATTGACTTTCATGGAATTCATCTTTACCTTCATGACATCATACCATAACTAAGGTTGTTGAAATCAAGATTATACCTAGAATTGATAAGGGTCATGAGGATTAAATCATAGAATTGAATTATCAGATTGTAAGATCTTACAAATGTCATAAAAATATGACTTAGATATACTTATATGCAACAAAATCTTATAATTGAAGTTAAAAACCGCTGAAGATCTCATTTTTAAACTTTTATTTGATCACTAATTAATTTGTAGCAATACAAATTGTCGATTATATGCATACACAATTTTTTTTATATGGAAGCATACAAAAAGCTTACAACTCCACAATATAAAATAAAACGCATAATTATAAACTCAATAGAAATAAGTAAAAAAAAATCTCACAAATTTAATATATATGGTTTACTCAACATTTAAAGTTTTGACTTTTTGTAGTATTTTTCTTTCCAAAATGGATTTTGTTATTGTTTCGCTTGTGCATTCTTCGCATTGATTGATACTCAATATATAATATGTAAAAAATAATAGGATTAAGGATTAGAGTTTGGGAATAAATATAGTGAGAATAAGACAATCAATAAATTTTAAGGTAAATAAATGAAATAAATTATAGCAAGTATGTAAAATTGTAAAATTCTATTGATCCTACATGTGATTGTCAGATTCTACCATAATTATACTACTTTAAGATTCAATCTAGAATTGTGGAGTGTTTAATAACTCTTGGATTGTAGAATTATATGATCTAAATCGGGGAGTTTAACAACTATGACCATAATTCAGATTTTGAACTACTCATGGCATATACAAAGCTTACAGGGTCATCAATAACACAAATGTCACAATCATATTCTTGCAAGTACACATAATATTCACTAGGTATAGATAACCTTACTTCTTTATTATATCTTCTTCAAGCTAACACAACATCCTCTAGAGGAGCTTGCTCAACAACTAGCTATTCAACAACTTCAAGAATTTCTTAAAAAATATAATCTACCGGATTTATGTTAACATCTTGTGGAGCATCATAGACTTATTGTTCAATTATGATTGGAATTGGAAGTGCATGGTGAAAAAAAGTAACTCTTTCACAAAAAAGTAAAATCTTCTTCTACTGAATGAGCAGGTTTGAAAACCAGATACTTGATTTGATCGCTCCCATTAATTAAGTCATGTTTAAGAAATTTAACATTTCTTGATTGACTCCAAAAATCTAGTTCTATTTAGAACCTATAACCCTTAAACGTTTCAATATATCCAATGAAATACCCATAGTCAAGCTTCCTTTCTTGTAGATTATAGATTCTTACTTCAGACATATAGCCCTAAATTCATATATATTTCAAAATTGGCTTCCAACCCTTGAAAAGCTCAAATGATGTCTTAGACACTGCTTTAAATAGAACTCATTTTAAAATGTATACCGTCATCTCAAGTGCTTAATTCCAAAAAGATCTAAAAAGATTGAAGTTGCTAAGCATAATATGCACCATATCTAACAAAGTCTGGTTTCTTCTTTTAGCTATGCCATTCTGGTTCGACGAACTAGTCATAATATATTAGAAAACTATCCCATTATTTTGAAGAAACTTTACAAATGGACCAAGTGCTTGCTATCTTCAGTGTACTTCCCATAGTATGTTCCACCTCTATTAGACCTCATGATTTTAATTTGCTTATCACATTATTTCTCCACCTCAATTTTGAACACTTTAAAATCATCCAACACTTCATGATTATTGTTAAGCAAGTAGAGATACATGTATTGTAAGTAGTTATCAATCAATAAGATGAAATATTTCTGTCTATGTGAGTCTATATTAGAACTACATATATATATATGCATGCATGTATGTATAATTTCAAGTAGTTTAGAACTCCTATTTACACCTTTCTTAGACTTATTTGTTTGTTTTTCCTTTATACAATTTATACAATTGCTAAAGTGAGTAAAATATAGAGTATCAAGTACTCCATCATTTACCAATCACCTTATTCTTTCAATGGAGACATGCCCTAATATTTTGTGCCAACACATTTATGAGTGTTTATTCATAATACATCCATTTGAACTAATATTCAAATTCATTACAACATTTGAAACATAACACATTAAATCAATAGAGTAAAGACTTTCAGACAATGTACTGTACCCAACATGATTTTTTTCATAAAATAAAGTAATTGAATTATCTTTTAAAAAAAATGAGTGCCCAAATGGTACAAGTCTTGAAATAAAAATCAAGCTTCTACTAAAATTTGAAACATAAAAGGTCTTTTCAAGCATTAATATGTGACCACCAGAGAGAACTAGCTTGTATGATCCTATTTCATGAACAACTAAATTTATCTTACTAGCGGTAAAGATATTTTGTTCATTGCTCACTAGTTCCCTCATCCTTGTCATAATCTGTAAGGAGTTGCAAGCATGGATTGTAGAACTAGAATCACTCCATCAAGTGTTATGATTTGCATATACTGTATGAGATTCAAAACATACCAAAGAGATTACATTACCTTTCTTAATAAGCCAAGCTTTGTACTTATCACTCTCCTTCTTCATGTTTCTATTTTTTTTATAGAAAAAACACTTAGATTGCTACTTTATCACACCTTAGAGGTGGTACTTTTCCTTTAGCATTTTGGCTCATTTTCTTCTTCCTTTTTGGTATCCTTAATTTTCATCATAACAGTCTCCTCATGATCCATCAAAAGTTGTCCCTCCTCTTGCACAAACCTGATCATTAATTTCTTAATTGACCATTTCTCTCTTTGTGTGTGGTTGGTGAATTTGAATGGTTTGTATTCAAATGGAAGTGTAGCCAAGATGAAGTGAATTAGAAAGGTATCAAATATTTCAACCTATAGAAACTTGATTTATGCTACTAAGTCCCTCATCTTCATGATGTGCTCATGCACACCGTTGATAGTAGCTAACTTCATGGATAAAAACTTCATTATCAAGGTACTAGCTAAGGCCTTGTCTAAATAGATGAATTGTTCATCGATAGCCCTTAGCAAGCCATTAACATCTTGATAAGTATCAACTGAGCCTCCGATAGAAGAAGACAACTTAGTCTTTATGTACATGCAACTTATGTGATTGGCTTTCATCCATCGCTCGTATGCAACATTTTCCTCATCAATGGTTTCTTAAGTTATCACAGGATTTGGATACTCAGCAGCTTCATTCATGTCACAAGGGCTAAGCTTTAGGATAATTCTATCATTCCAAACCTTTTAGTTTTCCCTTTTTAACTCAGGAACTTCAATGTTAAGATCATACATTGAATATAAACCAAGATAGTTTAGTGCAAAAGTTAAACTCACATACATGCTGATAGTCAATTTGAAGCCAAAATACCTATATACATGCTCTACCTATCCATAGCGTGTTAAAATGCAACTATCATGACTCAAAAGACATTAAAACTACCTGTGGGCTAAGTATTTAATTCAAATAGACTTATACATCTTAATATTAAAACTATTAAGTCATCCCATAACCCTCATTTTTTGTGGGCAAATTGAGACTATTGACTTAGTATTCTAATCTAGTGCACTTTGCATATACTAATGAATGATCTTGTAGGACTACACCCATTATATATGTTTAATACATCACAACTAGTATCATGTAATCTAGGTGTGATCAAGGAAACAAATAAAAGTATGATTATCCATGATTAGGATTGTTGTCGCTAAATTCTAATCACTTTAATCATGTTAATCAAACATGATATATTCCTTATGTAATCAAAAATTCTCCTAACATGACCTTACTATGCATGAGAGCATAACCACAAGAGAAAGAATAACAATCAAATGGAAAGTCCATCAATACTCGGTACTTGTGTTAGACAATATGACCGTGTTTAAAAATAAAAAATAGGGCACCCATGTTAATAAAACATGCCCGTGTTTTTTCTAAATTCCAAGGGTTGCCACTAGTTAGAGAAAAAACATGACCCTCTCTATAGTGTTTATAAACACAAATCTTATTTATTTCTAGACTTGCATTTTTTCACGATTTTGCTTAATACGAAAAATTAAAAGTCCACACAATCAACACCAATGATTAATCCAATCAAGACAGAGGCATTATAGGCTTTACTGCCAAATGTTAGACTATATATGACATGAATTCTGAACTTAATATGATCAATTTCTCGAATTCATGTACAAATCAAGTCAATTTCATAAAACTTTAAACATATGAAATTGAATCTTGATGCGGAATCGGATCTTCAATAATCATTATAGTAAGTGTAATTTGCTTACCTCCAGCCATGGACAAGATTAATATGTGCTTGTAAGTAAGAATTATCAACTGAATTCTAAAATTTGATGGTTATACACTTCTACTCCCCAAACGTAGACTCGATAGTGCGTGCCATATAACAGTAACGAGAAAAGGAACCTCTTGATGATTTTTTCTTCAAATTCAACAAATTTGATGGAATCATTACACCTAATTCATATTCTTTTTTCTTCACGTATATGTGTATTGAGAGATAGAAAAAAAAAGAGAACTTTTGATGCGCTTTATGAAACTAATGTGATTTTCAATCTTAAGTAGAGAATCACAAGCTTTGACCTTTTTCATTCTTATTCATGTCTTGTTTCAAAATGAGTTTTTCTATTTTTCTGTTTCTTTTTTTTTTTCAATGCATGTGAAAAGTATATGTCACTTTAATACAATACACATACATATACTCTAAAGCTGTTTCTACCATTAATAAATAAATAAAGAGTTAATTAGGTTAATATACTGACTTAAGACCTTATTATATAAATAAATTTACGGCCAACCTATATATCTAATTTTAATATGGACTATATATGCATAACATATAAAACACCATTATTTATAAAATAATACTAATAACTTTATAAAACAAAAAATATATATATTAACACTGTATACTTGTCCTCTCTCATCGGGTCAGGCTCTAGGTCATATCAGGTGAGTGATACTGAGATCAATTTTATTTTATTTTTTCAATTTCAGACGCTTAATTAATTTTGCTTGTTTGTTGCTTGTATTAGTTTTGAATGGTTGTTTGTTCTTTCAATTGTATTGTACGTTGTTTTAATCACTGTTCAAGAGTAACCTTTTGTTTGCGCTTCTGTCGATGGGATGAGCCCGTGTTCGTTTGGGGTTGCGTTTGGCTTGAGGGGATGGCTTCGTTGTTTCGACTGTTCCTTTTTGGTTTTATAGAGGTATTGGTTTTGAAGGTTTTCTATCACGACTGTGTCTCTGCTTTCTATTTTTCCCTACTTTGCCGTGCGGGTGCGGCTAATCTGTTATGTTAGATTACTGTGATTACGCTAGTCATGGTCAAGCCACTGGCTGGTTAGTTGTTAGAATCAGGGTTAGTATAATCTAACCGTTGAAATAAAAGCGAGTTTGGCATTAATGGACGAAGGGATCAACATTTACCAAACAAAAAAGGGAATGATTATTTTATCTTGGTATTACTCAGTAAACAGGAATTAGGAAAATAGCCTCCTAATAATAACAAAGGCAGGATGAACAACTTTCACGAGTTCGAAAAGAAGAGAATATGAAGAAGTAAAGAGACACTAGAATACATTTTTCTGTGGGGGAGGGGGGGGGGAGGAACATGATATGATATGTACATTACAACCGGGAACCAAATCGAAACATCCCCCCCCCCCTCTTTTATTTCTTATTTTGTCGCAAACGAAGCGCGCTTGTTATAATCAACGAGATTGAATTAAGGCCCGAGATTGAACCTATCGCATCATGCCGCCGGGGGCCATAGGGGCACTGCCTGCTCCGGCACCCTGATATTGTGTCTGCACGTTACCTTGCCATCCTAAACAAAGGAGGACGGAAAACATGAAATTAATACGCCGATCTATTTTGGTAATGCTTGCTAGCTATCTAGCTAGCTAGAAGGTGGTGGGGTGGGCGGGGGAACAACAAGAAAGAAAAACCCATCCACATCTGCGCCAGCTACTTACCAAGAGCGACGTCATATCCACGATGCTCCAACTCACGGGTTTCTTGACACAGAGCACAAGGCTCGCAGCAAAAATGAGTGCAGCAGTCGAGACAAGCGTCGCCAGGGATTCCGTATTGTTGCCTCATCTTGGTGCGGTACGTGCACGAGTATATCCATTGGCACCCCGTGAAAGCCATGAGTAATGAATATAAAGCCCCGCTGACTCCACAAGCTGGAAGGCAGATTATCAGTATTAAGGAATGAGGAGAAATAATAAGCATACGTAAATAAATAATTGATTAAGTACTACGTATGGGAGATTGGTTCGATAACAGGGCGGTTGAAATGCCTTACATGATGAGCCTCTGTCAATGATCTCTGCAATCTGCCCAAAAGTAATGCACGGACACCAGCAGGTAAGGCAGCCTGGAGGTGGGGATCCATCAGTTACAATAGATTATCAGTATCAATCCCAAGGGGGTGTGTGCGTGTGTAATTAATTAATTAATGACTGCCTTATCTAATGAAGCCCGTATCATAAAGCACAAAGATTCAGAAAAAATTAAAAAAATTTACTTACAGCGGGCAACATCAGAGCCACAATCACATAAACCGGTAGACCACTGTCCGTCGCCTGGAGTTTGATAATGGATTTGCGGTCCTTGATACTGTGCCTGATGATGATCCAACGGAATTCCCATGGCGGGCTGCTCCTTCGCCATCGTCTTTAGCACAGTTGTTGAGCTACCGAACCAAAGAAATTAATACTGAACGTGGAGTGTGATTATCCGCGAGACAAGATAGGCTCCTAATATATGTTTCGTTTTTTCTTTGGATGGATTGAGGGGGGAATATACAGAACATTATGGATTCATGGTATTTATAGATCGTATATAGGCGTTGGTCGTAGCTGGCGCCGTGAGAAGAACGAGTCAATTAAATGTCATGCTATCATGAGCGGCTCGATTGGTACTTGGAATAAAATTTAAAAATTAAAGGGCGGTAATACAAATATAAATTAAAGAATAAGAATTAATTTAATAAAAATTAATTTATCTCATATTATATTTATGTTTGGTACATATTAAGAATAATTTTAGAACAAAAATATCTTATATTTAATATGAGAAAATAAAATTGAGAATAAAATAATTATTTTATTAATTTTTTTTGTATAATGCGGATATTGTTAAGGTTTATTTTAAAGGTTATTTTATTATTTTTTTAAATAATTCATTATGATTTTTTAATATTAATTACCAAATCCTCTTAATAATAAATTTTAGAAAATAAAAGACCCCTTATTTCTATTCTTATTCTTCTTTTAATTTTTATTCTCTTTAAATAAATAAAAAATTTTAAATCTTATTCTCTATTTTTATTTCCATGTTTCTATTATCAATAAACAAACACTTTCGAGTAGTAATAATTCAACAGGAAGCCCCACAGGAAAGCTGCTTGCCTCCTCCCTTCCTCCTCTTGACTACTAAAATGCTAATATGAATTATGAATGCAATAATATGATACACTGGCAAATATCACCACATGGAGTCATAGCACGATGGGCCGCCGAGTACACGGTCAATTTCTTGTTTTCAGAGGTTTGAACGAACGCAAATATATTAATAAACTGGTAGTAACCAACGACTCATGATCGTTCTTATGGCTTTCCACTTGTGGTGGCCCTGGTGGGTGTGTGTGTGTGTGAATGTCTATCTATATTCAAAGAACTGTCCTTCCTGCGGCTGGGTCTACGGTGGCACCTCGCATCGCATGTGCCGGCTTTTGCTACAGCTACTTGCCCTTAATGCCGTGGATTACATTTTATTCCGTTGACTTTGACTACTGGGTTAACAATGATGATAATTCATCTTCCTACCTGCGTACCAAAATTGTAACTATGAAGCCATCTTTATTATTATTCGTATGTCAATTTTAACTTCTACGCATTAATTACGGATATTTTAAATAAAAAATAGACGATTAATATATTTTTATATAAATATATACTTTTGACTATCTACCTACTACTCTTTTTGTCTAAAAAATATAATTATTTTATCATCAAATTTTTATATAAAAATAATTATTTTTAAAAAGTCAACTAATATTTTTACTATCTTTGTATTAAATATCTTATTTTTTTAATAAAATGTGTAATTAAAATTTTAAGATAACTTTTATTAGTTTCTAAAAAAATATATAATTTATTAGAATTGACTTTTTTTTATATATAAATGAACTATAGACTAATTAATAATATACATACATACATACATACATATATATATATGAAAAAAAGTTTAGTATTTAATTTATATAATTTTTGTCATATAAATTATATTTTTAAATTAATTTTCAAAGCATAAAATACTCTATATTTTAAAACGGAGTGAGTACTTGTTGTCGTCTTACGTAATTGAATAAGTCGCACGGCCCATTCTAGTTGTCTCATTACTTGAGGGACGAACAACTCGTTTCTTAATTCTATAGATAGGTGGTTGTCCCATCTTATAAAAAGAAATTACACTTTTGATTTTTTAAAAATACACTTATATTATTTATTAAAAAATAATAAAATATTTATATATATATATATATATATATATATAATTTTAAAAAATAAAAAAATTCATTAAATTTTTTAATATAAACATGTAATAAAGAATTATATTCTTATTCATACGAAAACTCTATATATTTTTATCTCCCATATTTTAGTACTAACTAATTGAGTACCTATACGAGAAAAGTGGAGTCGAAGCGGCAGCCCAGCTGCTAAAGTCCAAGACTCCCGTCACTATTCATAGTATATAAGTTTATGACACGAAAACGCGGACACGTGGCTACATCCTATTGCTAGTATATTTTAAAGAAAAAAAGGATGCTAATATAAAAATGAGATAATATTTTTAAGGTCATAAGAAGTTTTGAAGAACAAAAATGCAAGTCCTCTCTATGCATCCAAGTTGTAGAAGACGTCAACGAAGGAAAAATATGAACATTACCGAAGTATTCTCGTGCAATTTATGAAATAGTTGAGTGATGCCTCATAATTTTTTTTATTTCTTAAAAAATTATATTTATTATTATAATCATTTTAGAACAATCTTGCTCCTAAATTTTATGCAGTAATTCTTTCGTATTAAAAAAAATTATTCTTTTAATTTATATATATATATATTTTAAAAAATAATAAATATAATTTTAAAGTTATATTTACACTATTTATTAAAAAATAAAAATTTATTTAATGTATATATAATTAAAAAAATAGGGGTAAAAATAAAAAATAGTTTTAAATTTTTTAAGAATAATTTTATTTATATATAATAAATTAATAACAAATAGTTTTATTAGATATACAAAAAGTGATGTGTATAGTAAATATAATATGCAATCCTACATCATACCATTTCTATTTTTCTAGCAGCTTTATCCTCTATATGTTGTCCAACATTCTTATTTCTATTATTTTCTTCATATATTTTTTTGCTATAAAAATTACTACATAATATATCATCTAATCCATTCAACTTAATAAAATACTGAATTATTATTATTGCAATGACAATGAACATTTAGTATTCGAAACTATAATTATTCAACCACATTATATTTACCTAAGCAAAATGTAAGTTTATATTATTCAACTATAATATTTTTATACGTAATATATAAATTAATGTTATATTTATTTTGAAGAGAATAAATAATTTTTTTATTAGGATCTTGAATATAGTATTAGAATATTATTATAGATGTATTTTCTGTGGGAAGAATAGTCACAAAAGGAATAAAATAGATTGGAAGGCCATTAAATGTACGAGATATATACATTTTTGGCTTTAATGGTAAATATTTCTATAGGTTTGGGTTCTAGGATTTTTTTGAAGAACGGGATATGTTCCCATATCTAAATTTATCACGATATATATATAATATTATATTTTAAAAAAATAATAAAATAGAAAATAATTTGTGAAAAAAATTAAGGATAGGGTCGAGAATGATAATATATTTCTAATAAAGATTGGAATAAAAATATCTGATAGTAATAAATAGGAAATGAGAAAATATTTCAATTTTGAAAATAGGAACTATCTATTTTTTGATTTTTTTAATACAAAATTTTAATAAAAATTAATATTCTTTTCAATACGAAAAATATAATTTTTTTTATTAATACTCGCGGTACTCCTATATTTTAGTACTAACTAATTGAGTTCCCATACGAGAAAAATGAAGTCAGAGGAGTAGCCGAGCCGCTAAAGTCCAAGACTCCCGTCACTATTTATAGTATGCGAGTATGTGGCACGAAAACGCGGAAACGTCGCTACATCCTATTCCTATCAATCAATCCCCATTCCCCACACGTAGTTATAACGATGAGTCGATGATGACCGAACAACTGCACTAGTGAGGCGTTACTTTTTTTAATTAGGAAATATATTTAACTAGTATATTTTAAAGAAAAAAGATGCTAAAATAAAAATGAGATAATATTTTTAAGATCATATGATTAAGAGGTTTTGAATAACAAAAATGCAAGTTCTCTCCATGCATCCAAGTTGTGGAAGATGTCAACAAAGGAAAAATATGAACGTTACCGAAGTATTCTCGTGTAATTTATAAAATAGTTGAATGTTGTTTCATAATTTTTTTATTTTTTAAAAATATATATTTATTACTATCATTATTATTATCTTTTTAGAATGGTCTTATTTCTTAATTCTATAAATGTGTAGTAATTTTTTTCATATTAAAAAATTATTCTTTTAATTTATATATCTTCTAAGAAAATAATAAATACAATTTTAAAATTATATTTATACTATTTTTTATAAAATAATAAATTATTTAATATATATATATATAATTAAAAAATAAGAATAAAAATAAAAAGTACACTTTAGTTTTTTTTAAATAATTTCATTTATATATAAAAAATAATAAAAAATACATTTTCTGATATAGAAAAAGTGATATGCATGGTAAATACTATATGAAATCCTACACATATCATTTACATTTCTTTATCCAACATCTCTATTCCTATTATTTTCTTCATATATTTTTTTACTATAAAATTTATCAAATAATATATCATCTATTCTATTCAACTTAATAAAATTGTGGATTCTCATTGCTTTAATGACAATGGACATTTATTGTATTGAACTATAATTATTTAACCATATAATATTTACCTACACAAAATATAAGTTTATATTATTCAACTATAATATTTTTATACTTAATATATAAATTAATATTATATGTGTCTCGAAGAGTATACATTTTTTTTTGTTAGAATCTCGAATATAGTATTGGTATATTATCATATATGGGTGTGTTTTTTGTAGGAGGAGTAGACACAAAAGGAATAAAATAGATAGAGAGGCTATTAAACCAGATATGTACATTTCTAGCTCTAATGACAAATATTCCTATAGGTTTAGGTTTTCGAGATTTTTTCAAGGATGGAGATAGGTTCTCATCCCCAAATCCATCAAGATATATATATATATATATATATATATATATATAGACACACACACGTATTATAATATTATATTTTATTTAAACAATAATAAAATAAGAATAAAAAAGAAAATAATTTGTTAAAAAAATTCAATTTTGCTCGTGGAGATGGGGATATATTTCTCGTAGGACTTGGGACGAAAATCTCAATAGCTAAAAATAAAAAATGAAAAAACATTTTATTTTTAAAAGTAGAGATAGTATTATCGTTCTCTAGATATTTCGTTATTATCGGTAGTTTAATAATGATAATCTCCGACTTTTACTCTACAATAACCCAAATTTAATTAAGAATAAAAGTGGACATGCTTTAGAAATTTCTATTTGAGGCTGTGAGTGAGAGATTAAGAAGAAGCAATGTCAAAATAAAATAATTATCCTAATACTAATATATAAAAAAAGAGAAAAATGAAATGGATAGTACATTGGCCAGAGGAGTTCACACTTAAAGCATAATTAGAAATCGTGGGCATTCCGTTGATTCTTTGAGCTTGAACTTTTAAAAGAATTTTTATTTTAAATCATATTGTGCCGTATTAACTTTTATTTAAAATAAAAGTAGGTTAAATTTTTTTTTAATTATAAATTTAGAAAGTAATTTTTTATAATATATTTTTAAAAGCAAAATCAAACATTATTATTTTTTTAAAAATATTTTTATAATTAATTTTATAATAAGCTACTTTCTATAAACAGAACCAAATAACCTCTGAGTACTAACTAATTGAGTTCTCATATGAGAAAAGAGAACTCACGAGAAGCAGCCGAGCCGGAGCCGCTACATTCCTAGCCTCACGCCACTATTCATAGTCTGTGAGTATATGACACGGAATTTCTCAACGTAGGGGCATCCTATCGATCAATCCTCTCATGTAATTACTACGATGAGGACAAATGCTCTTGGCGAGGTGTGATTCATGCGATGGGGACGTGGAAACAGGTAGAAACAAAAATTATATATATATATATATATATATATATATATATATATATGTTGAAATTCGATCTATTTTAATAGATCAGACCAATCAACAGCGAACGTCTGGAATCTGGAGTAGAATAACGCAAATTGGTAGAAGTTGCTAACAGAGATGAAATTTTTGGAGAATACAAGAGAGAATTTTAAAAATTTTAATTTGTGCTCCTCGTGTGATCATTGACCTTTGGTTTTACATGAAGAGTTTTTGAGATACTCGAAGCTGCTGAGCAAAAAATTCTACCTATCGTTGATCTTTGATTTTATAAGAAGAGTCTTTTGAGATGTAGGGAGCTTCTGACCAAAAAATTATATCTAAAGAAGAATTGTTTTTTCTTATAAAATTAAAAGTGCTCATCGAAAAATATGTCTGTCGGTTTTTCTTTTCGTGTGATCCATTATAACCGTTAGTCTCTTTATGTGATTCACTAAAAACAAAAGGTAAGTCTGTTTATCTTTTACGGGATCTAAAAGTATCCACCAAAAGACATGTCTAATTGTTTATCTTTTTATGGAGTCTATTAAATATCCGTTAAGATATTCACCAAAAGTTTGTTGTCCTTTATAGTTATGTTTTTTATATCCATCAAAAGTTTGTTGTCCTTTGTGGTTATATATATATATTTTTATCTTTTGTTCGTTATCATTTGTCTATTTTGTGCTAAAATTCATTTATAGTAGATTTTCTTTGTCTATCAGTTTTGGTTTTTATTATTATGAAAAAATTCCGTAAGAATCATCTTTATTGTCATCGCCATAGTCTATGACAGACATGGATAATGAAGATGATGTTACCGGGGATCTTGTTTACCATGTAGGTACCTATTCTAAAATGGATAGATATTTGTTTTGTGTTTTTAACGCAACTAATTGGGCGGTTGTTTGTGATTTTTGGGACATGAATTGGGCTTGTGTAGGAACAATTTGGAGGGGTGAAAGTGATAAGGTTTTAACGGGCTGGATTTGTTTTTAGATTTTTGCCCAGTTTTGGATATATGGTTTTGAGATCTTCTCTATGACTTGAAATTTGTTTCACTATTTTACCTTAAATCTTCAAACAAGGGTAAGAAGGCCATCTATATGCTGGTTTTCAACGTCCCATAAGAAAACCCAAGGACAGAAGAATTTTGAGCAAAAATGGAATAATAGAGGGAATTGCTTTTAGTTTGGGGTAGGTTGGAAGACGATTTTGAATCTATTTAGGGTTTTATCTGCCTGAGGATGTAAGATTCCTTGTATGGAACTAAAGTCCATTCACTATTTAATGAACCAGATTTGAAGGTCTTTTGTGGTAAACTTTTGGAAAAGAATGTATTATTCTTTTGGGGAGTCTCTGTGGAAGAATTGTTTGAATGATGTTGAACCAAAGTTTTCTAGAATTGCTATATAGTAATTCTAGGGTTTATGTAGGTCTCATGGTTTGTAAAACCATCAAGAAAGCATTTTTTGAAGAGCGAGAAAAGCACTAAGATTGAAATATCCTTCCTCTATATTTGTAATAATTTGAAAGTGGGTTTTGGTAAAATATTTTGTAGTTTTTTGAAAATCCTTTTCCTTTAGAACAATTTGTTTTGAAAAGGGTTTTGTTAAAATAGATTTTGAGAAGGGAGATATTGAGTAGAAAGTCCTTCGATTTTTAAAACAGGGTTCGATTTTTAATATGTGTATGGTTATTTGTTGTATTGCTTCAAGATCCTATGGAGAATTTGTAAGGGTCTCGATCTAGGTTTGTATATTCATTAATTTTGGGTTTTGAGATGATGAGCTTATTTTTGTTCTTTGTCTTTAATGGTAGCTTTGTACCATGTTTTTAAGGGTATTGTCTCAAGGGGTTGTTTGTTGTTATCCTTCTTCTAGAGGGGCATCGAAAAATTTTTCTTGAAAAAATTCTCTTGTTAGACATTCAAGGATAGAATTAGATTATCCTCTAATATATTCAATATCTAAGTCGAATAGTGAAAGGATGACTTTCCATTTTACAAATATTTGTTTAGCGACTATATTCCGCACACCCTTTTAGAGCACTTCTTTTGTTAATTTACAGTCGATTATCAACGAAATTTTTTATTCAAGAGATCATAATATAATTTTTGTATGCAAAGCACAATAGCTAGGATCTCTTTCTTGATTGTTGAGTAATTTTTTGTGTGTCATTCTAATGTGCTGAGGTGAAATGGATGATATTTTCCTGTTGGTTTTGTAGTTGTCTAAGGATTTCACCATAACCAATATCTAAGGCATTCATTTCATTTTTTTTGTAGGTTTGGATTAGCAAGTGGAGACAAGGGATCTTCTAAACTTGGGATTTGATATGGTTAACAATCTTCGTATATTTAGTTGTCTAAGGAATGATCTTTTTCCTTAACCTATCTTGTAGAGGTTTTGCTAGGGGGTTACATTTGTAAAAAAATCTAAGACATAATTTAAACTTCCTAGAAATATTTGTAGTTGGGTTTTGTCTAAAAATTTGGATGTGAAGGTCAGGGATCTTTCAATTGGGGTTATGGTACTCTAAAACAGATAATGACCTAAGAAACTAATGCATGTTTGAAAAAGAGAAATTCTAGTTTTTGAAATAACAAGACCATTTCCCTTTATGACCGAAATAAAAGTTCTTAAAAATATTAGTACATCATCAATGTAAACTATACAAAAGTTTTAATATGGATTAAAAATGTCTTTCATGATTATTTGAAATTTAGGAGGCGCATTTTTATTTATTTATTTAAATGACATTAAAATCCATTGATACTGTCCAAATGGGATAGTGAAAGCCGTTTCGTATTGGTCTTTCAGTGTGATTTGTATTTGCTAAAATCCCACTTTCATATCAAATTTTGAAAGAAAAAAACAAATGATGTATGAAGTTTTTGCAAAAGATCCCTTTTGTTTGGAATTGGATATCTTATCCATTTTAAGGTTTTGTGTAAAGGTTTGTTATTTATTATGAGTCTTGGTGTTCCTCTTTTAATTTCTGAGGTTTTTTTTTCATATAATTTTGCACAAGACCAAGGAGATTTAGATTTTATGATTAGTTTTTTTTCCTTTCTAGATTGCTAATTTCTAGTATGCAATATTTTTTAAGTTTGGCATTCATTTTAATAGGCATGGATTTTGTTGTAATACATCTTTTTTGGAAAGTCTCGTCATAAGGAAAATTAATGATGTGTTGTTTTCTAGAACATAAAGCATTTGGAAGGTACAAACAAAGTTCTTGTTCAATTTGTTTTTGAATTTCATTAATTTTAGTTTGCACATGTTGTTTTCCTAATTGATTTTGAATTTTGGAAAGAGAAAATTTTTGTCATAGGTGTTGGAGATAAGTCTCTTTGTTTTTGACCAAAAGGTTTAACTAGTTATTATAAATGGAGTTTGCTTTTAAAAGATTTAAATTTGTAGTTATAGGAAATTTGAGAAAAGGTAAAAAAAATCTTTGTCCCTTTTGTTTTAAATGAAATTTTTGTGTGACTTACCAAATAAGAATTGATCAAATTTATGAAAGGAGTTCCTAATATTATGTTATGACTAATGTTAGGTGTTATTATGTATGTAGATCTAATCTATAAGCTGTTACATAAGATTTTTGCCTCACACTTATTTTTGATCTTTAGTCACGAGTTATTTGTGGCTGTGAGTTTTTCCATTAAAAGAGAAAGTTTTATTTATTTATTTTTAGAATAATTTCTTCCTTGATACAGTTTAAGTTTGTACTAATGTCAAATATTTCTACAGTTTCAATTTGGAAATCATTTGAAACTTTTAATATGATTTTGATAGCATATTTTTGGGATGTTATTGCTCACAATACATTTTAAAAATGTGGTGATGCAAGTAGATTTGAAATGATTCTTCTTCAGAATCTTCATTTTGTTCACTAAGGATTGGTGATGATTTTACCGGAAGGATTTATACTATATTACTACCATTTTCTTATTTTTCTTGTAATTGTTTTAGTTTTCTCTTAACCTCTTTGATTTCATGTTGTAATTCTGAGGTTGTTGGAATTAAATATTTTGTTTTTTTATTGTCTTTTTAAGTATGGATGTTAGATCATATGAATTGGTAGGTTTGTTTGGAAGTTTGGATGATGAGGCTACTGGTTCATCATTTTCTAAGGATTCTCATAGTTGTTCAAAATATTCCTTTTGTTTGATGGGGCTAGAGATATGTTACACAATTTCTAACATAAGTTTTTGTTCTTTAGTGAGAACATTGATTTGTTTTAGGAATTTTTCATCTTCGATTTTATAAGAAGAAGAAGGAGGAGGAGAAGCTAATTCATCTATTTTGGGGTAGATCTAGTTAGATCTTCATTTTGGGATTTATTTTTGGATGATTCATTGTGAAGATTTTGTATCTTATCAATCATTTCTTCATCAATTTATAATTCTAAATTTTTTTATATTTAAGTTGCACTATTTTGATATATGTCATTTACGACCAAATTTATAACAAGCTATGTCTTTTCGAGTCGGCTGTTTGGAAGAAGATCGGGGTTTTTGAGATCGAATATATTAAAATTAAGTGAGAAAAATAAATAAATAAAATAAGACTACTATATATACCTTAGTTGATGTAAACCATTAACAAAAGTTAAAAAAAATTGATTGGACTTTTTCAATACCGATTTCGATACAGAAAAGTTTTTGAGATTAAAAACATCATTATGATGTTTTTGGGATGGAAAATGTCACCTCGGTGCTATTTCTGTGCCACACTGTTGGTGAGGCGATAATTTTTTTAATCATGAAATATATCTTACTACTAAAATAAAAATGAGATAATATTTTTAAGATCATATGGAGTTTTGAAGAACAAAAATGCAAGTTCTCTCTATGGATCTAAGTTGTAGATGATGTCAATGAAGGTAAAATATGAACATTACTAGGGTATTATTATGCAATTTATGAAATAGCTGAATGTTATCTTATAATTTCATTTTTATTTCTTAAAATACACACACACACACAGAGAGAGAGAGAGAGAGAGAGAGAGAGAGAGAGAGAGAGAGAGAGAGAGAGAGAGTCCATATTTTAGCATTTAGATAAAAAAAATTTATATTATAATATGTATTTTTTTATGCCAATATGATAACTATATGATTTATATTTATGATTAATATAATATGTCTAAAAATAAATTCACTGTAAAATTGTTATTGACGAGTTGTAATTAACCTACACACTTCAAAGTAGATAGTTGATGAAATTAATAGAAGTTATATGCACAATGCATGATAAATGAATATTAATAATAGATAATAATAAAAAGTACCATAAAGCTATGACAAATAAATTACAGTACTTTTTGAAATTATGGAAATAAAAATTTCTTCCAAAAATTAAGCATTATTTCAAAGAATAGCTAATTAAAATAAATTTCAAACAAGTGCTAAATTCTACGCATCAAAAAAGAAAAACTATATTATGATGGGTATGTCATTGTAATTTTAATAAGAAAAGAGTAAAACATTGATCGTAAAAGCTATAGTATTATTATGTTTCCACTAAAATAACTATTTTTAGTAGTAAATTCAGGAGTGTTACACTAATAAATAGCTATGATTGAGTATAACTATATAGCCTTCTACCTATTCAATGATCAATTTTTACCTTGCATAAGTACTTTGAGGATATAGTTTGATGGCTTTTGGTAAGGATTAAAAGTTTTGACTGTTTGGTATCTACTTTGGCATCTTTTGATCTAGATATCCCTTAAACACTTATATCACCATCTGTATTTGTTTCTCTTGTCAATTGTAACTCTTGTGTCTGATCTTTTGTTATCATATCAATTTAATATTATAATGAAATCTTAGTTTTCTTCTTATCATTTTTTTAATCTAAGTGGATAAATTTTTTAGCTTTGTTACTTAGTGTAATAAATATAGATGAACTGTATTTATACTAAGAGTGGTGGTACCATCCTACATTTTTAATGGCTTAGGTTCCATAATTAATTCTTTTTTAAATAAATTTTCAAGTACTGAAATGGGGGTATTACATAAAATGCATGGAATTAATCCAAAAACCCAAATATATAAAATTATTGATCACAATAATTGATTTGAGGTCAAAAGAAATAAGGAAAATGAACAATGATGATAATTGCTTAATCAGTCATAAAAGCTCCCTCCTCTCTCCTTCCATGGCCAAAATAAGGAGATATGCTTATGCTGGGAAGGGAGCTTCCCCTCCAAAGGGATTGAGTATCATAACTATTGAAGATAATAGGGCCATTATTTCTTTTCACTGTGAGAGCAATCCGTCTTCAGAGAAACCTCAAAATTCTCAGTCGGAGATTCATGGCCCTATAAACCCTAGTCTTACTAATGGAGAAAGTATTACCATTGACGATTATTTATCCTTTACCCTAGGAGGAGACTAGATTTCTACTCTCGAATGGCTTCTATGGATAACTCGAATGGATAGTCTCATCCATGTCCTCTAGCGGTTAATGAAGGGTCTAATGCGAATCCACTAGACTTGATCAATATAGGACTGGTTCCTCACAAGACATAGAAAGAGATTATTCTCGACAACAAAACAATGTCCAAATCCTCTACTCTCAATTATATTCCCCCAACTCTGGCAAGAGATCACTGGAAAGTTTTAATTCAAAAAGAAATGGGAGAGGCAAACTGTAAACTCTGGCAAGGAACATTGATTGGATACATTATTGGCTACAAGCATAGTTTGGGGCAAACCAATTCCTTCGTCTAGCAACAATGGTCTAAAATAAAACCCCCAAAAATCTAGATACATGAAGAGGGATTTTTGATTTTTAAATTTTCATTAGATGAGGACAAGGATTGAGTTTTGCAATGCCATTATTGGACTTTCATGAACATACCCTTTATACTCAAGCCATGGAATAGAAATTTCCAATTTGTGAAAGAAATATTTTCGTTTATGCCCCTTTGGATTAAAATTCCTAACCTTCCCCTAGATTATTGGGATATAGATTCAGTTAGTCAAATTATTAGTGTTGTGGGAAGGCCCCTGTACTTAGATTCACAAACTTGGAGGATATAATTTATTATGTAAGGGCTTTAGTTGAGGTGGATGTCACGAAGAAGTTTGTGGAAGCAATGGATATAGAAGACCCTAATGGAAATATCTTAACACAACCAATTGTTTTTGAATGGAGGCCTTCTTACTGTAATCTTTGTGATTATATTGAACACAATTTTAAGTCCTATCCTAACAAAGGTCCTAAACTAGGTATCACATAGAAAGAAACTTACCAACCACCTACTAATATTCAAAGGCCACTTAGTGATCCAGGCCATGATTAGCATATCACTAAAAAAAAAACTTACATAAATCATACTGGACCCCAACAGAATAATAAACCTATTTGAAAACCAATACATACATAGGCAGCTCCAAGGGAATATTCACAACATGTACAGACATCTAAATTTCATAGAGCTCATTTATGAGAGAAGAGTCATCCTATTGATATACTTACTAATAACAGATTCTCTCCACTGATTTACCAAAGAAATGTGGAGGAAAGAGGAAAATGTGGGGTTATGGACCTTCTCCCTACTTCTATTGATATATGATAGGTGTTTGGAATATAAGAGGTCTTAATAAGCCTTACGAACATCAAGAGTTGAGGCACTAGATGTAGGTAAATAAGATCTCAACAATGGGGTTGGTAGAAACAAGAATAAATGCTGGAAATGATAAAACAACTTGTAAAAAGTTAGGTACATATATAGCTATGATAAATAGTTACTCTCACCATCCTAATTGTAGGATTTGGTGTATTTGGGATCCCACACAGTGGAATATTGACCTAATTAGTGCGCATGCACAGGTATTCAAGTTCAGGTCACTTGTAATACTACCAGCATAGTTTTCCTTATTACTTTTATTTATACTAACAACCAAGGTAGTGACAGGAAATGTCTATGGTAGTGGTTGGAATCCATAGCTATTCAAGATGACTCATGGCTTATTCTAGGAGACTTTAATGTACTCCTATATAGTAAATAAAAATGTCAAGGTGCAATCATAAATGTGGGGATGTCGAAGACCTTAAACATTACTTACAGAACCTAATGGTTGATGATTTGCCTTTTACTAGACACACATATACCTAGAATAACAAGATTATTAGGGAAAATAGAATAATATGCAAGTTGGATTGAGTGTTGGGTAATGTTAAATGGATGGATACATTTTTAGGGTCAATAATTGAATTCTTATCAACCTACTTCTTTGATCACAACCCAGCACTGATTAATTTAAATCAACAGACACCTATAAGTATGAGCAGGTTCAAGTTTTTTGAATTGTGGACTTATGATGATAGTTCCCAGACTATAGTCAAAGAAGTATGACAATACCAACAATCTACCTCTAGTCTTAACAAAGTAAAGAAAATGCTTTGTATTATCTCAGGTATCAATTGAAAATCCTAAATAAAGAAAGGTTTGGAAGCATTTCAACCAAAATTCAAGATCATAAAAGACGTCTTGAGGAAATTCAATAGTAGATAAATGATAATCCAGATAACTCTACTCTCCATTAGAAAGAAAAGACTTGTACTAGGTTATATGAACACTATGATCGCTATGAGGAAATCTTTTTAAATTACAAATCTGGAATAAAGTGGCTCAAGTTAGAGGACTCTAATAATCAATTCTTCTATGTAAACATGAAAGCTCGACAAGAAAAACATGAGATAATAAAAATTTAGAGACTTGATAGTACTTGGGATTCAGATCAACACTTAATACAAGAAGCATTTTTGGAATTTTATCAAAATCTGCTGGGTAAAAATAGCCCCAATACAGAACCGGTTAATTTTTAGAATTTACATAGAGGGCCATTGGTGGATCTTCTTCAACAAAAAGACCTTTCGAATCCCATCTCCTATGATGAAGTGAAGGCAAATTTTTTTTATATGGGACACACAAAAGCTCCTAGACTCAATGGCTATACTGTTGTTTTTTCCAAAGCTTCTTATGACACTTAAGGTCTTGATATTTTGAATTGTGTGAGGCAAAATTTTCACACAGGCACAATCCCTGGGGTTCCTCACCTCTACTTTACTCACTTTGATTCCCAAGTGTGATAACCCAAGCAAAGTGAGCGAGTTCAAGCCAATAGCTAGCTATTATGTGTTATATAAATTTCTCTCCAAAGTTCTTGCTGCTTGGTTACAACCTGTCTTACCCCAGTTATCAACAGCTCATAGTTAGCCTCTATGAAAGGTAAATTGATAAGAGATAATATTTTTTTGGCACACTAGTTTATTTAGTTGTATAATAGAAAAAATGTTTCTCCATGATGCATGATGAAAGTTGATTTACAGAAAGCCTACGACTCACTCAGCTGGGATTTCTAGGAAAAAGTGTTAATTGACCTAATGTTTTCCCCTCATTTTGTTAAAGTTATCATGGTTTGTGTTACTCAAGTGAATTACACCATCTGTATCATTGGATAACATCTTACATCATTTAAAGTGTGTAGGGGATTGAGGCAGGGTGACCCACTTTCTCCCTATCTATTTGTGATTGCTCTTGAATATTTATCAAGAATGCTTCTAACTCTATAGGATATAGATGGTTTTGGAGGACATCCTAAATGTAAAAAGATAAAAATCATTAACCTTTCATTTGCAGATGATTTGCTCCTATTCTTTAGGGGAGATCTAGCTTTTGTCACTCTCTTATAGTCCACTTTTGATAAGTTCAGTTCTACTTCAGGTTTGATCATTAGCCTTTCAAAAAGTTCAGTGTTTCTTGGAGGTGTGCCCAAGCATACCAGATTACAAATACTTGATTACTTATCTTTTCCAGTAGGGTCCATGCCTTTCAAATATTTGGGTGTTCCTCTACCGGCTTCTAGGCTACTATTGGACCACATATTAGAGTTAGTTGAGAAAATCACTAATCGGATCCAACATTGGTCCACTCATTTATTATTCTATGCAGGATGTAACTACTCATATCTGTTATATATGTGATTCAGTCTTATTGGAGCCAAATGTTCCTTCTCCCAAAAAAAACTCCTACTTAAACTCATTAGTATATGTCAGAATTTTCTTTTAACGGGCAAAGAAAATCCTAGTAGAAAATCATTGATTGCTTGGCCTACTATATGCTTACTTAAAATCGATGGAGGTCTGGGTTTTCTATATATACAAGTCTGGAACATAGTAGTAGTTGGTAAGCATGTTGGGTACCTCACTTAGGATAAAAATAGCTTATGGATTAAGTGGATTCACACTTATTACTTAAAGGGGACCTTGGTCTGAGAAGCAAGTTTACCCTGCACATCCTTATAGATCCTGAATAAGATTTTCAAACTCAGAGAAGAACTCAAACCTATCATCATTTCCCTCTCATCGAAAGTTTACAATATTAATGTTGTGTATGAGAAACTAAGGAAACAAGCTACCCTTGTTTCTTTGTGGAAAATAATATGGATGAACAATGTAAGTCCAAATCGCAAGTTGTTGATGTGGATAACTACACATAATAGATTACCAACCAAAGATAATCTTAGTAGATACAATCTTTATCTCATCTTTTGTTTGAGTGCCAAGTTATGAAGCACTTATGGAGATGCGCCTATGCAAGTGTGGGTATTCAAGGCCCTTGTAGTATATGGCCATGAGAAAATGTGGCCTATATCGCTAGAGGGAATAAGAAGAGGATTCATATCATTGGAACCTTATGCATTGTTTGCCTCTATGAATATTGGATGGTGTAGAATGCTGTGATCTTCTCCCAACATTAAAGTGATTGGAAATCTTTAGTTAAGAATATAACCTTTATAGTAGCCGCTAGGTATTTTTCCTCTTATGAGAGGAGTAAGAGAGATGATTTTTTGCCCATTCTAGAGAAATTTCATGTATTAGGTTGTAAGTCTTTCGATCATTAATGAATATTCTTAATTTTTTTAAAAAAAAGATAATTTCTCATCTGTGCTTTGCCGCATGACGCTCTGAATGAATAGATCTAAGATAATGTTGGTTGGATGATTGAAGGTAGGGCCTAGTTGAATAACTATTAGATGAACTAAAAAACTCGTGTTTGAAATGTACAAAGGCAAAAATGAGGATTTTAGGGGTATGGGTAAGTTGTTCAAGCAAATTTTAAGGGTTAAGGAAGGAATTAAAAGACAGACTTTTGGATTAGGGAAGTTTTGGGGTATCACATCTTACCACAAGCTACACTGATCTCTTAGAAAAAATTACTCCTAAGTATCTTTTTTATACCTTGATTACCTAAAAAAAGAATAACATAGAATTAGTAGTTAAGAAAAGTAATAGGAGCTTAAAAATAGAAGGATATGAGTTGAACGGCAAGGGGGAAACCTGTGAAAGTCAACAAACTAAGGCTTTTATGAGCTTGAACGGACCTTTTTCATTCTATGAATTTAGCCCTTATTTGCTTAAAACAATCATTAAAGACTTAAATTTTAATATTTTAGAATTTAAAATATGAAAATAATGCAGAGAAAAGGAGGGGAAAGGATTGACCCACAAGGGAAGAAGAAGTGAACAAAGGACAAAGAAGAATAAGGTAGAGGAGAGGGGAGGGAGAAAAAGGTTGAGAATATAGGAAATTAGCTATGTGAGTAAGCAACCATAGGGAATAAGCCTTTTTGGTTGATTGATAAGGGGGGAAGAGAGGGGAGGTCAACAATGGGGTATCTTGCAAGATAAAGGAAGGATGAGAGTGATTAGGGTGGTGCAAGGTGTGTACAAGAGTATGTATAAGGTGTAAGAAGTTGATTGTGGATAAAACCTTGGTTGATTGAGTAAAGAAAAAGTAGAATCTAATCATGGGGTGAGAAAGTTAGATTTTTGAAGGTAATCACTCCAGTAAAGTCAATAATAATAATAATAATAATAATAATAGTTTGTGGAAGGTAGAATTCCCAATAAATGGTTACAAATGAGAAAAATATCAAGTAATTCCCAACAACTATGAAAAATTAGGGACATGTGTGGAATTAATCTAGTAACCCAAACTTTATGCTTTTATGCTAAATAACTTAGGGTGCAACTTGCACATGATCTTCTCTGACTCTTGGGTTGCATCCTTAGCTACACCATGATTCCAAAGGAACTTCATTAGCATAACTGAACTTGTACAAGTCCATCACATCTCAGTGTCGAGAATCTGCAAGGGTACCTCCATATGAGACAATGTATCATTAAGCATGATCTCATTAGGTTTGATCAAATGGAAAATATTTGTAACATAGTTCCTCAACTACAAAATGTGGAAGATGACATGGACTTAGTCCAACACCAATGGAAGTTCTAGGTGGTAGGCAACATCATCAACTCTATTGAGTACCTCATATAATCCAATAAAACACAAACTAAGATTTCCCATCCAACCATATTTCTTCCTCTTTAGTGGGTAAGACTAGATATGGAAATAGGGAAGGCCAAGGAAGGGGACCCTATCCCAAATTTGAAACCCAAATAAATCTCCTAACTCACCTTATTCCTCAATTTTGTTTAATAAGGATTCCCTGCACGGACTAAATCCTCCCCTTAGGACCCCAAAATAATTCTTAAATTTTTTTAATGAATTATATCCCAAAATAATTCCTAAAAATTTGTAATGAATTATATTATTTTATTTAATTTTAAAACTTTTTTTATAAGTATTATAATGTTGTGTGTATGTTTATCAAGGTAGGACATGGTGATTTATTTTACATAAAGGATGATGATGTTTTATCTTGGGATGATAGTGATAGTGATGTGTTGCCTGCCATTGATATAAAGGCCAAGATGATTGATAGAGGAATCTTGAATTCTAAGTGCTCTTACCATATATATCCTGAACGAGGTTGATTTAGACTTAAGAGACAAGTTGAGGTGAATTTGTCTTAATAAGTAATAATGTTTCTTGCAAAGTTGCTAGAATTAGGGCAATGAAAGTGATGATGCATGACGATGTGGTCAATATATCATCAAATGTTCAGCATGTTCTAGAGATGACCAAGAACATAATCTCAATGAATCACTTGAATTGAATAGGTGTCATTATATGGGTGGTGGTGGCACAATGAGGGTTAGTAAAGGGGATCTTATTGTGATGAAATGTAAAAGGGCTAGAGCATTGTGTGATATTATTGGTTCCACTATTAGGGATGTATGCATAGTGACATCTGCAAGTATGTATAGCTCAAATGTTGTTATACTTTGACACATGTGACTTGGATACATGTGTGTTAGAGGCATGATTGAGCTATCCAAGAGTGGGTTGGTATATGGGCAAAGTATGTGTATTATGGATTTTTGTGAGCATTATGTGTTTGGTAAGTAGAAGTCTGTTAGCTTTTTAGTAACTAATTTGAGTATAAAGGCACTTCTTGGTTATATCCATTCAGATTTGTGGGGTCCTATAAAGGTGATTTTCAAATATGGTTATTGGTACTTACTAGCTTTTATAGAGGCTTTCACTACAAAGGCATGAATTTATTTTCTGAAAAATAAGAATGATGTGTTTGGTGTCTTCAAGCTCTCAAAGATCTTAACAGAGAAGCATACTAAGAGAAAAGCCAAGTGTCTCTACATGGATAATGGTCTTGAGATTGTGGAGCATATTTTCACTAATTTTTTTTAGGAACATGGGATTTCAAGGCATCGTAGATGGGTTGGAAGACTAAAACAAAATGGAGCCATTGAGAGGATGATCGTAACCCTATTAGAGAAGGTTCAATGTATGTTGTCTCAAGCAATGTTAAATAGGGAATGATGGTTTGAAGTTTTTCATATTGTAGTTTAACTCGTGAACCAATTTACTAATCATTTCATTGAGTTGTAGACACCCACGGTGGTATGGTTAAGTAAACCCACTAATAATTCTAATTTTCATATTTTCATATTGTCTATGCATATGTGAATGATGTTGAGCTTGAATTTAGTGCTAATAAATGAATATTTCTTACTTGTACATATGGTGTGAAGGGGTATAGGTTATGGGATTCAACTACATCCAAATTCTTAACCAACAAGTACATCACCTTTAATGAGTCATGTTCCTCGAAAATAATAAGTCTGCTAATAGTTTCTAAGGAGGTGGATTGAGTGCTTTGAGCTATGTAAAGGTGGAGTTTGGTTTAGATCAGTTATATCCTTTTGATAGACCTAATACCCCTAGGGTCAGTATATCTAGGCAGTTGGAGGTGTAAAGATGCATTGCTCTAGACAAACCACAAAGGGTGATTATGTAATACCTCAAATTTTACCTTAAACTAATCCTGAATAATTAATACCTTAATCCAATTCTTATCTAGAGAAATTTACATTTTACTGTAACACCCCCAAATTTTACTATTGAACAATTTCGTTAATTAAAAAGGAAATTATCAGAAGCAAATAAATAAAACGTGAACTTTGGGAGTATTACCGCCACATTTAGTACTAGACCGGTTCACTCATACCGTTCCAGTACTAAGTGCTAAGGCTAAAGGAAAATGAAATACAACTTGCAAGAAATTCAACATACTTAAATCAGAGTAGCGCATCAAATTATTTACCAAAATAAAATCCACCAATGATGGTTACAGTAATAACATATACATTTAAAATCAAGAATTTAAATGAGAAGGAGAAAATGCCTAATGGTACCGGATAATTCCTTACTCTCTTTCCCCGTAGCCCACTTGAGTAGCACTTGAAAAGACCTGCAAGGGCACTGCCCATTGAGTAGGCAGAGGCCCCAAAAGGGAATCCCTTCAGTACTACGGTACTGAGTAACCCTTTAATACCACACTTAAAGACAGGCCTGCAATGCAACACATAGTGCAACTATATACGTATGTAAACTGAGGTGCATACATAACAATCACACGTAACACAAGTTATAATTCACGATCGATATCTTTGGGCCTTAAGCCATGTCATAGTATAAAATCCATACATTCGGGCCTTAAGCCATTATTGCATCACCATTCAATCAGTATCATATTTTATATCCATGTGAATGCTAGAACCCCACTATTATAGCCGGTGGACCGGAAAGTATACACTCAGGGTAGAACGCCTCTGACCACTATTATTGCCGGTGGACCGGAAGATAAACACACAGGGCAGAACACCTCTGACCACTATTATTTGCTGGTGGACCGGTCTGGCCCCGACTCACATGGTGTTCCACTATAAGTGATTAGTATTTTTCCATAACTTTATTCACATACAATACTGTTTTTATTGAGCTCGGGACCCCCACTATTATTGCCGGTGGACCGGAATATACATAAAATCATCATCCAGGGCACAACGCTCCTGGCCACTATTATATCCGGTGGACCGGAATATATAAAGAATAATCATCCAGGGCACAACGCTCCTGGCCACTATTATAACCGGTGGACCGGTACTCAATATCATAATCATTTGGGCCCCGCTCATTAATATTCCACTTTCAATAATAGTATCTTTCCTTTCTTTAATCAGCACATCAATCATACTTATTTGCCTCGAACGGGAGATCAATAACCTGGGACACAAAGGTACACCGGTCGTACCGGTGCATATCAGCTACTCAGTACCCTTCAACCACAAACCCAAGGACACAAAGGTACCCTGGTCGTACTGGTGCATAAAGCTAACTCAGTATCCTACTGACAAGGACACCTAATCCATAAGTATGCATACCCCCTAACTAGGTCCGTAGAGCTAGAAAGAGTAAGATATAGGGCCTGGCTGGGGCACAAAGGCACACCGGAAAATACCAGAATAATCGTGGACTAAACCACGTCCTTAAGGTAGCGACCCCTAAGGAGTCACCATTCCTGGTCTTGAGGTCTTTCACTTTAAGTATTAGTGTCTTAATTTAAAGTGCTCACAAAAAGCACAATAATCAGATACTTGTTTACTTTCAATCGTTCCGATATCATTAGTCATTCCTTATTCAGATGATTATCCAGGATATCACAGGGAAATCATTAAGGCCATACTAATTATCAAATACTCTTATTTGGCTAATCAGCATTATTGAATCATAATATAATGTTCCACAATCTCAAAGACATGTTATGTACAAATTACTCATTTATTCCTTTCTTATATAATTGCTAAGTCATCCCTTTCTTACTTGATAGATTACTATATTACCCTTTAGGTTGCATAATTACCAAATTACCCCTTATCCAATTTAGGTTATCAAGTTGTCTCCTATACTTTTTAGATCACCATTCACCCCTCATAATTGCTACACTTAACATATCTCCCCTTTGGTTGGTTAGATTACCGAGTTTCCTTTCTCCTTTGTTATAACTACTAAATTGCCCTTGTGATGGATAAACTACCAAATCACCCTCCTTCATTATCATGATTACTATTTTGCCCCTTTAGTTGGTTAAATAATTATCACTTTACCCTTTAATTGGCTAAATTACCAAATTGCCCCTTTAGTCGGATAAATTACCAAATTGCCCTCCTCATTTATCATAATTACCATTTTACCCCTCTCAATTATTTTAATTGCCATTTTACCCTTTTTAATTATCATAAATCCCAAATTGCCCTTCTTCATAATTACAAATATTAATTTACCCTTCTTCATAATTATAATTACCAATTTTACCCTTCTCCATATTTATAATTATTAATCTACCCTTCTCCATCTTTATAATTACCATATTACCCTTCTCCAGTATTAAAATTACCATAATGCCCTTTTATTGATAAATTTACCAAATTACTCTTCTCTATTATCATAATTGTCCAATTACCCCTTTTAAATCATACTTTAATTATTAATTTATCCTTTGTTGTTATCATTATTACCAAGTTACCCCATTACTACCAGGTTTACCATAATATCCTTTTATTTACAAAATTACTCTTCTACCCCTTACTCTCAAATTACCATAATATCCTTTTATTTACAAAATTACCACAATACCCTTTTTATTTATAAAATTACCATAACACTCCTTTTACTTTACAAATTACTATTTTACCCTTTCACATCCAAAATTACCATCTTTATCTTTCCTTACCTAATTACCATTTTGCCCTTCTTTTCCAAAATTACTATATTACCCCTTTACTTATAAATTACCATTTCGCCATTCACTTATACAATTACCATATTACCACTTACTTATGAAATTACTATTTCGCCCCTCTACTTCCAAAATTTGCCATAATGCCCATTTACTTGAAAAATTACCATAATGCCCTCCTTCATCCAAAATTACTATTTTACCCCCACTTCCAAAATTACCATTCTTACCACTTACTTATAAAATTACTATATTGCCCCTTGACTCCAAAATTACCGCTTTACCCTTTTCTCCAAAAATTACCATGATACCCCTTTACTTATAAAATTATCATTTGGCCATTTAATCATAAAATTACCATATTATTCTTTTATCTCAAAAATGACCATAATAGCCTTCTTTCTCACAACTTACAATTTTATCCTTTTACTTATAAATTATCATTTAACCCCTTTCTTTTTAAATTACCAAATTACCCTTTTCCTTATAAAATTACCAAAATACCCTTTTCACTTATAAAATTTCCACTCAACCCCTTTATTCACCATTTTTATGAATTTACCATCACTACATAAAATAATGATATTAGTACTTCATTCTTATCATCTAATTCCACCAACTTGTTATTATTCAACATAATACTCATTAGCAACTACATACATTAGATCACATACTTCATAAGCATAATTACTAAAATACCCTTAGGCAATAATATTACTCATGTATTAGCAACATAATACATCATAAACAAGCATTTCATATTTCCATCAACAATCAAACTTCTTCCTTAATTATCATACCTACATATGGCACAAAGGTTATCATACTTTTCCTTTTTATCAAGCAATATAAGCAATCATATATATATATCATGCTAAGCACACAAAACCATGCATAAAATCATACTCAATCCCAAATGTGCTAGCATACGTTTTTCCATGTATTTAAGGGAGGATTAACGGTTACCTTAATCCCGCAAAATCAAACCTAACCGGTATCCCGGTTAAGGATTCAAGATTAATTAGCAACTCAACATCTAAAAATAATATCAATCATTATTATGTTAGAAATAAGAAACAAAAAGGATAAGACTTTATAAACATTTATTTAATAATAAAACACTTTAATTAATTATTAATATACCTCAAAAATTTTCCAAATAATTTCCAAAACAAGGGGGAGCTCACGCTGCATGAACAACGTGAGTCTCATGCAGAAATGAGAGGGGAAAAGGGCTTGAAGAGGGTGAGATAGAAGGGAGGAGAGGTGGATCGGTTTAGTGACTTTAGGCTAGAAAAAGAGATAGATGGGGGAGGTTTCAAGGCAAGGGAATGGTGCAGGAGTGGAGAGGAGGTGTAGGTGGAGGCTAAGGGTGGTTTCACGGCGGTATAGGGCGGCGGAGACGGTGGCAGCAAGACGGTGAAGTTGGTTGCCGAGATGGGTCGAGGTGGAGGGGCTGAGAAGGAAGGAAAAGGAGAGGGAAAAATGGAGGGGTGCAAGGGCTGTTTTCGGCCAACTAATTCATGGTGGTGGTAGAGGGGGTTGCGGGGTGTCAAACGGTGGGTTGGGTGGCGGCAGAGGTGGCCGGACGGCGGCGGAAGTGGCGGTTGCAGGTGGCTCGGCGGTAAGGGAAAAATGGGGAGAGAAAGGAAGAGGTGGAGAAGGGAGGAAGTGCAGGGGCTCGAAGGTGGCTTGGGGGGTCTCGTGGTGGCGCAGGGTGGTAGCAGGTGGTGGCAGAAGGCGGCGCAGGGGCTGGGTGCAGTGGTGCAAGTGGCGGTTGGCGGCGGTGATAAAAAACTGAGAAAGAAATGGGAGGGAGGAGAAAAGAGAGAAGAGGCTCGGGGAAGGAAGGAAAGGCCTCAAAAATATGGGAAATGAAGGGCTGGGGAGATGAAGAAAAAGAAGAGGGAGAAGAGAGGGGCAGTGGCCGGTCGGCGAGAGGACGAAGGGTGGTAGGTGGTGGTCGGTTGGCAGGGGAAAGAGAGGGAAGAAGAAGGAAAGGGAGAGAGGCACGTGAGCTGTGGTCCAGGGGCCGGTTTGGCTCAAAAAGGGAAGGAAAGTGACGGGGGAAGAGAGAGAGGGAGAGGGAGGCAGGTGGTGATGGCAGGTGGCGGCAGTTGCAGGCGGTCGGACGCCCGATAATGGCAGAACTGGTGCTGCTCGGGCGTGGGAGAAGAAAAGAGGAGAAGAAGGGGCTGGGCGGCTGGACCGGTGTAGGAAAGAAGGGAGCCGGCCGGTCCAGGGGAAAAAAAGAAAGGAGAGGCGGGCTGGACGTGCGTCAGATGTGGGAGAAGGAAAAGAGGGCAGAAGGCCCAATCGTGTGGGGGAGAAGGGAGATAGGCCTGGCCTGGCGGACGACCCAAGGGAGGGGAAAATGGGAAAAAAAAAGAGAAGAAAAGGAAAAAGGGGAAAAAGGGAAATGGAAAAATAGGGAAATAAGGTAAATTAATTTATAAAATCATAAAATATAATATTCTTGATAAATTATTTAATTTAATAATTTAATTCATTATAATCTAATATATTAGTTTAAAAAGGATAAAGTTGGTAAAATATTAGTTTGGAAAATTATTTAAATAAAATAATATGATAAATAGAAAAATATTTATTTTTAATTTATTAAATACTCTTATCCGAATTCATATACTCTAAAATCCATAAAATAATTAAAATAAATAATTTTGAAAGCAAATTTTATTTCAAATAAAGGTTATTTATTAAAATATAGGTTTTCGAAATTTTTGGGGGATTACATTTACCCTTACCCTAATTATTTAATCCTGAAATCTTAATCTGATCCTAATATTTGACTTGGATAATTTATATTTCTTAACCTAACCTTAATCCCGATATATTATATCTTTAATTTTACCTAAATTAGCTAATAAAAATTTAATCTAATATGAATCATAGTGTCTGCCTTTTCCCTTTTCTTTTCTTTCTCCTTTTCCTTCTCCTTCTCCTGCTAACGTTTTTCTTCTTCTCCTTTCCCTTGCCTTTCTTTTAACTTCTACAAAACACTACTATCCACTTTCATCTCAACCATCATCTCCTTCAATTCCATCTGATATGTTCTGTTGAAATTTTTTTCCACCAACCCATGAGTAATAGCCCAAAATTTGCTTGGCCTAATCCCACATCATTAACACCCTAGTTTGATTCTAATCTCAATAAATCTTACATTAGTCTTAACCTAACTCCTTAATCTCAAAACTTGAACCGAATCCAAAACCTTGACTCAGATAAATCGTAATTCATAAACCAAAATCCAAACCCACTAAAATTATTACTAATCCTAATTACTTAAGGCTAATCCAAAATCACCCCTAAACTAATCCCCCAACCCTTCTCTTTTTTCCTTTTCCTTCTCCTTTTCTTTGTCTTTCCTTTCTTCTCCCTTCTTTCATTAGCCCTAGCTGCAACATTTTAAAAATGTTACAACTTGCATCTACCCAATTGTAATATCATCTTTCTGCATCTATCACCCAACACCGTACTTCCTTTCTTGTTTTTATTCTTCTCCTTCTACTCCCTTATCCCTGCTCAACCTGCACACCCTGCACACTCCCCTTACCATTTTACTTCTCACACAACACATACATATAACCATCACCATCTTCACCCTACAACTATTACCCTACACATCACCATTCTCTATAACCATCATCATCATCACCTTATAGGTACACCATCACTATCATCATTATCTCATGCCTCCCCTACCTTTCTTCCTTCTTCCTTCCCTAATTCAGACCACAAACACATACATGATCATATATATATACAGACACACACACTATATTCTCCTTCTCCCTCTTTGTTTGGCCTCCACTCTATCCTTTATATGTCAAAAAGCTATTGCCCGAGCTTCGTCTTCCTTCTCTTTTATTCTTCTTCTTATTTTTTCTTCTTTCCCTATTTTTGGCCTACGCACCACCCATTCCAATATCTTGCACCACCTTAGCCACCACTCGCTGCGGATTAGCCGAAGGATCGACCTCCAAGGTCGCCCTAACCTTCCCCAACCTTGTATGACCGACAACCACCACCTCTTTTCCCTTTTTCTCTTCCTTTTCCATTGCACTTTTGGAGAGTGCATGGCCTGTGCACCGCCTACTACATAGTTGTTTAACCTTTACACTGCCTGGCATTACGTGATCTTTCATCTTAGCTTGGTGTGCACTACTACAACACATCCGTGCAACCTTTGCACTACTTAGTCGTGCGTGATCTTTTCTCTCTACTAGGGATGCACTGCCTACTGTATAGTCGTGGAGCTTCCCATTTTTGGTTTTGCACCCCTATTTTTACCCCCAAACTTTGTCCAAACACCACCAAAATTTTACTATAGCTCCACCACACATTCCTCTACACATCCACATATCTGAAGCTCCTATTTAACTATGGTTATTTCTATTTTTACCCTCTTTACCTTTATTTCTCCTTCAATTTAACTCTTCGAGTCTAACCATGAATTTTATTATTATTTTTAGATAGTATTCCAGTAGCTTTAGAGGAGGAAGTCTAGGACTTGCGTGCTTAGAGCTTGATATCTTAGTTGGTAAGGATACTATGCGATGTTTAGGGTTTTTGGTGGTATTTGCTTGTATAGTTATATGTGTTTTCATGATATTGTTCATATATGATGTAACATATGTTGATCATGATATTTTGTGATGATATGAATATTATGTTGAAAGGGAGAAAGAATGGGTGAGAGGTACCATTATGTTATTATTTTGTCATGATAACGTTATATTTGTGGAAATATATATTATGGTATGAAATATGAGATTAATGATATTATGTTATTGAAAGAAAGTAAGAATGGGTTAGAGGTACCATTATGTTATATGTTTTTTTTGTGATATTTTCATATTTGTGGAAATATATCTTATGGTATGAAATAAGGGCTTAAGGATATTATGTTATTGAAAGAAAGTAAGAATGAGTAAGAGGTAGCGTTATTATTTTATTATGATAATATCATATTTGTGGAAATATATCTTATGGTATGAAATATGGGTTGAATGAGTTTTGATAAATGGACTTAAGAATTCTCATGAGGTATGATGATAAATTGTGAACTTAAAAAAATATGTGTGGAAGGTACAATATTTTATAAAATAAAGATTATTGCTTGTACTTAAGGGTAATTTGGTTATTATGGGATAATAAGAAAATTTTAGTATTTTATATGTTAGGTGGATTAAAATATGATAATAATAGCATGATAAATTCTTGGAAGTATTATTGTTGTTTGGGGTCCTTAAATGATTTAATGGACAATTTAGTATCTTATAATGATAATACCATCATTCCATGTGTAAGATCTAGACGTTATACGGATTTCTAAATACGTTTTTAATGTTTGACCTTATGAGTTTATCCGTCGGAATTAGTAATTATGTAAATTTCATGGGAAGTGTTATGACAAATCTATGGAAATTGGGTTTAAGATATTTCTGTGAGTAATATATTGGGATGAGATTATTAATGTATGTGTATGGGAATTAGATCACACACTTTAGGTGTGATAATAATGATGGGATTTGGAGATAATATAATATAATATGTGTGGAATAATCAGTATGGGAGAATAAATACTAAAGGTGTGTAATTAGGGTTTGAAAGGTCTTAAGGACTTGGTTCTATGCTATATGTGTATCTATTTTAATGTATTCTATGCTTGAGAACCAATCTTGAATAAGATATTAATCACTTAAAGTAAAAGATCACGTGAGTAGGACCAACATGATCTATTTCTATATATATATATATATATGTAAGTATTCCCATTCTACCGAGAAGAATAGTGGTTTGGGAGTGTTTTACCCTGAGAAGATGCATCAGTCGGTTCCACTAGATTAAGAATAGTGGGGTCCCTACTCATCATGAAATGAAAATGTATTATTATAACTTATGGAAAAGATACTGATGATTTAAAGTGGAAAAATATGTGAGTCAGGAAGAAGGTGATCTATCTTTCTATATATATGTGTACATTCCCGTTCCACTGGAATTTTTAATAGTAGCTTGAGAGCATTTTTCCTTGAGAAGATGTTTTTAATCTCTATTCCACTAGAAATAATAGTAGTTTAGGTGTGTTGTCCCTGAGATAATGTTGCAGACTATTTCACCATTTTAAGAATAGTGGGGTTATTGCACTGAATGCATAAAAAAGAATGAAAATAGATTATGCTTAATGAAGGAATTGGGATCATATTCTGTCTCATGAGATATTTTATTTATTCTATTTCCTTACTTAGTACGTAGCGTATTGACTACCCGTTTTATAAGTGCTACTCATTCCCACGAGCAGGAGGTCCTGAATGTTATGTGCAAGTCTCAAAAGATAGGCTAGATGATTATGTTGCCTATGACAAATTATGTGGGGATGAGTGACTTCATCTATGTTAGGGGTTGGGTGAAGAGTAATTGTTATCTGGTCAATGTATTTAACTAGATACCCTTTTCGGACTCTTGAGCTATAGTATCCCTTCTTTTGTATTTTGTATTTTTAAACTCGTAGTTAGGCTCCAAACTTAGTATTGTACTCTAAATGTTCTTTGTTTTTAATTTCCTTGTGTTACTTTAAATGTTTTAGCCTTGTGAATGATGCAATGATGGTTGCATAAGCTAAAATTATGTCGATCACGGTGGTAACCTCTAACATTTTTGTAATACCCCGAATTTATGTTAGCCTAAACCCAAATAATTAATACCTTAATTCAAATCCTAATCTCAGGATTTTTATTTTTATCCCTACCTTAATTTTTTTATCCTAAAATCTTAACCTAAACCTAATCTTTGACTGAGAAAATTTATAATTCTTAACCTAACTTTAATTACAGTTAATTTATATAATTAATCTTACCCTTTTTAGCTAATCAAATTTTTTTAACCTAATATAATCTTAACCTTTAACCTCTTCTTCCTTTTTATTTTATTTTCTTTTTCCTTCTTCTCCTGAGTTGATTTTGTGGCGTGAAGGAATTTTGTTCCTCTGCATAGCCATCACCCTACACCCTCATGCCCCTACTGCACCATGACACCATCACCCAACACACCATCATCATCCCTCATGCCTATCTTTCTTTCTCCTTTTATGCTGATCACCATCATCTCACCTCTCCCTCTACTTCTTCCCCTATTTCCTTCATCGCTCTCGTGCACCAACATCACATTTCCTACTTTCCTCTCCTATGCGCCATCATCACCATCATTATCCCTCTCGCCTTTTCCTGAACTCCATCAATTTCAACTATCACCATCACCCCTATCTGTTTTCTTTTCTTCTTCTCTGTTGATTATCATCATTGTCATCATCACCTTCTTTGCCATTCTCCTCTATGGCACACTACCTTACTAGTATAAATATATCCCTCTGCCCTTCCATTTTTGATTGTCTATAACCTAGCTCTGACCTTCTTCTGTTCTTCCTTCTTCTTTCTTCTTCTTCTTCCTCCTTATTGCTGCCCTGTTTCAGCTTGTGCACCACCCATTCCACCACTGTACACCACCTTAGCCACCACTCACTACCCATTGACCGGTGGACCGACCACTAAGGTCACCTCAACCTTCCCCTTCACTATCGCCAACCACCACCTTCTTCTTTCTCTCGTTTGTCGCACTTTTGTAGAGTGCACGACCTCAGCATGGTCGTGCAATACTAAGAATTTTCTATCGCATAGCCATGCAACCTTTGCACTGCCTAGCCGTGCATCATATTTTCTCTTAGTGTGGTGTGCATCGCCTACTATACAACCCTACAACTTCCTATTTTTGGCTATGCACCCCCATTTTTACCCCCAAACTTTGTCCAAACACCACCAATATTTTACCATAGCGCCACCACACATCCCTCTACACTTCTATACAACTCAAGCTTCCATTTGACTTCGATTATTTCCATTTTTACCCTCCTCTACCTTAATTTTATGTTCTATTTTAATATTCAATCCTAATTATATCTTATCTTTTTTTTGTAGGTGATCTTCCAATGATCTCAAAGGAGGTCTAAGATTTACACAAATAGAGCCCGGTCTCTTTGTTGGTAATGATACATATTGTAGCTAGGGTTTTATGTGATACATGTATTTTTGTATGTGCTCTTGTGTTGAGTATGTTGTATTGAGTAATGTATTTATGGAAATGATATGAAATGATATTCTTGAGAGTAATGAAGTTATGTAAGTATGTATTTGGATATAATATTGGATATAAGATATCTATGGGAAACTAAGGATATGTACTTCGAATAATGATTGAAAATTTATATGTATTAGTATTGGGTTTCATAAGGTCTTTAGGAGAATACGATTGTCTTGACTACACTGAGGGTATTACGATCATTTAAGGATAATTACGTGGTAATACTTATGTGTTCAGTTATATGTCTTGTGTATTTATATAAGTTCAACATGAAAATATGCAATCAACTTTGAATAAAGTACTAATCATTTAAAGTAAAAGATCATGTGAGTCAGGCATAGGTGTTTATATAAGTTCGTTCCACTGGATAATAATAGTGACACGGTTGTATTGTCCTCTAGAGGTGCATCAGTCTGTTCCACCAGATTAAAAATAGTAGAGGCCTATACTCAACATGAATGAAAATATGATTAAGAGATAAATTATAAATGGACAGATACTAATCATTTAAAGCAAAAGACTACGTGAGTTAGGATAGAGGTGTTAAGTCCATTCCACTAGATAATAATAGTGGCTCGGATGTGTTATCCCCGAGAGGTGCTTCAAACTATTCCACTAGTTTAATAATAATGACTTGGGAGTATTTTACTCTGAGAGGTATTGAGTCTGTTCCATTAGATAATAATAGTGGCTTAGGGGTGTTGCTCTAGAGAGGTCTTTCACACTGTTCCATTAGTTTAAGAATAGCGGGCTCTCTGAACTCAACGTAAATAAAGTATTGGAATATGGTATATCTAAGAAAAGATCTGGAATAAGTAATTATCTGGCATTCTTTGGTTTATGCATGTATGATTTTATTATGAGAATTCTTGTATCATATGTAACCCTGCTTGACTGTACTATTACCTTATTCAGTACGTAGCATACTGATCATCCGTTTTATGGGTGATACTCAATATATGGGTGATAATGAGTATACAACCCAGACGTATATGTGCAAGTTGATGAGGACCAGGTGGACGAATTTGCAGGCTCTAATGCTATATATGTAGACGAGTGATTTATTTTGTATCAAGGTTTTGGGCGTAGAGTCATGTTACCTGGATGATAGTTGTATGCATATACCTTTTTGGACTCTTATTTCTATGAGATCCTTTTTTGTCATATTTTGATATGGTAATCAGAGTTGATATTAAAACACTTATTCGATGTTATTAAAATTATCTCGTTTCTTATTATCATGTTTTAATTTTCTAATCATTTTGTCTTGTGATTGACATAAGGATAGTGGAATAATTCAGACTTATGTCAATTACGACAATAAGACCTAACTATTTAATTATACGCTTTCACTTAAAATGAAAATTTGTAATAGTAAATTTTGGCGTATTACAATTTTACTTAACATAATTTTTCAGTAGTAAAAGTTGGGGTGTTACACTATACCATGTTGGTGTTCAGCCTAAGGAGGCTAAAGGGATACCATAGAGGCCTCACCCATTTCCTCGAGGCAAGGATAGATCTAGGGTTCTAGAGGGTATTGTGGAGGATACTAAGGAGGAAAATCAAGAAGGTGCCTGAATATCATCAGCTAGGTAGAGGCTGATTGACAACTAAATGTAGTCACTGGTACATTTTCCATCCATTATTTACCAGATTATGTATTATTTGATTCATGATCATCCATGTTGTTCCTATCTGCTTATTTCGTTGCTAAAGCGACATTATCTCCATCAGCTAGTGTATCTATTTCTATGATGATGCCTTTTGGAAATAGATTGGATTGTACTAGGATCTAATTTAACTTGGCCTTAGAGATAGGTAGGGTATACTTGGTTGAGATGGACTTTCAGAGCTTTGATGTCATCCTAGGGATGAATATATTGGGGAGGTACTAGGTAGTGATAGATTGTTCACAAGAGCGAGTCGTGTTGTGTGGACCTTTGTATCAACTCGAATTTTTAAAATCAAAAATTTAAATATTTAACCTTTTATTCGAGATAATGTAATCTTAAATTATTGATTTAATTATTTTATGGACCCTTGATTCATAAAATAGACAGAATTATTTAATAAATTAATATAATTATTTTTATCATTTTATCTTACTCTTTTATTTAAATAAAACCCATAATTTTACCAAAAATGTTTTATTAAATTAATACCTACATTTTTGATAAATTAATTAAATAATTTTCCCAAAACCAATTTTAGTCTAATTTCTAATTCTAACTTTAAAAATATTTTCAATTTTCTTTTCTCCTTTTCCTTTTTCTTCCTTTTCTTTCTTTCTTTTTCTTCTTCCTTCTTCCTTGGGCTAACCCGAATCTGCTCTTCTTCTTCTTCTTTTTCTCTTCTCTTTCCCTAGGCCAGCCCATCCCCTCCCTCTTCCTCTCTTCTTCTTCTGCTTGGGCCACGCTGAGCCTTTCTTTCTTTTTCTTTTCTCTCCTTCTTCCTTTGGATTGACTCGTCTCCCCTTCTCTTTTTTTTTCCTTTCCTATGCAGCCCATTTCTCCCTCCTTCTTTCCCATTAGCTTTGCTCAAACCAAACACCCCATAATATCCCCTTACACGCCTCCCTCTTACACCCCTGTACATCCCTTTGTCGACCGAATGCCCTACATAGCCCTCCTCTCATATTGTCCTTTCTTTCCATTTTTGGACTGGTAGCTCTTAGTCCTCTCCCCTGCATGTCCTTTCCTACCCCTACACCCCTGCCTGCCATGCTCGACTGCACCCCCTACACCACCTACCTCACGCGACCCTTTCTCCTCCTCTTCTTTTTCTTCTTCTTCTTCCTTTTCCCTTCCTCTCTACCTCACTTCTCCCTCGAGCTCACCATTTCCATGCCCTATCCTCTTTTCTATTTTTCTCCCTTTCCCCCTATTTTTCCATTGACACCCCTACAACCCCTCTCTTCCATCTCCACCACCCAACCATCTACCACAACGCCACCTCCTACACCCTACCTCCTCCCTGCACCACCCTAAACCACTAGCACCATCTACCCTGCAGCCTACCCCATCCCTTCTTCTCCTTTTCTCCTTTGACTCCCCTGCACTAGCTATCCTTATCCACACCTTCCCCTCCCTTCCACCGCTACCAGAACCTTTCCTCAATTGCTTGACACCACCCCAACATTTCCCCCTGCACCAATTGCCTATCCCCCTTCTCTTTATCTTCTTCTCCTTTATTTCTCTCCCCATCCCTTCTTGACACCTCCCATCTTATGGCCCATGCCACCACCTCTACCACCTTTGAGCGGCCTAGACCACACCACCACACCCTCCAACACCTAGCTAACCCTCCCTCACATCTATACCCAACAACTACCACCCACACCTCTCCACCACCTCCCTTAAGCTATTACCTGAGCCTCTTCCTCATTCCTCTTTCCTCTCCTTCGTCCATTTGCATGGCTCATGCTACATGGGCAATGTGATTTATGCCATTTTAGATAATATATGTACTATTTCTTAATCATGTGTTTGATGTGTTATATTTGCTGTGTTACATGCGAGCCTTACATATTAGTCTCGTATAAAGGTTTACTCAGTACCATTGTATTGAAGTATTACTTTTTTAGGCCCCTACTTATTCAATGGACAGTGGCCTTTGCAATTTAGCTCACAAGATGCCTTTGGGATTTTATATTTCTTTTCTACTAATATTTTCTTTTTAACCCCAGTTAGTAGGTTTTCTTTGGAGGGTGAGTTAACCTTCCTAACTATTGTGTCACTTTGATTTGTAAATGTATCCTTGAAATTTAAGTAAAGCATGTTTTTATGCCTAGCACTTAGTATTAGAATGGTGGAGGGAAACCAGTCTGGTAGTAAGTGTGGTTGTAGCACCTCAAAATTTACTATATATGCTTTTGCATAAAACTCTTAAAAATGAAATATTTTAGTTGTAAATTTTAGGGGTGTTACAACCTTAGGGTGATAGGCCTTTTATCAGAGATGCAAGCCTACTCCTACGATGAAGGTAGTATCTACCCATACACTATATTCATTGGTGTAGAGGGGTTACCCTATGTATTTGTGTGGAATTTAGGAGATGGAAAAAGACGTATTAGCTTCGGAAGATATTTCAGTTGCCTGGGATTTTCTAGATGTGTTTCCTAAGGAAATATCGGGTATGCCACCAGTACGTGTAATAGACTTGAATATTGAGTTAGTAGCGAAGGAAGAGCCAATTTCAAAGGTGCCTTACTAGATGACACCAATAGAGTAGAGGGAGCTGAATACTCAGTTGGATGACTTATTAACTCACAGATACATTCGCTCTAGTGTGTCTCCATAGGAAGAACTAGTTTTTTTTTTGTAAAGAAGAAGGATGGGAGACTTCGTCTTTGCTTAGATTATTGAGGTCTAAACCAGTTTACTGTGAAGAACTGCTATCAGCTTACAAGGATTGATGACTTGTTTGATCAGCTTTGTAGTGCTTTGATCTTTTCAAAGATTGACTTGAAGTCTGAATATCATCAGTTGTACATCACCAAGGAAGACATCATGAATACAAACTTTATGACATGGTATAGGCACTATGCATTCATAGTGATGTCTTTTGGGCTCATCAATGTGCCTACTATCTTTATAGATTTGATGACTAGGATTTTCTAATCAATCCTCAATTAGTTTGTGATGGTTTTAGAAGATATTTTGGTATACTCTTGGAGTGAAGAGGAGTATGAGAATCACCTTTTTACGATATTTTCCCTCTTTAGAGTACATAATTTGTATTCCAAATTCTCTAAGTGTGAGTTTTAGCTTCGGAAGGTTCCTTTTTTGGGACACGTAGTGTTAGTAGGAGAATTCGCTGTGGACCCGACAAAGATTTTGGCAGTAACTGATGGAAGGCACCCACTAGTGTCCTTGATGTTTGTAGTTTCTTGTGTTTAGCCAGGTACTATAGATGCTTTTTTAAGGACTTATCGAAGGTAGCTCATTCTTTGACAAGCCTTCTAAAGAAGATGACCAGATTCTAGTGGGATGATACATGTGAAGAAGCATTTCAGGAGTTGAAGTAGTGATTCACTATAATACCATTTTTTAACTCTGCCATCAGTATTAAACATGTTTGAGGTCTACAACAATGTGTCAAAACACAAGCTTAGTTGTGTAGTGATGCATCATGGTAAGGTAGTGGCGTACTCTTCTCGTCAACTAAATAAACAAGAGCATAAATACCTAACATATGACTTGGAGTTGGTAGTTATTGTGTTTGCGCTAAAGATTTGGAGGCATCATCTATATGGGACTCAGTATAAATTCTTCACCAACCATAAGAGCCTTAAGTATATATTCACTCAAAAATAGTTCAATATGAGGTAGATGATATGGTTATAATTGGTGAAGGACTATGATATCGAGTTAACTTACTACGATGGTAAGGTCAACATCGTTGCAGATGCCCTAAGTAGGAAGACATCACACTCTCTAAGTTCTTGTGTGGTACCTAGTTAGTTACTAGAGGAGCTAGGCGAGCTAGGGATAGAGATGATCCAGTATGGTGACTTTGAGGTACGGATATGTGTTTAAACAATTACACCAATGTTTTTTTGATGAGATTCAAGTGGTGTAGCCTATGGACGTTAAGCTCAAGAGGATTTAATAGAAGATTTAGAATGGTCAAGCTAAGGGATTCCATATTCATGCAGGTAGCATTTGATACAGAGATTTCTAGTGTGTATCTCAGAGCTACACTGATATGAAGAAACAGATATTAGACGAGGGTTACTATATTAGGGGATAAGTTATATAAGGACCTCAAGAGGATCTACTTGTAGTCTTAAATGAAGCAAGAGGATCTACTTGTAGTCTTAAATGAAGCAAGAGGTTGCAGAGTTTGTGTTAAGATGTCTAACTTGCTAGAAGGTCAAGGTCGAGCACTAAAGACTTGTAAGGTTAGGTGATCCCTTAGATATTTTGAGGTGGAAGTGGGACTCCATCTTAATAGATTTTGTGAGTGGGATACCGAGGACTCATAGTTGGTCGGAAAAGGTCAAAGTGATTATTGACAAGTTGACTAAATTAGTTATGTTTGTGCCAATGAAATCTACTTGGAGTATGAATCAGCTGACTGATGCTTATATGAGGTTTGTGGTGAGTTGGCATGATACATCTACCGATATAGTCTCTAATTAAGATTAGAGATTCCTTTAACACTTTTGGGGGAGGTAGTAAGAGGCCATGGGCATAAGATTGAGGATAGGTACTACCTTCCACCTAACTACAGACGAGTAGGCTGAGAAGACGATTCAGAAACCTGAGTATATGCTATGACATTGTGTTCTAGATTTTTGGGGAAATTAAGAAGATCGTATACATTTGGTTAAGTTATTATACAACAACAATTATCATGCTAGCATAGGGATACCACCATTTGAGGTATTATATGGACGTAAGTGTGGGACACCTTTATGTTAGTGCAACATCAGCAAGATTATTGTACTTGGACCAGAGATGATTGAGGAGACAAGTTAGAAAGTTTGGTTGATCTAGGATAGGATGAGAGAAACTCGTAGTCGCTAGAAGAGCTATACCGATTAGATACATCATAGTGATGGATTTAAACTAGGGGATAGAGTTTTGTTGAGTGTTTCACTCACCAAGGGGGGTGCAAAGATTTAATAGGAAGGGTAAGTTGAGCACAATATACATTGATACTTACGTGGTTCTTGATAGAGTTAGCAAGGTAGAATACCACCTAGCACTTCCACTAAAGTTAGCCTGAGTTTATAAAGTCTTCTGCATTTTAGAGCTAAGGAAGTACATTGTAGAATTGTCCTATGTAATTAGACTCGGTGAGATTGAGCTTGATGACTCTTTATCCTCTAAGGAGAGACCTTTGTGAATTCTTGATACCAATATTCAATATATATGGACGAGCTCAATTTCGTTTGTGAAGAATTTTGGGAGTTGTTATAGAACCAAGGAGGCAACTTGGGAAACTAAGAAGGATATGCATGAGTTACATCCTGAGCTTTTCAGCATAGGTGTGATAGGTTTTAGGTTTCTATTTCTTTGAAGGGGGTAGTACCTAGTAGTATAGCATCAACTCTTATTAAATTTTACTATAGAGGCTCGAGATCTCCCTCCTTACATCCTTGTTCTCTTCTTCCCCAACCTTGACTTTTAATTTGGGGACTAAGTCTCTTTTAAGATAATAGTGATTTGATATCCCAAAATTTACCTTAACATAATCCCAAATAATTAATACCTTAACTCAATTATTATATGAGGAAACTTAAATTTTATCCTTATCCTAATTCTTTAATCCTAAAATCTTAACCTGATCCTAATTTTTGACCTAAGTAATTTATATTTCTTAACCTATTCTTAATCTTAGTTGATTATATCTTTAATCGTACCTAAATTAGCTAATCAAAATTTAATCTAATATGAATCCCAGTCTCAACCTTTTCCCTTTTATTTTATTTCTCTTTTTCCTTCTCTTTCCAACTTTTTTTTCTTCTCATTTCTCTTGCCTTGCATGTATTTCTTCTACCTTCTGCAACACACTATTGTCCACATTCATCTCAACCATCATCTCCCTCAATGACATATGATATATTGTGTTGCAAATTTTTCCATCAACCCATGCCTTTCCATCTCCTTGTACCTCTACCATGTTGATCACCATCGTCATCACCCTTTGTCGTCATTCCTCCTTCACATCACCATATATGTGTATATATATATGCTAACACTTGAACCTCTTTATACCTCAATGATTGACACATTTATTTCATAATTTCTATTGATTAAACCATCAACGCACCACCACCTTCTTCCTTATTCTTATTTCTTCCTCCCTTTCCCTTGTTCGACTCATTGAACCATCAACACCACCACCACCACCACCAAGCACTACCATTTATTGGCAAAACAACCACCGCAATCACCCCATAAATTCCCCTACCTTCGGCTATCACCACCCCTTATTATCACTTTTTTCTTCCTTCCTCACATGTTATGTTTCATTTTCTTGGGGCGCACAATCGTGTATCTCGCACATGCCCCAGTCATGTCCTCTCATAAACTTTCATGCATAGCCCGCCTGTGTATGCTTGCACAACCCATGCATAGTCTCGCAAATAACTATCTATTCCCTTTTCTTCTTACCCGTGCATCTTGTGCACAACCATGCACCCTCTTTTACTTATCTTCCATGCACTCTCGTGCTTCTCGTGCAAAGCTTATCGATGTATGTTAATTACTCTCATTTTATGCAACTACGCCCATGCTATTTTTTTTGGCACAACCATATTGCTCTTCTAATACAACCACACTCCACTATAACATCACTAAATTACCACCATAACACTACCGTAGCATCTTCATACCTTTCACCACACTTTCACATAACCCAAGTTGTCCATTGGTTCCACTTATTTCCATTTTACTCTCATTTATCTTAACTTTTTCCTCAATTTTAATCTTTGGCTCTAATTGTGTATTATCCTTATTTTTGTAGGTGATCTTTTGGTGATCTCGGAGAAATAGGTTTAGGATTTACATGCTTATAACTCGATGCCCTTGTTGGTAAGGATACATATCATAGCTAGGGATTTTTTTTACTAAATTTATATTTTTATGCGATTTTGTTTGGAAATGTTATATAAATAATTTTGTTTATGAAAATAGTATGATATGGTATATTGAGAGTAATGAAAATGTGTAAGTTTATATTTTAGGTATAATGTTGGATTCATGGTATCTATGTATATACTTTGGGTTTTGTATCTCATATGAATATAGGAGATTGATATATATATATATATATATATATATATATATATATATATATATATATATATATATAGGGTTTCATAAAGGCCTTTTGGAGAGTATTTTTTCCTTAACTATTGTAAAAGTACTATGGTCATTTGAGGATAGCATTGATAGTAATTATGGCTTTGAAAATTATGTGGCTGGGCTTACATGATTCAACTATTTATCTTGCATATTTATATGAGCCCCACATGTTGATCTCAAACATATAGTCAACTCTGAATAAGATACTAACCATTTAAAGTGAAAGATCGTATGAGTCCAGCCGAGGTGTTTTTATGGGTCTATTCCATTGGACAATAATAGTAACTCAAGCATATTGTTCCTAAGAGATGCATCAGTTTATTCCACTAGATTAAGAATAGTGGGGCCCTATACTCAATGTAAATATGTTTATAAAATAAATACTAATGGTTAAGACATTAATCATTTAAAGTGAAATATTACATGAATTAGGGTAGAGGTGTTGAATCCATTCCACCAAATAATTATAGTGGTTCGGGCATATTGTCTCCAAGATGTGCTTTAGACCGTTCCACTGGTTTAAGAACAACAGATTAGGAGAAATTTTCTCTGAGAGGTGTCAGATCCTTTCTACCAAATAATAATAGTGGTTTAGGTATATTGTTGTTGAGAGATATTTTAGTCCGTTCCACTGGTTTAAGAATAGTGAGGTCCTTGAACTCAATGTAAATAAAATATTGAAATACGACATATCTAATAATGAGACATAGAGTTAGTTTTTATCTATCATGATTTATGTTAATGCATGTATGTTTATTTTCTGATTTAAACTCATGTATTATGTGTAACCCTACTCGATACCATTAATTTACTTTGTATATAGCGTACTGATCATCCATTTTATGGTGTTGCTCATTTTCAGGAGTAGATGACACAATTGTTCTTGTGCAGGTTGATGATGACCTAGTGGATGATTTTGCAGCTTTTGATACATTATAAGTGGAGGAGTGACTTTTGTATTTAGGGTTTGGGTGCAAAGTCATATTATTCGGATAATAGTTTTACCCAAATACCTTTTTAGACTTTTAAATCCATAAGATCCCTTTTGTTATATTTTGATATTAAACTCAAAGTTAACCTCTAAACTCTTATATGATATTTATAAAAGTTCTCTCATTTCTGTTTTTATCCTATTTATATTCTAATTATTTTTTCTTGTGATTGATGTAAGAATGGTATGGTAATCTAGACTTATGTCAATTATGACATTAACACCCAACTAATTGATAATACTCTTCCACTTAAAATGAAATTTTTTAGTAGTAAATTTTGAGAGTATTAACCTTTAATGAGATATGTATTTTAGGAGTTGGGAGCTTATGTTTTGTCTAGTGGTAAGACTATAGTTGATTTACATGAATCGGTGTCTTACTTAGAGGTGATTACCAATTCTAATTATTTTGAGCTGTGTACTGCTACTACAGAGGAGATGCAATCTTTATGGAAAAAACATGTATGGGAACTTGTGAAGGAATCCATGAAGAATAAAATTGTTGATTGCAAGCGGGTGTATAAGTTCTAGTAAAGAACCCCATTAGTTAAGAGACTAAGATACTATACACAAATTTATTTAGATATTTAATGTAGACTAAAACGAGGTATTTTATTCTATTTTTGGGCATACTTACATTTGTACTTTGTTTTTTTGCTTGTAGCTATATAGGATTTGGAGTTAGATCATTTTCATGTTAAAATACCGTTCGTGTGTGGTGAGCTTGAGGAAGATATCTGCATGCACCAACCAAATAGGTTAATTGTTGAAAAGGAGTAGGCGCATGTGTGTTTGTTGAAGAAATTACTTTGAGATCTAAATTACTCACCTAGATAATGGTACAAGTGGTTTGATTAGTTTATAATTGAGCATGGGTTCTCCCTGAGTGATTACAATGGGTGTACATACTTGAAGGAGGTTGATAATTGCTCTTTTGTGTATCATTTATTTTATTTTAATGACATGATTATGGCAATAAAATATGTGTTTGATGTTAACGAGGTGAATGAAATGTTCAAGAGTGAGTTTGAGATGAAGTATCTTGAAGATGCAAAGAGGATACTTCACTTGGAAGTCATAATATACCATGAACAAAAGTGTCTTTACTTTTCATAAAAGAGGTATGTGAATAAGGTTTTTGAGAGGTATCATATAATAGATGCCAAAACGGTTAGCACTCCTTAGGCTACTAACTTTATATTATCTGATTTTGATTACCCCAAATCCATATATGAGGATGGGATTATGGCCACAGTTCCCTACTATAATGTTGAGGGATGTAAAATGTTCACTAAAGTTTATGCCATGCCCAGTATTACTCAAGTTTTTATTGTTGTTAGTGGCTATATGGTGAATTGTAACACCTTCATTTTTATCAACTTAAAATTTTTCTTTTGAAAGAATAATGTAAAATAAAAACTAAAATGAGGGATGTTGTCGCCGCATCTATCATAAGGATAAGTGCTTGTGTTACCTAGACCATGGTAGTTGCAACACTAGGTATAAAAAACATTAAAAAAAAAAGAGAAAATTAATAATACAAGGTATAACACTTTATTCCAAATGATAATATAGGTTTACAAGCTAAATCAACCCTATTAGAACAAAAAATAGAAGCTCTTACTATGGGATAAAATATAGAAAATACTACTATCTTATTCCGATTAAAGCTTCAACAGTATCTAGGTCACTTACATCATAACCACTGAAAATTAATAATATTAGTACAAAAGTATTGAGTAAACACATCTAACCCTGAGAAAATATCATGATCAAACAATCAAATAACACACAAAAGTGGAAAATCATGCACAATTAATAATTCACAGGTACTACACTACCCTCTCAAACTAACATCTTAATCAACCAATTACATAACATGGTAAAAAATTTAATTGCTATAAAATTTATTTAATCTCATATATTTTATCAATTCAACATAGTGTTTATTGTTTACATGAAATATTTCAACATGGTATATCCAACTAAGATAAAAACAATAATCCACAAAATCAATTGTATCCCAAATACAATTACTAAGCCTTTATTAAGGTGACCAAATCCATAATTTCAACTTAACTTTGAGAGGAAAACAATATCATAATTTAAGGTAATGATTGCCAAGGATAAATTAACAACCAAAATTATAATCACCAAGATAGCTAGTGAAATGCCCCGAAAATTCCTAATTTTAAATTGTATATTTAAATGAGGTTTTATTATAAAAAAATTAATTAAATAAATTATTTAATTAAAGTAAAAGGAAATTAATTAGGGAAAATCAAGAATAAATTTATAAGTATTTTTATTAGGAGAGAAATTAGGTATTCTAGCTAATTAAGAGTTGTATTTTAGAAATTAACTAAATAAATTATTTTATTTAAAATAAGAAGGAGGAAATAGTTCCAAATTAATATTAATTTTATAAATAATTTAATGGAATAAAATTAGGGTGTTTTGCTAATTAAAATGGAATTTATGGAAAACCTTTTAAAAATCCTAATTTAGCCTAAAAGGGGATTTAAATATTATTTTATTTAAATATTATTATTTTTAAATATTCTAAATATTCAGATTAATTTAATTGGCCCTAATCTAATTTTTTCTCTTTTCCTTTTTCCCTTTTTCTTTTTCTTTCTTTCTTTTTCCTTTCTTTTTCCTTCTTTTTCTTCTTTTTCTTTTTCCTCTTCTTTTCCCCGACTGGGCCTGGCGCAGCGGCCCAGTTTCCCCCGCTTTCCTTTCGTTCGTGCGCTCGGCCCAGCCCGCGCAGCGGCTGCTTCCTTCTCTCTCTCCGCGCTGCGTTTTGCTTTTTGTTCCCATAAAACGCGTCGTTTGAATTAATGAACTTACCTCCCAGCGCCCGACCGCCCGGTTCTTCCCCTTTTTCTTTTCTTTTCCTCGGCCGACCGGTCCACCTCCCTTTCTTCTTCCTTCTTCCTCCCCTCTCCTCCATCGACGCTGCGACGCAAGCTCCCGACCCATCAATGGCATCTCCGGATACGGTGATTAATACCAGCCGTTTCTTGTCTCATTGTCTTCCTCTTAACTCCAAGAATAAATTTGCATAATTATTGGACGATAAATCTCGCCCGTTTCCTCTCCCCATCCCCGCGAAACTTCGAATCCAACCAAACAATGCCCGACCGTTTTCTGCCACCGGCCACCCAAATTCTCGCATCTAATGACTTCCTTTCGACCTCCAGCTCCTCATTATCCATTCCAAAATCTATAAATAGCCTAGTTGTAGGAGTTTTGGAGATTTTCTTCCCTAAAAACCCTCGGTGAGAGCTGTTCGTCACCGAGACTTTAGACGCAGATTTCACCGCCATTAGCCAACCTCAGCGCCACCGAAATATTCCATTTTCTTCCCTGAAAGTTCCTATAATTAACTAAACCATTTTCACCTCCCGATTCTTCTTGCACGAGCCTCCATAACCGTACAAAGTTGGTTGCTCGTTTCGCTGGAACTTTTACCCCGAAATCTTAAACCACCTTCCGTCGCCGTGCTCCGCCACCTTTGGCTGCACTACCACCATCATTTTGTCCCTCTCCTCCTGGAAAACCATAAACACCTCTTATATCACCTCAATTCTCCCTATCTTTTTCCCAACATCCATCTTTCCTCTTTTCTTCTATTTTTCCGGCCACCGCCGCCGCCGCCGTGAACCACCGCCGGTGCCGCCTATCCCCACCAGCTTAAGGTTGAACCCTAGACCCTCTCAACCATTTTCCATATTATTATAAGCCTTGATTTTAATTTATTTCAATTATTTGCATACAAATACCATTATTATTATTATTAATATTTATATTCTTAATATGTATTATTATTATTATTATTAGTATTAGTATTATTGTTTTTATTATTATTTATGTTGAGGGCTGAAGCCTTATTGTATTTTAATTCGATTTTATTATTATTCCACTTATTATTTCTTTTATTACTATTATTAATATTAATATGTTATAAGTATAATTATTATTGTTATTTTATATTTCGAATTTCTATTATTATTATTCCATTATTATTAATGCAAATATTTTAGCATTATTATTGTTAATAATGTTATTATTATTATTATTATTATTATTATTATTATTATTATTATTATTATTATTGTTATTGTTATTATTATTTATATTCTCATTGATAGTAGTTTTATTATTTTTGATATTATTATATTAGTATCATTATTATTATTAGGGTAAAGTCTTTAATCCTATATTATCAAGGTTTATAATATCTCTATTATTTTTATGTCTTTAGCAAAGTTAGAATTTTGTTAAGGTTATTTTATTAATATGTTATTAGTTGGTCAAGGCCCTAAGGAGGCGTAGGAGCGTGCTCCAAGACCGATGTCGTTTTAGGTAAGGGTTTACTAAGGCCATTGTGTGCTTCTATGCATTATGTGCTTCATATGCTATGCATATGATTATTAATTATGTCGTATATGATATGACGTGGCATTGAAGTATGTTTTTGTATGGGATGTGTATTATTTATGTATGATGATATGTGTCGTGATCCTGTAAGACATGCATGTGAGAATGTTAATGTGGTTGTGTGGGAAAGAGGATGAAAAATAAGGATGGAGAAAGAAGTTGATTAAGGGATGTGAGTTGACCTAAGTATTCCATTGATTCATGAGTAGAGGAATAAAATGGAGAATTTTAGGGTTTCGTATATGAGAATCTGATTTATGATTTTTGAGGTTATGTATGGAGAATATAATTTATGGTTTTATATGGGGAAGTTTAATTTATGGTTTTGTATGATTTCGTGGGAATTAACATAATTTATGACGTTATATGGGAGAATTGAATTTATGGTTTGTTTGGGAGAATATAATTTATGATGTTGTTTAGGAGAATGTAATTTATGATATTATATGGGAGAATCTAATTTATGACTTGTTTGGGGAAATCCAATTAATCCAAATTATGGTTTTGCTTGGGAGTTTCTAATTTATAATTTTATGTGGGAGAATCTAACTTATGGTCTTGTATGGAGGAATCTAAATTGTGGTTATGAAAGGGGAGAATCTAATCAATTGTAATATGTGGACAAATCTTGGGTTTTGCTATGGATTGAATTTAGGGTTTTATATGGAAGAATTGTGGGTTGAATGGTGGTACTAATGGCTGCATGGTGGTATTAGGATTGGTATGATGTTACTAAGGTTTGTATGGTGGCATTTATGGTTATATTGTGGTATTAGGATTTGTATGATGTTACTGAGGTTTGTATGGTGGTAATTATAGTTGTTTGGTGGTATTAGGGTTTACATGTTGGCATTGATGGTTGGATGACGGTATTAGGGTTTGCATGGTTGAAATTAGGGTTTCACATGGAATTTTAGGGTTTGCATGAAAAAGGTTTGAAGGTTTGCATGGGGAGACTAATGTCTGCATGGGTATGAAATTTATGTGTGGAAAGTTAATTTGGGATGTAAGGAAGGTAATGTAAGTATTATTTGGGTGTTAAACTATTTTGGGTGAAAAATAGTACGTGGAGCATTATGAGGGTATGGAAGAGATTGAATTAGGGTTTGGAGTAATGAACTCTGGGTTGTTGTGATTAATTAGGGTTGGAGTGAATAATTGTGGGTTGTTATGATTAATTAAAGAGTGGAGTGGCTAATTATGGTTGGTATGGTTAAATAGAGTTTGGAGTGGTTAACTATGGTTTGTTGTGGTTAATCGAGGTCTGTGGTGGCTGATTAGGGTTTTTGTATTATCTTGTGTATGTGGTAATTAAAGTGTAATTATGATGGTGGAATTTTATGATTTGTGATGTGTGATGACTTATGCATGTTCGGGGTGAAAGCTTTTGAATAAGATATTTAAGACACTAATCTTTAAAGTGGAAGATTATTGAGTCGAGTCCAAACCGATCCATCGGTCAGGAATAGTGGTTAGGACGCGTAGTCCTATGTGCGACTAATCCACCGGTTATAATAGTGGTTAGGACATGAGGTCCTATATGTGACCGGACCACCGGTAATAATAGTGGGATGACTCGAGCTCAATAAACACAAACTAGAATCGTTAAAGCTCTTAAAAGATACTAATTACTTACAGTGGAACACCATGCGAGGAGGAACCAAACCGATCCACCTGTTAGGAATAGTGGTTAGGGTTTCTACCATATATGTGACTGATCCACCGGTAATAATAGTGTTTAGGGCATGATGCTCTATTGTGACTGATCCACCGGTGATAATAGTGGTTAGGGCGTGATGCTCTATGTGTGACCGACCCACCGGTTATAATAGTGGGGTGTTCCTCTGCTCGCATGGATTGATAAAAGGCATGGTGTGAATCAGATTATGATAAGAGATTAATTAAATAATTAATCTGGACTATGATTGGGCCTTTGTACTTTTATCTGAATTGTTCATATACCTTTATGTTATGTTGGATTATGCCCTGTTATTAATCTGCATGGATTATGTGCTTATGTGTCGGTCTTAGTGCTCGGTTACCTTACTCAGTACGTAGCGTACTGATCACCCTTTTCATGGGTGCTGCTCATTCCCACGAGTAGTATGCCCTTCTGAATTTGTGCAGGTGGGTGAGATATCAGTTGGGGTTGAGTGTTGAGCAGGTTTGGCTCGAAGTTTCGAGAGTGTTGTGGTCGTATTCATTCTTTACGCGATTTCATTCCTTTTGTTATTTCTTTGATATAGTATTTACCATTTTCTGATTTATTACTCGATTGAGTATTTTAATGAACCTTTTATCGGTTGTAAGTTTAATTCTCTTTTGGAAATAAATTACATTTATTGATGCGTACTCTGACTTTTGTTTTACAACCGTTTAACGATTATTTGGAGTTTAGTTTGTATTAATTTTATAATTGATTGTTAATCTCTTCTTTAGCCTTAGCACTTGGTACTGGAACGGTCGGAGAGAACCGGTCTAGTACTAAGTGTGGCGGTAACATTTCCAAAATTCACGGGTTTTAAGTATTTCTATTTTAATTGCTTCCGCTTTTCAAAAAAAATAGTGAATTTTGGAGTGTTACAGCTAGTCTAGGAGGTCATAGGGCATAAAGTTATGCATATATAAATCTGGGAACCTAAGTCTGTAATTATACGTACCCCCTATAGGGTTGTGAATCCCTAAAGGTATAAGTGAGCCCTCTAACCCGAACTTTCAGCTATGCAATTAGGGGCCTAAGTTCAAGGCATGAGACTCCTTTCCTAGCTCAATTTATCTTTCACTTTACATGATTAGTATTTCATTTAAACAATCCCATTACTCAACAATGATACAAATATCCATATACACAATCAATCAAATCCTCCACAAATTGAGCACTTAGGGTCACAATCAACTAGACGTAGATGACCTTGACCACTCAGGGTCAAATAATCAACTAGCCATGAAAGGCTAAGGGCTAGCCAAGCCATCCCTGAAGTGTTGTTTAAAGAGTCTTCCTCACAAGCTAGAACAAGGAAGTGCTTGTACTCGGGTGAATACAAGTTCTTCCATCCTAGCTAGTGTTGTTTTTGGTGTTTTTTGCTATACCTCAAGGAAGTTTTAAGACAGCTTTCTAATGTTATTGCGTTGTGAAATGATAACCGTGAATTTTTTTTTAAAACTTTAAGTAGCTAATAGTGTATCTCTTATAGATTCTCCTTGAATCTTTCTTGCTCTTAATTCCCGACCCTTTGGGTAGTTTTGTAGGAGGTATGGAGCTAACGTTGACATTCAGTTATAACCTACATAACAACCTATCGATTAATTCTAACTTAATCCTCGAGATTCAATTATTCAAAAGTTAACGTAGGGTAGATTACCAAGAAGGTGATCAATGGTCAACTCTAAGGTCAACTAATTAATACTTAGCCTAATGAAATTCACCAACACCTACCACAACACATCCACCTAAGATAATCCTCAACTCATCTAACACTAAAACTAATCAATAAAGGATTCCAATGATATGGAATCAAACCAAGAGTTGAAGCCCCAAACTAAGTCAATTAAACCAAAGTCGAGAAATCATCAGACGGACCAAAACCAAACCATAAATCTAAGGACATAACCCAAAACATCAAAACTAAAGGCATATAAGTCAACCTAGTTAAAATAACTCCAAAGCTCAAGGAATGACATTTGTGGCCCTAAAAGACCAAAATACACTTTAAATATTTAAAACACTCGTCAAAGGATTAAAGCATTCCAAAACAAGGGCAAAAATTCTAAAAAGCACATTTTATGGTATGAAAAAATTAGGAAAAATTGTAGATATAAATAACATAACCTGTACAAAACAAGGTCTCATGTAAAATTTGTTTATTTACTATTCATCATCCGATAGAAGTGTCATTTTATACCGAAAAGTTTAAAATAAAATATATTTTAGTACTAGGAATTATTATTGTTTGGGCATTAATATTCATAATAATTTACTATTCATGAGATTAAAAGGATTAAATGTCAAAATTTGTGGTTAACATTTGACTCCAAAAGTCCACTAAAGCATTTTATGGATATTTTAGTCATTTTTATGTTTTACCATCCAAAACATGATTAACACAAGATTAAATCCTATATAGGGCAGTAAGAGCATCATTAGCCAAAAATATTTAAAATATCACAACAAACGCGAATAACATGCAAAGAACATTATAAAGCCTCCAAAGATTTAACCAAAATTAAAACCTAAAAAACTTGATTATTACTCAACACAATGTACACCAAAATTTGTCTACAAATTAAAAGGATCATCATGGTATGACCATATCTTAAATTCAACCCCAAAATCATCAACTTACCCATATCATACCTAAAGCTCCCAAAACTTATTTTAGCTAAAAATCATATCAAATAATCTCATATTTTAACAAGTTAAACATAAAAATTTATCTAGATCAATCAATCTACAACATGGTTTAATTAATTTGATGAAACAAGTAGGAGATCAAAAAACCCTAAATAAATATGGTATAATCCTAAAATAACTGGTAATAAAATTATTACCGACCCACTTATAGTGAAGATTTAATACCAATGAAAGATCATCGGAAATATTTGTTACTAATAAAATATTCCTCATTACCGACATTTTGTATCATCATTACGTACCCTTATGTTTGTAGTGCTAATCGTTAATAAAAAATAGGACATGCTAAGGTTCATCAAATCATAACATGTTATACATTAAAATTAATCTACTAATTTCCAAAATTAACATGGTATCATCAATTTTAAAAACCCACAAAAGAATAAAAAGTTCCAAATTTGGACCTAAACCAATATCTATCAAAATCATGCTAATGTTGCAATCAAAGAATATAACACCTACCAATTCTACTTAGGATTTTGGAGGTTTACCTTTAATATCAAAGTCTAACACTCAAGAAAATAGCAAAATAATCCCTAGAAAAACCATAGAAGATATTAGGGAAATAAGCTCGCAAAAATCATAATCAAAGGAGAAGAATTGAAGAGAAAAAAAACCATTACTTACCTTAGCTTTTAGAAGAAAAATGAAGATCCATTAATGGTGGTAAAAATCCATGAAGGCCACAAAATTTGAGGGATAAAGGAAGAGGAAAAGCTTCCTAAATTGGGGCGAATAAAGGAGTTAGAAAACTTAGAAGTTAAGTTAATGAAATAAGGTAAAATGGATGATTTCACTTGAAAAAATATCTAAAGCCACACCAGTAATTTAGGGGATGGTTTTTCTGGCCACAAATGATCCAATGGCTTCCATAATCCACTTATGACATAAAGGAGTGGCTAAGAAAACAAGGAATAAGTTTAGTAAAGGGTAAAATGGTAATTTTATGGCTTAAGGAAGAAAATTATAATTTTTCCACTCCAAACAAGGGATCCAAGAATTTCAAGGGAAGAAATAGATGGTCCTAAACCATGATAATCAACAATGAAGGTATTGAATGGATTTTAACAAAATTAGACAAGGTTTAGAAGTAATAATGTAGAATTTGGAGACTTTTATAGTAGAAAACTATCTAGACTTTTCAAGAATGGTATAAATGATATTAGAATAGTTTTTATTTATTTATTTATCATATTAATCTCAATCATACTAAAATGATGTGATCCCCAAAGTTTTGAGAAATTATGATAACAATAAAGGGCTTTATAGAGCTGAAAATACCATAATAAGATTAAATAGAGTATGAATAGTATTTAAAAAAATTGGTTTGAAATCATTAAAAAGCCTAGGAGACTCATAAAAATATCATTATTTCAAATATCCACATTATAGAGGAGTCCCAACAACATTCAAGGGCCAAAAGTGGCTCAAAAGTTTCATGGAGCACATAACTATAAGAAAGGACATGGATCTTGAATGAAACATTTTGAAAATGCAACTAAGATTTTAAAACTCTGTAGGAATCACCGAGATAAGGAAATTTATCCTCTATCAATATCTATCTTGAATAATTTAGGCTTTCTAAAGTATTAGGGTGTTATACAAATCTTAGGAATGCTCATTAGCATGTTATGAAGTGGATTATGAGGTACTTGAGTGGTAAAACATCTACTTCTTTGGAGAATGGGAGGTTGATTTATGCGTTAAATAGGTTTGTAAACTCTAATTATGGTGGATACCTTGATAATAGAAGGTCCACCAATGGTTATATGTTTTGTCATGGTTGTTCACTGGTTAGTTGAAGGTCATTCTTGTAAGAGTTAATAGTCTTGTCTACTACTAAGATTGAGTACATGGCTATGATTGAGGACTTTTTAGGAAGCCTTATGGCTTGGTGGGTAAGTTTGTGAGATTAGATTTGACCATGGTGTTTTAGTTATTTGAAGTGATAGTTAGATTGCTATCAATCTAGTGAAGAATCATAATTATTTTCATTGTCAAATGAAGCACGTTGATATTAGGTACCACTTCCTCTAAGGTACTTTTGCTATCAGAAATGTTTTATTAGAAAAAGGTGGCTATAATGGAGAATTCAACCGATATGCTCATGAAGCTATTAGCTATGTGAAAGCTTGATAATTATTCAAATTTGGTATTTGTTCACAAGCTATGAATCCCTTTGGAGGCCCAGTTGTCTTTTATGCTAGTTGTTACAAATAATATATTAAGGTGGAGAATTGTGAGCATGTGACATGTATTTGACATACAATATAATTTGAATTTATACCTAGTGGTACTTTGAGGAGTTTGGAGTTAAACTAGTGCTTGAGGAGAGAATAGCGGGGGGATTGTGTTATTTGAAATGACCCAAATTTTTTCTAGCAAAATTAATGTCCAGGAAAAGATATGGGAGATAATGCTTCCTAAAATGGTATATGTTTTCCTATATAAATTATGTCATTTAATTTGCATGTGGAGGTTTCGTACTGAGATAAATTGTTGCAATGGAAACCTTAACCTTTTATTGGACCCTATTTACTCTTCTACTCTTGTTCTCTTGCATTCTTTTATTATTTTTGAGATATCTATAGATTGTGTATGATTTTAAGTGAATTGTTCATTCTGTTTACAATCACTATCACTGTGCGTAATAAATATCATCAGATTTCCTAAATTTTATTCTCTGTTGTATTATTTCTAAATCCAATATTAAATTCCTAAATTAGTTGTTAGATTTGATCCTATAGATCCAAATTCATAAATTTTACAACAAGGTCAATTCGGGTCATTATCAGATTTTTGCCTGAATATGGGTTATATTCTTTTTCAGTTTGGCCATTTTGGTCTATACCATTCTAGTGTGATCCATTATCAGGTTTATTTTTGGATTGGTTTGGATTATTTCAAGATTTTAGGTTGAGATTATGTTTAAATTTTTAAGCCCTAATTAGATTTTAGGTTTGATTATTTCCTTTAGCCTAGATTTTTTAGCTCTTGGCATAATGAGCTATTAATTTTTTTATTCATTTTATATTCATTCTCTTTTATTTTTCACCGTTCTTTAATGATTGCAACTTTTAATTGAGATTTCCCATCTACTTGCAATATATTTCATTTTATGTCATTTTAATGTATTTGTAATATATATATATATAGTGATGGTGTGATTAAGATTTTTTAGGTGAAGAACTTTTAGAAGAATTTTATAACCTAATTTTTTTTTGGGTACCATGAAATAGAATTTAAATACTTCTTAGAATTTTTAAAGTTTATGTTAAAATTTCAACAAATAAATCCTTAAATGCATTTATAGTGTCTTGACATAGTTTGGTAAAAATAAAAAAGTAATATCAATACTCCGTCTAATTTTCTTATATAAAAATATCTAAAAAATATATAAACAAATCTCTAATTAAATTATATATCCAAACAATGGATTTGTAACAATGAAATTTTAAAAGTGATTCACTTTAGAAAATCATCATTTTTAGAATTTCATGATTTGTAAATTCTTCACCCAAACCAAGCCTTAGTGTTAGTTAATTTAACAATCATTTTTCAACTCGATGATTAGTAAAGTCTTATAAGCACATACATCTCATTTTTTTTCTCATTCCCAATTCCCTATATATAACATGATACATTGTTTAAAATGGACAGTGGTGCACATTAGTGGATTAGACTAATTATGGAGGGGAGATGGCGAGCTATCTAAGGAATTGGATGATGGAAATGGTTGAGGAGTGTGTTATAGCGATTGTTGAACTAAATAGTATAAACAAAATGATTGATGAGAATGGTGGATGACGATTGATAGAAGTGACAAATATATATAATAAGATAAGAGTTAAAGTAATAATGAAGATGGATAGAATAGTAAGAGTATAGGATTTGTTTGGTATTTTTTCTAGTATATTACACCAAATAACTCTACATTTATAACAAAATTACACAATATAACCCGACCTCAGCTTCTTACTTCCATATACTCTCATGCTTACATGAAATTACACCAAAAACCCTACCCTATATTTCTATCTAAAACATACATTAACAGTGTTAGAATAAATATGATATTCCTAAACTACCCTCACATAACATACTACCCAAAATTTTCCCACTAAAATTCATTTGTTGACACTCCCTTTGTTTTCCAATATTTACTCTTCCTCTTGAACTTCTCAACCATTGTTCTTATTGAAATTGCTCCATTTTCTACTATTTTCTTATTTCTTTACTTCAAACTCATTGGTCGAATAGGTGGAAGTATGATATGACATCAGATATGTACCATACAAGACATGATGTACTAAATTTTGAATATTCATTGATGTGGTTTAGGAAAAAAAAATATATATTGCTGGGAAGCTAACTCTATTGTCTTTTCCTTTTCCTTTAGTTTATTGGTTGAAACTACATGATCTAATTTTATTTTTTTAGTTGTAGTTTGGTGAAATCTAATCATTTGGAAATGGCGTTTCTATATGCTTTCCCTTTAAGCTTAATTTGATTAATTTGAACGTTTTAAGAACAGAAATTTTTAAGAAATGAGTATAAAATTAAAGTTCCCCTCTAATTTTTTCATTTCCTTCCATTTCATAATATAGGTCATTTTTTTTGTTCCAAAATTTGTTTCAAAATATAATTCATATTACATAAAATTATATGAATTAAATTTTACACTCCCTATTATACCATCTATTCCCCCCTCTATTAATTAATGATCAAGTTGTCAAAAGTATATTTATACGAGGGTATATTAGTCATATTGGGCATTTTATTTTCTCAAAGTTATTATTTCTTAATTAGTGTATCCAAATTGAAAGTGACATATATTATACAATAGAGGAAATAATAATGAACAAATTTTTTTAAATATTAGTTATTTGTTCTTTCACATAAAAGCATGAGAAAAGTGTCAATCTTTTATCATTGACCAACACTTTTTGTAAAAAATAAAATAAAATTAGGAACTTATATACTATGTGGTATAGTAATGGTCAACATTACTAAGCTAAGGGGTATTTTGACATTTTGCATAGTATATCATATATATATGTGTTTTAATAGTATTTCTACCTAGAGTACCATGTGCTCAAAGAAGGATGGGGTAAGAGAATATGGCTATTGAATAGCTCTTGAGGTGCTTTCTTATAATAAAAATAAATAAATTAACCGGTTTATTTTATCATTTCACATGGTATCCATTAGAGTAGGGAGAAAATAGTTGGCTTGTTGGGGTGGGAACTAATTGCAAGGATCTTTTGGTATTTTGGTTGAAAATTTGGAGAGAAATGAGATGGTAGCTATAAGTCGGTTATATAAGGACAATTTAGTCACTTCAGGCAAAAATATGCTTAACTTAACAATCAATTTGAAATTTAGATGGACATTAATAGTAGCATTATATATTTTAATTTCATGCAAACATAAAGTTATACAGATGTAAGAATGTTGAGAAACGTGATCAAGTTGTATTGTTTAATTTCTCCAAAATATAGAATTATGCTGGCAATATCTTTGTTCCTCTTATAAGTAAGGGCATCTTGTCTCCACATATAACTTTATATATATTTTTTTAAATTCCTTTGCTAATTACCACATCATGCATATTGTTGTTGATGAGGCAGATCAGTTTGCAAACCGGTTCGATAAAACCTTTGCTTTAAACCTAGGGTGGGTTTGGATTATTTACTTGCAAGCTGTTTCGTCTATAGGCTCATTTAAAAGCTCAATTATTAGTTATTTAATTGTTTATTTGAGACTTAGATGGTTGTTTGCATTGCATTTATAAGTATCACATTACATAAATGAAGTATTTACTCACTTGTTTACAATGACTAATTTCAAAATATGTATTGTAATATATATATAAATTAGTCAAGTATGCAAGTAGTTTCGTAATTAGCCTAAATTGAAGCATATAGCATCAACTTAATGGCGGTTCCATCTAGTGTGTTTTTTATTAGGGGAGTGGATTGGTCTAGATTAAGATTATATTGGATCAATCAAGACTAATTGTTTGGAATTTTAGATTTTAAGAACTAAAGACCAGACCATATAACAATTAAAATCAAAATCCAGAATTTCAGGTCTAATTCAATCTGGATTTTAGATTTGGATCGATATCTACACATCCCTAATTCTGATAGAGAAATTTATTGCCGTAGAAGTTATTACATTCAGGGGTCAACCAGAAATAATAGAAACGAATCAACGTACATCTCAACTCAAAAAAATATTGATCACCAACAAGCTTACAAAAATATTATATTATTCATCAACAAATTTTTTTTTTAAAAAGGGCGAAATTGTGCGACGATCTTTACAATCATAGCAGTAGGAATAGTATTTTACTGGACTGTTGAAATCAATAGATACATATATTTAATACAACACTTTTATTTATTTCGCCTCATTCATGGTGAAATTTTTTTAGTTGAGTCTCATTTACCGTTTATCTTCTAATATAATAATTGATCATAAATACATCTCATATATAATTTCCAAACTCACGATGAACGGGCTTACATAAGATTTTTTTTGGTTCACGGCTTCATGCCGCCATGAATTTTTGGAGCATCAACCATCGTGACACCGCGAGTCTGTCTCTCCAAATTACCATTCCATCCTATAGAATTCAAAAATACATATACAGGTAATTACCGCAGAGTAGTACGTCAAAAAGACGCTTGGGCTTGTTTGGTATGGGAATAATAGGGGTGGAAAAATTTTCCCTCTATTTTGTATCTTTAATATTAAATATTTAATAATAATAAATATATTTTTAATGAAATACCCATTTTAGATCAAATTAAGATCTAAAATGGGTATTCATTAGAATAAAAATATTTAATTTTTAATAGATTATACAAAATATATAAAAATATGAGGATAATTTTTCCATTCCTATTACCCCATACGAAACAAGCACTAAGAGCAAAAAACGGTAGAAAAGAAGAAGAATGAGATATTTACCGAGAGAAACGTCGTAACCACGATTCTGAAGCTCTCGATATTCTTGACATAGCGCACATCTCTCACAGCAGAAATGAACACAGCAATCAGCGCAGCAACTTGGATTCATACCATATTGATCCTTAATCTTAGATCGATACGTACAAGAATATATCCACTGACACCCAGTAAAGAGACAGATCAACGAATAACAAGTCCCGCTCACTCCACATGCTGCACGCATAATTAAGACATACATAGCTATTAGTATTAGTTACGTCAACCTGTTAGGATAATGATTAATTCCATGTCGTATAAACATTATCAATTGATAAGAGTAATACTTACAGGGTGATCCTCTGTCGACAATTTCAGAAATTCTTCCAAATGCTATGCATGGACACCAACAAGTTAAGCAGCCTGAGAAAAGAGCATTCTTATTAGAAACATAGTGATGGATTTTTCAAATTAATACTAGTATAATGCGTGTGGGGGATTATATACACGCGCACGCCTTGTTTTTGCATGGTCTAAAAAGACACGGAGATTAAGAAGTCAGTTTAATTATAACAATGAGTAGGTATTATGTATTACCATTTGTCAACAAACTTATTGATCTATTGATTGATCGTAAATAATTATTCAAGGCAATTCCGTAGAGGAGTTACCCTAGATCGTGAGAGAGGCTATCGACGTTGTTGGAAGCGAAGGTTCCCCTACTCCTGTCGGCGTCCTTCGGCCACCTCTACCCCTGATTTTCCTTATTTTTTCTTCTTCTCCTTTTTACCGTTGTCATCCTGTTCCGCCTCTACTCAGGGTATACTATATTCTTCCTTTCCTATTTCTAAAAGTAAAGTTTTCTTGAGCAAGTACGCAGTTTTAAAATACTATAAATTTTCCTTTTGTCTTGCAAACTTGAACAAAGTAGCATGTATCTATACCGTAAACGGAGCTATTTTATTTTATTTTTTTTAACTTGAGAGTGATATTATTTTTTTACCACAATTGATTTCCTGACTTATGGTAGTGTGTGAACACTATCCATGCTCTATTAGTGAAGATAACACAAAATATCTCTACCTATCGAAGAGTAGAAAATTTTATTATCTTGGATATCATAGATTATTACCTATGAGTCATCATTATCATAGACAAAAAAAGGATTTTAATGAAAAATTTAAAGATACAAGAGTCCCAAGTATACTCATGAGACGACAAATACTTGAAAAAGTGAGTGACTTGAATACTCTAACTGGTGAAAATAATAAAAAATCCCTCTTGATGTGATAAATATCAAGAAGAATGTATCCAAGTATCTAATTGGTATACTTATGAATGTGAAAAAAAAGGCAAAAAGGACAAAGGACGGCATAATGCTTAATTGGAATTGGGTTAAGAACCTTGTTTCAATTAAAATTTTAAATTTAGTGGGTATGAAATATCATGATCATCATTATCTCTTTCAAGACTTGTTGCCAATTTCTATACGTTTTATCTTGCTATATTGAGTTTGAAGTGTCATCGCTAGTTTTTTTTTTCAAGAAATAATGTAGTAATACTATTAACCTTGCAAGGTTGGAAAATTTTCAGAATGATATTGTGACTATATTATGTTAGTTTGAGATGTATTTTCCTTCATCATTCTTTGTAATCATGATTCATTTATTAGTTCACTTGGTTAGGGATGTTAGATTATGCGGGTTAGTTCATTTACATTAGATGTATCCATATGAAAGGTATATGAACTTCTTTAAAGGATATATGAGGAATCTGAACAAGCTTGAAGGATGCATTTCTAAAAGTTATCAGTGGAGGAGGCAACCAAATTTGTGTTGTGAGCTCCTACTAGATTCTAATACAATATTTGTTCCTAAATCACAACATTATGGCATATAGGAACAAGGGAAATGGTACAAAGGATTTCACATGGACATTTTTTTATGATGATGAAATATTTTTATAAATTCACCTCTATCTCCTTCACAATAAAGATGATGTCCAACTGTATGTGGATCAACACATGGATGTTTAGAGGGCATTGAATCTATTTAGGAGTAAAAAATGGATATTATATGACTCATTTCTAGAATGGTTGTCATTGCAATCGTTTGAATTTGATACTAATTTGTATTAGTTGTCATACTCTTCTCATGGGGAAGTAATGTCCTAGCTCTTCTATGATCAACGGTTGTACTTTTTACGCAAACAAGTAGGATCAGAAGAGTAACATACAAAATAGTGATGTGACTAAGTTTCATAAGCTTTGCATATATCAAGTGTAAAAGACAAAAAACCCTATTTATGAATCAATGGTGTACTATGGGGTGATAGAGCGCATGTGGCTATTAGATTTTACCACTTTTAGAGTTCATTTATTAGGGTTTTAAATGGGTTGATAACCAAAATGGGATTTACAATTGTTGATCTTTCTAGGCTTGTTCATAAGCAAAATTTATTTATATTATCCTCACAAATAATATATATATTCTATGTTACTGACCTAGTTAATAAATAGTGATCCATGGTCTTATATGCAAGAATAAATAAAATGGGAAATTAACATACAAGAAGAGAGTGTTTTGACTACTGGTTTACCTTTCTTGTCTAATCTCGATGGCATTACTAAGAACCTCTATGTACGAGATGATCATGAAGAGGGTTTTATGTACTTGAATCTGAGTTTGTGCATAAAGAGGATAGGCACCATGAATTAAAATACCATAGATGAAAGGTTTAATTACTTCATATGTTTTTTATATATATTTTACATATTGCATTACATACTCTAATTATTTCATGTGTTTTATTTTTATATTGCATTGTATGCTTTAATTATTTCCTAATATATAATTTTTATTATCTATTTCAGGTATGGATCATTATGTGGATGGTACATATGCTAAGGAAGGAAACACTCAAAAGAGATGAAGAATTAGGTTGATGCATATTTCTAAGAATAAAGAAAGGGGTATTATGCTCAATGATGATTTTGGGCATCAAGTGGGTGAGAATAGGGATATGTTCCTTGACAACTATAACTCTAGGGCTCATGGGTTCATGAATACATTCCCATCACTTATCATTATTGGAGGAATGCCCCCAAAATATAATAATGATAGGGTGTAAGATGACACAATGATATCATTTTAATATTTAAAATAGGTTTGATAATATTTATGCAAACTCATCGGGTATGTGTAACATCATAATGCAGGTTTTTACTTAATATTGTTGTTTAACGTCAGACGCCAAAGTTTTTTTTTAGTAATTTTAATGAATTTATATGGTGGTATTCCGATTGTTGTATATAGTATACACGACAACACATTAAGTGGTTGTTTGAAACTACCACGTATAGCCCTATTTCAATTACCATTTATTTCTTTTTCTATTGTTGTGTAAATGTGAAAATTTATAATTTTTTGTACTTTTATTTGCAATGTGAAAAATATTTTATAGCATCATGAGAGAATATATAATAAAAAATAATAATAGAGGATATATATATATATATATGAAGTATAAATTTGACATGAACTTAGCTATGCACATCCACTAATTTCTCTATATTATTTTGTTCATGTTAATTAACTTAGAAGAATAAACCAGACATTTATGAAATATACATCATAATATATGCATATAAAAAAGAGTAGTGATCGTTAATAAAATATTAAATTACTTTTTCCACTTATAATACACATCTAATTTCTAGTTAAAATTAAAATAGTTAATCTATAACTATATTATATTTCATATTTATTATATATAAAAGAGAAGTTTCATGAAGGGAAAAAAATAACTTTTTTAACCATAACTCATGTCTAATTTTTATTAAAATTATAAAAGTTTAATTCCAATATATTTATATATTACCATCATATAAACTACTTAAATTTAAAATAAAAATCAACTCAAATCCATCAAATATATACCAATGAAAAATTCTTGAAAAATGAGTAATTTGATGCTAAATTATAGGGGGAAAGTAGGTAATTAAACAAATGAAGAGGCAATATATATCAGAGAAGTTTATGCTAAAAAAATATTAACTAACTTTTCTACTCATAATCCACATCTAATTTTCGTCTCAAATTAAAATAATTAATCTATATCTATATATCTATATTATACTTATTTTATATACAAAAGAGAATTTTATGCCAAATAAACATTAACTAATTTTTTTGCTCATAACCCATGTCTAATTTTTAGGTAAAATTCAAAACAATTAATCTCGGTAATATTTATATATTACCATGCTACTAGTTTATTAAATTTAAAATAAAAAATTCAAGTCTATCAAATATCAATCAATGGAAACTCTCATAACTCTCTTACATTTTAGTATCAAATTAATTATCATTCAAATTTAACTCTAATAAATTTAAAATCTCTTTCAAACAAAAAAAAATTAAAAAAAATAGGGTCTAATCTTTCTCCAATTATCACACTAGTAATGGGAGATTAAACTACTCATCTATAACATTCTCTCTCATCTTTTTTTTGTTATAATTTATTTTTTTAAATGGCTAATAAACTTATATTTAATCTTTATAACAGGAATACAAAATTGAACAAAAAAAGGGGCTAAAAATTACCTCTTCATCTATTTAGTTACCAACTTTCCTCCCTATAATTTAGTATCAAATTAATCATCTTTCAAATTCAATCCTAATAAATTTAAAATCTTTCAAACAAAAGTAGCAAAAATATGAAATAATATTGGTTTCAATCTTTCTCTAATTGCCACGTTAGTATTAAGAGATTAAATTACTCATTTGCAACCCTCAATTTGAAATTTAAAGTCCAAAGTCTATACTACATTATTGAGTGTGTTATTTAGATAATCTCAAACCGTTAAAAAAAGTTATTTAACCTATAAAGCATGGGTAAAAAATTGAACAGAAAAATACTTAAAAAATTACCTTAATTCATTTATCTAATTATTCATTTTCTATCCTAAATTTAAATATCAAATTACTCCTATTTCAAATTCAACTCCAATAAAGTTAAAATATTTCAAATTAGAAAATAATAATAATAAAATGGTTCAAATCTTTCTTCAGTCACTATGTTGACAATGGGAGGTTAAATGCCACATCGACAACAACCCTCCTCTCTTTTTAGTTATAACTTAAAATTGAAATTTAAAGTCTATAATATATAATACATACTAAAGTTTATCATTCAAATGTGGAGTTATGTTATTCTCTCAGTGTTTCCATTTAGTTTCACTTTAAAATTTCATGCACATAATATTTACATAGCCCAAAATAGGGATGGTAATGAGTCTCGGACCCGACCTAGACTTGCTAGATCCACCTCATTTTTAGCGGGTCTGGGTCCATATTTTTTGACCTGATGGATCAGGGTCAGGTTTGGATCCATATATACCTTAAGAGATTTGGGTCTGGGTCTAGTTCTAGACCTAGACCCGACCCGTCAGACCCGTTTAATATATATATGTATGTGTGTGTTTATATATATATATATACATACTAATATTATGTTTTTCATTATTGCTTTAATCTTATTTGAGTTCCTTATTCATTTTTTTTTAATTTTATTTTTGTATATTTACTTTATAAACAATATGTACAACATTGTATTCTAAAAGCATTAAAACACCATTTGAAAAGTTAACATAACTATTTTAATATATTTATTTTTTCACTTAAATGATTTTTTTAACAAAAAATACATATTAAGTTATATAAATGTATTTGTATTAGCATAGATTATTAATTATTTTTTAAAAAAAATTATTGGACCTATTTAGGACCCGTTTACCCGCTAGACCCGGTGGCTCTGGGTCTGAACTTTTGAGACCTGACGGGTTTGGGTCGGGTCTGGGTCTAAGGTAATATAAACGGGATCGGGTCTGGTATGGCTGGACCCAACCCATACTCAACCCATTGCCTTTTCTAGCTCCAATTCCACAAGTGTAGGAAACAATACGCTATATTTCCCTTTCTTGCATTACATATTTCCCTCTCTTGCAGTACATATTTCTTCTTCTTTTTTTTGTTTGAATTTCATTTTACTTCAATAATTTTTTATTCATTTAAAGATTTAATTTATAATAAAATATATATTAGAGGCAATGTTTTAAATGCGAGGCCAAATATTAACCTAGTGCATTGGCCAATAAATAGTCCAACTGTTTCAACCATTATTCAATCAAAAATTACTTCCACTTAGATAAATGATCGATATATCGCCAATATAACCAAGTCCAATTCCAACATGACCTGATATGACCGGTTGGATTGTTCCTCTAGCCTTGAATTTATTTTTCTTTATGGCTGAAACGACGATGTTTTAGGGGGTACAGGGTTAAATTAGTTTTAATCAATTTCTTCTTCTTCTTCTTATTGTCCTTCTTCTTTTGCTGTCAAAATGTAGATTTGAAAACTTGATAATTTCATATTGGCGAACCTTCCAATACGACCAAACCGATTGGACCGATGGATCTAATATATTTTTTTTAATCATTGATTGCAAGTTTTAAAATTTCCATCACATGGGGGACAAGTGAAAATAAGATTCGAGTAATTTTTTCGTGTACAAAGAAAAACGAACTAATAATAACTATATAACAACAAAATTAATTACAATAACCATTTATAAGAAAATGAATAATTTTTTAAATTAAGTTATGATGCATAAAATTATGTCATTCGACATATGAATTTTGATAATTAAATATTTAAATCCAATATATTTGTTATTCAATAATATGTATCTATATATTATAATATTATATTTAAATGCAACTTTTTCACCGTATATTTATTTTTTTAATTTTTATTTATAATATTTTATTTATTAAATAATTATCATTATATTTAAGACCTATGTTATTAGCTTCAAACCACTACAAGGTATATAGTCAAATAGGCAATAAACATTTTCTCTATTTAACAATACCAAATGAGATAATGAATAAAGGTCCCCTTATTTAATCATGTATAAAAGGGTAACAAATAAAAATTCCCTATTTAATCTTATCTAATGGACAACAAATAAAAATCTCTTATTTGATCTTATCTAGTGGGGCACTCAATACAAAATTCCATATTTAAGTTTATGTAACAGGATAATGAATAAAAAAAACCCCTCAATTTAATTGTACGTAATAGCTATTTGTTTCTATCAAATGGGACACTGTATAGATTACCCCCTAATTAGTAAATAATAATATAATATATGAATAAAATAGGAATCCGATTGGTTAAGCAATGAATCAATCCAGTTAGGTAGTTTGCATAAAAGTTTCTAATTTGCCCTCAATTTTAAAATAACCCCTCTTTTACTATAGGGAAAACTATGCCATTTAAATTAGAGAAAATTAGTTTGAGGTCCATTTGAGTGAAATTAATAAGAGAAAAATCAATATGGTCCTACAATATTTGGTTTCAAGTACAAAATATTATGTACATATAATTATACTAATATGTACAACTAATTATGTACAAATTTAAATACAAAAAAAGGTAACCTAAATACCAAATAAATTATTCAACTTTAAATAATTTCACTTAATTGATTTTAAAATAATTTTTCCTTTAACTTATGCTAATATCCTTAGTTTCCTTTTGAACCGTCATCCTCCCGTGAAACAAAACTATCAGAGCTTCTATTCGGGTCCTTCGGGACTCTCAAGCTGGCCAGCTCGTGTGCTACTGCTTCTGTCATCGGTCGTCGGTCTTTGTCCTCTATCTTCGCCTTGAGTAGGTCACCGATCTTCTTCGCACATCGTCGAAGGCTTGTGTTCTCTGGTTCGCAGGATCCAGAAATGAAAAATTGCCTTCTTCGGTTGTCATTATCCATCTCTCAGGCGAGTACGTGATTTTATTTTGTATGTTGATTATTAATTGTTAAATTTTGAAACCAATTTGTTCAATCAATTTGATTATTTCAATATTATTCTGCCAATTCCTACGTTGTATTCATCTCGTGCGATTCAAGAGTGAAAAATCACCTTCATCAGTCGTTGTTATCTCTCTTTCATGTGAGTATCATAAAGAATAAACTTACCAAATTATTTTCTTCTATAAGAAGGTTAGAGTCCGTTTTGGGGTTGATTTTAATTAGTTAGATAGTTTATTACTTGAGATATATATTGTATGGTTAGTTAATGTACAAAACTTACTTTTTAATATTTTATATCTTATTTTCTTAATTATGTTTAATTATTTATATAGAACTTTATTACTCTCTAAGTGTATTATGCATATAAATTTTTAGATATAAAATAGGGAAAAAGGTCCAAAATATCAAATAGCACAATAATTTTATCCTAATAGATAGACCAAATAGGGTAATGATATAAAAAATGGTCTAATATTTACAAAACAAGCAAGATAATAATATTGTCTTTATTGATAGGAATTAAATAGGATAATATTTTTGTTCTAATAGATGGATTAAATAGGGCAATGACATAAAACTGCTCCAATTGTATCAACTCTAATATGATAATAATAATTGTCCTAATTGAATTAAGTCAAATAGGACAATTCAAAATTTTACTATTTTGACCTTAATAGGATGTAAATGATATGACAATGTTAGATACACTTTAATTTGCCTCAATGGATTAATAAGACAATAATTTTATTACAACGGTCAATTTTTATTGTCCTATCTATCTACAAATCTTGTAGTGAACTAAATGAAATGCCTTACATCACACTGAACGAGATACTTGCATTTAGGAAAACCAACGAAGATATCCAACTTACAAGTAGAGACATCAGAGAAGCAGTCACAAAGTCCAGTTGACCATTGGCCCTGAGCGGATTGATGATCCATCCTTTGAACTGAAGAAGAGTAAGCAGCCGGTTGGTTCGTGGGAAATCCCAATGCAGGCTCCTCGATCGCTATTGGAACACACGCTAATAGTTGAGGGAGTATGTGATAATACTGCAACAAGGACTGGGACTTTTATTCTATATCTTCTTAAACACCTCCGACTTTTATACTCTATTTTTGTAGGGTGAGAACAACTTGTGGTCTGTCCAGAGCCCGTGGTTTCATTTCTATCGTGGTCCGTTAAAAACTTATGTAATGAATATTCAACACGATAAGGATGCCATAATTGTGATAGCATTAGGCAGTAGTCAAGAACGAGCTCAACTAGACTCCAAGAGAGAGACCAGAGGAAAGACTAGAACTACAATAATTGGACAAGTCGTGCCCGAAGGGTTTATCGTTGTGTTTGAGGGTCGACACCGTGGGTCCATCCAACCAAAATAATATTGGCGTATATTTCGTCAAAGCCGACGACTTCACTAAGAAATGACTCAAATGAGCGTACTTCCAAAAATAAGGCGTCACAGCCGATACAAATTTTGACACGTGTCTTAAAAGATAGAAGGATAATAAATAAGTATTTGTAAATATAAGTATCTATAGAAAGCTCACTTTCTAACTAATAATTTTTAATCACCGATAAAAAAATAAATTTTTACATTGTGGCTATCGGATTTATTAGGTTCATCTCAACAGATAAGGGTGTCATTGACAATCGTACAGATTTTATTCGTTAGATGTATAAATAAATATGGATAAACAAATATGGAGAAATGAGAGAAATATCCGTCGGATTTAGGTATGAGTATCAGTAAGAGATCTTTAAATCCGTATACATACCTACATCCTTACCCGATATAAAATTATATTTTTACCCTCATTTATATAACCTTAAGTATATTTTCTAAGGGTAAAAGTGAAGGTATAATTAAATTTTAACAATCTAAGTATATAATTCTAATATTAAATTATGTTTACTTCTAACTTGATGGGTTTTACGTGAAATTCAATGGATATGTAAACATATATGGATAAACGAATATGGATATGGATATAGTGATGGAGGAGGAAAAAAATATATGCTGAATTTGGATATATATATATATATAGGTATATGTTTTCTTATCGGATTTGGAGTAACGGATAGGGGGTATCCGATCCACTGTCATCCCTATCGACAAGCTTACATATCAATTTACACTTAAGATATCCATTGGGGGCCGTGCGATCGAAACCACAACCTATTAAAAAAGAGTTAAAATCCTTTCCACTAGACCAAAAAATGAAGCACTAAATTACGTCAATATCATAATACCTATTTTCTTAAAAAAATCATTTAATAATATATATATATATATATATATATATATATATATATATATAAGAAAACTTATGTTATAGAAAAAATTTATTATATCTTTTAAATTAAACTCAAATTCTATATATATATATATATATATATATATATATATCATTTCCTTATAATTTTAACCTACGAGACATTCTAAATCACTTTTGACTATCTAATATTTTTTAGAATGTTCGAAATCAATTGCATTTTAATTTCTTAGATTTTACTAAGTCTCTCAGACTGTTTTCAAAATGATAAACAAAGATTTTAATAAAAGTTACGAAAGAACCTTTTCAATCATCTAAATTTTACAAACACTACAAAACAATTGACTTTTGCCAACAGGCCTTATCTGTTGGTAAAAGCCATATTTCTGTTGGCAAAAGTTTTTACCAACAGATATTTTTCTATGATAAATCTGTGAGTAAAAACTTTGTGCTTAAAATTTTTACCCACAGATACGTAAGATCTGTTGGTATTAGTTGCTTATACCTACATATATTTATCTGTTGGTAAAATTTATACCCATAATTATATCTGTGAGTAAAAGTATTAACCATAAAATGATATCTGTGACTAAAAGTATTGTTCACAAAACAATATCTGTGACTACAAGTATTGTCCACAAAACAATATCTGTGACTAAAACTATTGCCCACAAAAGAAAATCTGTGACTAAAAGTAATATTCACAAAATTATATATGCATGTAACTTAATTAGGTTAATATAAATTCGCCTAGGATATTATTTAACTGGTGTGGTGTCTTTTAATATGCATGCAATTCCAAGTTTTTAACTTGCAATTTCAATTACCAATACCTGATTTAGCTATAAAAGTCTAACAACAATCAAATACCAGTATTAAAAATGAAGTGATTAGCACATAACCTCATTTCGAAACAACAATCAAACAAACCACTGGGTAGAAAAAATTACAATGATGATAGTAGTAGAAAGAACGATCATTACAAGAAGATGAAGAATCAAAGATATGTGTTTTAGATAAGGAGTCAAGTTGATATACTTAATAATGGATATAGATGGAGGAAACATGGTCAAAAGGCTGTTAAGAACAACAAATTTCCAAGGTATATATATAGTATATATTATGTAGGCGTAGTTGCCGCTAGCAATCCGCTAAAAGTATGTTTAAACATCTAGTCTATGCATAATTGGCAAATGCATCTTGAAAATTTCATGTTTCTATCTCTGACTTACGGAGATACATAATGGAAGAGAAAGCTAATGCATCCAGTGTCTCCAATCAAAGCATATAAAAAATAATAATAATAAGAAGAAGAAATTATTCGGATCAATCTATTACTATAATAATGAAAACCAAATCCCAGCAAAGAAATAAGAAAAAAAAAGTAATACAACATACCAGTAACTGAGAGAAGTATGCCTCCAAGAGAAATCCAGCCATCTTTATCCCGTGTCCTTGAAAAACTTTATGATATAATATGAAGAAATTGCACGTACTATACTTGGATTCCAATATATTATGTTGTAGAGCCCAATAGCAAATATAGAGAACAACCATATAAACACTATTGGTGCAAACAAAAATGTCACCTTGTGGGTACCATAATGCTGCAGGGCAAACAAGCCGACTAATATTACGCAAGCAATCAGCTGAAGCACACCTATGAACCACAACAATATCAAAAGATAAGAATAAAAAGATAGTGACTTTTGCGCCCATTCTATTATTTTTATGGCTTATACTTATGATCTCACAACCAAAACTTGGTAACTATTTGAACGAATCTAAATAGATAACATATAAATCTCTTATCTGTAACATAACATAAAAGCATTATGGTAATCCAGTGTGATACAAGGACATTTTGTTGAATGCTTAAATAGGGATAATCAGATTATTATTATAGTCAATGGAAAAAAAATACAGATGAAAAGTAATCGATAAACTGGACTTAATTTGGTTATGGCCCTGTGCAGCCCAGACGCATATATTATACCTCTTTCATAGAAGATAGATCAATGGTTCCAACTGAAAGCTGACATCCTTTTTCCCCTGTTAAAAACCCCATCAAGCATTCTAAGCTGTAAAGAACGTTTAATTTCTATATTTAAATCAACATTAAGCATACATCAAAAAGATTCGCCTGCAGCAATTAGGTATGTCCTAATTTATTTTATTTGCTCAATATCTGTATATGTAATTGGCCCCCAAAACTAACAAAATCCATCCTAGAGACGTGGTCAATGCCTCTGTGGACAAATTTCTGTGGCTTCATTATGCTACTAAAGATTCCTTATGTAAGTAATTGTTCTATGATGAAGTTTACCAATGTACATTTAGCAGCTGATATCAACACTATAACACTTAGAATCTCAGAATAAACACATGATATAGCAAAAAGATCTTGTAAACAAGCAGCCAACTTCCATGGCAAGTTGGACACTTTTCCCAAACTTGTTAAAAGAAAACCATACCATGGTCACAATTAGTCTCCTTCCCTAGAAATCAAACGTGTAGTAGATATTCAATCAAATATGTAGCAGGCTATAGCAGCATAATCTCACAACCAAAACTTTGCATATATAAATATTCATCTCAACAGATAAGGGTGGCATTGACAATCGTACATATTTTATTCGTTTGATGTATAAATAAATATGGATAAACAAATATGGAGAAATGAGAGAAATATCCGTCGGATTTAGGTATGGGTATCAGTAAGAGATCTTTAAATCCGTATACATACCTACATCCTTACCCGATATAAAATTACATTTTTACCCTCATTTATATAACCTTAAGTATATTTTCTAAGGGTAAAAGTGAAGGTATAATTAAATTTTAACAATCTAAGTATATAATTCTAATATTAAATTATGTTCACTTCTAACTTGATGGGTTTTACCTGAAATCCAATGGATATGTAAACATATATGGATAAAAGAATATGGATATGGATATGGATATGGAGATGGAGGAAGAAAAAAAATATGCTGAATTTGGATACATATATAGGTATATGTTTTCTTATCGGATTTGGAGTAACGGATAGGGGGTATCCGATCCACTGGCATCCCTATCGACAAGCCTACATATCAATTTACACTTAATATATCCATTGGGGGCCGTGCAATCGAAACCACAACCTATTAAAAAAGAGTTAAAACCCTTTCCACTAGACCAAAAAATGAAGCACTAAATTACGTCAATATCATAATACCTATTTTCTTAAAAAATATCATTTAATTATATATATAAGAAAACTTATGTTATAGAAAAAAATTATTATATCTTTTAAATTAAACTCAAATTCTATATATATATATATATATATATATATATATATATATATATATATATATATCATTTCCTTATAAGTTTATCCTACGAGACATTCTAAATCACTTTTGACTATCTAATATTTTTTAGAATGTTCGAAATCAATTGCATTTTAATTTCTTAGATTTTACTAAGTCTCTCAGACCGTTTTCAAAATGATAAACAAAGATTTTAATAAAATTTACGAAAGAACCTTTTCAATCATCTAAAATTTACAAAACTTTGATTTTTTTTTTATATTTTAGTGTTCTAAAGTTAAATATGAATTAAAAATAATTTATCTATATTTTTTTTATTTCAAATAAATTTGTTATTTTTCAGACCCAATAAACCACCAAAAATTAATTTTTATACTTGAACCTTATCCTTATCCATTATGATCAAATCTCAAACTAGCATACTTAATTACGTCAATATGGTAATACCTATATTTAAAAAAAATCCATTTAATAATATAAATAAAAGAAAAAGTATGTTATATAAAAAAATTTATTATATAATGAAACTCAAGTCACAAATATATATCATTCGTACCTTTGCTTACAAATTTATCCTGCAAGACATTGTAAATCTCTTTTTGCCATCTTTTTTTTTTGGAACATCCGAAATCAATCGCATTTTAATTCTTTTACTAAATCTCTTAGATCGTTTTCAAAATGATGAACAAAGATTTTAACAAAATTTATGAAATAACCTTTTTAATTATCTAAAATTTATGAAACTTTGAATATTTTTGTATTTTAGTGTTCTAAATTTAAAAATGAATTAAAAATAGTTTATCTTTATTTTTATTATTTCAAATAAATTTGTTATTTTTTAGACACAATAAACCACTAAAACTCAATTTTTATACTTGAATCTTATCATTATCCATTATAATCTATTATCAACCTTTCATACCCCACAAAATCTAATCCTAACCCTCCAAACTAAAGAATGCCACATCTCGTCTCCTACACTCAAGATGGCTTACACCACATTCTCCATCGTCATTATATTCCCTAATCATTACTACTCACATGCTGATATTCTTTCTTATCCCATCTTCTTATCTCCCTAACCCATGATTCACCTCCCTTTTCCATTCAGCCCCTTGTACAATGTGTGCTTCCCATTTACCCTTTGTGGGTAATGCCATCTTACACCTCCTAAGTGTCCCACTTTATTATGGAAAACAATCACGACAAAACCAAGTTAACGCCCCCTTATTTTCCCTTTGCTGCTATTGCTAAGCTTCCCTATAATGTGAATCTACCTCATTTCCTATATCAAATTTTCTCCCTTGTTCCTCTTCTTTCCGCACCATCCATGATCCATCATTGAAGCCCATTGAAGCTCCTCTTCAAGAAACAAAAAAAAATGGTGAATCCTCCTCCTTTCCTTTGTTTTCTATCTACATCTCTGATGATTTTATGTAATTGATCTCATGTTTTAATCTTAAATTTTTTATAGGTTGAGGTCAAGTTCTTGAAAATCCAATTGAGCCTTCCCTTTTCATTTATTTAGCTTGTTCTATTTGAGCTCAAGTAAATTTTTTCTTAGTCCACAACATTTATAATTTTATGTAACTAATATGGGTAGTTTTGTGTGATTCATGAATTTTATGGATTTCTATGAGTATGTAATTTATTTGAGGTAGTAGAGTAAAAATTTTATGATGTTAGAGAGAATTATTAGTGGATGAACTGCTCTTGAGTGGATGAGATTTGTGGTGCAAATGAGGAGTTATGTGAAAACTTAGTATGATTAGTTTATAAAAAAAAAGTGGTTCACAAAAAGGGTTAATATGTAAAAAGTTGTGGCCAAAACGTCACAAATGTGCCAAATCTTCAAAGTCCAATGCTAGATTCTTAGCCTTGGATCTAGGATTATTTTGATGTTGGAGTTGGTTTTTGAGTGATTTAATGATCCCATGTTGTTCGTTGGTATGTTTAGGTACAAAATGACATAAAATATGACATCATTTGGATTAATATAACATATGATATAAAATATTAAAGTTAAGGAGAATTCTTGAAATTTACATAATAATGTCACTATTCATTGAAGATAAACATACGTTGTCCATTTTTTTTCTTACTTTTTGTGGTTGATCTTAATCACATGCTAATCATGACTTAATTGCCTCACTAATGACATAAGTAGGGTTAATAGAAGAATAATCATGATTAAACACAAACTAACCAAACTATTCGTAAAAGATAAAACCATGAATATATAAATAGTTATAGTCAAACCTTGACCATTAACCATCAAAATTAACTTTCACCCTTAACTTTGACTTTCATTATCAACCACTGAATTTGACATTTAATCATTAGCCACCAATTGTGATTTTTTTTGAAAATAACACACCCTTATTTTACAAATTTAGACTCAAATATATATATATATTGATTTTTATTAATTGAACACTAAGTGGTCTTTTGGAATTAAAATAAAAATTCTAATGCTTTAACTAGCATGGTTAATACAATTTTACATTAGATTTACATCTTATGTGGTATGTGCATTGTGATCAAAGTTTTGTGTTATCTTTAGGCACATAATTATATTTGAAAATTTTGTACCATTATGTGTGATTAAAAAAAAAACGTATAGATGCTAAAGGGTAAGTGTGATAAAACCTCATATGGTTCGATAAAATAGAAGCTGAGTTGTTGTGTTTTATAGGATTCCTTAGAGGTGACTTCAACATTTTTAGTTACTAGATGTATGCAAATTCAAATTTTTGAGGCCTAGAGAGTCAAGGAGGAAAGCAATTGGTTGTTACATATTTTTAGTTCTCTCTTAATCTAATGCTTCCATTATTAACTATATGAATTGAAGACACTAGCTCAATTTTTATCGTTCTCTCTTCTATTATCTACTTCATTAAAATATTTAATATTATCTTCAATATTCTCCATTTACACACAATGATGGATACGATGTAATTTATAACTAAATAATGGGATCCACTTAATTATTCTCTTAACTAAAAAAAAAGTATCCAAGTTGATATTTTAGATAAATTACGACCAAGTACTACAAGTCACAGTCGAATGGTCAGTTAAATGTAACAATAAGAAAAATAATATTTGATTGTTATATGGTCAATCAACCTAAATCAGGGATAATTAAATATTCCTAAAATTATTCGGGATTTATATGTTAAAATAAAATATTTTAATTGTTTACGTCCCGTTTGTATTTTATTAAATTGGGCCAAAATATTTTAATTGGGCTTAGTTTAATTAAATATGGGCTTAATTTATTTCACAAAAGGCCAAGAGTTCATAAAATTAAGTTAAATGAAACATGACTTTTAAGTCTAAAACGTGAGACGGGCCCAAGCCCGAATATATACATATGACATATATACATATATACATATATATATATATGATATATACATATATACATATATATATATATGATATATACATATATACATATATATATATATATATATATATATATATATTAAAATGAATTAGATCTACTAAAATTAAGAGAAAAAAATTAAAAAATTCCTAAAATTATTATCTATTATTAAGGAAAATAATTGTAGTAATTGTGGTGGTGGAAGCGATGTTAGTAATGGTGGTAGAAGGGATGGCGGCAATGGTGGTTGAGACGGTAATAGTAAAGGTCAAGATAGACTTGTTTGTATATATATTAACCCACGCTAACCCATGGTTAACCCGTATAACTCATGAGTTATGATGGGTTGGATTAAAAATTATTAATTATTTTCTATAACCCATCGTGGGTTAGACCATGGGTTATATAAATTATATGGGTTAAAATACTATGGGTTGTGTTAAACCATGGCCACCCATTTGAACACCCCTAGTTTGACGTGGTGAGGCGTTACATTTTTTAAATCAGGAAATATATTTAACTAGTATATTTTAAATAAAAAAAAGGATACTAATATAAAAATGAGATAATATTTTTAAGGTCATAAGAAGTTTTGAAGAACAAAAATGCAAGTCCTCTCTATGCATCCAAGTTGTAGAAGACGTCAACAAAGGAAAAATATGAACATTACCGAAGTATTCTCGTGCAATTTATGAAATAGTTGAGTGATGCCTCATAATATTTTTATTTCTTAAAAAATTATATTTATTATTATAATCTTTTTAGAACAGTCTTGATCCTAAATTTTATGTAGTAATTCTTTCGTATTAAAAAAATTTATTCTTTTAATTTATATATGTATTTAAAAAAATAATAAATATAATTTTAAAATTATATTTACACTATTTATTAAAAAATAAAAATTTATTTAATGTATATATAATTCAAAAAATAGGGGTAAAAATAAAAAATAGTTTAAAATTTTTTAAGAATAATTTTATTTATATATAATAAATTAATGACAAATAGTTTTATTAGATATAAAAAAAGTGATGTGTATAGTAAATATAATCTGCAATCCTACATCATACTATTTCTATTTTTCTAGCAGCTTTATCCTCTATATGTTGTCCAACATTCCTATTTCTATTATTTTTTTCATATATTTTTTTGCTATAAAAATTACTAAATAATATATCATCTAATCCATTCAACTTAATAAAATACTGGATTATTATTATTGCAATGACAATGAACATTTAGTATTCGAAACTATAATTATTCAACCACATTATATTTACCTACACAAAATGTAAGTTTATATTATTCAACTATAATATTTTTATACGTAATATATAAATTAATGTTATATTTATTTTTAAGAGAATAAATAATTTTTTTATTAGGATCTTGAATATAGTATTAGAATATTATTATAGATGTATTTTATGTGGGAAGAATAGTCACAAAAGGAATAAAATAGATTGGAAGGCTATTAAATGTACGAGATATATACATTTCTGGCTTTAATGGTAAATATTTCTATAGGTTTGGGTTCTGAGATGTTTTTGAAGAACGGGATATGTTTCCATATCCAAATTTATCACGATACATATATAATATTATATTTTAAAAATAATAATAAAATAGAGAATAATTTGTGAAAAAAATTAAGGATAGGGTCGAGAATGATAATATATTTCTAACAGAGATTGGAATAAAAATATCTGGTAGTAATAAATAGGAAATGAGAAAATATTTCAATTTTGAAAATAGGAACTATCTATTTTTTGATTTTTTTAATACAAAATTTTAATAAAAATTAATATTCTTTTCAATACGAAAAATATAATTTTTTTTTATTAATACTCGCGGTACTCCTATATTTTAGTACTAACTAATTGAGTTCCCATACGAGAAAAATGAAGTCAGAGGAGCAGCCGAGCCGCTAAAGTCCAAGACTCCCGTCACTATTTATAGTATGCGAGTATGTGGCACGAAAACGCGGAAACGTCGCTACATCCTATTCCTATCAATCAATCCCCACATGTAGTTATAACGAAGAGTCGATGACGACCGAACAACTGCACTAGTGAGGCGTTACTTTTTTTAATTAGGAAATATATTTAACTAGTATATTTTAAAGAAAAAAAGGATGCTAAAATAAAAATGAGATAATATTTTTAAGATCATACGATTAAGAGGTTTTGAATAACAAAATTGCAAGTTCTCTCCATGCATCTAAGTTGTAGAAGATGTCAACGAAGGAAAAATATGAACGCTACCGAAGTATTCTCGTGTAATTTATGAAATAGTTGAATGTTGTTTCTTAATATTTTTATTTTTTAAAAAAATATATTTATTACTATCATTATTATTCTCTTTTTAGAATGGTCTTATTTCTTAATTCTATAAATATGTAGTAATTTTTTTCATATTAAAAAATTATTCTTTTAATTTATATATCTTCTAAGAAAATAATAAATATAATTTTAAAATTATATTTATACTATTTTTTATAAAATAATAACTTATTTAATATATATATATATAATTAAAAAATAAGAATAAAAATAAAAATTACACTTTAGTTTTTTTAAAATAATTTCATTTATATATAAAAAATAATAAAAAATACATTTTCTCATATAAAAAAAGTGGTATGCATGGTAAATACTATATGAAATCCTACATATATCATTTACATTTCTTTATCCAACATCTCTATTCCTATTATTTTCTTCATATATTTTTTTACTATGAAATTTATCTAATAATATATCATCTATTCTATTTAACTTCACAAAATTGTGGATTCTCATTGTTCTAAAGACAATGGACATTTATTGTATTGAAATATAATTAATTAACCATATAATATTTACCTACACAAAATATAAGTTTATATTATTCAACTATAATATTTTTATACTTAATATATAAATTAATGTTATATGTATCTCGAAGAGTATACATTTCTTTTTGTTAGAATCTCAAATATAGTATTGGTATATTATCATATATGGGTGTGTTAATTGTAGGAGGAGTAGACACAAAAGGAATAAAATAGATAGAGAGGCTATTAAACCAGATATGTATATTTCTAGCTCTAATGACAAATATTCCTATAGGTTTAGGTTTCCGAGATTTTTTCAAGGATGGAGATAGGTTCTCATCCCCAAATCCATCAAGATATATATATATAAACACATACACACACGCATTATAATATTATATTTTATCTAAACAATAATAAAATAAGAATAAAAAAGAAAATAATTTGTTAAAAAAATTCAAGTATGCTCGTGGAGATGGGGATATATTTCTCGTAGGACTTGGGACGAAAATCTCAATAGCTAAAAATAAAAAATGAAAAAATATTTTATTTTTAAAAGTAGAGATAGTATTATCGTTCTCTAGGGATCTCGTTGTTATTAGTAGTTTAATAATGATAATCTCCAACTTTTATTCTACAAGAACCCAAATTTAATTAAGAATAAAAGTGGACATGCTTTAGAAATTTCTATTTGAGGCTGTGAGTGAGAGATTAAGAAGAAGCAATATCAAAATAAAATAATTATCCTAATACTAATATATAAAAAAAGAGAAAAATTAAATGGTTAGTACATTGGCCAGAGGAGTTCACACTTAAAGCATAATTAGAAATCGTGGGCATTCCGTTGCTTCTTTGAGCTTGAACTTTTAAAAGAATTTTTATTTTAAATCATATTGTGCCGTATTAACTTTTATTTAAAATAAAAGTAGGTTAAAATTATTTTTAATTATAAATTTAGAAAGTAATTTTTTATAATATATTTTTAAAAGCAAAATCAAACATTATTATTTTTTTAAAAATATTTTATATAATTAATTTTATAATAAGCTACTTTCTATAAACAGAACCAAATAACCTCTGAGTACTAACTAATTGAGTTCTCATTAATTTATGCTCCTCGCGTGATCATTGACCTTTGGTTTTACATGAAGAGTCTTTTGAGATACTCGAAGTTGCTGAGCAAAAAAAATCTACCTATTGTTGATCTTTGATTTTATAAGAAGAGTCTTTTGAGATGTAGGGAGCTTCTGACCAAAAAATTATATCTAAAGAAGAATTGTTTTTTCTTATAAAATTAAAAGTGCTCATCAAAAAATATGTCTATTGGTTTTTCTTTTCGTGTGATCCATTATAACCGTTTGTCTCTTTATGTGATTCACTAAAAATGAAAGGTAAGTCTGTTTATCTTTTACGGGATCTAAAAGTATCCACCAAAAGATATGTCTAATTGTTTATCTTTTTATGGAGTCTATTAAATATCCGTTAAGATATCCACCGAAAGTTTGTTGTCCTTTATAGTTATGTTTTTTATATCCATCAAAAGTTTGTTGTCCTTTGTGGTTATGTTTTTTTAATCTTTTGTTCGTTATCATTTGTCTATTTTGTGCTAAAATTCATTTATAGTAGATTTTCTTTGTCTATCAGTTTTGGTTTTTATTATTATGAAAATATTTTGTAAGAATCATCTTTATTGTCATCTCCATAGTCTATGACAGACACAGATAATGATGATGATGTTACCAGGGATCTTGTTTGCCATGTAGGTACCTATTCTAAAATGGATAGATATTTGTTTTGTGTTTTTAACGCAACTAATTGGGTGGTTTTTTGTGATTTTTGGGACATGAATTGGGCTTTTGTAGGAACAATTTGGAGGGGTGAAAGTGATAAGGTTTTAACGGGCTGGATTTGTTTTTAGATTTTTGCCCAGTTTTGGATATATGGTTTTGAGATCTTCTCTATGGCTTGAAATTTGTTCCACTGTTTTACCTTAAATCTTCAAACAAGGGTAAGAAGGCCATCTATATGCTGGTTTTCAACGTCCCATAAGAAAACCCAAGGACAGAAGAATTTTGAGCAAAAATGGAATAATAGAGGGAATTGCTTTTAGTTTGGGGTAGGTTGGAAGACGGTTTTGAATCTATTTAGGGCTTTATCTGCCTGAGGATGTAAGATTCCTTATATGGAACTAAAGTCCATTCACCATTTAATGAACCAGATTTGAAGGTCTTTTGTGGTAAACTTTTGGAAAAGAATGTATTATTCTTTTGGGGAGTCTCTGTGGAAGAATTGTTTGAATGATGCTGAACCAAAGTTTTCTAGAATTGCTATATAGTAATTCTAGGGTTTATGTAGGTCTCATGGTTTGTAAAACCATCAAGAAAGCATTTTTTGAAGAGCGAGAAAAACACTAAGATTGAAATATCCTTCCTCTATATTTGCAATAATTTGAAAGTGGGTTTTGGTAAAATATTTTGTAGATTTTTGAAAATCCTTTTCCTTTAGAACAATTTGTTTTGAAAGGGGTTTTGTTAAAATAGATTTTGAGAAGGGAGATATTGAGTAGAAAGTCCTTCGATTTTTAAAAGAGGGTTAGATATACTATCTGTTTTTAATATGTGTATGGTTATTTGTTGTATTGCTTCAAGATCCTATGAAGAATTTGTAAGGGTCTCGATCTAGGTTTGTATATTCATTAATTTTGGGTTTTGAGATGATGAGATTATTTTTGTTCTTTGTCTTTAATGGTAGCTTCGTACCATGTTTTTAAGGGTATTGTCTCAAGGGGTTGTTTGTTGTTATCCTTCTAGAGGGGCATCGAAAAATTTTTCTTGAAAAAATTCTCTTGTTAGACATTCAAGGATAGAATTAGATTATCCTATAATATATTCAATATCTAAGTCGAATAGTGAAAGGATGACTTGCCATTTTACAAATATTTGTTTAGCGACTATATTCCGCACACCCTTCTAGAGCACTTCTTTTGTTAATTTACAGTCGATTATCAACAAGAATTTTTTATTCAAGAGATCATAATATAATTTTTGTATGCAAAGCACAATAGCTAGGATCTATTTCTTGATTGTTGAGTAATTTTTTGTGTGTCGTTCTAATGTGCCGAGGTGAAATGGATGATCTTTTCCTGTTGGTTTTGTAGTTGTCTAAGGATTTCACCATAACCAATATCTAAGGCATTCATTTCATTTTTTTTGTACATTTGGATTAGCAAGTGGAGACAATGGATATTCTAAACTTGGGATTTGATATGGTTAACAATCTCCGTATATTTAGTTGTCTAAGGAATGATCTTTTTCTTTAACCTATCTTGTAGAGGTTTTGCTAGGGGGTTACACTTGTAAAAAAATCTAAGACATAATTTAAACTTCCTAGAAATATTTGTAGTTGGGTTTTGTCTAAAAATTTGGATGTGAAGGTCAGGGATCTTTCAATTGGGGTTATGGTACTCTAAAACAGATATTGACCTAAGAAACTAATGCATGTTTGAAAAAGAGAAATTCTAGTTTTTGAAATAACAAGACCATTTCCCTTTATGACCGAAATAAAAGTTCTTAAATAGATTAGTACATCATCAATGTAAACTATTCAAAAGTTTTAATATGGATTAAAAATGTCTTTCATGATTATTTGAAATTTAGGAGGTTCATTTTTATTTATTTAAATGACGTTAAAATCCATTGATAATGTCCAAATGGGATAGCAAAAGCCGTTTCGTATTGGTCTTTCGGTGTGATTTGTATATGCTAAAGTCCCAATTTCATATCAAATTTTGAAGAAAAAAAATGATGTATGAAATTTTTGAAAAAGATCCCTTTTGGTTGGAATTGGATATCTTATCCATTTTAAGGCTTTTTGTAAAGGTTTGTTATGTATTACGAGTCTTGGTGTTCCTCTTTTAATTTCCGAGGGTTTGTTTTCATATAATGTTACACAAGACCAAGGAGATTTAGATTTTATGATTAGTTTTTTTTTTCTTTCTAGATTGCTAATTTCTAGTATGCAATATTTTTTAAGTTTGGCATTCATTTTAATAGGCATGGATTTTGTTGTAATACATCTTTTTTGGAAAGTCTCGTCATAAGGAAAATTAATGATGTGTTGTTTTCTAGAACATAAAGCATTTGGAAGGTACAAACAAAGTTCTTGTTCAATTTGTTTTTGAATTTCATTAATTTTAGTTTGCACATGTTGTTTTCCTAATTGATTTTGAATTTTGGAAAGAGAAACTTTTTGTCATAGGTGTTGGAGATAAGTCTCTTTGTTTTTGACCAAAATGTTTAACTAGTTATTATAAATGGAGTTTTCTTTTAAAAGATTTAAATTTGTAGTTATAGGTAATTTGAGAAAAGGTAAAAAAAAAATCTTTGTCCCTTTCGTTTTAAATGAAATTTTTGTGTGACTTACCAAATAAGAATTGATCAAATTAATGAAAGGAGTTCCTAATATTATGTTATGACTAATGTTAGGTGTTATTATGTATGTAGATCTAATCTATAAGCTGTTACATATGATTTTTTCCTTGCACTTAATTTTGATCTTTAGTCACGAGTTATTTGTGGCCGTGAGTTTTTCCATTAAAAGAGAAAGTTTTATTTATTTATTTTTAGAATAATTCCTTCCTTGATACAGTTTATGTTTGTACTGATGTCAAATATTTCTACAGTTTCAATTTGGAAATCATTTGAAACTTTTAATATGATTTTGATAGCATATTTTTGGGATGTTATTGCTCACAAGACATTTTAAAAATGTGGTGGTGCAAGTAGATTTGAAATGATTCTTCTTCAGAATTTTCATTTTGTTCACTAAGGATTGGTGATGATTTTACTGGAAGGACTTATACTATATTACTGCCATTTTCTTATTTTTCTTGTAATTGTTTTAGTTTTCTCTTAACCTCTTTGCTTTCATGTTGTAATTCTGAGGTTGTTGGAATTAAATATTTTGTTTTTTATTGTCTTTTAAGTATGGATGTTAGATCATATGAATTGGTAGGTTTGTTTGGAAGTTTGGATGATGAGGCTACTGGTTCATCATTTTCTAAGGATTCTCGTAGTTGTTCAAAATATTCCTTTTGTTTGATGGGGCTAGAGATATGTTACACAATTTCTAACATAAGTTTTTGTTCTTTAGTGAGAACATTGATTTGTTTTTAGGAATTTTTCATCTTCGGGTTTATAAGAAGAAGAAGGAGGAGAAGCTAATTCATCTATTTTGGGGTAGATCTAGTTAGATCGTCATTTTGGGATTTATTTTTGGATGATTCATTGTGAAGATTTTGTATCTTATCAATCATTTCTTCATCAATTTATAATTCTCAATTTTTTTTATTTAACTTGCACTATTTTGATATATGTCATTTACGACCAAATTTATAACAAGCTATGTCTTTTCGAGTCGGCTATTTGGAAGAAGATCGGGGTTTTCGAGATCGAATATATTGAAATTAAGTGAGAAAAATAAATAAATAAAATAAGACTACTATATATACCTTAGTTGATGTAAACCATTAACAAAAGTTAAAAAAAATTGATTGGACTTTTTCAATACCGATTTCGATACAAAAAAGTTTTTGAGATTAAAAACATCATTATGATGTTTTTGGGATGGAAAATGTCACCTCGGTGCTGTTTCCGTGCCACACTATTGGTGAGGCGATAATTGTTTTAATCATGAAACATATCTAACTACTAAAATAAAAATGAGATAATATTTTTAAGATCATATAGAGTTTTGAAGAACAAAAATGCAAGTTCTCTCTATGGATCTAAGTTGTAGATGATGTCAATGAAGGTAAAATATGAACATTACTAGGGTATTATTTTGCAATTTATGAAATAGCTGAATTTTATCTTATAATTTCATTTTTATTTCTTAAAATACACACACACACACACAGACACACACACATACACACACACAGAGAGACAGAGAGAGAGAGTCCATATTTTAGCATTTAGATAAAAAAAATTTGTATTATAATATGTATTTTTTTATGTCAATATGATAACTATATGATTTATATAATATTTCTAAAAATAAATTCACTGTAAAATTGTTATTGATGGGTTGTAATTAACCTACACACTTCAAAGTAGATAGTTGATGAAATTAATAGAAGTTATATGCACAATGCATAATAAATGAATATTAATAATAGATAATAATAAAAAGTACCATAAATTTATGACAAATAAATTACAGTACTTTTTGAAATTATGGAAATAAAAATTTCTTACAAAAATTAAGCATTATTTCAAAGAATAGCTAATTAAAATAAATTTCAAAAAAGTGTTAAACTCTACGCATCAAAAAAGAAAAACTATATTATGATGGGTATGTCATTGTAATTTTAATAATAAAAGAGTAAAATATTGATCGTAAAAGCTATAGTATTATTATGTTTCCACTAAAATAACTATTTTTAGTAGTAAATTCAGGAGTGTTACACTAATAAACAACTTTGATTGAGTATAACTATATAGCCTTCTACCTATTCAATGATCAATTTTTACCTTGCATAAGTACTTTGAGGATATAGTTTGATGGCTTTTGGTAAGGATTAAAAGTTTAGACTATTTGGTATCTACTTTGGCATCTTTTGATCTAGATATCCCTTAAACACTTATATCACCATCTGTATTTGTTTCTCTTGTCAACTGTAACTCTTGTGTCTAATCTTTTGTTATCATATCAATTTAATATTATAATGAAATCTTAGTTTTCTTCTTATCATTTTTTTAATCTAAGTGGATAAAATTTTTAGCTTTGTTACTTAGTGTAATAAATATAGATGAACTATATTTATACTAAGAGTGGTGGTACCATCTTACATTTTTAATGGCTTAGGTTCCACAATTAATTCTTTATTAAATAAATTTTCAAGTACTGAAATGGGGTATTACATAAAATGCGTGGAATTAATCCATAAACCCAAATATATAAAATTATTGATCACAATAATTGATTTGAGGTCAAAAGAAATAAGGAAAATGAACAATGATGATAATTGCTCAATCGGTCATAAAAGCTCCCTCCTCTCTCCTTCCATGGCCAAAATAAGGAGATATGCTTATGCTGGGAAGGGAGCTTCCCCTCCAAAGGGATTGAGTATCATAACTATCGAAGATAATAGGGCCATTATTTCTTCTCACTACGAGAGCAATCCGTCTTCAGAGAAACCTCAAAATTCTCAGTCGGAGATTCATGGCCCTATAAACCCTAGTCTTACTAATGGAGAAAGTATTACCATTGACGATTATTTATCCTTTTCCCTAGGAGGAGACTAGATTTCTACTCTCGAATGGCTTCTATGGATAACTCAAATGGATAGTCTCATCCATGTCCTCTAGCGGTTAATGAAGGGTCTAATGCAAATCCACTAGACTTGATCAATATAGGACCGGTTCCTCACAAGACATAGAAAGAGATTATTCTCGACAACAAAACAATGTCCAAATCCTCTACTCTCAATTATATTCCCCCAACCCTGGCAAGAGATCACTGGAAAGTTTTAATTCAAAAAGAAAGGGGAGAGGCAAACTGTAAACTCTGGCAAGGAACATTGATTGGATACATTATTGGCTACAAGCCTAGTTTAGGGCAAACCAATTTCTTCGTCTAGCAACAATGGTCTAAAATACAACCCCCCAAAATCTAGATACATGAAGAGGGATTTTGGATTTTTAAATTTTCATCAGATGAGGACATGGATTGAGTTTTGCAATGCCATTATTGGACTTTACTTGTTATACTCAAGCCATGGAATAGAAAGTTCCAATTTGTGAAAGAAATATTTTAGTTTATGCCCCTTTTGATTAAAATTCCTAACCTTCCCCTAAATTATTGGGATATAGATTCAGTTAGTCAAATTACTAGTGTTGTGGGAAGGCCCTTGTACTTAGATTCACAAACTCGGAGGATAGAATTTATTATGTAAGGGCTTTAGTTGAGGTGGATGTCACGAAGAAGTTTTTTAATGGAGGCCTTCTTACTGCAACCTTTGTGATTATATTGAACACAATTTTAAGTTCTATCCTAACAAACACTATCCCAAAAAGTAGTTTTAATAACGGTTTTCAACCGTTATTAAAATGCCCGTTATTAAATCTTTAATAACGGTAATATAAAAAAAACCGCCAATATGAGCATTAAATGCATGTTTAATAACGGTTTTTCAGAAAAACCGTTGTTAAACAAGAGTGTTTTAATAATGGTTCTGATGAAAACCGTTATTAAAACTCCAATTTTTTTTTAGTTTTTGCAGTTTTGTTCCTGCCCACATACACAGTTGTATGTTCAAATAATTACCAAATCTGCATTGTAAAACAACATCAATTGATAACAAATCTGCAATCACACCATAATTTCAATCAATCCCTTGTTAATACACCGGACATATATACTCAAGAATCAAAATTAGTAGGCATACCACAACTTAATTGGTAGCTCTACACGCCAAGCAAAATGTTTATAAATCTAGCTGAGAAGACTTAAAGACATAGACAAAATACAAACCTGAACATGCATGTAGAATATATAGATCTCTACCTAATACCGAATGAATGAGTGCACATGCTTGGCCCATTGCTCTCTCACTTCATCAATTTCTTCAACATTGTATTGCTGGCTTTGTGCATAATCATCGGTGAAAAACTAAAAATCCCAAGTTTTGATTAATATACAGTTAGCACTTACGTCAAGTATCAAACATATATGTCATGATTCATTAATGGAAAAATATTGAAAAGAAAACATACATGGCTTGGATCTATGTTGAGCGATCTATTTTGGACTATCAAATCCATTGCTCTACATACATAGTATCCACAATCTTTGTCGTTTTGCAGTTGTGGACATTGTCAAATAAATTTAATTAGCTCTCTAACTATTAGATATTAATTTTAATTAAAATAAAATACGAAATAGTTGCCTTCCTACTTACTATGACAGGCTCGTATTGAACATTCTTTGGGTTTGGGACACCATTCCCACCTCTCCTTTGATACGTTGTCTGTAGTGCCCTAATAAATAGAGTTGGATACACAATATTGTAAGTACACATATATACCTCAAATAATGAAAGCTAGGCGAATATATGTATAAATAAGCTAATGAAGTAAGAAGTGAAAAGTATACTAACATGTCGATAAATTCCTTCCCACCACGACGAGCGACTTCAAAAGGCACGTCATAGGTTCGAAGGGAATCAAACACATAGACTTTATTAAGATCAGGTTGGATGGCGTACAAAACCCAATGTTCAGTTGCGAGGTGAGGAATGAGATAGAGCTTGTTGTGTCCCTCAATCAAAATGTGATCCGCTAAATAGTTTATGTGCCTACCCTCTATTATTGTACTACTGTCAGCTATGTAGTATGGGAACACAAACACAATAGAGGACAACATTCCCTCCATTGCATCTCGAGTAGCTACCAACCTATGGACAACAAAAACAATGCATATTTGTTAATAAATAATAACTCATATAAGAGGTCATAAAAATTCCAATTGTATAAGTTAAGAGTACTAAAATCTCAAAATGAAATAATACTTACGTGACATAGACGGCGACACTTATGGTTGACATCCATTCTTGATTATAAATGTCACTTATATCAGCCGTCGATACCATGTAAGTAGCATCGTCCCTCCCAACATACTCAGGACGACAATCAATGAAAATATAGTTGTCCCTGAGGTAGTTTTGGGCATAAAAATATAATATAGCTAATGCTGGTGGAGGTTGGCTTTGCTGATCTGAAGAAGGAATCTTTTGTGGGGCAACTGATTTTTTAGATTTAGCTCTATTTCCTTTAGTAGCACCCTGTTTTGTGTTGCTCGTTCTGCTAGTACCTCTCTTGGTTTTACTAGCAGAAGCAGTCTTCTTTTTTGATTCCTTAATTGATAATATTAAACAAAATATATATTGAGCATATAAATATAAATATATATATATATATATATATATATGTGAAAAAGGTATATATAGTGTAACTACTAAAAAAGGTCTAATGAAGATGTCAAATGTCAATACCTCTTCAGTAGTGAGACGTATTTGATCCGCAGGCCAAGCCACGAAGCTTCCATGAGCTTCTAGTACTGTGGTTGCCTCATCGCCCTCTTTATAACAAGGCAAGTGTGCACTGCCAATGATTGGAGTGTCAATACTCACCGGCCTTGTATTTAGGGCTAAATTGTACCCGTGGATTGTCTGCGTTTCGGTACTGTGACTGATGCGGACCCTTCATTTTGCCAAAATTATTGAAAGGTCATTCGCTAATAAGTCACATTTATGCAAACCCTAAACAAAAATATTACACATTATTAATAATTTATTACACCGAATACATTTAATAACAATTCATAGTTTGTAATGCTTACCTCGGGAAGAGTAGAAAGAAATGCATCAGCTTCACAACTATCTCCGACGCTATTTACATTAGGTATGTGAAGCTGATCATGGTCTACTGAATCGGATGGCTTATACCCTTGAGATTTAATAAATGACAACTCTTGCTCCATTGTTGCCATCCGTTCAAATGCCACGTTCAATTTTTGGGTGAGGATGGCGACTTGCTCATTAGTGCTACGAGAACCACGAGATCGACCACATATGCTCGTTCTCGTAACACCCAATCCAAGGCCCCTGTGTCTTCCAAGGTGTTCTACAATTCCTGTAGCCTGGGCCACAATGCTATATTGGTCCACCTCCTCACCTTCTGACGTTTCAAGTTCGTCCTGTAAATTTAACTTATAGGAATAAGCATAATATAATAGTTTTCTAAAAGAAAACTAAGTAGGGTTCTAGATATCTACAAACTTACAATTTTTTTGGCTGCAACATCAACATATTCATTAATATATCCATCTCTTGTTGCTCTAGCCTTCTTCCATAATGTACCAATATTGATGGACGAGGTACATGGGTCCAAGTCTTGGGCTAGGAGCTACAAATCAAAAAATATTCTTAATTAAGAATATTATTATAAAATTCAACATTTACATGTAAATAGATAATCACAAAATGCATACCAACTCCTCTTCAAGGCCCGCATAGCCTTTGCGAGCCATATTATGCCGGTATTTATTTTGCTTGGCAATCTCTTTATTTTGGGTACTTTTTTCCTATGTGACAAGCCAAAACATAATGACATGGTTATTTCAATATTAAGCATAATACTGGGATTGATACAAAAAGTTTAATTGTTATCTAACAAGTACCTTAAAATCCACCGTAAGACGATAAGCAATGAATTGGTTCCAACTTTCTTGATCGATGAAACCTTATCGTTTGGGTGGGTTCTGTCGTACAGAACCATCCTTCTTTCTATACATTTTTCTACGAGCTAAATATGACCTAAAGGTTCTTAGATGCTCCCCACAATGTCTAAGAAGCCATTTCTTCCTACTCTCTGGGACATTGAACACTCTCTGCAAAATAAGACATGTAGATGTATACCGATGTTAATGTAATAAAATTAATAACATTTGACATACAAAAATGATTACATAAAATAGCATATTTACCGTGATTTCCTGCCAAATATGCTCCTTATGACCTTGTGGAACCTGCTTCCAATTATTATAGGAGATAGGAACACGTTTACGGGTCAAAAGTGAAATGTAGGTCAAGAACATATCTGCGTAAGGGCCGATGGGAAGATTGTAAGTATTCCATCCCAACTCGACTACTTCTCCTCTATTCCTCATGTCTATGATAATTCTCATAATCGTAGGTCCTCTCTTCCCTTCTTCATCACTGCTATCCCTATCAATGTTTTTGTTGGCCATATCTCTACAAAAAATAAATAAATAAATTATGTTAGAATGTTATGTATTGAGCATAATAATGTACCATTATATTATCGATACGAATCATGATTAGAAAGAATTAATCTCAAATGTATCATGCTATTCTATATATATATATATATATATATATATATATATATATATATATATATATATATATATATATATATATACGAATCATGCTAACACGTTTCCAAAAATATATTAATACTAACCCTAACCCTAATTAACCATAATTAACCATAATAAACGATAAACCCTAACCCTAACCCTAGCTAATTAACCTTAATTTATTATAATAAAACCTAACCCTAAACCACAAAAAAAAACCTAATCCCTAAACCTAGTTAAATGTAATTAAAGCATAATATATAAATCATATTAATTATTATTATTATCATACACAATTATTTCTCTCTATTTAATTTTTTCACTTTTATATATTCCTTATTCTCTATATCTATTTAATCCTCATCAAATAGCAATCATTAACATATGCATATGTAAAATATATTTGCATTTCATTATATGACATTTCCTATATCTTATTGTTAGTCTCCTATACTTATTAATGAAAATGTGTGTGTGTGTGTGTGTGTGTATATATATATAGTTTTTATGAGTGAAAATGTATATAATTCTACACTCACATTCATATTATATATATATATGTAAAGGTCTCGGCCAACACATGCATTTGTTAATATATAACAATAACGCAACAAATTCAAGAACAAACAACAAAATTTTCAGCCAACACATTCAACAACACATTTTCGAACGACAAACCACAATCTTTCAATAACAAACAAATGAAACCCTGTAGCAACATGCATGCATTTATATATATACATATATACATATATAAGTAGATAAAAAGTTACGAGAGGAAGAACAAACACATACATAAAGTGAGCTAGCTACAAATACGACGGTGAGAATGTTGAGAGAGGCAAGGGCTTCAAACATGACGGAGGATAAAGGTGCAAGTGCTAGCTAGCTTTGGAACAATGATAGCACGCACATGCAGAGCCGACAATGGTAGAGGTGTGGTGGAGAGTTGGCGGTGCGAGGGTTTCCTTTACTTGAGAGGATCCGGTGTGGTGGTGCGAGTTGGTGGTGCACGGTGTGGTGGTGCGAGGGTTTGCAAGGAGAAGGAGAGCAAGAGAACGAAGGCGCAGAAAGTCTGAAAATTTTGGCACGAAACAGAACTGAGCGAAATAAAAGTTTAATTTTGGGGATTTAATAACGGTTCCTGAGAGAACCGTTATTAAAAAATAGGATTTAATAACGGTTCCTGATAGAACCGTTATTAAAACATCTTTTAATAACGGTTCTTCCAGGAATCGTCATTAAAAGCTTCTGACTTTTGACAACGGTTCTAATATGAACCATTATTAAATCCCCTTTTAATAATGGTTTACATAAAACCGTTATTAAAACATCCGTCCAAATTTTAACATTGCCATTTTAATAACGGTTTTTAACTAGAACCGTTATCAAAACTCTCCCGCCCATTAATTTTTATGCGTTTGACAACGGTTGTCGAACTACCGTTATTAATGTCCCGTTATTATTTCCCGTTTTCCTAGTCGTGAAAGGTCCTAAACTAGGTATCACAGAGAAAGAAACTTACCAAGCACCTACTAATATTCAAAGGCCACTTAGTGATCCAGGCCATGCTTAGCATATCACTAAAAAAAACTTACATAAATCATACTAGACCCCAACAGAATAATAAACCTATTTGAAAACCAATACATACATAGGCAGCTCCAAGGGAATCTTCACAACATGTACATACATCTAAATTTCAGAGAGCTCATTTATGAGAGAAGAGTCATCCTATTGATATACTTACTAATAACAGATTCTCTCCACTGATTTACCAAAGAAATGTGGAGGAAAGAGGAAAATGTGGGGTTACAGACCTTCTCCCTACTTCTATTGATATATGATAGGTGTTTGAAATGTAAGAGGTCTTAATAAGCCTTATGAACATCAAGAGTTGAGGCACTAGATGCAGGTAAATAAGATCTCAACAATGGGGTTGGTAGAAATAAGAATAAATGTTGTAAACGATAAAACAACTTGTAAAAATTCAGGTACATATATAGCTATGATAAATAGTTACTCTCACCATCCTAATTGTAGGATTTGGTGTATTTGGGATCCCACACAGTAGAATATTGACCTAATTAGTGCGCATGCACAGGTATTCAAGTTCAAGTCACTTGTAATACTACCAGCATAATTTTCCTTATTACTTTTATTTATACTAATAACCAAGGTAGTGATAGGAAATGTCTATGGTAGTGGTTGGAATCCATAGCTATTCAAGATGACTCGTGGCTTATTCTAGGAGACTTTAATGTACTCCTACATAGTAAATAAAAATGTCAAGGTGCAATCATAAATGTGGGGATGTCGAAGACCTTAAACATTACTTACAGAACCTAATGGTTGATGATTTGCCTTTTACTAGACACACATATACCTAGAATAACAAGATTATTAGGGAAAATAGAATAATATGCAAGTTGGATCGAGTGTTGGGTAATGTTAAATGGATGGATACATTTTTAGGGTCAATAATTGAATTCTTATCAACCTACTTCTTTGATCACAACCCAGCACTGATTAATTTAAATCAATAGACACCTATAAGTATGATCAGGTTCAAGTTTTTTGAATTGTGGACTTATGATGATAGTTCCCAGACTATAGTTAAAGAAGTATGACAATACCAACAATCTACCTCTAGTCTTAACAAAGTAAAGAAAATGCTTTGTATTATCTCAGGTATCAATTGAAAATCCTAAATAAAGCAAGGTTTGGAAGAATTTCAACCAAAATTCAAGATCATAAGAGACGTCTTGAGGAAATTCAATAGTAGATAAATGATAATCCAGATAACTCTACTCTCCATTAGAAAGAAAAGACTTGTACTAGGTTATATGAACACTATGATCACTATAAGGAAATCTTTCTAAATTAAAAATCTGGAATAAAGTGGCTCAAGTTAGAGGACTCTAATAATCAGTTCTTCTATGTAAACACGAAAGCTCGACAAGCAAAACATGAGATAATAAAAATTTAGAGACTTGATGGTACTTGGGCTTCAGATCAACACTTAATACAAGAAGCATTTGTGGAATTTTATCAAAATCTACTGGGTAAAAATAGCCCCAATATAGAACCGGTTAATTTTTAGAATTTACATAGAGGGCCAATGGTGGATCTTCTTCAACAAAAATACCTTTCTAATCCCATCTCCTATGATGAAGTGAAGGTAACTTTTTTTTTTATATGGGACACACAAAAGCTCCTAGACTCAATGGCTATACTATTGTTTTTTTCAAAGCTTCTTATGACACTTAAGGTCTTGATATTTTGAATTGTGTGAAGAAAAATTTTCACACAGGCACAATCCCTGGGGATCCTCACTCCTACTTTACTCACTTTGATTCCCAAGTGTGATAACCCAAGCAAAGTGAGTGAGTTCAAGCCAATAGCTAGCTATTATGTGTTATATAAATTTCTCTCCAAAGTTCTTGCTGCTTGGTTACAACCTGTCTTACCCTAGTTATCAATAGCTCATAGTTAGCCTTTATGAAAGGGAAATTGATAAGAGATAATATTTTTTTGGCACATGAGCTTATTCGGTTGTATAATAGAAAAAATGTTTCTCCATGATGCATGATGAAAGTTGATTTACAGAAAGCCTACGACTCACTGAGCTGGGATTTCTAGGAAAAAGTGTTAATTGGCCTTATGTTTTCCCCTCATTTTGTTAAAATTATCATGGTTTGTGTTACTCAAGTGAATTACGCCATCTGTATCATTGGATAACATCTTCCATCATTTAAAGTGTGTAGGGGATTGAGGCAGGGTGACCCACTTTCTCCCTATCTATTTGTGATTGCTCTTGAATATTTATTAAGAATGCTTCTAACTCTATAGGATATAGATGGTTTTAGAGGAAATCCTAAATGTAAAAAGATAAAAATCATTAACCTTTCATTTGCAGATGATTTGCTTCTATTCTTTAGGGGAAATCTAGATTTTTTCACTCTCTTATAGTCCACTTTTGATAAGTTCAGTTCTACTTCAGGTTTGATCGTTAGCCTTTCAAAAAGTTCAGTGTATTTTGGAGGTGTGCCCAAGCAAACCAGATTACAAATACTTGATTACTTATCTTTTCCAGTAGGGTCCATGCCTTTCAAATATTTGGGTGTTCCTCTACCGGCTTCTAGGCTACGATTGGACCACATATTAGAGTTAGTTGAGAAAATCACTAATCGGATCCAACATTGGTCCACTCATTTATTATTATATGCAAGATGTAACTACTCATATCTGTTATATATGAGATTCAGTCTTATTGGAGCCAAATGTTGCTTCTCCCAAAAAAACTCCTACTTAAACTCATTAGTATATGTCAGAATTTTCTTTTAACAGGCAAAGAAAATCCTAGTAGAAAATCATTGATAGCTTGGCCTACTATATGCTTACTTAAAATAGATGGAGGTCTGGGTTTTCTATATATACAAGTCTGGAACATAGTAGTAGTTGGTAAGCATGTTGGGTACCTCACTTAGGATAAAAATAGCTTATGGATTAAGTGGATTCACACTTATTACTTAAAGAGGACCTTGGTCTGAGAAGCAAGTTTACCCTGCACATCCTTATAGATCCTGAATAGGATTTTCAAACTCAGAGAAGAACTCAAACCTATCATCATTTCCCTCTCATCCAAAGTTTACAATATTAATGTTGTGTATGAGAAACTAAGGAAACAAGCTACCCTTGCTTCTTTGTGGAAAATAATATGGCTGAACAATGTAAGTCCAAATCGCAAGTTGTTGATGTGGATAACTGCACATAATAGATTACCAACCAAAGAAAATCTTAGTAGATACAATCTTTATCTCATCTTTTGTTTGAGTGCCAAGTTATGAAGCAGTTATGGAGATGCGCCTATGCAAGTGTGGGTATTGAAGGCCCTTGTAGTATATGGCCATGAGCTTTAGAAAATATGGCCTATATCGCTAGAGGGAATAAGAAGAGGATTCATATCCTTGGAACCTTATGCATTGTTTGCCTCTATGAATGTTGGATGGCATAGAATGCTGTGATCTTCTCCCAACATTAAAGTGATTGGAAATCTTTAGTTAAGAGTATAACCTTTATAGTAGCCGCTAGGTATTTTTCCTCTTATGAGAGGAGTAAGAGAGATGATTTTTTGCCCATTCTAGAGAAATTTCATGTATTAGGTTGTAAGTCTTTCGATCATTAATGAATATTCTTATTTTTTTTTTTTAAAAAAAAAGATAATTGCTCATCTGTGCTTGGCCGCCAGACGCTCTGAATGAATAGATCTAAGATAATGTTGGTTGGATGATTGAAGGTAGGCCCTAGTTGAATAACTATTGGATGAACTAAAAAACTTGTGTTTGAAATGTACAAAGGCAAAAATGAGGATTTTAGGGGTATGGGTAAGTTGTTCAAGTAAATTTTAAGGGTTAAGGAAGGAATTAAAAGACAGACTTTTGGATTAGGGAAGTTTTGGGGTATCACATCTTACCACAAGCTACACCGATATCCTAGAAAAAATTACTCCTAAGTATCTTTTTTATACCTTGATTACCTAAAAAAAGAATAACATAGAATTAGGAGTTAAGAAAAGTAATAGGAGCTTAAAAATAGAAGGATATGAGTTGAAAGGCAAGGGGGAAACCTGTGAAAGTCGACAAACTAAGGCTTTTATGAGCTTGAACAGACCTTTTTCATTCTATGAATTTAGCCCTTATTTTCTTAAAACAATCATTAAAGACTTAAATTTTAATATTTTAGAATTTAAAATATGAAAATAATGTAGAGAAAAGGAGGGGAAAGGATTGACCCATAAGGGAAGAACAAGTGAACAAAGGACAAAGAAGAATAAGGTAGAGGAGAGGGGAGGGAGAAAAAGGTTGAGAAGATAGGAAATTAGCTACGTGAGTAAGCAACCATAGGGAATAAGCCTTTATGGTTGATTGATAAGGGGGGAAGACAGGGGAGGTCAACAATGGGGTATCTTGAAAGATAAAGGAAGGATGAGAGTGATTAGGGTGGTGCAAGGTGTGTACAAGAGTATGTATAAGGTGTAAGAAGTTGATTGTGGATAAAACCTTGGTTGATTGAGTAAAGAAAAAGTAGAATCTAATCATGGGGGTGAGAAAGTTAGATTTTTGAAGTTAATCACTCCAGTAAAGTCAATAATAATAATAATAATAATAATAGTTTACGGAAGGTAGAATTCCCAATAAATGGTTACAAATGAGAAAAATATCAAGTAATTCCCAACAACTATGAAAAATTAGGGACATGTGTGGAATTAATCTAGTAACCCAAACTTTATGCTTTTATACTAAATAAATTAGGGTACAACTTGCACATGATCTTCTCTGACTCTTGGGTTGCATCCTTAGCTGTACCATGATTCCAAAGGATCTTCATTAGCATAATTGAACTTGTACAAGTCCATCACATCTCAGTGTCGAGAATCTGCAAGGGTACCTCCACATGAGACAATGTATCATCAAGCATGATCTCATTAGGTTTGATCAAATGGAAAATATTTGTAACATAGTTCCTCAACTACAACATGTGGAAGATGACATGGACTTAGTCCAACACCAATGGAAGTGCTAGGTGGTAGGCAACATCATCAACTCTATTGAGTACCTCATATAATCCAATAAAACACAAACTAAGATTTCTCATCCAACCAAATTTATTCACCTCTTTAGTGGGTAGGACTAGATATGGAAATAGGGCAGACCAAGGAAGGGGACCCTATCCCAAATTTGAAACCCAAATAAATCTCCTAACTCACCTTATTCCTCAATTTTGTTTAATAAGGATTCCCTGCACGGACTAAATCCTCCCCTTAGGACCCTAAAATAATTCCTAAAAATTTGTAATGAATTATATCCCAACATAATACCTAAAATTTGTAATGAATTATATTATTTTATTTAATTTTAAAACTTTTTTTTATAAATAATATAATGTTGTGTGTATGTTTATCAAGGTAGGAAATGGTGAATTATTTTACATAAAGGATGATGATGTTTTATCTTAGGATGATAGTGATAGTGATGTGTTGCCTGCCATTGATATAAAGGCCAAGATGATTGATAGAGGAATCTTGAATTCTAAGTGCTCTTACCATATATATCCTGAACGAGGTTGATTTAGACTTAAGAGACAAGTTGAGGTATGATTGAGCTATCCAAGAGTGGGTTGGTATATGGGCAAAGTATGTGTACTATGGATTTTTGTGAGCATTATGTGTTTGGTAAGTAGAAGTCTATTAGCTTTTTAGTAACTAATTTGAGTACAAAGGCACTTCTTGGTTATATCCATTCAGATTTTTGGGGTCCTATAAAGGTGATTTTCAAATATGGTTATTGGTACTTACTAGCTTTTATACGAAGGCATGAGTTTATTTTCTGAAAAATAAGAATGATGTGTTTGGTGTCTTCAAGCTCTCAAAGATCTTAACAGAGAAGCATACTAAGAGAAAAGCCAAGTATCTCTACATGGATAATGGTCTTGAGATTGTGGATCATATTTTCACTAATTTGTTTTAGGAACATGGGATTTCAAGGCATCGCAGATGGGTTGGAAGACTAAAACAAAATGGAGCCATTGAGAGGATGATCGTAACCCTATTAGAGAAGGTTCAATGTATGTTGTCACAAGCAATGTTAAATAGGGAATGATGGTTTGAAGTTTTTCATATTGTGGTTTAACTCGTGAACCAATTTACTAATCATTTCATTGAGTTGAAGACACCCACGGCGGTATGGTTAAGTAAACCCACTAATAATTCTAATTTTCATATTTTCATATTGTCTATGCATATGTGAATGATGTTGAGCTTGAAGTTAGTGCTAATAAATGAATATTTCTTACTTGTACATATGGTGTGAAGGGGTATAGGTTATGGGATTCAACTACATCCAAATTCTTAACCAACAAGTACATCACCTTTAATGAGTCATGTTCCTCGAAAATAATAAGTCTGCTAATAGTTTCTAAGGAGGTGGATTGAGTGCTTTGAGCTAGGTAAAGGTGGAGTTTGGTTTAGATCAGTTATATCCTTCTGATAAATCTAATACCCCTAGGGTCAGTATATCTAGGCAATTGGTGGTGTAAAGAGGCATTGCTCTAGACAAACCACAAAGGGTGATTATGTAATACCTCAAAATTTACCTTAAACTAATCCTAAATAATTAATACCTTAATCCAATTCTTATCTAGAGAAATTTACATTTTACCCTAATTATTTAATCCCGAAATCTTAAACTGATCCTAATATTTGACTTGGATAATTTATATTTCTTAACCTAACCTTAATCCCGATAGATTATATCTTTAATTTTACCTAAATTAGCTAATACAAATTTAATCTAATATGAACCATAGTGTCAGCCTTTTCCCTTTTCTTTTCTTTCTCCTTTTCCTTCTCCTTCTCCTGCTAACTTTTTTCTTCTTCTCCTTTCCCCTGCCTTTCTTTTAACTTCTACAACACACTACTATCCACTTTCAACTCAACCATCATCTCCCTCAATTCCATCTGATATGTTCCGTTGAAATTTTTTTCTACCAACCCATGAGTAATATCCCAAAATTTTCTTGGCCTAATCCCACATCATTAACACCCTAGTTTGATTCTAATCTCAATAAATCTTACATTAGTCTTAACCTAACTCCTTAATCTCAAAACTTGAACCGAATCCAAAACCTTGACTCAGATAAATCGTAATTCATAAACCAAAATCCAAACCCACTAAAATTATTACTAATCCTAATTACTTAAGGCTAATCCAAAATCACCCCTAAACTAATCCCCCAACCCTTCTCTTTTTCCTTTTCCTTCTCCTTTTCTTTGTCTTTCCTTTCTTCTCCCTTCTCTCGTTAGCCCTAGCTGCAACATTTTAAAAATGTTACAACTTGCATCTACCCAATTGTAATATCATCTTTCTACATTTATCACCCAACACCTTACTTCCTTTTTTGTTTTTATTCTTCTCCTTCTACTCCCTTATCCCTGCTCAACCTACACACCCTGCACACTCCCCTTACCATTTTACTTCTCACACAACACATACTTATAACCATCACCATCTTCACCCTACAACTATTACCCTACACATCACCATCCTCTATAACCACCATCATCATCACCTTATAGCTACACCATCACTATCATCATCATCTCATGCCTCCCCTACCTTTCTTCCTTCTTCCTTCCCTAATTTATACCACACATGCATACATGATCATACACACACACACACACACACACACACACTATATTCTCCTTCTCCCTCTTTGTTTGGCCTCCACTCTATCCTTTATATGTCAAAAAGCTATTGCTCGAGCTCCATCTTCCTTCTCTTTTATTCTTCTTCTTCTTTTTTCTTCTTTCCCTATTTTTGGCCTACGCACCACCCATTCCAATATCTTGCACCACCTTAGCCACCACTCGCTGCCGATTAGCCGAAGGACTGACCTCCAAGATCACCCTAACCTTCCCCACCATTGTATGGCCGACAACCACCACCTCTTTTCCCTTTTTCTCTTCCTTTTCCATTGCACTTTTGGAGAGTGCGCGGCCTGTGCACCGCCTACTACACAGTTTTTTAACCTTTACACTGCCTGGCATTACGTGATCTTTCATCTTGGCTTGGTGTGCACTACTACAACACAGCCATGCAACCTTTGCACTACTTAGTCGTGTGTGATCTTTTCTCTCTACTAGGGATGCACTGCCTACTGTACAGTCGTGGAGCTTCCCATGTTTGGTTTTGCACCCCTATTTTTACCCCCAAACTTTGTCCAAACACCACCAAAATTTTACTATAGCTCCACCACACATTCCTCTACACATCCACACATCTCAAGCTCCAATTTAACTATGGTTATTTCTATTTTTACCCTCTTTACCTTTATTTCTCTGTCAATTTAACTCTTCAAGTCTAACCATGAATTTTATTATTTTTTTGAGATAGTATTCCAGTAGCTTCAGAGGAGGAAGTCTAGGACTTGCGTGCTTAGAGCCCGGTGTCCTAGTTGGTAAGGATACTATGCGATGTTTAGAGTTTTTGGTGGTATTTGCTTGTATAGTTATATGTGTTTTTCATGATATTGTTCATATATGATGTAACATATGTTGATCATGATATTTTGTGATGATATGAATATTATGTTGAAAGGGAGAAAGAATGGGTGAGAGGTACCATTATGTTATTATTTTGTCGTGATAATGTTATATTTGTGGAAATATATATTATGGTATGAAATATGGGATTAATGATATTATGTTATTGAAAGAAAGTAAGAATGGATTAGAGGTACCATTATGTTATATATTTTTTTGTGATATTTTCATATTTGTGGAAATATATCTTATGGTATGAAATAAGGGCTTAAGGATATTATGTTATTGAAAGAAAGTAAGAATGGGTAAGAGGTACCATTATTATTTTATTATGATAATATCATATTTGTGGAAATATATCTTATGGTATGAAATATGGGTTGAATGAGTTTTGATAAATGGACTTAAGAATTCTCATGAGGTATGATGATAAATTGTGAACTTAAAAAAAAATATGTGTGGAAGGTACAAGATTTTATAAAATAAAGATTATTGCTTGTACTTAAGGGTAATTTGGTTATTATGGGATAATAAGAAAATTTTAGTATTTTATATGTTAGGTGGATTAAAATATGATAATAATAGCATGATAAATTCTTGGAAGTATTATTGTTGTTTGGGGTCCTTAAATGATTTAATGGACAATTTAGTATCTTATAATGATAATACCATTATTCCATGTGTAAGATCTAGACGTTATACGGATTTCTAAATATGTTTTTAATGTTTGACCTTATGAGGTTATCCATCGAAATTAGTAATTATGTAAATTTCATGGGAAGTGTTATGACAAATCTATGGAAATTGGGTTTAAGATATTTCCGTGAGTAATATATTGGGATGAGATTATTAATTTATGTCTATGGGAATTAGATCACGTATTTTAGGTGTGATAATAATGATGGGATTTGGAGATAATATAATATAATATGTGTGGAATAATCAATATGGGAAAATAAATACTAAAGGTGTGTAATTAGGGTTTGAAAGGTCTTAAGGACTTGGTTCTATGCTATATGTGTATCTATTTTAATGTATTCTATGCTAGAGAACCAATCTTGAATAAGATACTAATCACTTAAAGTAAAAGATCACGTGAGTAGGACCAACATGATCTATTTTTCTATATATATATATATATATATATATATATATATATGTAAGTATTCCCATTCTACCGAGAAGAATAGTGGCTTGGGAGTGTTTTACCCTGAGAAGATGCATCAGTCGGTTCCACTAGATTAAGAATAGTGGGGTCCCTACTCATCATGAAATGAAAATGTATTATTATAACTTATGGAAAAGATACTGATGATTTAAAGTGGAAAAATATGTGAGTCAGGACCAAGGTGATCTATCTTTCTATATATATGTGTACATTCCCGTCACACTGGGGAAAATAGTAGCTCGAGAGCATTTTTCCTTGAGAAGATGTTTTTAATCTCTATTCCACTAGAAATAATAGTAGTTTAGGTGTGTTATCCCTAAGATAATGTTTCAGACTATTTCACCATTTTAAGAATAGTGGGGTTATTGCACTCAATGCATAAAAAAGAATGAAAATAGATTATGCTTAATGAAGGAATTGGGATCATATTCTGTCTCATGAGATATTTTATTTATTCTATTACTCCCTTATTATCTAATATGAAAGCATGTGCTATTTGTATTCCTATTTCTATATTATTATTTCCTTACTTAGTACGTAGCGTATTGACCGCCCGTTTTATGAGTGCTACTCATTCTCACGAGCAGGAGGTCCTGAATGTTATGTGCAGGTCTCAGAAGATAGGCTAGATGATTATGTTGCCTATGACAAATTATGTGGGGATGAGTGACTTCATCCATGTTAGGGGTTGGGTGAAGAGTAATTGTTATCTGGTCAATGTATTTAACTAGATACCCTTTTAAGACTCTTGAGCTATAGTATCCCTTCTTTTGTATTTTGTATTTTTAAACTCGTAGTTAGGCTCCAAACTTAGTATTGTAATCTAAATGTTCTTTGTTTTTAATTTCCTTGTGTTACTTTAAATGTTTTAGCCTTGTGAATGATGTAATGATGGTTGCACAAGCTAAAATTATGTCGATCACGGTGGTAACCTCTAACATTTTTGTAATACCCCGAATTTATGTTAGCCTAATCCTAAATAATTAATACCTTAATTCAAATCGTAATCTCAAGATTTTTATTTTTATCCCTACCTTAATTTTTTTATCCTAAAATCTTAACCTAAACCTGATCTTTGACCAAGACAATTTATAATTCTTAACCTAACTTTAATTCCAGTTAATTTATATAATTAATCTTACCCTTTTTAGCTAATAAATTTTTTTTAACCTAATATAATCTTAACCTTTAACCTCTTTTTCCTTTTTATTTTCTTTTCTTTTTCCTTCTTCTCCTGAGTTGATTTTGTGGCGTGAAGGAATTTTGTTCCTCTGCATAGCCATCACCCTACACCCTCACGCCCCTACTACACCATGAGACCATCACCCAACACACCATCATCATCCCTCATGCCTATCTTTCTTTCTCCTTCTATGCTGATCACCATCATCTCACCTCTCCCTATACTTCTTCCCCTATTGCCTTCATCACTCTCGTGCACCAACATCACATTTCGTCCTTTCCTCTCCCATGCGCCATCATCACCATCATTATCCCTCTAGCCTTTTCCCGAACTCCATCAATTTCAACTATCACCATCACCCCTATCCGTTTTCTTTTCTTCTTCTCTGTTGAGTATCATCATTGTCATCATCACCTCCTCTACCATTCTCCTCTATGGAACACTACCTTACTAGTATAAATATATCCCTCCGCCCTTCCATTTTTGGCTGTCTATAACCTAGCTTTGACCTTCTTCTGTTCTTCCTTCTTCTCTCTTCTCTCTTCTTCCTCCCTGTTGTTGCCCTGTTTCAGCTTGTGCACCACCCATTCCACCACTGTACACCACCTTAGCCACCACTCGCTACCCATTGACCGGTGGACCGACCACTAAGGTCACCTCAACCTTCCCCTTCACTATCGCCAACCACCACCTTCTTCTTTCTCTCGTTTGTCGCACTTTTGTAGAGTGTACGACCTCAGCATGGTAGTGCAATACTAAGAATTTTCTATCGCATAGCCATGCAACCTTTGCACTGCCTAGCCGTGCATCATATTTTCTCTTAGTTTGGTGTGCATAACCTACTATACAACCCTACAACTTCCTATTTTTGGCTATGCACCCCCATTTTTACCCCCAAACTTTGTCCAAACACCACCAATATTTTACCATAGCACCACTTTTATTATTTCCATTTTTACCCTCCTCTACCTTAACTTTCTATTCTATTTTAATATTCAATCCTAATTATATCTTATCTTTTTTTTGTAGGTGATCTTCCAATGATCTCGAAGGATGTCTAAGATTTACACGAATAGAGCCCGGTGTCTTTGTTGGTAAGGATACATATCGTAGCTAGGGTTTTATGTGATACATGTATTTTTGTATGTGCTCTTGTGTTGAGTATGTTGTATTGAGTAATGTATTTATGGAAATGATATGAAATGATATTCTTGAGAGTAATGAAATTATGTAAGTATGTAGTTGAATATAATATTGGATATAAGATATCCATGGGAAACTAAGGATATGTACTTCGAATAATGATTGAAAATTTATATGTATTAGTATTGGGTTTCATAAGGTCTTTAGGAGAATACGATTGTCTTGACTAGACTGAGGGTATTATGATCATTTAAGGATAATTACGTGGTAATACTTATGTGTTCAGTTGTATGTCTTGCGTATTTATATAAGTTCAACATGAAAATATACAATCAACTTTGAATAAAGTACTAATCATTTAAAGTAAAAGATCACGTGAGTCAGGCGTAGGTGTTTATATAGGTTCATTCCACTGGATAATAATAGTGACACGGTTGTGTTGTCCTCTAGAGGTGCATCAGTCTGTTCCACCGAATTAAAAATAGTAGAGGCCTATACTCAACATGAATGAAAATATGATTAAGAGATAAATTATAAATGGATAGATACTAATCATTTAAAGCGAAAGACTACATGAGTTAGGATAGAGGTGTTAAGTCAATTCCACTAGATAATAATAGTGGCTCGGATGTGTTATCCCCGAGAGGTGCTTTAAACTATTCCACTAGTTTAATAATAGTGACTTGGGAGTATTTTACTCTGAGAGGTATTGAGTCTGTTCCATTGGATAATAATAGTGGCTTAGGTGTTTTGCTCTAGAGAGGTGTTTTACACTGTTCCATTGGTTTAAGAATAGTGGGCTCTCTAAACTCAACATAAATAAAGTATTGGAATATGGTATATCTAAGAAAAGATCAGGAATAAGTAATTATCTGGAATTCTTTGGTTTATGCATGTATGATTTTATTGTGAGAATTCTTGTATCATATGTAACCCTGCTTGACTGTACTATTACCTTATTCAGTACGTAGCATACTGATCATCCGTTTTATGGGTGATACTCAATATAATGAGTATACAACCCAGACGTATATGTGCAAGTTGATGAGGACCAGGTGGACGAATTTGTAGGCTCTAATGCTATATATGTGGATGAGTGATTTCTTTTGTATCAAGGTTTTGGGTGTAGAGTCATGTTATCTGGATGATAGTTGTATGCATATACCTTTTTGGACTCTTAGTTCTATGAGATCCTTTTTTGTCGTATTTTGATATGGTCATCAGAGTTGATATTAAAACAATTATTTGATGTTATTAAAAATTATCTTGTTTCTTATTATCATTTTTTAATTTTCTAATCGTTTTGTCTTGTGATTGACATAAGGATAATGGGGTAATTCAGACTTATGTCAATTACGACAATAAGACCTAACTATTTGATTATACGCTTTCACTTAAAATGAAAATTTTTAATGGTAAATTTTGGCGTATTACAATTTTACTTAACATAATTTTTCAGTAGTAAAAGTTGGGGTGTTACACCATACCATGTTTGTGTTCAGCCTAAGGAGGCTAAAGGGATACCATAGAGGCCTCACCCATTTCCTCGAGGGAAGGATAGATCTAGGGTTCTAGAGGGTATTGTGGAGGATACTAAGGAGGAAAATCAAGAAGGTGCCTCAATATCATCAGCTAGGTAGAGGCTGATCGACAACTAAATGTAGTCACTGGTACATTTTCCATACATTCTTTACCAGATTATGTATTATTTGATTCATGATCATCCATGTTGTTCCTATTTGCTTATTTCGTTGCTAAAGTGACATTATCTCCATCAGCTAGTGTATCTATTTCTATGATGATGCCTTTTGGAAGTAGATTAGATTGTACTAGGATCTAATTTGACGTGGCCTTAGAGATAGGTAGGGTATACTTGGTTGAGATGGACTTTCAGAGCTTTGATGTCATCCTAGGGATGAATATATTGGGGAGGTACTAGGTAGTGATAGATTGTTCACAAGAGCGAGTCGTGTTGCGTGGACCTTTGTATCAACTCGAATTTTTAAAATAAAAAATTTAAATATTTAACCTTTTATTCGAGATAATTTAATCTTAAATTATTGATTTAATTATTTTATGGACCCTTGATTCATATAATAGATAGAATTATTTAATAAATAAATATAATTATTTTTATCATTTTATCTTACTCTTTTATTTAAATAAATTCCAAACCCATAATTTTACCAAAAGTGTTTTATTAAATTAATACCTACATTTTTGATAAACTAATTAAATATTTTTCCCAAAACCAATTTTAGTCTAATTTCTAATTCTAACTTTAAAAATATTTTCATTTTTCTTTTCTCCTTTTCCTTTTTCCTTTTTGTTCCTTTTCTTTCTTTTTTCCTTTTCTTTCTTTCTTTTTCTTCTTCCTTCTTCCTTTGGCTAACCCGAATATGCTCTTCTTATTTTTTTTCCTTTTTTTTCTCTTCTCTTTCCCTAGGCCAGCCCATCCCCTCCCTCTCCCTCTCTTCTTCTTCTACTTGGGCCAAGCGAGCCTTTCTTTCTTTTTCTTTTCTCTCCTTCTTCCTTTGGATTGACTCATCTCCCCTTCTTTTTTTTCCTTTCCTGTGCAGCCTATTTCCCCCTCCTTCTTTCCCATTAGCTTTGCTTGAACCAAACACCCCATAATATCCCCTTACACGCCTCCCTCCTACACCCCTGTACCTCCCTTCGTCAACCGAATGCCCTACATAGCCCTCCTCTCATATTGTCCTTTCTTTCCATTTTTGGACTGGTAGCTCTTAGTCCTCTCCCCCGCATGTCCTTTCCTACCCCTACACCCCTGCCTGCCATGCTCGACTGCACCCCCTACACCACCTATCTCACACGACCCTTTCTCCTCCTCTTCTTTTTCTTCTTCTTCCTTTTCCCTTCCTCTCTGCCTCACTTCTCCCTCGAGCTCACCATTTCCATGCCTTATCCTCTCTTCTCTTTTTCTCCCTTTCCCCCTATTTTTCCATTGACACCCCTACAACCCCTCTCTGCCATCTCCACCACCCAACCATCTACCACAACGCCACCTCCTACACCCTACCTCCTCCCTGCACCACCCTAAACCACTAGCACCATCTACCCTCCAGCCTAACCCTTCCCTTCTTCTCCTTTACTCCTTTGACTCCCCTGCACTAGCTATCCTTATCCACACCTTCCCCTCCCTTCCACCGCTACCGGAACCTGTCCTCAATTGCTTGACACCACCCCAACATTTCCCCCTGCACCAATTGCCTCTACCCCTTCTCTTTATCTTCTTCTCCTTTATTTCTCTCCCCATCCCTTCTTGACACCTCCCATCTTATGGCCCATGCCACCACCTCTACTGCCTTTGAGCTGCCTAGACCACACCACCACACCCTCCAACACCTAGCTAACCCTCCCTCACATATATACCCAACAACTACCACCCACACCTCTCCACCACCTCCCTCAAGCTATTACCTGAGCCTCCCCCTCATTCCTCTTTCCTCTCCTTCATCCATTTGCATGGCTCATGCTACATGGGCAATGTGATTTATGCCATTTTAGATAATATATGTACTGTTTCTTAATCATGTGTTTGATGTGTTATATTTGATGTGTTACATGTGGGCCTTACATATTAGTCTCGTAAAAAGGTTTACTCAATACCATTGTATTGAAGTATTACTTTTTTAGGCTCATCAATGTGCCTACTATCTTTATGGATTTGATGACTAGGATTTTCTAATCAATCCTCAATTAGTTTGTGATGGTTTTAGAAGATATTTTGGTATACTCTTGGAGTGAAGAGGAGTATGAAAATCACCTTTTTACGATATTTTCCCTCTTTAGAGTACATAATTTGTATTCCAAATTCTCTAAGTGTGAGTTTTAGCTTCGGAAGGTTCCTTTTTTGGGACATGTAGTGTTAGTAGGAGAATTCGCTGTGGACCCGACAAAGATTTTGGCAGTAACTGATGGAAGGCACCCACTAGTGTCCTTGATGTTTGTAGTTTCTTGTGTTTAGCCAGGTACTATAGATGTTTTTTTAAGGACTTATTGAAGGTAGCTCATTCTTTGACAAGACTTCTAAAGAAGATGACCAGATTCTAGTGGGATGATACATGTGAAGAAGCATTTCAGGAGTTGAAGCAGTGATTCACTATAATACCATTTTTAACTCTGCCATCAGGATTAAACATGTTTTAGGTCTACAAAAATGTGTCAAAGCACAAGCTTAGTTGTGTAATGATGCATCATGGTAAGGTAGTGGCATACTCTTCTCATCAACTAAATAAACAAGAGCATAAAATGCCTAACACATGACTTGGAGTTGGTAGTTATTGTGTTTGCACTAAAGATTTGGAGGCATCATCTATATGGGACTCAGTATAAATTCTTCACCAACCATAAGAGCCTTAAGTATATATTCACTCAAAAATAGTTGAATATGAGGTAGAGGATATGGTTATAGTTGTTGAAGTACTATGATATCGAGTTAACTTTCTACGATGGTAAGGTCAACATCGTTGTAGATGCCCTAAGTAGGAAGACATCACACTCTCTAAGTTCTTGTGTGGTACCTAGTTAGTTACTAGAGGAGTTAGGCGAGCTAGGGATAGAGACGATCCAATATGGTGACTTTGAGGTACGGATCTGTGTTTAAACAATTACACCAATGTTTTTTTGATGAGATTCAAGTGGTGTAGCCTATGGACGTTAAGCTCAAGAGGATTTAATAGAAGATTTAGAATGGTCAAGCTAAGGGATTCCATATTCATGCAGGTAGCATTTGATACAGAGATTTCTAGTGTGTATCTCAGAGCTACAATGATATGAAGGAACATATATTAGACGAGCGTTACTATATTAGGGGATAAGTTATATAAGGACCTCAAGAGGATCTACTTGTAGTCTTAAATGAAGCAAGAGGTTGCAGAGTTTGTGTTAAGATGTCTAACTTGCTAGAAGGTCAAGGTCGAGCACTAAAGACTTGTAAGGTTAGGTGATCCCTTAGATATTTTGAGATAGAAGTGGGACTCCATCTTAATAGATTTTGTGAGTGGGATACCGAGGACTCATAGTTGGTCGGAAAAGGTCAAAGTGATTATTGACAAGTTGACTAAATTAGTTATGTTTGTGCCAATGAAATCTACTTGGAGTATGAATCAGCTGACTGATGCTTATATGAGGTTTGTGGTGAGTAGGCATGATACATCTACCGATATAGTCTCTAATTAAGATTAGAGATTCCTTTAACACTTTTGGGGGAGGTAGTAAGAGGCCATGGGCATAAGATTGAGGATAGGTACTACCTTCCACCTAACTACAGACGAGTAGGCTAAGAAGACAATTCAGAAACCCGAGGATATGCTATGACATTGTGTTCTAGATTTTTGGGGCAATTAAGAAGATCGTCTACATTTGGTTAAGTTATTATACAAAAACAATTATCATGCTAGCATAAGGATACCACCATTTGAGGTATTATATGGACGTAAGTGTGGGACGCCTTTATGTTAGAGCAACATCAGCAAGATTATTATACTTGGACCAGAGATGATTGAGGAGACAAGTTAGAAAGTTTGGTTGATCTAGGATATAATGAGAGCAACTCGTAGTCGCTAGAAGAGCTATACTGATTAGACACGTTATAGTGATGGATTTAAACTAGGGGATAGAGTTTTGTTGAGTGTTTCACTCACCAAGGGGGTGCAAAGATTTAATAGGAAGGGTAAGTTGAGCACAATATACATTGGTACTTTCGTGGTTCTTGATAGATTTAGCAAGGTAGAATACCATCTATCACTTCCACTAAAGTTCGCCTGAGTTTATAAAGTCTTCTGCATTTTAGAGCTAAGGAAGTACATTGCAGAATTGTCCTATGTAATTAGACCCGGTGAGATCGAGCTCGATGACTCTTTATCCTCTAAGGAGAGACCTTTGTGAATTCTTGATACCAATATTCAATATATATGGACGAGCTCAATTTCTTTTGTGAAGAATTTTGGGAGTTGTTATAGAACCAAGGAGACAACTTGGGAAACTAAGAAGGATATGCACGAGTTACATCCTAAGCTTTTAAGCATATGTGTGATAGGTTTCAGGTATCTCTCTCTTTAAAGGGGGTAGTACCTAGTAGTATAGGATCAACTCTTATTAAATTTGACTGTAGAGGCCCGAGATCACCCTCCTTATATCCTTTTTCTCTTCTTCCCCAACCTTGACTTTTAATTCGGGGACTAAGTCTCTTTTAAGATAATAGTGATTTGATATCCCAAAATTTACCTTAACCTAATCCCAAATAACTAATACCTTAACTCAATTATTATATGAGGAAACTTAAATTTTATCCTTATCCTAATTCTTTAATCCTAAAATCTTAACCTGGTCCTAATTTTTGACCTAAGTAATTTATATTTCTTAACCTAATCTTAATCCTAGTTGATTATATCTTTAATCGTACCTAAATTAGCTAATCAAAATTTAATCTAATATGAATCCCAGTCTCAACCTTTTCCCTTTTATTTTATTTCTCTTTTTCCTTCTCCTTCCAACTTTTTTTTCTTCTCATTTCCCTTACCTTGCATGTATTTCTTCTACCTTATACAACACACTATTGTCCACATTCATCTCAATCATCATCTCCCTCAATGACATATGATATATTATGTTGCAAGTTTTCCATTAACCCATGCCTTTCCATCTCCTTGTACCTCTACCATGTTGATCACCATCGTCATCACCCTTTGCCATCCTTCATCCTTCACATCACCATATATGTGTATATATATATATATGCTAACACTTGAACCTCTTTATATCTCAATTATTGACACATTTATTTCTTAATTTCTATTGACTGAACCATCAACGCACCACCACCTTCTTCCTTATTCTTATTTCTTCCTCCCTTTCCCTTGTTCGACTCGTTGAACCATCAACACCACCACCACACACTACCACCACCACCACCAAGCACTACCATTTATTGGTAAAACAACCACCTCAATCACCCCATAAATTCCCCTACCTTCGGCTATCACCACCCCTTATTATCACTTTTTTCTTCCTTCCTCTCGTGCTTCTCGTGCAAAGCTTATCGATGTATGTTAATTACTCTCATTTTATGCAACTACGCCCATGCTATTTTTTGGCACAACCATACTGCTCTTCTAATACAACCACACTCCACTATAACATCACTAAATTACCACCATAACACTACTGTAGCATCTTCATACCTTTCACCACACTTTCACATAACCCAAGTTGCCCATTGGCTCCACTTATTTTCATTTTACTCTCATTTATCTTAACTTTTTCCTCAATTTTAATCTTTGGCTCTAATTGTGTATTATCCTTATTTTTGTACGTGATCTTTTGGTGATCTCGGAGAAATAGGTTTAGGATTTACATGCTGAGAACTCGATGCCCTTGTTGGTAAGGATACATATCATAGCTAGGGATTTTTTTCTAAATTTATATTTTTATGCGATTTTGTTTGGAAATGTTATATAAATAATTTTGTTTATGAAAATAGTATGATATGGTATATTGAGAGTAATGAAAATGTGTAAGTTTGTATTTTAGGTATAATGTTGGATTCATGGTATCTATGTATATACTTTGGGTTTTGTATCTCATATGAATATAGGAGATTGATATATATATATATATATATAGGGTTTCATAAAGGCCTTTGGGAGAGTATTTTTCCTTAACTATTGTAAAAGTACCATGGTCATTTGAGGATAACATTGATAGTAATTATGGCTTTGAAAATTATGTGGCTGGGCTTACATGATTCAACTATTTATCTTGCATATTTATATGAGCCCCACATGTTGATCTCAAACATATAATCAACTCTGAATAAGATACCAACCATTTAAAGTGAAATATCGTATGAATCCAGCCGAGGTGTTTTTATGGGTCTATTCCATTGGACAATAATAGTAACTTGAGCATATTGTTCCTAAGAGATGCATCAGTTTATTCCACTAGATTAAGAATAGTGGGACCCTATATTCAATGTAAATATGTTTATAAAATAAATACTAATGGTTAAGACATTAATCATTTAAAGTGAAATATTACATGAATTAGGGTAGAGGTGTTGAATCCATTCCACCAAATAATTATAGTGGTTCAGGCATATTGTCTCCAAGATGTACTTTAGACCGTTCCACTGGTTTAAGAACAACAGATTAGGAGAAATTTTCTCTGAGAGGTGTCAGATCCTTTCTACCAAATAATAATAGTGGTTCAGGTATATTGTTGTTGAGAGATATTTTAGTCCGTTCCACTGGTTTAAGAATAGTGAGGTCCTTGAAATCAATGTTAATAAAATATTGAAATACGACATATCTAATAATGAGACATAGAGTCAGTTTTTATCTATCATGATTTATGTTAATGCATGTATGTTTATTTTATGATTTAAACTCATGTATTATGTGTAACCCTACTCGATACCATTACTTTACTTTGTACATAGCGTACTGATCATCCATTTTATGGTGTTGCTCATTTTCAGGAGTAGATGACACAATTGTTCTTGTGCAGGTCGATGATGATCTAGTGGATGATTTTGCAGCTTTTGATACATTATAAGTGGAGGAGTGACTTTTGTATTTAGGGTTTGGGTGCAAAGTCATATTATTTAGATAATAGTTTTACCCAGATACCTTTTTAGACTTTTAAATCCATAAGATCCCTTGTGTTATATTTTGATATTAAACTCAAAGTTAACCTCTAAACTCTTATATGATATTTATAAAATTTCTCTCATTTCGGTTTTTATCCTATTTATATTCTAATTATTTTTTCTTGTGATTGATGTAAGAATGGTATGGTAATCTAAACTTATGTCAATTATGACATTAACACCCAACTAATTGATAATACTCTTCCACTTAAAATGAAATTTTTTAGTAGTAAAATGTGAGAGTATTACAAATTAACCTTTAATGAGATATGTATTTTAGGAGTTGGGAACTTATGTTTTGTCTAGTGGTAAGACTATAGTTGATTTACATGAATCGGTGTCTTACTTAGAGGTGATTACCAATTCTAATTATTTTGAGCTGTGTACTACTACTACAGAAGAGATGTAATCTTTATGGAAAAAACATGTATGGGAACTTGTGAAGGAATCCATGAAGAAGAAAATTGTTGATTGCAAGCAGGTGCATAAGTTCTAGTAAAGAACCCCATTAGTTAAGAGACTAAGATACTATACACAAATTTATTTAGATACTTAATGTAGACTAAAACGAGGTATTTTATTCTATTTTTGGGCATACTTAGATTTGTACTTTGTTTTTTTTTTTCTTGTAGCTATATAGGATTTGGAGTTACAGCATTTTCATGTTAAAATACCATTCGTGTGTGGTGAGCTTGAGGAAGATATCTGCATGCACCAACCAAATAGGTTAATTGTTGAAAAGGAGTAGGCGCATGTGTGTTTGTTGAAGAAATTATTTTGAGATCTAAATTACTCACCTAGATAATGGTACAAGTGGTTTGATTAGTTTATAATTGAGCATGGGTTCTCCCTGACTGATTACAATGGGTGTACATACTTGAAGGAGGTTGATAATTGCTCTTTTGTGTATCGTTTGTTTTATTTTAATGACATGATTATGGCAATAAAATATGTGTTTGATGTTAACAAGGTGAATGAAATGTTCAAGAGTGAGTTTGAGATGAAGGATCTTGAAGATGTAAAGAGGATACTTCACATGGAAGTCATACTATACCATGAACAAAAGTGTCTTTACTTTTCATAAAAGAGGTATGTGAATAAGGTTTTTGAGAGGTATCATATAATAGATGCCAAAACGGTTAGCACTCCTTAGGCTACTAACTTTATATTATCTTATTTTGATTACCCCAAATCCATAGATGAGGATGGGTTTATGGCCACAGTTCCCTACTATAATGTTGTGGGATGTAAAATGTTCACTACAGTTTATACCATGCCCAGTATTACTCAAGTTTTTATTGTTGTTAGTGGCTATATGGTGAATTGTAACACCTTCATTTTTATCAACTTAGAATTTTTCTTTTGAAAGAATAATGTAAAATAAAAACTAAAATGAGGGATGTTTCCGCCGCATCTATCATAAGGATAAGTGCATGTGTTACCTAGACCATGGTAGTTGCAACACTAGGTATAAAAAACATTAAAAACAAAAGAGAAAATTAATAATAGAAGGTATAACACTTTATTCCAAATGATAATATAGGTTTAAAATCTAAATCTACCCTATTAGAACAAAAAATAGAAGCTCTTACTATGGGATAAAAGATAGAAAATACTACTATCTTATTCCAATTGAAGCTGCTACAATATCTAGGTCACTTACTTCATAACCACTGAAAATTAATATATTTAGTACAAAAGTATTGAGTAAACATATCTAACCCTGAGAAAATATCATGATCAAACAATCAAATAACACACAAAAGTGGAAATTCATGCACAATTAATAATTCACAGGTACTACACTACCCTCTCAAACTAACATCTTAATCAACCAATACATAACATGGTAAAATAATTTAATTACAATAAAATTTATTTAATCTCATAGATTTTATCAATTCAACATAGTGTTTATTGTTTACATGAAATATTTCAACATGGTATATCCAACTAAGATAAAACAATAAACCACAACATCAATTGTATCCCAAATACAATTACTAAGCCTTTATTAAGGTGACCAAATCCATAATTCCAACTTAACTTTGAGAGGAAAACAATATCATAATTTAAGGTAATGATTGCCAAGGATAAATTAACAACCAAAATTTTAATCACCAAGATAGCTAGTCTAGGAGGTCATAGGGCATAAAGTTATGCATATATAAATCTGGAAACCTAAGTCTGTAATTATACATACCCCCTATAGGGTTGTGAATCCCTAAAGGTATAAGTGAGCCCTCTAACCCGAACGTTCAGCTATGCATTAGGGGCCTAAGTTCAAGCCATGAGACTCCTTTCCTAGCTCAATTTATCTTTCACTTTAAATGATTAGTATTTCATTTAAACAATCCCATTACTCAACAATGATACAAATATCCATATACACAATCAATCAAATCCTCCACAACTTGAGCACTCAGGGTCACAATCAACTAGACGTAGATGACCTTGACCACTTAGGGTCAAATAATCAACTAGCCATGAAAGGCTAAGGGCCAGCCAAGCCATCCCTGAAGTGTTGTTTAAAGAGTCTTCCTCACAAGCTAGAACAAGGAAGTGCTTGTACTTGGGTGAATACAAGTTCTTTCATCCTAGCCAGTGTTGTTTTTGGTGTTTTTTGCTATACCTCAACGAAGTTTTAAGACCACTTTCTAATGGTATTGCATTGTGAAATGATAACCATGATTTTTTTTGTTAAACTTTAAGTAGCTAATAGTGTAGCTCTTATAGCTTCTCCTTGAATCTTTCTTGCTCTTAATTCCTGACCCTTTGGATAGTTTTGTAGGAGGTATGGAGCTAACATCGACATTCAGTTATAACCTACATAACAACCTATCGATTAATTCTAACTTAATCCTTGAGATTCAGTTATTCAAAAGTTAACGTAGGGTATATTACCAAGAAGGTGATCAATGGTCAACTACTTAATACTTAGCCTAATGAAATTCACCAACACCTACCACAACACATCCACCTAAGATGATCCTCAACTCATCTAACACTAAAACTAATCAATAAAGGATTCCAATGATATGGAATCAAACCAAGAGTTGAAGCCCCAAACTAAGTCAATTAAACCAAAGTCGAGAAATCATCAGACGGACCAAAACCAAACCATAAATCTAAGGACATAACCCGAAAAATCAAAACTAATGGCATATAACTCCAAAGCTCAAGGAATGACATTTGTGGCCCTAAAAGACCAAAATACATTTTAAATATTTAAAACACTCGTCAAAGGATTAAAGCATTCCAAAACAAGGGAAAAAATTCTAAAAAGCACATTTTATGGTATGACAAAATTAGGAAAAATTGTAGATATAAATAACATAACCTGTACAAAACAAGGTCTCATGTAAAATTTATTTATTTACTAGTCATCATCCGATAGAAGTGTCATTTTATACTGAAAAGTTTAAAATAAAAAATATTTTATTACTAGGAATTATTATTGTTTGGGCATTAATATTCATAATAATTTACTATTCATGAGATTAAAAGGATTAAATGTCAAAATTTGTGGTTAACATTTGACTCCAAAAGTCCACTAAAGCATTTTATGGATATTTTAGTCATTTTTATGTTTTACCATCCAAAACATGATTAACACAAGATTAAATCCTATATAGGGTAGTAAGAGCATCATTAGCCAAAAATATTTAAAATATCACAAAAAAAAACGCGAATAACATTCAAAGAACATTATAAAGCCTCCAAAGATTTAACCAAAATTAAAACCTAAAAAACTTGATTATTACTCAACACAATGTACACCAAAATTTGTCTACAAATTAAAAGGATCGTCATGGTATGACCATATCTTAAATTCAACCCCAAAATCATCAACTTACCCAGATCATACCTAAAGCTCCCAAAACTTATTTTAGCTAAAAATCATATCAAATAATATCATATTTTAACAAGTTAAACATAAAAATTTATCTAGATCAATCAATCTACAACATGGTTTAATTAATTTGATAAAACAAGCAGGAGATCAAAAAACCCTAAATAAATATGGTATAATCCTAAAATAACTGGTAATAAAATTATTACCAACCCACTTATAGTGAAGATTTAATACCAATGAAAGATCATCGGCAATATTTGTTACTAATAAAATATTCCTCATTACTGACATTTTTTATCATCATTACGTACCCTTATGTTTGTAGTGCTAATTGTTAATAAAAAAAATAGGACATGCTAAGGTTCATCAAATCATAACATGTTATACATTAAAATTAATCTACTAATTTCCAAAATTAACATGGTATCATCAATTTAAAAAACCCACAAAAGAATAAAAAGTTCCAAATTTGGACCTAAACCAATATCAATCAAAATTATGCTAATGTTGCAATCAAAGAATATAACACCTACCAATTATACTTAGGATTTTGGAGGTTTACCTTTAATACCAAATTCTAACACTCAAGAAAATAACAAAATAATCCCTAGAAAAACCATAGAATATATTAGGGAAATAAGCTCGCAAAAATCATAATCAAAGGAAAAGAATTGAAGAGAAAAACAAATCATTACTTACCTTAGCTTTTAGAAGAAAAACGAAGATCCATTAATGGTGGTAAAAAGCCATGAAGCCCACAAAATTTGAGGGATAAAGGAAGAGGAAAAGCTTCCTAAATTGGGGCGAATAAAGGAGTTAGAAAACTTAGAGGTTAAGTTAATGAAATAAGGTAAAATGGATAATTTCACTTGCGAAAATATCTAAAGCCACACTAGTAATTTAGGGGATGGTTTTTCTGGGCACAAATGATCCAATGGCTTCCATAATCCACTCATGACATAAAGGAGTGGCTAAGAAAACAAGGAATAAGTTTGGTAAAGGGTAAAATGGTAATTTTATGGCTTAAGGAAGAAAATTCTAATTTTTCCTCTCCAAACAAGGGATCCAAGAATTTCAAGGGATTAAATAGATGGTCCTAAACCATGATAATCAACAATGAAGGTATTGAATTGATTTTAACAAAATTAGATAAGGTTTAGAAGTAATAATGTAGAATTTGGAGACTTTTATAGTAGAAAACTATCTATACTTTTCAAGAATGGTATGAATGATATTAGAATAGTTTTTATTTATTTATTTATCATATTAATCTCAATCATACTAAAATGATATGATCCCCAAAGTTTTGTGAAATTATGATAACCATAAAGGGCTTTATAGAGCTGAAAATACCATAATAAGATTGAATAGAGTATGAATAGTATTTAAAAAAATTGGTTTGAAATCATTAAAAGGCCTAGGAGACTCATAAAAATATCATTATTTCAAATATCCACATTATAGAGGAGTCCCAACAACATTCAAGGGCCAAAAGTGGCTCGAAAGTTTCATGGAGCACATAACTATAAGAAAGGACATGGATCTTGAATGAAACATTTTGAAAATGCAACTAAGATTTTAAAACTCTGTAGGAATCACTAAGATAAGGAAATTTATCCTCTATCAATATCTATCTTGAATAATTCAGGTTTTCTAAAGTATTATGGTGTTATACAAATCTTAGGAATGCTCATTAGCATGTTATGAAGTGGATTATGAGGTACCTGAGTGGTAAAACATCTACTTGTTTGGAGAATGGGAGGTTGATTTATGCGTTAAATAGGTTTGTAAACTCTGATTATGGTGGAGACCTTGATAATAGAAGGTCCACCAATGGTTATATGTTTTGTCTTGGTTGTTCAATGGTTAGTTGAAGGTCATTCTTGTAAGAGTTAATAGTCTTGTCTACTACTAAGATTGAGTACATGGCTATGATTGAGGACTTTTTAGGAAGCCTTATGGCTTGGTGAGTAAGTTTGTGAGATTAGATTTGACCATGGTGTTTTAGTTATTTGAAGTGATAGTTAGATTGCTATCAATCTAGTGAAGAATCATAATTATTTTCATTGTCAAATGAAGCACGTTGATATTAGATACCACTTCCTCTAAGGTATTTTGCTATCGGAAATGTTTTATTAGAAAAGGTGGCTATAATGGAGAATTCAACCGATATGCTCATGAAGCTATTGGCTATGTGAAAGCTTGATAATTATTCAAATTTGGTATTTGTTCACAGGCTATGAATCCCTTTGGAGGCCCAGTTGTCTTTTATGCTAGTTGTTACAAATAATATATTAAGGTGGAGAATTGTGAGCATGTGACATGTATTTGACATACAATATAATTTGAATTTATACCTAGTGGTACTTTGAGGAGTTTGGAGTTAAACTAGTTCTTGAGGAGAGAATAGCGGGGGGATTGTGTTATTTGAAATGACCCAAAAAAATTTTAGCAAACTTAATGTCCAGGAAAAGATATGGGAGATAATGCTTCCTAAAATGGTATATGTTTTCCTATATAAATTATGTCATTTAATTTGCATGTGGAGGATTCGTACTGAGATAAATTGTTGTAATGGAAACCTTAACCTTTTATTGGACCCTATTTACTCTTCTTCTCTTGTTCTCTTGCATTCTTTTATTAATTTTGAGATATCTATAGATTGTGTATGATTTTAAGTGAATTGTTCATTCTGTTTATAATCACTATCACTGTGCGTAATAAATATCATCAAATTTCCTATATTTTATTCTTTGTTGTATTATTTCTAAATCAAATCTTAAATTCCAAAATTAGTTGTTAGATTTGATCCTATAGATCCAAATTCATAAATTTTACAACAAGGTCAATTCAGGTCATTATCATATTTTTGCCTGAATATGGGTTATGTTCTTTTTCAGTTTGGTCATTTTGGTCTATACCATTCTAGTGTGATCCATTATCAGGTTTATTTTTGGATTGGTTTAGATTATTTCAAGATTTTCGGTTGAGATTATGTTTAAATTTTTAAGCCCTAATTAGATTTTAGGTTTGATTACTTCCTTTATCCTAGATTTTTTAGCTCTTGGCATAATGAGCTATTAATTTTTTATTCATTGTATATTCATTCTCTTTTCTTTTTTACCGTTCTTGAATGATTGCAACTTTTAATTGAGATTTCCCATATACTTGCAATATATTTCATTTTATGTCATTTTAATGTATTTGTAATATATATATATATATATATATATATATATATATAAGATAATAATAAATATAGTGATAGTGTGATTAAGATTTGATTAAGATTTTTTAGGTGAAGAACTTTCAGAAGAATTTTATAACCTAATTTTTTTTTGGGTACCATGAAATAGAATTTAAATACTTCTTAGAACTTTTAAAGTTTATGTTGAAATTTCAAAAAATAAATCCTTAAATGCATTTATAGTGTCTTGACATAGTTTGGTAAAAATAAAAAAGTAATATCAATACTCCGTCTAATTTTCTTATATAAAAATATCTAAAAATATATATACAAATCTCTAATTAAATGATATATCCAAACAATGGATTTGTAACAATGAAATTTTAAAAGTGATTCACTTTAGAAAATCATCATTTTTAGAATTTCATCATTTGTAAGTTCTTCACCCAAACCAAGCCTTAGTGTTAGTTAGTTTAACAATCATTTTTTAACTCGATGATTAGTAAAGTCTTATAAGAACATACATCTCATTTTTTTTCTCATTCCCAATTCCCTATATATAACACGATACATTGTTTGAAATGGATAGTGGTGCACATTAGTGGATTAGACTAATTATGGAGGGGAGATGGCGAACTATCTAAGGAATTGGATGATGGAAATGGTTGAGGAGTGTGTTATAGCGATTGTTGAACTAAATAGTATAAACAAAATGATTGATGAGAATGGTGGATGACGATTGATAGAAGTGACCAGTATATATAATAAGATAAGAGTTAAAGTAATAATGAAGATGGATAGAATAGTAAGAGTATAGGATTTGTTTGGTATTTTTTCTAGTATATTACACCAAATAACTCTACATTTATAACAAAATTACACAATATAACTTGACCTCAGCTTCTTACTTCCATATACTCTCATGCTTACATGAAATTACACCAAAAACCCTACCCTATATTTCTATCTAAAACATACATTAACAGTGTTAGAATAAATATGATATTCCTAAACTACCCTGACATAACATACTACCCAAAATTTTCCCACTAAAATTCATTTGTTGACACTCCCTTTGTTTTCCAATATTTACTCTTCCTCTTGAACTTCTCAACCGTTGTTCTTATTGAAATTGCTCCATTTTCTACTATTTTCTTATTTCTTTACTTCAAACTCATTGGTCGAATAGGTGGAAGTATGATATGACATTAGATATGTACCATAAAAGACATGATGTACTAAAATTTGAATATTCATTGATGTGGTTTAGGAAAAAAAATATTTTACTGGGAAGCTAACTATCTTGTCTTTTCCTTTTCCTTTAGTTTATTGGTTGAAACTACATGATCTAATTTTATTTTTTTAGTTGTAGTTTGGTGAAATCTAATCATTTGGAAATGGCGTTTCTATATGCTTTCCCTTTAAGCTTAATTTGATTAATTTGAACGTTTTTAAAACAGAAATTTTTAAGAAATGAGTATAAAAGTTCCCCTCTAATTTTGTCTTTTCCTTCCATTTCATAATATAGGTCATTTTTTTGTTCCAAAATTTGTTTCAAAATATAATTCATATTACATAAAATTATATGAATTAAATTTTACACTCCCTATTATACCATCTATTCTCCCCTCTATTAATTAATGATCAAGTTGTTAAAAGTATATTTATACGAGGGTATATTAGTCATATTGGGCATTTTATTTTCTCAAAGTTATTATTTCTTAATTAGTGTATCCAAATTGAAAGTGACATATATTATACAATAGAGGAAATAATAATGAACAAATTTTTTTAAATATTAGTTATTTGTTCTTTCACATAAAAGCATGAGAAAAGTGTCAATCTTTTATCATTGAACAACACTTTTTGTAAAAAATAAAATAAAATTAGGAACTTATATACTATGTGGTATAGTAATGGTCAACATTACTAAGCTAAGGGGTATTTTGACATTTTGCATAGTATATCATATATATGTGTTTTAATAGTATTTCTACCTAGAGTACCATGTGCTCAAAGAAGGATGGGGTAAGAGAATATGGCTATTGAATAGCTCTTGAGGTGCTTTCTTATAATAAAAATAAATAAATTAACCGGTTTATTTTATCATTTCACATGGTATCCATTAGAGTAGGGAGAAAATAGTTGGCTTGTTGGGGTGGGAACTAATTGCAAGGATCTTTTGGTATTTTGGTTGAAAATTTGGAGAGAAATGAGATGGTAGCTATAAGTCGGTTATATAAGGACAATTTAGTCACTTCAGGCAAAAATATGCTTAACTTAACAATCAATTTGAAATTTAGATGGACATTAATAGTAGCATTATATATTTTAATTTCATGCAAACATAAAGTTATACAGATGTAAGAATGTTGAGAAACGTGATCAAGTTGTATTGTTTAATTTCTCCAAAATATAGAATTATGCTGGCAATATCTTTGTTCCTCTTATAAGTAAGGGCATCTTGTCTCCACATATAACTTTATATATATATTTTTAAATTCCTTTGCTAATTACCACATCATGCATATTGTTGTTGATGAGGCAGATCAGTTCGCAAACCGGTTCGATAAAACCTTTGCTTTAAACCTAGAGTGGGTTTGGATTATTTACTTGCAAGCTGTTTCGTCTATAGGCTCATTTAAAAGCTCAATTATTAATTATTTAATTGTTTATTTGAGACTTAGATGGTTGTTCGCATTGCATTTATAAGTATCACATTACATAAATGAAGTATTTACTCACTTGTTTACAATGACTAATTTCAAAATATGTATTGTAATATATATATAAATTTGTCAAGTATGCAAGTAGTTTCGTAATTAGCCTAAATTGAAACATATAGCATCAACTTAATGGCGGTTCCATCTAGTGTGTTTTTTATTAGGGGAGTGGATTGGTCTAGATTAAGATTATATTGGATCAATCAAGACTAATTGTTTGGAATTTTAGATTTTAAGAACTAAAGACCAGACCATATAACAATTAAAATCAAAATCCAGAATTTCAGGTCTAATTCAATCTGGATTTTAGATTTGGATCGATGTCTACACATCCCTAATTCTGATAGAGAAATTTATTGCCGTAGAAGTTATTACATTCAGGGGTCAACCAGAAATAATAGAAACGAATCAACGTACATCTCAACTCAAAAAAATATCGATCACCAACAAGCTTACAAAAATATTATATTATTCATCAACAATTTTTTTTTTAAAAAAAAGGGCGAAATTGTGCGAGGATCTTTACAATCATGGCAGTAGGAATAGTATTATACTGGACTGTTGAAATCAATAGATACATATATTTAATACAACACTTTTATTTATTTCGCCTCATTCATGGTGAAATTTTTTTAGTTGAGTCTCATTTACCGTTTATCTTCTAATATAATAATTGATCATAAATACATCTTATATATAATTTCCAAACTCACGATGAACGGGCTTACATAAGATTTTTTTTGGTTCACGGCTTCATGCCGCCATGAATTTTTGGAGCATCAACCATCGTGACACCGCGAGTCTGTCTCTCCAAATTACCATTCCGTCCTATAGAATTCAAAAATACATATACAGGTAATTACCGCAGAGTAGTACGTCGAAAAGACGCTTAAGAGCAAAAAACGGAAGAAAAGACGAAGAATGAGATATTTACCGAGAGAAACGTCGTAACCACGATTCTGAAGCTCTCGATATTCTTGACATAGCGCACATGTCTCACACCAGTAATGAACACAGCAATCAGCGCAGTAACTTGGATTCATACCGTATTGATCCTTAATCTTAGATCGATACTTCAAGAGTATTTCCACTGATTCCCAGTTATGAGACCGATCAACAAATAAATAGTCCCGCTCACTCCACATGCTGCACACATAATTAAGACATACATAGCTATTAGTATTAGTTACGTCAATCTGTTAGGATAATGATTAATTCCATGTCGTATAAACATTATCAATTGATATGAGTAATACTTACAGCGTGATCCTCTGTCGACAATTTCAGCAATTCGTCCAAATGCTATGCATGGACACCAACAAGTTAAGCAGCCTGAGAAAAGAGCATTCTTATTAGAAACATAGTGATGGATTTTTCAAATTAATACTAGTATAATGCGTGTGTGGGATTATATACACGCGCACGCCTTGTTTTTGCATGGTCTAAAAAGACACGGAGATTAAGTAGTTATGTTCTCTTGAGCAAGTTCACAGTTTGAAAATACTATGAATTTTCCATTTGTCTTGCAAACTTGAACAAAGTAGTGTGTATCTATACTGTAAAAGTTTTTGTGGTGCATATCTATACTTTGTATGTTGGTAGTTTTTGCTTTGATATTTGTCTTGTAGAGGTGAAAAATTGTTGACTAGTTAAAATATCAAATTATTTCTAAACATATAGTATATAAAGGAAGCATATATTATTATGGAACTCCTGTCCTAGATATTTTTAGTGTAAATGCTATTATGGTGCACTAACTGGTGGGTTTTACTTGACTTAGTTAACATTCTGAGATTCCCCATCTCTATTCATAATTTAGGAGGTTTGACTTCTCATTATGGATTGTAACTAGATACATTGTTTGCAGAATATATAAATGGTGTTACCGACTTTCTTAATATACATGTTCAACATTTAGAAGATCCTTTGCATATTTTTTTTTTCATATGTGGATTGTGAAAATATGATAAATAAGATACGAGATCATCTCATTGTCCTTGAATTTATAAGAGTTATACTAGGTAGGTTAGTCATGGAGAGTCACTTCTTAGTTAACTTAGTTTTGTTGACAATGATGATGTTGAAACAACTAATGACTTTGTTTACATGGAAGACCCGACAAATTTTTTTTTTTGAAAAGTTGGTTATTGATAAAAATGCCTTTGTACAATAGTTGCACTAATTTACAAAATTAACAGTCATGTAACGATTATATAACCTGAAGGCAGGTAATAGATGAAGTGATAAAAACTTCACTTCTCTTCTTGATCTCTTGAAAGAGATATTTCTGGAGGAAAATATGTCTCCTCTCCAAACTTATGAGGATAAAAATATTCTTTGCTCTACGGGTTTGAATGATCAAAAGATTCATGCTTGTTTTAATGATTTTAATTTGTATTATAAATAATATGCATCATTATAGAGTCATCCTCGGTGTTGAATGTCTCCATACAAGAGGGCTAAGGTTCCTATAAAGGTGGTGTGGTACTTTTCAATTATTCCATGATTCCAACGCATGTTTCATGGCAAGGAAAATGTAGAGAACTTTATATGGCATGTGAACAAAAGGAATTCTAATGAAAAGCTTAAACATACAAAAGATTATCTTTAGTGGAAGATGATCAATTGTATGTACCATGATTTTGGTGATGAAACTAGAAACCTCTGACTTGCACTCTATAAAGACATCATGAACCTTTTTAATGGCAACACCAGCTATAGATTAGGGCACGGTATTATGGTGATCTATAACATTCTCTTATCATTATGCATGAAGTAGAAATAGAGGGTACTATACTTGCTTATATCAAGTCTAAATCAATCAAGTAATAATATTGATGTTTATTTGGGCCTCCATATTGAGGATTTAAAGTATATGTAGAATCACATAGTTGCCATAGTTGCTACACGGAGCTAAATTTTTTTTTAACTTGAGAGTGATATTATTATTTTTTACCACAATTGATTTCCTGACTTATGGTAGCGTGTGAACACTATTCATGCTCTATTAGTGAAGATAACACAAAATATCTCTACCTATCAAAGAGTAGAAAAATTTCTTATCTTGGATATCATAGATTATTACCTATGAATCATCATTATCATAGACAAAAGAAGGCTTTTAATGAAAAAGTTAAAGATACAAGTATACTCATGAGACGACAAATACATGAACAAGTGAGTGACTTGAATATTCTAACTGGTGAAAATAAAAAAAAATCCCTCTTGATGTGATAAATATCAAGAAGAATGTATCCAAGTATCTAATTGGTATACTTATGAATGTGAAAAAAAGGCAAAAAAGATAAAGGACGGCATAATGCTTAATTGGAATTAGGTTAAGAACCTTGTTTCAATTAAAATTTTAAATTTAGTGGGTATGAAATCTCATGATCATCATAATCTCTTTCAAGACTTTTTGCCAATTTCTATACGTTTTATCTTGCTATATTGAGTTTGAAGTGTCATCGCTAGTTTTTTTTTTCAAGAAATAATGCAGTAATATTATTAACCTTGCAAGGTTGGAAAAATTTCAGAATGATATTGTGACTATATTATGTTAGTTGGAGATGTATTTTCCTTCATCATTCTTTGTAATCATGATTCATTTATTAGTTCACTTGGTTAGGGATGTTAGATTATGTGGGTTAGTTCATTTACATTAGATGTATCCATCTGAAAGATATATGAACTTCTTTAAAGGATATATGAGGAATCTGAATAAGCTTGAAGGATGCATCTCTAAAAGTTATCAATGGAGGAGGCAACCAAATTTGTGTTGTGAGCTCCTACTAGATTCTAATACAATATGTGTTCCTAAATCACAACATTAAGGCATATAGGAACAAGGGAAATGGTACAAAGGATTTCACATGGACATTTTTTTATGATGATGAAATATTTTTATAAGTTCACCTCCATCTCCTTCACAATAAAGATGATGTCCAACTGTATGTGGATCAACACATAGATATTTAGAGGGCCTTGAATCCATGTAGGAGTAAAAAATGGATATTAGATGACTCATTTCTAGAATGGTTGTCATTGCAATCGTTTGAATTTGATACTAATTTGTATTAGTTGTCACACCCTTCTCATGGGGAAGTAATGTCCTAGCTCGTCTATGATCAACGGTTGTACTTTTTACGCAAACAAGTAGGATCACAAGAGTAACATACAAAATAGTGATGTGACAAAGTTTCATAAGCTTTGCATATATCAGGTGTAAAAGACAAAAACCCTATTTATGAATCAATGGTGTACTATGGGGTGATAGAGCGCATGTGGCTGTTAGATTTTACCACTTTTAGAGTTCATTTATTAGGGTTTTAAATGGGTTGATAACCAAAATGGGATTTGTACTAAGGAAGTTGGATTTACAATTGTTGATCTTTCTAGGCTTGGTCATAAGAATAATTTATTTATATTATCCTCACAAATGAAATATATATTCTATGTTACTAACCTAGTTAATAAAAGGTGATCCACGGTCTTATATGCAAAAATAAATAAAATGAGAAATTGACATACAAGAAGAAAGTGTTTTGACTACTGGTTTACCTTTCTTGTCTAATCTCAATGGCATTACTAAGGACCTCTATGTACGAGATGATCATGAAGAGGGTTTTATGTACTTGAATCTGAGTTTGTGCATAAAGAGGACAGACACCATGGATTAAAATACCATAGATGAAAGGTTTAATTACTTCATATGTTTTTTTATATATATATTACATATCGCATTACATACTCTAATTATTTCATGTGTTTTATTTTTATATTGCATTGTATGCTTTAATTATTTCCTAATATATAATTTTTATTATCTATTCTATGTATGGATCATTATGTAGATGGTACATATGCTAAGGAAGGAAACACTCAAAAGAGATGAAGAATTAGGTTGATGTATATTTCTAAGAATAAAGAAAGGGGTATTATGGTCAATGATGATTTTGGGCATCAAGTGGGTGAGAATAGGGATATGTTCCTTGACAACTATAACTCTAGGCCACATGGGTTCATGAATACATTCCCATCACTTATCATTATTGGAGGAATGCCCCAAAAATATAATAATGATAGGGTGTAAGATGACACAATGATATCATTTTAATATTTAAAATAGGTTCGATAATATTTATGCAAACCCGTCAGGTATGTGTAACATCATAATGCAGGTTTTTACTTAATATTTTTATTTAATGTCAAACGCCAATTTTTTTTTTAGTAATTTTAATGACTTTATACGGCGTTATTCTGATTGTTGTATATAGTATACACGACAACACATTAAGTGGTCGTTTGAAACTACCACGTATAGCCCTATTTAAATTACCATTTATTTCTTTTTCTATAGTCATGTAAATGTGAAAATTTATAATTTTTTGTACTTTTATTTGCAATGTGGAAAATATTTTATAGCATCATGAGAGAATATATAATAAAAAAATAATAGAGGATATATATATATATATATATATATATATATATATATATATATATATATATATATATATATATGAAGTATAAATTTGGCATGAACTTAGCTATGCACATCCACTAATTTCTCTATATTATTTTGTTCATGTTAATTAACTTAGAAGAATAAACCAGACATTTATGAAATATACATCATAATCTATGCATATAAAAAAGAGTAGTGCTCGTTTATAAAATATTAAATTACTTTTTCCACTTATAATACACATCTAATTTCTAGTTAAAATTAAAATAGTTAATCTATAACTATATTATATTTCATATTTATTATATATAAAAGAGAAGTTTCATGAAGGGAAAAAAATAACTTTTTTAACCATGACTCATGTCTAATTTTTATTAAAATTTTAAAATTTTAATTCCAATATATTTATATATTACCATCATACAAACTACTTAAATTAAAATAAAAATCAACTCAAATCCATCAAATATCTACCAATGAAAACTTCTTGAAAAATGAGTAATTTGATGCTAAATTATAGGGGGAAAGTAGGTAATTAAACAAATGAAGAGGTAATATATATCAGAGAAGTTTATGCTAAAAAAATATTAACTAACTTTTCTACTCATAATCCACATCTAATTTTCATCTCAAATTAAAATAATTAATCTATATCTATATATATATATTATACTTATTTTATATACAAAAGAGAAGTTTACGCCAAATAAACATTAACTAATTTTTTTGCTCATAACCCATGTCTAATTTTTAGGTAAAATTCAAATCAATTAATCTCGGTAATATTTATATATTACCATGCTACTAATTTATTAAATTTAAAATAAAAAATTCAAGTCTATCAAATATCAATTAATGGAAACTCCCATAACTCTCTTACATTTTAGTATCAAATTAATTATCATTCAAATTTAACTCTAATAAATTTAAAATCTCTTTCAAACAAAAAAATTAAAAGATAGGGTCCAATCTTTCTCCAATTATCACACTAGTAATAGGAGATTAAATTAATCATCCATAACCTTCTCTCTCATCTTTTTTGTTATAATTTAATTTTTTTTAAATGGCTAATAAACTTATATTTAATCTTTATAACAGGAATACAAAATTGAACATGAAAAGGGGCTAAAAATTACCTCTTCATCTATTTAGTTACCGAATTTCCTCCCTATAATTTAGTATCAAATTACTCATCTTTCAAATTCAATCCTAATAAATTTAAAATATTTCAAACAAAAGTAGCAAAAAAATGAAATAAAATCGGTTTCAATCTTTCTCTAATTTCCACTTTAGTATCAAGAGATTAAATTACTCATTTGCAGCCCTCAATTTGAAATTTAAAGTCTAAAATCTATTGAGTGTGTTATTCAGATAATCTCAAACCGTTGAAAAATTATTTAACCTATAAAGCATGGGAAAAAAATTGAACAAAAAAATACTTAAAAATTACCTTAATTCATTTATCTAATTATTCATTTTCTATCCTACATTTAAATATCAAATTACTCCTATTTCAAATTCAACTCCAATAAAGTTAAAATATTTCAAATTAGAAAATAATAATAATAAAATGGTTCAAATCTTTCTTTAGTCACTATGTTGACAATGGGAGGTTAAATGCCACACCGACAACAACCCTCCTCTCTTTTTAGTTATAACTTAAAATTGAAATTTAAAGTTTATAATATATAATACATACTAAATTTTATCATTCAAATATGGAGTTATGTTATTTTCTCAGTGTTTCCATTTAGTTTCACTTTAAAATTTCATGCACATAATATTTACATAGCCCAAAATAGGGATGGCAATGGGTCTCGGACCCGACAAAGACCTACTAGATCCGCCTCATTTTTAGCGGGTCTAGGTCCATGATTTTTTGACCCGATGGGTCTGGGTCAAGTTTGGGTCCATATATACCTTAAGGGATCTGGGTCTGGGTCTAGTTCTAGACCCAGACCCGACCCGCCAAACCCATTTAATATATATATGTATGTGTGTTTATATATATATATATATATAAATACATACTAATATCATGTTTTTCATTATTTCCTTAATCTTATTTGAGCTCCTTTTTTTTATTTTTTTTTATATATTTACTTTATAAACAATATGTACAACATTGTATTCTAAAAGCATTAAAACACCATTTGAAAGGTTAACATAACTATTTTAACATATTTATTTTTTCACTTAAATGATTTTTTTTAACAAAAAATACATATTAAGTTATATAAAATATAAATGTATTTGTATTAGCATAGATTATTAACTATTTTTTTAAAAAAAATAATCGGACCTATTTAGGACCCGTTTACCCGCTAGACCCGGTGGATCTGGGTTTGAACTTTTAAGACCCGACGGGTTTGGGTCTGGTCTAGGTCTAAGGTAATATAAACGAGTTCAGGTTTGGTATGGCTGGACCCGACTCAGACTCAACCCATTGCCTTTTCTGGCTCCAATTCCACAAGTGTAGGAAACAATACGCTATATTTCCCTTTCTTGCATTACATATTTCCCTCTCTTGCAATACATATTTCTTCTTCTTTTTTGTTTGAATTTCATTTTACTTCAATAATTTTTTATTCATTTAAAGATTTAATTTGTAATAAAATATATATTAGAGGCAATGTTTTAAATGCCGGGCCAAATATTGACCTAGTGCATTGGCCAATAAATAGTCCAACTGTTTCAACCATTATTCAATCAAAAATTACTTCCACTTAGATAAATGATCGATATATCACCAATGTAACCAAGTCCAATTCCAACATGACCTGGTATGACCGGTTGGATTGTTCCTCTAACCTTGAATTTATTGTTCTTTATGGCTGAAACGATGATGTTTTAGGGGGTACCGGGTTAAATTGGTTTTAATCAATTTCTTCTTCTTCTTCTTCTTCTTCTTCTTCTTCTTCTTCTTCTTCTTCTTCTTCTTCTTTTGCTGTCAAAATGTAGATTTGAAAACTTGATAATTTTATATTGGCAAATCTTCCAATACGACCAAACCGATTGGACCGATGGATCTAATATTTTTTTTTAATCATTGATTGCAAGTTTTAAAATTTCCATTGCATGGGGGACAAGTGAAAATAAGATTCGAGTAATTTTTTCATGTACAAAGAAAAATGAACTAATAATAACTATATAACAACAAAATTAATTACAATAACCATTTATAAGCAAATGAATAATTTTTTTAATTAAGTTATGATGCATAAAATTTTGTCATTCAACATATGAATTTTGATAATTAAATAGTTAAATCCAACATATTTATTATTCAATAATATGTATCTATATATTATAATATTATATTTAAACGCATCTTTTTCACCATCTATTTATTTTTTAATTTTTATTTATAATCTTTTATTTATTAAATAATTATCATTATATTTTAAGACCAAATTAATGTTAATTATGTTATTAGCTTCAAACCACTACAAGTCTACAAGGTATATAGTCAAATAGGCAATAGACATTCTCTCTATTTAACAATACCAAATGAGGTAATGAATAAAGGTCCCCTTATTTAATCATATATAAAAGGGTAACAAATAAAAATTTCCTATTTAATCTTATCTAATGGACAACAAATAAAAATCTCTTATTTGATCTTATCTAGTGGGGCACTGAATACAAAATTCCATATTTAATTTTATGTAACAGGATAATGAATAAAAAAACCTCTCAATTTAATTGTACGTAATAGCTATTTGTTTCTATCAAATGGGACACTGTATAAATTACCCCCTAATTAGTAAATAATAATATAATATACGAATAAAATAGGAATCCGATTGGTTAAGCAATGAATCAATCCAGTTAGGTAGTTTGCATAAAAGTTTCTAATTTGCCCTCAATTTTAAAATAACCCCTCTTTTACTATAGGGACAACTATGTCATTTAAATTGGAGAAAATTAATTTGAGGTCCACTTGAGTGAAATTAATAAGAGAAAAATCAATATGGTCCTACAGTATTTGGTTCCAAGTACAAAATATTATGTACATATAATTATACTAATATGTACAATTAATTATGCACAAATATAAATACTAAAAAAAGTAACCTAAATACCAAATAAATTATTTAACTTTAAATAGTTTTACTTAATTGATTTTAAAATAAATTTTCCTTCAACTTATGCTAATATCCTTAGTTTCCTTTTGAACCGTCATCCTCCCGTGAAACAAAACTATCAGAGCTTCTATTTGGGTCCTTTGGGACTCTCAAGCTGGCCAGCTCTTGTGTGCTACTGCTTCTGTCATCGGTCGTCGATCTTTGTCCTCTATCGTCGCCTTGAGTAGGTCACCGATCTTCTTCGCACATCGTCGAAGGCTTGTGTTCTCTGGTTCGTAGGATCCAGAAATGAAAAATCACCTTCTTCGGTTGTCAGTATCCATCTCTCAGGCGAGTATGTGATTTTATTTTGTATGTTGATTATTAATTGTTAAAATTTGAAACCAATTTGTTCAATCAATTTGATTATTTCAATTTTATTCTGCCAAGTACTACGTTCTTCATCTCGTGCGAGCGAAAAATCACCTTCATCAGTCATTGTTATCTCTCTTTCATGCGAGTATCATAAAGAAGAAACTTACCAAATTATTTTCTTCTATAAGAAGGTTAGAGTCACCGTTTTGGGGTTGATTTTAATTGGTTAGATAGTTTATTACTTGAGATATATATTGTATGGTTAGTTAATGTACAAAACTTACTTTTTAATATTTTATATCTTATTTTCTTAATTATGTGTAATTATTTATATAGAACTTTATTACTCTCTAAGTGTATTATGCATATAAATTTTTAGATATAAAATAGGGAAAAAGGTCCAAAATATCAAATAGCACAATAATTTTATCCTAATAGATAGACCAAATAGGGTAATGATATAAAAAATGGTCTAATATTTACAACACAAGCAAGATAATAATATTGTCTTTATTGATAGGAATTAAATAGGATAATATTTTTGTTCTAATAGATGGATTAAATAGGGCAATGACATAAAACTGCTCCAATTGTATCAACTCTAATATGATAATAATAATTGTCCTAATTGAATTAAGTCAAATAGGACAATTCAAAATTTTACTATTTTGACCTTAATAGGATGTAAATGATATGACAATGTTAGATACACTTTAATTTGCCTCAATGGATTAATAAGACAATAATTTTATTACAACGGTCAATTTTTATTGTCCTATCTATCTACAAATCTTGTAGTGAACTAAATGAAATGTCTTACATCACACTGAACTGAACGAGATACTTGCATTTAGGAAAACCAACGAAGATATCCAACTTACAAGTAGAGACATCAGAGAAGCAGTCACAAAGTCCAGTTGACCATTGGCCCTGAGCGGATTGATGATCCATCCTTTGAACTGAAGAAGAGTAAGCAGCCGGTTGGTTCGTGGGAAATCCCAATGCAGGCTCCTCGATCGCTATTGGAACACACGCTAATAGTTGAGGGAGTATGTGATAATACTGCAACAAGGACTGGGACTTTTATTCTCTATCTTCTTAAACACCTCCGACTTTTATACTCTATTTTTGTAGGGTGAGAACAACTTGTGGTCTGTCCAGAGCCCGTGGTTTCATTCCTATCGTGGTTTTTCCTTCATTAGATTCCGTTAAAAACTTATGTAATGAATATTCAACACGATAAGGAGCCATAATTGTGATAGCATTAGGCAGTAGTCAAGAACGAGCTCAACTAGACTCCAAGAGAGAGACCAGAGGAAAGACTAGTACTACAATAATTGGACAAGTTGTGCCCGAAGGGTTTATGGTGGTGTGTTTGAGGGTCGACACCGTGGGTCCATCCAACCAAAATAATATTGGCCTGTGTTTCGTCAAAGCCGACGGCTTCACTAAAAAATGACTCAAATGAGCGTACTTCCAAAAATAAGGCGTCGCCGCCGATACAAATTTTGGCACGTGACTTAAAAGATAGAAGGATAATAAATAAGTATTTCTGAATATAAGTGTCTATAAGAAGCTAACTTTCTAATCAGTAATTTTAATCACTGATAAGAATTAAAATTTTATATTGTGGCTATCGGAATTATTAGGTTCATCTCAACAAATAGGGGTGGCATTGATAATAGTACAAATTTTATCCAAAATCTGACATATTTTATCCATTGAATATATAAATAAATATGGAAAAAAGAGAGAAATATCAATCAGATTTAAATATGAGTATGAATAAGAAATCTTTAAATCCGTATATGTACCTGCATCCTTACCCGATATTAAATTATGTTTACTTCTAACTTGATAGGTTTTACCTGAAATTCAATGGATATGTAAATATATATGGATAAACGAATATGGATATGGATATGAAGGAGGAAAAAAATATGTGTTGAATTTGAATACAGATATGAATATATGTTTTATTATCGGATTTGGGTAACGGATAGGGGGTATCCGATCCGCTGTCATTCCTATCGACAAGCCTACATATCAATTTGCACTTAAGATATTCATCGGAGATCGTGCAATCGAAACCGCAACTTATTAAAAAAGAGTTAAAACTCTTTCCACTCGACCAACAAATGAACCACTAAATTACGTCAATATGATAATACCTATTTTCTTAAAAAATATCATTTAATAATATATATATATATATATATATATATAAGAAAACTTATGTTATAGAAAAAAAATTATTATATCTTTTAAATTAAACTCAAATTCTATATATATATATATATATATATATATATATATATATAAGAAAACTTATGTTATAGAAAAAAATTATTATATCTTTTAAATTAAACTCAAATTCTATATATATATATATATATCATTTCCTTATAATTTTATCCTATGAGACATTCTAAATCACTTTTGACCATCTAATATTTTTTAGAATGTTCGAAATCAATTGCATTTTAATTTACTAGATTTTACAAAGTCTCTTAGACCATTTTCAAAATGATAAACAAAGATTTTAATAAAATTTACGAAATAACCTTTTCAATTATCTAAAATTTACAAAACTTTGAATATTTTTTTATTATTATTTTAGTGTTCTAAAGCTAAATATGAATTAAAAATAATTTATCTATATTTTTGTTATTTCAAATAAATTTGTTATTTTTCAGACCCAATAAACCACCAAAAATTAATTTTTATACTTGAACCTTATCCTTATCTATTATGATCAAATCTCAAACTAGCATACTTAATTACGTCAATATGGTAATACCTATATTTTTAAAAAAATACCATTTAATAATATAAATAGAAGAAAAATTATGTTATATAAAAAAAATTATATAATGAAACTCAAGTCACAAATATATATCATTCGTACCTTTTCTTACAAATTTATCCTACGAGACATTCTAAATCTCTTTTTGCCATCTTTTTTTTCTTGGAACATCTGAAATCAATCACATTTTAATTTCTTTTACTAAGTCTCTTAGATCGTTTCGAAAATGATAAACAAAGATTTTAACAAAATTTATGAAATAATCTTTTTAATTATCTAAAATTTATGAAACTTTGAATGTTTTTGAATTTTAGTGCTCTAAATTTAAAAATGAATTAAAAATAGTTTATCTTTATTTTTATTATTTCAAATAAATTTGTTATTTTTTAGACACAATAAACCACTAAAACTTAATTTTTATACTTGAATCTTATCATTATCCATTATGATCTATTCTCAACCTTTCATACCCCACAAGATCTAATCCTAACCCTCCAAATTAAAGAACCCTACATCGCATCTCCTACAATCAAGATGGCTTACACCACATTCTCCATCATCATTATATTCCCTAATCATTGCTACTCACATGTTGATATTCTTTCTTATCCTATCTTCTTATCTCCCTGACCCATGATTCACCTCCCTTTTCCATGCATCCCCTTGTACAATGTGTGCTTCCCATTTACCCTTTTGTGGGTAATGTCATCTTACACCTCCTAAGTGTCCCACTTTATTATGGAAAACATTCACAACAAAACCAAGTTAACGTCCCCTTATTTTCCCTTTGTTGCTATTGCTAAGCTTCCCTATAATGTGAATCTACCTCATTTCCTACATCAAAATTTCTCCCTTGTTCCTCTCCTTTCCACACCATCCATTATCCACCATTGAAGCCCATTGAAGCTCCTCTTCAAGAAACAAAAACAAATTGGTTGAATCCTCCTCCTTTCCTTTGTTTTCTATCTACACCTATGATGATTTTATGTAATTGATCTCATGTTTTAATCTTGAATTTATTTATAGGTTGAGGTCAAGTTCTTGAAAAGCCAATTGAGCCTTCCCTTTTCATTTATTTAGCTTGTTCTATTTGAGCTCAAGTAATTTTATTCTTAGTCCACAACTTTTATAATTTTATGTAACATAATATGGGTAGTTTTGTGTGATTCATGAGTTTTATGGATTTCTATGAGTATGTAATTTATTTGAGGTAGTAGAGTAAAAATTTTATGATGTTAGAGAGAATTCTTATTGGATGAACTGATCTTGAGTGGATGAGATTTGTGGTGCAAATAAGGAGTTATGTGAAAATTTAGTATGCCTAGTTTATAAAATAAAAAAAAGCGGTTCAAAAAAAGGGTTAATATGTAAAAAGTTATGGTCAAAACGTCACAAACGTGCAAAATCATCAAAGTCCAACGCTAGATTCTTAGCCTTGGATCTAGGCTTATTTTGATGTTGGAGTTGGTTTTTGAGTGATTTAATGATCCCATGTTGTTCGTTGGTATGTTTAGGTACAAAATGACAAAACATGACATCGTTTGGATTAATATAACATATGATATAAAATATTAAAGTTAAGGAGAACTCTTGAAATTTACATAAGAATGTCACTATTCATTGAAGATAAACATCCTTTGTTCATTTTTCTTCTTATTTTTTGTGTTTGATCTTAATCACATGCTAATCATGACTTAATTACCTCACTAATGACGTAATTAGGGTTAATAGAAGAGCAATCATGATTAAACACAAAATAACCAAACTATTCGTAAAAGATAAATCCATGAATATATAAATAGTTATAGTCAAACCTTGACCATTAACCATCAAACTTAACTTTCACCCTTAACTTTGGCTTTCATTATCGACCACTAAATTTGACATTTAATCATTAGCCACCAATTGTGATTTTTGTTTTGAAAATAACGCACCCTTATTTTACAAATTCAGACTCAAATATATATATTGATTTTTATTAATTGAACACTAATTGGTCTTTTAGAATTAAAATAAAAATTCTAATGCTTTAACTAACATGTTTAATACAATTTTACATTAGATTTACATCTTATGTGATATGTGCATTGTGATCAAAGTTTTGTGTTATCTTTAGGCACATAATTATATTTTAAAATTTTGTACCATTATGTGTGATTAAAAAAAACATATAGATGCTAAAGGGTAAGTGTGATAAACCCTCATATGGTTTAATAAAATATAAGCTGAGTTGTTGTGTCTTATAGGATTCCTTAGAGGTAACTTCAACCTTTTTAGTTACTAGATGTATGCAGATTCAAAATTTTGAGGCTTAGAGAGTCTAGGAGGAAAGCAATTGGTTGTTACATATTTTTAGTTCTCTCTTAATCTAATGCTTCCATTATTAACTATATGAATTAAAGACACTAGCTCAATTTTTATCGTTCTCTCTTCTATTATCTACTTCATTAAAATATTTAATAGTATCTTCAATATTCTCCATTTACACACAATGATGGATATGGTGTAATTTATAACTAAATAATGGGATCCACTTAATTATTCCCTTAACTAATTTTTATTGTTATTTTAATGAGGCTTCAATTCTTCATGTTTCTTGTAACGATTGGCTATATTCTTTTCTACTCTGAAGTTATGCCTTGAATTACGTACGCAACTTGATATATCCATTCTTTATCTTGTATTTAACTCACTTTACTTCATTTACTCTGTAAATAAAAAAATATAAGGGTACTAAGATATGCAACTTTATAAACCAAATAGATGCCCCTACACCTAGATTTTTTTCTTCCTCAAGTAAAATCAAAATTATCTAAAAATAAAATAAGAAAAGCATAATTCACATTTATAGGGATTATGGTTGTATTTAGCACATGCAACAAACATTTTAAACCTCTAGCTCACTATTAGTGGATGAGTAAGATATCATGAGGGTTTATAGATGGTATACCCACAAAATCAATGTAATATATGAAACTAATAAAAAAAGAGAGAAAAAACTTATGGATTCAAAGTGAGAAAATATAGTACAACTTCTTCTTTCCTTAGCAACTCAATATTAGTGAATTCATGTGTGAAAATATCCACTCAAAAGATAGTATAATCTAAAATTGGACCTTAGACCTGTGTTTTCCACACCTCACCACATTTAACTCAATTCATATGTAACTTCATGCTTGGTGTGATGTGTATCAGCTCTCTACATATGGAATTTAGGTTTGATCAATCCAACTTCCACCTACTTGCCTAAAATTCCCCTTTTATTATCAGATCATTTGCTCACTATTTTTTTTTTTTTTTGTCTTTCATTCATTAGTGTCACTGGCCTTAGGATGTGATATATCTTTTCATATGATACTCTTCATTTCTAAAGCATGAGACCAAGATACTCAACATATCAAAATCCTAGTATGTTATGTATGCTCAAACTCATGATCGTAGTGAGCTCATTACCATGATGGAATTTAACCAACTAGTATATGAGTTTCAATCTTACAGAAACCTAGTTTGTATCTGTTTAAACACATCGATTAGTTCACGACAACTGATTGATTAGTTTAACCAACTAGTATATGGGTTTCAATCTTATAGAAACCTAATTCATCTTTATTTAAATACATCAACTAGTTCAGGCAAACCAATCAACTAGTTTTGCCAACCAATCCATGGGTTTCATTTTTATAAAACCCATCTCCTCTTTATTTAAACACATCGAATGTTTTGATAAACCAATTAATTGGTATATGGGACACGTTAACTAGTCTCAACATATTAGGATAGTGTTCATATGTGTTTTAGGACTAGGGATGGCAATGGGTCTCGGACCCAACCCAGACCCGCTAGACCCGCCTCATTTTTAGCGGGTCTGGGTCCATGATTTTTGGACCCAACGGGTCTGGATCAGGTCTGGGTCCACATATACCTTAAAGGGTCTGGGTCTGGGTCCAGTTCTAGACCCAGACCCGACCCACTAGACCTGTTTAATATACACATGTGTGTGTATGTGTGTATGTGTGTGTGTGTGTGTATGTATACATATATAAATACATACTAATATTATGTTTGTTATTATTGTCTTAATCTTATATAAGCTCCTTATTCATTTTTTTTAATTTTATTTTTGTATACTTACTTTATAAACAATATGTATAACATTGTATTCTAAAAGTTAGGGATATAAATGGGGCGGATTTTACCTGAAACCAGACAGATTTTGTCCAACAGATATGGATATGGATATGGATGATGGAAAAAAAATACTCGTCGGGTTCGAGTACTGATACAGATACGGTATATCTATACCCGTACCTGTATCCATATTCGTACCCATTTACCCGATATATAATTACCTTTCTACCCTTAATTTGTAAAATAAATATAGTATAAATTAAAGTTAGAATTATCATTTAACTTAACTCTAAATGGGTTCATCTATCGGGTGATGGATTTATCCATCGGATAATATCCTTTAACGGGTAAACGGATAAACCGTCGAGTAACGAATATCCAACGGATACAGATATGGATATGTTAGTGGATATGGATGCGGGTACGGGTAGGGATTCGGGTATGGATTTTATTATCGGATACGGATATGAGTATACCCGTCTCGAACCCGCCCCATTTACATCCCTACTAAAAGCATTAAAACACCATTTGAAAAGTTAATATAATTATTTTAATATATTTATTTTTTCAGTTAGATGATTTTTTAACAAAAAAATACATATTAAGTTATATAAAACATAAATGTATTTGTATTAGCATAGATTATTAATTATTTTTAAAAAAATAACTGGACCCGTTTACCCGCTAGACCCGATGGATCTGGATCTGGGTCTGAACTTTTAAGACCCGACGGGTCTGGGTCGGGTTTGGGTCTAGGTAATATAAACGGGTCCGGGTCTGGGTATGGCTGGACTCGGTCCATACCCGACCCATTGCCATCCCTATTTAGGACCAACCATATACAATGCCAAACCGATCGATTGGTTTAAATAAAACGATTGATCGGTTCATACAACAATAACTTTCTATATTGGTTGAAACATGAACAGTCAATTAGTTGGAACAAATTGATTGACTGACTGTACAACCGATCGACTGGTTTCTCCAGAGCAGTTGATTGGTCAACATTAAATGCTAATTTTCTGCCCGTTGGGCGAAACAACTTTTTGGCATTTTATTTCTAATGGTCATACATGAGGGTAACCCTTATAAATAAGGTTCCTTTACATTTATTGCAACAAACTTTTCATATCATTGATTGTGCAATTACTCTCTCACACTAAAATCATTCAATTGCTCATTTAAAATTCCAAACTTCCATATTTTTTAGTTTTTACTAAAAAAATGTTCTTTTCTCACTTATCTTAGCTAGAACTATTCTCAAATTTTAATATCATATATTACATCTAGCTAGAGTACATCTCATTCAAAGATCAATACTTTTATATCTTATAATTGATGAGAATCACTTGTAATCACAACCTCCTCTCAAAAATCAATCAAAGGGGTTAGCGAGTGTTTGCCTATCATTCTTGAAAGATTCAATTAGTGATTCTAGATAAGATAAATAGGTGAAGTTGTAAGTCATCTCTTGATAGTTTCATTGAGATTGTAAGACTCATAAACCAAGAGAAGAGTGACCATAAAAAAAATATCACTATTTTTAAAACCCAAAAGGGAGAATTTTCATTTAGTCATTTCCATTCTGTAAAACCCTATTCACCCCCTATAGGGGGTTTTCGAGATGAAAGGCTAAGATGCCCAAAATATCAAAGATCTACATAACCAAGTCACCCCATATTATTTACCAACAATTCTTAATCTCAAGGTAAATAATACTTAACAACATGCTTGTCATAAATAGCAAATTATATCATCATGCTTGTAAATTTAATACAAATCCTACCATGGCCTAAACACAGTATTTCCACATAAAATCATAAAAACACATGTCACATATGAAATCACAAGTCATGCATGAATAAAAGCTTATATAGGCTAAATAATGATTTTGCAAATTTAAGCATACTAACAAGGTAATCAAAACAAAGTAATATATTGCACCAAAAATTTCTAATCTAAAGGTGTGTATTGCCTTACATAAGAGCAAAATCTCTATGCAAGAAAAATATGTGAAGCACCTTCTTCCACCACCTTAGGACCACCAAAAAAAATCATGCAGTTAGATATTAAAAATAAAACATGCGATTAAACGTAGGAAATGAGAATAGAATGGTGGAAGATAAAACCTTTGTTTGAAAATATAGGGCTTGAACTATAGGATAACAACTTCATAATCTATCACCTTAATCCACTTTTGCTTAATAACAAACCACTAATGGATTAAAGTTTGAGAATTTAGAAGAAAAGAAGAAAAAAGAGTGAATGAGTAAAGGGAGAAAGAAGGGCTGGCAGCCTTACGAATAAGCAAGAACAATGTATAACTCAAGAACAACAGAGAGTACAAGAAGAGAGAAGATGGCTTAACGTTGGGAATTAGAAAAATAACCAAGTGTAAAATGAAACCAAAAAGGGAATGAGGCCCTTATAGTTGTCAAAAAAGGGAGAGAGGTGGTGTGATCATATTTTGGGGTGGCATAAAAGTTAGAGGATGATGGGAGTGAATATAATGAAGTGAGGGAATGTAAGAATTTAGTAGAAAATGCAAGAATAACATGATTTATAAAAACTTTGTTGATTGAGTAAGGACAAGGTAGATCTGATATGGAGGGGTATGGGAAGGCCAGCAAAGGTCAAAAAATAATTAAAATAATTAAGGTAATATAGGAAGTCTAATAAATAGGTAGAAATTGGGAAAATAAAATAAATTAATTAATTAAAAATTATCAAAACTTAGAGAAAAGTGTGCAATTAATCTAGTAACCTAAACATATATAAATATTTGATTTGGGGTTAACAAGGAATTAAAAGAAATAAGTTTGGTAGAAATCTCCTAGCTCTGGTTGACTAGGAAGGGTTGGTTAGCCAACCACTTGATCCCCTAAATGAATGATCTCTCTATTTGTAGTCTAATCTAGAAAATTCAAAAATAGGGTTTTGAAGGGTATTAAGGTAAAATAAGTGGTTTAAGGGTTAAGATAAAAGTGTTAATGATTGATAAGGGATTTAAAAGGGATTAAGAGACTTATTGCCTTAAAAAATAGGGCAATGTTTGTCATGATTTGTATGAGACCAAACATTGCATAAGTAGTCAGACTAGTTAGTTGATACAAGGTGAACCCTGGTAGAGAGCATTGGAATGTTGTGAAGAGGATCCCAAGATACATCATGGGTACCTTAAATGTTACATTATGTTATAAAGGATCATATTTTACAATTATAGGCTTTATTGATTTAGATATAACAAGTGATCTTTACAAAAGCAAGTCTACCATAGGGCATGTGTTTACTCTTTTTATTGGAGATATAAGATAGGTTTTAAAACTAAAATTAGCCATAGATACTTCAATAATGAAGCGGAATATTTTCTAGATTCACATGCTAGCAAAAAGGCACTTTGGATATAATGTTATCGGAGGAGCTCAAACATAAACAAGATAAGATTTTTTTTAGATGATGGTTAGGGTGTTGCTTATTTAGGAAAGAATCCAACATTTCATTCAAAGACCAATCATATACGAGTGTAGCATCTATTAGTACATGAGATGGTAGAAGAACGAAAAGTGAATATTTAAAAAAACAAAAATCCATACTACAAACAACTTAATGAAGGAGTTAACAAATCCAATCAAGAAAGATAAGTTTACTTGCTAACAATCCTCTATTGGCCTTAGAACATATATAAGAAACATGGAAAAAAATGGCTTTAAGTGGGAGAATGTGGTTGTAAAGCCACTTTTCAGTGCCACTAGGTACTTCTTTAGTTGCCAGTGTGTGCCCACTTTTTATTAACATAGAAGGATAAGATAAGATACGATGTTGCATTAAACATGCACATAGAACTAAACCAAGGACATCATAAAGTTTGGAGAAGGTAATGTTATTCACCCCCTCATATACTATGAATATAAATACCCTCATCCTTAATTGTATCATCCTCAACTTGAGAGCAATACCAGAAAGAAAGAGTTATTAAAGGCATAAATTTATTTATGTTTTTTCCAAATACTTAGTCTTTCCATAAGTATATGTTATCTCTATTATATAATAGAGTGTGTTATTAATTGTAGTCTCCTTATATTGGAGGATAATTGTAATCCTTTTACTATAAAATATTTCTATTTCTTTCACAATGTTCTCATTCTCATTTCTACTTCCGTTGTAAATTAAATGTCTTAGTATCACAATGACCCTAAAATATACGATGTCTTATATTACATAAGGTAGACTCAAACATAAAACATAAGCGAATCAAACTCTAATATTTTTTTTGTTAGATATTCAAACTCTAATCTTAATTACCATACTAAGGTATCATTCATTTTATTTTTAATTATTATTGTTGATAAGTTCAAAAATTAAAAGATACTGAAAACAAAGGTACATAAAAAAAAGAACACAGCTCTAGAGTAGCAATTTAGCATATCCTCAAGTCAATTGAATAGTACTATGGGTTCATTTCATCTCCACAAGTTCATCATTAAAGTTTTTTGAGGTTGTTGTTGAGGTAGTGAAATCTTATTGAGCCAATAAAGGTTATCACATATCCAACGTTTGGATGTCTCTTCTCTTCTCACCTTATCCAATGTGTCTTTTCTGGCAATCCTATTCCACACAATCATCTTGGGCGGTTGAGAGCACATAAAAACATTATATGACATAAAAACCTTAGATTCTTAGCAATAGCAAATATGTCAAAATCTAAACAATCTTATGGCTCAAGTAATTTGCATTTGAAGGTTCAATCATACATGTGATGTTAATGTACCTATTAAGTTGGCACATTATTGAATGTTTTTATCCAAGTCAAAATGATAAATCTTAATTAGTTTTGAAGTTTTATGGTGCCCTCATTCGTATTGTATACTTTATTGTATGCAATGCTATTATATATACTTGTTTAAATAAAATAATTAAAAAGGTGAGAAAATTCAACAACAATACATAGTACATCATGAAATTAAATGATAGATTTTTTTTTTATCTATTTACCTTGGGTTACATTAACACCACATATCACATCAAATATAAAAATAAAAATATCAAACTTAAAAGATAAGGTACTTAAAGCATGTTAAAAGGAGCGGTAGTTACTAGTAATAGGTTGTTACTAGTAGTTATTTTACCTTACTAAAATAATTGAATTTACTTAAAATAGCATAAATTTTGAAAAACTACGATTAAAAAATAATTGTTTGAGATCAAAATATTCACCTAAATATATGCTTAGGTACAATTTGGGTAAATTAATACATGATATAAATATGATATATAGTAATAGTACGGTACGTTTAATAAACACAAATTATTTGTATATAAGTATGTCTAAAATAATAATAGTACTTGATAATATATCTAAAATGAATTAATATATAATAACAATTTTAAATACATAGGTGGAGCTACCGGATAGAATGTATTTTTATAATAAAAATTAGTATAAGATTATTATTATTATTAATTTGGGTATAAGGTTGAAATTGATGAGATCTGCATATGAAACAAAAAATAAATTAGTGATAATAAGAATAGAGTGATTTGAAATTAATAGGTAAAATAAACAAACGTAAAATCTATATTACTAGATAATATAAAAATAAGATACAAAACCTTAATCTCAAGCACCAAATCAAGATCAGATACTACTACATATTTTACTGATACGATATGAGATGTCATTACGCAGGGATCAAATATGAAATCAAGCCTGTAACGTAAGCGTTTCGTCCCAAAATCTGTATGCATGTCTTTCGCTGCCGTAATCTGCAGGCGTGTGCTCTTTCCAGGCTGTCCAGCCGCGTGTCTTCACTTTGCCGGGCCATAACCGTCGGCGATTCATCCCTCCTCCTGAAGACTCGTCATCTCTGCGATTCTGTATCTCCAGCGATGAGTAGTAGCTTGATTCTAGTTCTACCATGCATCTCTCTTACCTAATATAGATCCATATAAGACTAGACTAGCTATCCCGCATATATGATGCATGAAGATTCCCTCCTAATCGCTTCAAAATCCGTCGCCAGAAAACAGCGTTCCAATAGTTCCATATTTTACAAGTGGCTACTAGCCTGCTATCTTCGTTTAGCTCATGGACATATGCGATGCGAGGCTTCCGGTTGAAAAGTCAACCCTTAATTTTAACCATTACTTTACACCAGCTAACCTCTTTTAGGGCGCTTTTTTTTTTCTCTCAAAATTCATTTTCAGCCTTAAAAGAAAATAAATCCGATCAGTAAAATTTTAATTAATTATACATAACATTAATAATAGCAATAGTAATTATAATGATTCTAATAAGGAAAACATTCACTTGGTAGTAGTAAAATAATAATCATTTATTAAAGAATTTGATTAAGGTCCTACCAGTAAAAATAAATTAAGAAGTAAATACTCTCTCTCTCTCTCTTTATTATTTGAAATGGAAAAAAAATATATATACTTTGGACTGGGCGATGAAGCCCAAGGTCAGAGCTTCACAATAGTAAAAAGGAAAGGCCGTCGGAAGGAGTATTAAATATTTACTCGACACGCAACACCATAGCTCACGAGGGAGACGACCGAGAGCACGAAACAGGCTACTTTTTCTAATATCCACCAAAATCAACGCGTACATATTATGGGACCATACAAATACACTTCATCTACCTAATCTAACGATCTATAATGGGTGAGGCAAAGTAAATAGATTGAGGAATATTGTCTTAGCAAACAAACAACCCAACCTACACATTAGGACCGTAGAAGTGGTCTATAAGGGAGTGGTTTCCTTGGGCCGACCTCCCCATACACTTAATATTTAATTGGTCGACGGAAAAGTAACCTAATCCGATACGTTATTTATGTCTTTTATCTTTTCAATCCGATATTATAGACTATCCAAATTCCAAACTGTTATTATTATTTAGATTCGACCTAATTTAATATATTATCTATATCTTTTATTTTTTTCAATCTAATATCATCGATTATTTTGACCTACATTTCTATACAAATCTAATATATTTTATAGTGCCTATATTGTAATCCATATAAAATTATGATATTAAATATGAACTTAGACGATACATCTCCAACTCAAGACCATATTTATACATAAGTTTATAAGCAAAATATAAATAATTATTAAATAAAGATAATAACCTTGGTATTGTGTCCCAAGGTCCTACACCCGTAATAATATAAATAACCACTACCCCCTTTGGTAACTCCCATCTAATTTTTACTCATTGATTCAATCGTGTTGCTGAATACTGCTCCTTGCGTTCATTGTATTACTGAATAATAACAAGTGCTCGCGATCAGATTGCTCAGCCAAAAATGCCATTACGCGAGGCATATTGTTCCTCTCCCATTGACTTGGGCACGCCTTTAACATGCGAATTTAAGGAATCCATGCTTTCAATATATATATATATATATATATATAAATAAATTAATTAATTAATTAAAGAATTCTCACGTATCTTTAAATATGGAAATCTTTCCTGGAAATCACAGTCGACCGGCGAACACACGCCTAATTCTATTCGAACCTTGACCGGGAGTGATGTAGGGTCGGCGTGTGGATAAAACACGTTCCCATCCGCCAATCAGAATGCTTAAAAATCACGATCAATCCTTCGTTCTTCCAATTCTCCCAATCCCCAATTCTTCGCAACTCACCTTCACCACCAAATCAAAAGTCGACTATTTTGACACATTTCAGCCACCCCACCCACCAACCCCTAACGACTCTCCTCTTCTCCCGTCTTTTTTTTTTCTCTCTCCTCTCTCGTGCGTGCGTAGCACCAAAAATTCACAATCACATACTTAACCCCAACTTCTTCTATCCTCATTACGCCCCCCCCCCCCAAATTTCTCTCTCCTACGACTCTCTCCTCCTCTCTCTTAGCGTTTGAACTCCGATTCCTGCCTGCGAATCCTCTCCAATGGCGGTCTCGAGTGGTCTGGCAACCACTTTCGCATTGGAGGCTTTGTTCCATGGAAGTGCTGCCTCGTCGTCGTCGTCGTTATCTTCTTCGTCCGTGAGGTCAGCGCCTTCATTGATTCGTGTGCTTGATGGCAGGGGTCGGAGCAGCAATCGTAAAGCTCTAATTCAAAGGAGGAGCAGTCTGTCTTTTTCTAGCCCTAGGTGTGAGGTTGCCGGTGATGTGTCGATTGAATCGAATCGGTCTTCAAGTGTGTCTGCTCTTGAACAACTCAAAATATCTGCTGCTGATCGTAAGTTTAAAAACTGATTTAATGATGTGATTAGCGTTTATCTCCTTGATTCGATTGCACTCTGTATTTCAGATTATCAATTTAATTTTCTTATTTCATTCTCATCGAAAGTACTGAATGATTTTGTTGAGAGTTGTTGGCGATTTAATCTTGAACCTGATTCTCTGTCCATACACTTTCCATTGTTCAGTATTAGAGAATTCTGTTAATGCAAGCTTGTTCGAAGGTGTTTGATGATTATCAGGAACACTGAACTCAAAATTGATGGTCATGCGACCCTCGTAACATGCCAGTTTTTTTCGTCTTACAAATTTTCCCCACCGAAAGAAAAAAAAAAAAAAACACCTACAATGTAAGTGTTGATACTAACCTAATTCTATGGATATTCAATAAGTTTCCATTTGGCAAAGAATTGAACGGGAAGTAGTAGACCAAGCAGATATCACGTCCTGATACACAAATTGAAGACAAAAACCATGAAGAAAAATGAAAAAATAATAATAAGGTAATGTCCTGGTCCTAACCAATTTGTAAATTCATTATGGTGACTTAATAGGAGACCCAGGGTACTAATGACGTAGCGCCATATACTCCTACAAATATTACACGATTCAGAAAATAATTCCTTGACATCTTATGCATATGAGCATTGGACAACCGAGACAAGACCAGTTCCCCATGACCTTTAAGCATACTCATTAAGCAAACAAATAATTTCCTGCAGCCGCACCTTGCAGAGCTCATCAATTCATACTAGACATTCAATACTGTTAGTCCAGTGCAGAACTAAGGCCTGTACAGAATCCTAGATGAAACCTCATAACTTCAGTCAATTCGAAAACACAGGGAAAGGAAAGGTCAATCAAATTATAATAGGGTGCGGATCACAATGCAATCACCTTCTGATGGCATCTAGCAGTTTTAAAAGGACAAAAACTGGCATGTTATGGGGGTTTCATGCCGATCAATTTTGAGTTCAGTTCATTGTTCCTGATAATCGTCAAACACCTTCGAACAAGCTTGCATTAACAGTATTCTCTGAAGTTAACTTGAAATAGGTACCTAACTGTCGCTTCTAGTTCTAAAGTATGTTTTGCAACTGGCTTCTTTCAGGATATACAAAGGAGAGGAGCAGCATCGTTGTCATTGGTCTCAGTGTTCATACTTGCCCCGTGGAGATGCGTGAAAAGCTTGCCATTCCAGAGGCTGAGTGGCCTCGTGCCATCGAAGAGTTATGTAACTTAAACCACATTGAAGAAGCTGCCGTTCTCAGTACCTGTAATAGAATGGAGATATATGTTGTAGCTCTATCTCAGCATCGTGGAGTCAAAGAAGTTACAGAATGGATGTCCAAGGTATATCTCATCATTTAGGATTCTTTATTATTATTACTGGCTAATTATTTGCATTTATGGTGTTCTACAGACCAGCTGATCACATAAGCATCACTTTTTTGAGTGATTAAAACTTTGAGTTGTGGGATACACTCTCATTATTGATGCTTTTCTTATTTGTTTCCTTGAATTGCTGTCTGTTTCATTTTCTGCTGGATGTGCAACAATATCTGTGATGACTGTCCACCAAATCTGTTGTTTGAATGTCTTGCCTGCATATCACTGCAAGAATGCATTCAGCATTTTTTGTTTTGCTTGGCTGTTTGTGGTGTTTTATACAGTGGCGGAGCCAGGATATTGGAGTCATGGTGTCACTGCTCATTGTCGGACCGTACTTGATGCTTAATATGATAAAATAAAATAATTCATATTGATATTTTTTCGGTATTTTGATGAATTTGTATTTATTTTATTAACAATTGATATGTAAATGTGATGAATATACTTCTTTTTAATTCAAGAAAATTGAGTAAAAATGTAGTGCTTGGTGTTTTGATTTGAGATTTTCTCCAACGCACCACTCACATTGTAGGTGGGCTGCTCATTGATCTGTTTTTAATTAAAAGAAAAAAAGCACCTACCGGGGTTTGAACCCCTGACCTCTGCATCAAATCCCATGGGTGCAGTGGGCACAAGTCACTGCACTGGTGGAGATTCATAACTTGAGAAGTTCTTATATGTTATTTATATGGATTCAATGGTGTCCCATTGAAAGTGCCTAGCTTTGCCACTGATTATACAGAACAGCTGATATTCTACATAAACATCAGTTTTTTGGGTCATTGGAACTTAGAATTATAGGCTGCACTCTTGTTATTGATGCTTTTCTGGTTCATTTCCTTGAACTGCTGCCTGTTTCATCTTCTGGTGGATTTAAACAGTTTCTCCGATTATTGTGCACCAAATCTGTTGTTTGAAAGCATCGCCTGCATATCACTGCAAGAAAGCATTCAATGATTTTTTTGTCTCAGTAGATGTTGTCAATATCCATTAGACTGTTTGCTAATGGTTGATCTATTTCATTGATTCTTAGAGATCGCTTTTGCTTAGACCTCTTTTTCTTTTTCTTTTTTCCACTTGTATGTGACCTACTTTTTCTTCAATTCTCGTCTGCCCTTAATTGATGCTTACACTTAAGCCTTCTTCTTCTTCTCCTTTTTTTTTTTTTTTTTTTTTTGCCTTTCTTTTATTAATGTGTGGCGGATAATTTTCTCAATGAAACTATTGAATATATCTCATTTGTATGTTTATTCTGTTAGATTAATAAATATTAAGAATATCTTCTGAGGTAGTTGGGCTTCTTATGTGCAGACAAGTGGTGTTCCTTTAGCAGAGCTCTGCCAGCACCGGTTTTTGTTGTACAATAATGATGCCACTCAGCACATATTTGAAGTATCTGCTGGTCTTGACTCTCTGGTACTAGGTGAAGGTCAAATTCTGGCGCAAGTCAAACAAGTAGTGAAAGTTGGACAAGGAGTTGTTGGATTTGGGAGGAACATCAGTGGGTTGTTCAAGCATGCTATTACAGTTGGCAAACGGGTTAGAACTGAGACCAACATTTCTGCTGGGGCAGTCTCTGTGAGCTCGGCAGCTGTTGAGTTGGCCTTAATGAAGCTTCCTGAATCTTCCCATGCCTCTGCTAGGATGCTGGTGATTGGAGCAGGCAAAATGGGTAAGCTGGTGATCAAACACTTGGTGGCAAAAGGATGCACTAAAATGGTGGTTGTTAACCGAAGTGAGGAGAGAGTCGCTGCAATAAGGGAAGAGCTCAAGGATATTGAGATCATCTATAAGCCCATGGATGAGATGGTAGCCAGTGCTGCCGAATCTGATGTAATTTTCACTAGCACTGCGAGTGAAAGTCCATTATTTTTAAAAGAGCATGTACAGATTCTTCCTCCTGTTTCCCAAGATGTGGGCGGGTTGAGGCTATTTGTTGACATTTCCGTTCCAAGAAATGTTGGATCATGTGTGGCAGATGTAGAGACAGCACGTATATACAATGTTGATGACCTAAAGGAAGTTGTGGAAGCTAATAAGGAAGACAGGGTACGTAAAGCAATGGAAGCTCAGGCTATCATAGCAGAAGAGTCCAAACAATTTGAAGCTTGGAGGGATTCACTGGAGACAGTTCCCACAATTAAGAAACTACGGGCTTATGCTGAGAGAATCAGAATGGCCGAACTAGAGAAATGCTTGTCAAAAATGGGTGATGACCTTCCTAAAAAATCGAGAAAAGCTGTGGATGATCTTAGTCGGGGCATAGTTAACAAACTCCTCCATGGTCCAATGCAGCACCTTAGATGTGATGGCAGTGATAGCCGGACTCTGAGTGAGACCCTTGAAAACATGCATGCTTTGAACAGAATGTTTAGCCTTGAGACTGAAATATCTGTCTTAGAACAAAAAATTCGGGCAAAGGTGGAACAAACACAAAAGTAAGATTTCATGCAGACTACTACATTCATTATTCTTGACTTCCTCCGATTTGAATGAGGTGAGAACATGCCGGTGTTTGAAGGGGAATCCTTTACAATACACAGACTGGGATTGGGATCCTCTTTAAACTGATTTATTCATAAAAACTCCAATTTTCCTTACAATTCATGTAGGCTTCTACACTGCAGGCGATAGTAGCCGTCTAGCTTTGTAAGCTAAAGTTGAGGATGTTTTCAACTTCATTATATATTGGCTACCTTGGTTGATTTCAGAGGAATTGTTAACTATTGTAATTAATGAACTGATTGCTTACCATCGACTTCTCATTCTATATATATTGCTGGTATTGGATCCTCATATTGGGTTTGTTATGCTTCATATGTTTTCTGTTTGAGGTCATTGTAAACTCGGGACTTCTAAGCATGAAAGATCTTTGATGATTGTTTTTCCCTTTGTGCCTTTTGGTGGTTCTCAAGATGGATGTTCAGTTTAAGCAAATCAAACTGTTGATTAAAGCGGAGCCTATGTTGTCTCTAAGGTTTATATTCATATATTGGTTCATACCGTTGCTCCTTGAGATGACATTTAAATGGGAAGTTCCGCTGTTGAAAATGGACTCTATGTTTCGTCTCATTTTTGGATCAGCAGAGATGGCAACTGATTTCTTTTTCGTGATTATGTCATTATTATAACAATTCGCTTGTTATTGCTATCATGCTTCCATGATCACCAGAATGGATGTCGGTATGTCACCTGTTATTGGTGCATGCAGCCGAATGAATTCACCTATCCTTGTGTGGGTGCTTGTTAGTAATTTTTTTCCGCGGACCAAAATGACGCAAATCAGAAATGTGTGATTACGTCATTACTACAGCAATTCACTTGTGATTGCTATAATATATCCATGATCTCCAGAATGGATGTAAGCATGTCACGGGTTATTGACTTATTGGTGCAGGCAGTCATATAAACTCCTCTATCCTTGTGTGAATGCGATTTAGAGATTTTTTTCCATGGATCAAAATGATGCAAATCAGAAGCCTTGCTATTGGTGAATGGCTTTGCCCGGATCTTCATTGAAATCATATCAGTATTATGTCAGGCGAAGAATAAAAGAGCTGAATATTTGGTCTGGGATTTTCATCCCTACTTCTAACAGCTATAGCTCTAAGGAATTTAATTGAGTCGTGTTTGATGTTCTAGGTAGGCCTCTGCCGGTCATTCTTTCTGTGTCAAAATTAGAGTTTGAAGTGCGTATCAAAATGCATTAGGGTTTATGTTGTTTCCGGTGAGGAATGAGTTCTTCAAACTCTGATTTTTTTCACTTGATTGTCTGTTCAACTTTTGCAGAATTTGTTGGTTATATACTTAGATTAAGAGGATGGCTTGTATGAAAGGAGAGTTTGTCAGTTCTCTGATGTCAGTGTCTCTGGTTGCTCAATTGCAGAATGTTAGCTGAAGCGAAAATAACCACCTTAGGCAGGTCGACATTTTCATCTGTATCTATCTGCATAATGATAACTTTTTTATTTCACTACCATTTCTTCAGGAACTCATTTGATCGTTTTTCATTCTCGCCTATAGGCTGCCTGCTGAAAGCTGAACGTTGAAGCTGGAAGAGCAATGCTTCATGAAGCAACTGGACTTGTAGCAAGCATCTTTTTGGGTTTTTTTTTCTTTTTTTTTTTTGGTGGCAGAATATGTGAAACTCTAGTTTTCCCCTTGGATTTTGCATTAAAGAGAGATGCGAAAGTCCTCGACAACGCTGATGTGTCGGATTCATCCCTTTCTCGCTAACAAATACCATAATTATCCTCTCCGATGAATTATACGTTTGGCTAGTATTCGAGATGGCAGATGCCATCCAGTTGTATCGATCACGAGATGGTTGATGCTATCCTGTTGTCTTGATAACCGCGGTCAGAAGAATGACATGAAGCTCCAACATCTTTTTCACGTGGCAGCTCATATGTCAAAATAAAGTACTCGCATGCTTAATGGTTCTTGTTTTGTTGCGAGCAATTACATTACCTGGAGCTCCAACTGTCTTCTCTGCAGGTCATGAGTTAGATGTGAAACGCGACAGCGTTGTCCACGTTGTGATCCATATGGGGTGTATTTTGATGAAGCAATCATTAGGTCAGAATTTTGGTTAATGTAGAGGCATATAAAGTTCCGGAGAGCTATTTCTTAATTACTTATTGATTTGCACAATATTTATATACTATATTACTAGTTACTAGTATACATATTATTATTGCTAGTTTGCTACCCCGTTTCTGTTTGTTCTCCCAGATTTTAGTTGTTGATGATAAGCTGTGTGCACTTAGTCTGTAAATTCTTCCCTTCCCAGAATATTATCTTAGTGGGTTGAGCCCTAAAACATTTTGTGGATTGGCCAATCGGTAGGGTCATTTTGTGTTTCACATCTCCTCTGTGATGTTCAAATTTCTTTTGGAGAAGAATGCAGCCAACCTATAAGCTTTGGATTCTTTTATCATCTGTACTCAGATGCACATGCGAGAGAGAGAGAGAGAGAGAAATTGAGGGAAGTTTCACAGGAGACAATTGGTCAGTACCACTCTTCTCTTTCCGCTTCGGTTCACTAACATTTACTGTCTACTTTGTTCACTAGAATAGCAATCATCGTAATGTAAACCCTGAGCGTGGTCCATTCTACATTTCAGATGCCCTCGTTCCCATTCATCCAGCACTGTTAGTTAGGTCATGTATACAACCCCACCAAAGGAGCGTCATTGTTCTCAACAACACAACACAACACATCACTAGAATTCATCTTCCACCAAAAGTATGCATTAATTCTTCCACTGCATTCAATTTCCAACGAGGCAAACTTTTCAAGATTAACAATTCTCGACGTGCCACTATATCGACCATATTCACATCAATAAGTTATCATTTCCAAATATTTTTTTTTCTCCTTTATTCAAGTTATATTAACGGCAAATACTATTTAAAGTTTTGTTATCAATAATGATACTTTTTATTTCTATTGGTATTTCAGTTTGAATACAATATAAGGCCACTAATTAGTTTTTTTCTTAATTTGTTTTAAAATATATTTTACATAGCAAATTTTCATAGAAATTAAATGCATCATTATCTATTCTCTCTCTCTCTCTCTCTCTCTCTCTCTCTCTCTCTCTCTCTCTCTCTCTCTCTATTAAAAGTAAATAATTAATGATCAGATTTCTAAAGTATATGTATGAGAGGATATATTAGTTATTTTATACATCTTCTTTCCTCAGCTATTTGTATGTCCAAGCCAAATGTGACATATATTGTAGAAAAGATGAAATATTATTTATAATAGCAATGACTCTTCTATAATTTTTATAATTTAAGGCATCATATCTTCATCAATTATTATCCATTTCATCTACATTTTCGATAAATTATACACCAAAATACAAATTTTGTGCAATGCAAAGGGATTTGACAATTTTTTGAATAAAAATTTTCTAGAAATGATGATAAGTATACTATTTGTGTATTTTTGGTGCCTTTATAGTCCATTTGATGTAAGATGAATCAGAATGAATTAATTAATTTATCTTCGTTCACTCCGTTTGGATATAAAAATAAAAAGTTTAATTGGGTTAATAAAGTTCATCCAGGTAATTCACCCCAACTTCCCTCATTTTTATTAACCTTAAATTGGAAGGTAATGGAGTGAAGGGAAAAAATGGATAAAATTTTATCTAATTAGAAAAAAACATCATTCTCTAATATATAGTGTTATAGAAGGAGCTTAGAATATAAGTATTATTTATTTTATTTTTAATATTCATCCACTTTGATATAAATAAAATTAAAATAATATTTTTATTCAAACAACATATTTAAATATTTATCCTAATTTAAGTGTATTATTTTTATCTAAATTAATTTTTAATATTTATCATTATATCAATTTATTCCCGTTTAAAATCAACCTTTACGTTATAATAAATAAATTGTAAACGAACAAAATAATTTCAAAAACTCGTACCAATGATGAGACGTGACGATCAATATTTAATTTTTAAAAGCGAAAATAAAAATAAAAATTGTGAACCCTACTTGGTGAAATTGACTCTAACGTTGATTGGTGGTGATGATTGGACATAATGGGGAGACGTGGACGAGACTGTAGAACCCTTTCCTGCAGATCTCGTCTCGTTTGCATGGATTTTAGAGGAAAAGAGACGGGAATAGCTAGCGTTGATCGGAAACAGTAGCAAAGAAAGGAACGTATCAGAGATATTGTGATTGGATAAATCTATTGATGATTTGCTGTTGCCGTTGTCCGTTGCTGAGAGAGGGAGAGGGAGGGGGGGCCTTGATGTGGTGGGATCCTTGATCCTTCATTTCCTCATAATTGCTGAGGTATGTGAGGGTGTGGTGTTCGATTCTTTTTGTGCGGTTGTGTGCAACCGGGGTACTGCGAGGTTTTAGCCTATTATCATCATTTAGGAATGAGAGCAGTATTTTTAATGCTATTTTTTTCCCTTTTTTTTTTTGTAAGACGGCAAAGTTCTTAGAACTTTTTTACTCTGTACCTTCAATTCACTAGTCTTTTCATTGTAGTTTGTGTATGACCTATGTTGATGAACAGGCATTTTTTTAATTTTTGACCTTTTTGGGATCGAGATTCAGTAAACTTTTCATCGTAGCGTCTTATCTTATACCATACGCCTAATATTAGAGTGCCACGAGAATTACCCCCTGCTCGTGTAAAAAATTCAAAAGTTTTGACGGTGTCATTTTCTCATCGTTGACTTGTTAAACTAATTTTTTAACATAATTATTTATTTTTTAAAAAAATTGGTTTTATATTTTTAAATAAATAATTATTTTTAATAAATATTTAATTACGTAAAAACTATCTGTTTTACATATAAAATTTACTCCTTAAACTATATTATGAGATCAAAAGTCACCCTACAACATAATTACTATTTTTATTTTATTTTTAAAATAATTCAATTGTGACATACATAAATGTTCTTTTTTACTTAAACATACATCATTGTAAATCTAATAATTTCCATAACAAAAAGGTATTTGTATTTTTTTATATTTTATGATAAAACTTAAACTCTAATTTCTATTACGGAAAATTTTAAGGGCAATATTAAGTTAGCGTTGGTGTTAGTATGGTCACACTTAAGTTTGAATAGGTATTTGTTTATTTACCTTTTTTTTCACTTAAACTATGATCATATGTTTTTCTAAAAAGAAAATTTTAAAAAAATGAATAAATGTAATAAAAGACTATGCTTAGTTTAAACAATTCTAAACTTGTTGAAAATAATAAGTTAAGTTTTATCAATCTAGTGGTTTGGGTAGCTCTTCATTTAGGTTTGGAGTGACATTTAAGGCCTCAAGTTTTGGCCCTCAAGATGCTAACAACATTCATCTTTGGAGGCCTTACTTGTTTTTGCATGTAGAGATTATTTATCGCATGTCTAAAAGCATGAATACACAACTCTAAATATTAGTAAAAGTACAAAACACCTTGAAAGATTATCAACATTAATTCGATGTTAGGTTGTCCAAACAATTTCCAATTTCCAATTTTAATTCATTTGATCCCTAATGTTTGTCCATGCCAAAAGATTAGGAAGATAATCATAATAATACTAAATTGAGGTAATGTACCATGAATAAAAAAAGTTGATTTGAGGAAAGGTGAAGGAGGGTAGTGAGAAATAAAAAGGAGAAAGCAAGAAGATAAAATGAATGAAAAGATAAGATAAAGTAAAGTAAAATAAACTTTTGGCATATTTTTATATTATAAGATTTCAATGACAGGCGTGGTAGGTCTAGGGTTATAAACGAACAATGTCGATTTGCAAGTTTTCTAAGCTCTCCTCGTTAAGGGTTCTACTTGGTTCATTCATTTAGATAGACTACTTGAGTCTAAAAATTTATTTTTAGGCTAGTTTAATAAACAAGTTGAGTTTGAGCGTAAAAAAATTGGGTTGAAACTCATTTAGTAAGTAAAAACTCACGAGCTCGACTAATTTACCACAAAATCTTGCAAACTCATTTAAACAACTCAATCCTAAACCTTATTTTTATACTCGTTTATTAAACAAGTCAAGACCAAGTCCAATTTGGTCTGCTTGTTTCATTTTCAACCCTAGGTAGGTCCATCTAGAATGGCAATAGGTGGGAGGGCTCTCCTTTTTGGGGTAGCATGTGAGTTGTATCTAGGGGGGAGTCGATGTGGTTCATTATAACTAGATTGCACTTTAAGGTTGACTAAGAGATGGGTTTTAGTGTGTTTTTATTAATATGTGTGGCCCATATGGTAGAGATAATAGGTGGGAGGTTTGTAATGAGCTCTTTACAGGTAGAGATAGATTGGAAATCTAATGGATCATTATGAGGGATTTTAATGAAGTTATTGAAAAGGATGATACAAGTAATCACTTAATGATAGCGGCGGATGTAAAATGATTCAAAGAAATTATAGTCAATAATCAACTCTTGAAGGTTTTACTAGACAATAATGGTTTTACGTGGTTCAAAGGCATGTCTTGTAGTAGGTTGGCCAAAAATTTCGTGGACCTAGATTAGATGCTCAAGTTTCCTAACTCAACTGTAAAGATTAAATAATTAGTCATTCAAATCATTATATTCTCATATTATGGCTTGGCTATTGATAAGTTAGTGATAATCATAAAGCTTAGTTATTGCATGGATGTTTGATGGGTATGAAATAATAATGGGGTGTGAGTTCGGTATTTCCTAATTCTATTATGGAAGCATATTTACAGTGGAATTATAGTATTTATGGTGGGGATTGTTTAAGATAGGTCTGGGTTGCATCATTTATTTTCATTACCTAGTCCATTAAGAAAGAAAGAAACATCTAAAATTTTAAGTTCAAATTTAGGAGCAACAAAGAATGGATGTTGTTATTCAGAAATAGGATAGCTTATAAATGGAAAAAAAATTTCATGGTTTGAATAGGTTACCCCTCAATTCATATAAACTTACCCCTATATGATTTTCATTTGTTTTCAGCACCTCATCCCTCTCACTCAGTGTTCCCTTCTCCCTCTCAACCCTTTCTCCCTCTTAGCCCTTCACCTAAACCCTGACTTATCCTAAAAAATGCAACCTCTTCATAACTATGAATAAGAAGAAAACAACTACGAAGAAGAGCTAAGAGAGGTCGGTATAAGTTACCAAGATGAGGCAACAAATATACGTGAGGTATTTATCTCTTTAGTTGCGCATAATCATAGTCATTTAATGTAATGAGAGGCTAGAAACATGAGTTTCTCATGCTATGTCTACCCAGTAGCATGAGACCCTCATGCCAACGCACATCCCTTAGTGTGAGACGTTCATGCTATACTACACTCTCATCATGACACACTTATACAAAGCCCTACCCCCAGTGTGACATTCTCACATAAAGTCCGAACCATGGCATGAGATTTTCCCTACATACTTCCATACTTTATCTCATTAATTTATTATTTATTTTTATATTTTTAATATCAATTTATGGGTTATAATTGTCAAAGATTTTTCATGACAAATCAAGTTATTTTTTTTATAGTGATGATCTTGTAACATGATGCTTCATATTGGTAGAAGTCATATGATAACTTTAATCATAAAAGATTTGAGGAAAGGAAAGGAAATGATAGAGGAGTTGGTAGGGTGTTAGTTAGATGTAAAAAAGATGGTGTATATGCATGTATTAGATCTATGGATGGTGATAATATACAAAACACATATTCGAAAAAAATGAATCCCTTTTCAAGATTATCGATTTTGAGAATACATATGGAGGATGGGAAATAGTTTTTAATAATGGAACACATAATCATGATTTGGCAAAAACTCTTAAAGAGCGTACTTTTATAGGGAAATTGAAAGAACAAGAGGTAGAGTTTGACAATGATCTTACCAAAAGTTGTGTCAAGCCGCAACACATCCAATTGCTTCTTCAGAAAAGGTTTGTGGAAAATGTGATTATGAAAAAAATATATTTATAATGCTCGACAGAAAATTATATTAAATGAAATGGATAGCCAAACAATCTTACTATATATATTAGTATGTTGTCAAAAATCATTATTTTCAAAGGAATCAAAGTAAGTCAAATTCAGATATTCTAAGTGAGGTTCTATTTGTGCACCTTATATCTGTTAATATTTTACAAGTGTTTCCTTTTGTGCTAGTAATGGATTTCACATATAAGACAAATAGATGTGTGATGCCTTTTAGGCTTATTTTTCAGTGGTTGAACATGTATTTCTAAACTCAAAGAATTTACTTTTCATATTTAATATAAATATGAATGTAGAGGAGAAGTGTAAGAAAGCTCAAAGTGAATCATTCTTACATAGTTTTATACCTCAATGGAACAATTTAATAAACATCAAATATGAGGAAACATATAAAGATTCGTTCTTTTCATTAGAGAGTGATTATGAAAATATGATTGGTATAATTTCTTATCTAAAGAAGGTGTGCTGAATTGAATACAAAGAAAAAAAAATTCTCAACTTGGGTCAATCTAGTCTTACATTTTTGTCAAGGCACAACAAATAGATATGGAACTTATTACTTATGAAACTTTATACATAATTTCACTTGTACATATAGTGTGGGAGGTTCTCATGGATCATTGAATCAATACTTGGGGAAATCTATAGGTTTCTCAACACCATCTTACTTCAAATTCACTTATTATTATACTTGCAACATTGTGACATTAGAGGATCACTTGAGAGATAGCGGTTAAAGGTTCTTCATAAAGCTACTAGCGTGCTTTATACCAATTTGAAAGGATATGTAGCTTTGTTTGCATTGGAATTTATAAGTAAATTGCGTAGAAGAAGTAATGATGTGGGCATTGATGAAGTTTTATGTGGGTATTGCATGCATCAACCACACGATATACCATGTATCCATGAAATCAATACTTACATGCATGATTTCATTCCTATCCCCTGTCGACTATCTATCTTTTTTGGAAAAAGATTGATATAGATTGCCCAATTATTCCACCAACATCACTTGATTCGACCGAGGTTGCACGTTATTTATTCCATGTTTTTGTGGAAGTTGGTCTAAGCTATCCACTAGCAATACAAAATCAATTGGCTAGAAAAGTATGTAATATTGTTACTACTTATTTAACACCACTCCAAGAGCCACTAGAATGACAACGAAGGGGTCGTCCAAGGTAGAACTCCACTAATAATGATCCCTCTAGTTGGGATTATACAAATCAAAGGTATTCAAGTCATTCTCAATCAATCGTGGTCATCTTTGGAGTGAGACAGTGGTCGAGGATAAGAACCATCCTTTATGTCTAATATGTCATCGGGCCATATGCACTTGCCATATATATGCTAATTAAATTGACATATAATAACATATATTAATAGCTAGTATCATGTGTATGGATATGAGAATTATGGCTTTAGATCATTAACATATTGTATGCTTGGAGATGAAAACTAGTGGGTTCAAATCCGTATGGATTTGTACCAGTAGGTTCAAGTACGGCGTTAGCTCTATGAGAGTGTGTTTCAATATATGAATGTAGATCAACTCCTTCACAAATATTGCTCACAGAGAAAGGTATTCTCCACAAGCACACTAGATAGAAAAGCCAAATATAGGTCATGCAATTGCCACTCAATACAATATAGTACTTGTATGGTTATCTCAAGCTAGCACTTTATTTCTTCCACTAGTGGCACAACATGGTACATAAGGCTCTAAAAGCAAATCTATCATATATTTCTTGATGGAACACACTCACTACATAATAGTATGTATTTAATTATGTATTATTCCAATGTTATCATTGATGTGTACAAATTCCTTATAATAATTTGTTATGTATGTACAAATATTAGAAAATCTTCCACTAACACCAATGAATATGGTGTGGTGAGTATTCCATGATATTAGCGTCTCAAAATAGACAAAACCATATCAATTAAGGTTTTAACTATGGTTAAGGTTAAGCAATGAAGACACACATTACACATAACCAATTTCTATATCTTTAGATGGAACACTAATGTTAATCTGAAGTATATTATGTTCCTTTTGATCATTATATTATTTGTATTTAAATTTTGAAATATGTAAACAAAACTTGCATAAATTTTTGGAGTGGTTCTCATGTATCAATGTTTGAAAATGCAAGAAACAAGTTTCATACATATTTGAAATAGCACTAAACAAAACACAAGAAATAAATCAAGTGCTATGACAATGCCCACACCCACACTCTCTTACAATAACTCCTCACTGACAAACAATGGTCACAATACAAGATTGTTGTTGATCATAATCTAGGAGTGGTTCACCCCTCTAGTACATACGATAGATAGTTGCTGATCCATGCTACTGTTTGTAACCAAGATCTTTATCCCATGGATCCACTACTAGAGCTCCAAAAATGTGTGGATCAGGTAGGTGATCATGCTTCATGCTCCATTGGAAAAGCATACGATGATATTGAACTTTATACCTCTTCAAGGTGGGTCATATATATGTTTTCCCTATCAACTTGATATGGTTGTGGGGGATCAATTATGTAATCCTAAATTAACTGGGGAATCATTCTAGCATATACAAATATAAAACACTCATACAATGTATATTATTGTGAAACAATTCCATAGATGTCACCTATAACAAACGATTATACTAACTACACTATAATAACTATAATAAAAGTTAAAGAATATTTTAAGTTGAATGAACATACCTTTCTAACATGCATAGAATCAATCACCTTTCTATAGTATCCAAGTATAGAAGGGGTATTGTCAAAGGATCAATCACACCACCATCTTTGATAATGGGGCATGCAAGAGTCTCAATCACACTTAGTGTGACAAAATTTGGGAAGTGTTTGTATATCCAAGTATGTAATGACTCATGTGTTCAAAATAGATGTAGACGATTACAAAAATATATTATATAAATGGTAGTCACAGAATTATCTATATCAAAGTTGCACATCCAAATATTTGAGTAACTTTCAATCTAGGTGTTATGCCAAGTTGTTAATATAAGAGAGAGATCACATAATTTCCCCACGTATAATCTTTTAGAACCATGAGATCCTAAAAATATAGAAGCCAATATGAGTTTACTCGATTGGATGAATTATCCCCAAATAATAAAATCCCAAGCAACAACAATAGGTACACAATAACTTTACTATTCCTTGGTAACCTATTTTATGTGCATAGGGCATGACGTATCAAGAATTTTATTCCACCCCTTTGAAATTCTCCTCCTCTAATACCAAATAGGCTAGCCAATATATATATCACTTGAAAATAAGTTTCATCCATATCGCTTGCATATAATGGATGACCATCAACATTTAGTCATAATATATGGCGCACATCCAGAAAAGTAATGGCCATCTCACCCATGGAATATAAAAGTTATTAGTTTATAGTTTCCATCTATCTATAAAGGAGGATATAAAAGATCAATCCATATGCAGAAAATTATAGGGCATCAACTGCTCCAATCCAGTAACACAAAGTTAGGTGAAACAATTACCATTAATAGTACTCATCCTATTACTAAACTAATTCTATGTAGTGTGAACCCTCAAAACTTTGTAATCTTAAATAAAAAAATAGATAAATATAGGAAATACATGATAATCAACAAAGGAAAAGGGTAAACAAAGTTATATATTTTTTTAACTTACACGTCCAAACCATATATCCAATGTAATATGGCCACCAAATCTTAGGATCAAAGTATGGTTCCTAGGACCTATAGGATATGGTCCAACCAAGTACCGGCCACTGCTTAGGCATATACCTCATTCATATGGTCTTACATCATTATCATCATTGTCATCACAACCTTCATCACATTCATCTTCATTTATAGGTGGCAAACAATGTACATGGGTCAAGGAGGATGGCTAACCCATACGGGTTAAGGAGGATGGTAGACCTATGTGGGATGAGGAGGTTGGTTGGCCCATATGAGCTAAGGATGGGGGACCACTAAAGGATGATCGGCTTAATGATGATGATTGTCTCTCATGAGTCAACGATGATGGAACAATTACATTGCCAATAAACAATAGATGACCTGCGTAGTCCGTGAATATCATTATTGGAGGTGGCTTATAATCAATATTATCTTATTGTCGACATTCATCTTGGACTTGCTCTAAATTTTGTTGATGTGACAACATAGTACATTTTTTTATGTGTTAAATTCCACTAATAAAAGTTTTTTTCATACTTGTAAAACTCATAGAATTCAGTTGGTGTGCTTATTCAATTTTATTGCCACAACGTGTTGAAGTAGTAATTCCACAACCTTCAATTCTATTAAATTTCTTTCCTTACCTGTGGTTCATCTGAATTTTAATAACAAAAATACTTCAATCACAATTGTGATTATATCAATAATATGCCAAGTTGTGCATATATATAAATATAATCTTTTTTATATATTTATAGATATATCAATATCCAATATTTACACTACTAATTGTTTATACACCTAATATATATATATATATATATATATCCAATTTCCAATATTTATGCTACTAATTGTTTGTGACTATAGATCTATCAATTATTTATAGACTAGAAAATTTTAGATCTACCAGTCTCAGATCCAATCTTGATGTAGCTCCTCATGCTGCATGGTTGTAGTTACGCTAGGTGCTTACGTTACACAAAGAAAATAATACAGAATAGTAGCAATATGAAATAACAAATTAGAAGAAAAAAATGCAATTACCTTCTTTGGTGAGCGTTGGGAAGTAGATATTGCAACTAAGAGGGAGATGGGTGAGGGTTTGGGGAGTTTGCGGCTAGAAGTATCTAAGGTTTGGGTGACAATGAGCAAAGAAAAGGCGGGGTGATGGTGAGATTGAGAGTTGGGGAGGATAAGAAATAATGGAGAATAAGGGGGCAAGGATATTATTGTAACTTTGGGGGAAAATATCCATTTAGTATTTGAATATGTTTCTATATAGTTGTAGTTGCTACACAAATACATAAAGGTTCTCATCCTTTTATAGCTAGATTGGTAGATCAAGTCTTAGAGATAGAACTTTCCATAGTTGGTAGAAGAGATTGTAAGGATTCCTTATTATCTTTTGTGGCGGTTGGATGATAATAAAAGATCTTGTAAGTCATGTTTGGTTATATCTAATTGTGAAAAGTGAGGTTAGGGTTCACTTCAATGGAACACTAATGTATCCGTGAGTAAAGAACAGATAAAGGTAGCAATTAGATAAAATTTATTTCATCCCCCACCCCCCCAATTTTATGGAGATAAAAGAGATAGATATTTGATCCATTTTCTTTATTATTTGGTTATTGCAGAGAATGGATATGGCATCTCCTCCTTGCTATTGAAACTTACTCCTTGAATACGAGTAAATGGTGTAACAATGAAGATGGAGGGTCATGGAGAAGCAATTTTTTTTTATTCCCTTAATTATATTAGGAGAATTAATGAGAAGGGAATGGGCAAGGACCGAGGATTGTTTACAAAAGTAGAGAGGCTAACTCCATTGCAAATGAACTCACCAAACAGGGCCTAAGGGGGCATGATAATTTGTAGGCTTGGTTATGAACATGTGTCGGCTATAGGTGCTGTTTTGACATACTTCATTGCTAACTCATTTTGCTTCTGGTTTTCTTTCATGCTCAGTCAGTGGGCAGCGAGTATTCCCGAGGGTCTTTTTCATTTATATATAAATAATATTATTATACATTTCCTGTAAATTCAAAAACGTTTTTTTATTTAATATAAATTCTAAATATTTATTTCTTAATTAATAATTACATCGTATGGAATTTCAGATCATAATCTAGTATAGGCAAGCTTTTCTACCTTATTTAAATTTACAGTATATGTTGCATTAACGCGTAAGTCGATTTACTAGGTAAGTTGGTCGGAACATTTCAATAATTTCACTAAACAAAGTTGACTACGGAAAAGCCATCCTGGATTTCAAAGAAACTCGCATCTCAAGCACAATTTTCGCTGCAGTGTGAGCGGATTGATAAATCAAACACCTGGGTATAATATGTAACATTTTATACACCTTGTATCAAAAGGCGTAATTCCCCACGCCCCCAGGGGCCCCCGCCAGCCGGCCCGACAGCCATCACGAGGGAGGTAAATCACGGTGACCCAACGCCAAGCACATAGCAGGTTCAGAGCCGGGACGCCCACAAGGAGCCACCCTCACAAACAGAGGGTTGAAACTCCCACACTGCAGCTTGTCCCCCGACAAAATCGAACCGGAGACCTCCTTGTATCACGTACCATGCCTTGACCACTAGGCTATGCCCGTGCGGGCACATTTTATACACCTAATAAGCTATAGTTTGGATGATAATAATAATAATAATAGTTTTCTAAATTAAAAGGGAAAAAAAATCATCTCAGCACAAATTTGAGCTGGTGTCCTTCTCTTCACCGTCCCAGCAGCTGCCATTTTGATTTTCCTTTTCTCCCTCTCGCCAAATTCATTTAAGATCACAACTCACAGAGGAGAATGAGACAAAGGGCACATCTGAAATGAATAACCCCCACCCCTCTTTCCCGAGTCCCTCCGCTCCATCATGCCCCCCTTCGATCAAATTCCGTTGTGGGGACTCACTACCGTAAACGCGTTGCCCGCTTTTTACTCTTCAATCTTCCGGTCTTCTCTTCCCTTACTTTTCTCCCGTTCTCGCCTTCTCTTTCTGCAGAAAGGCCCGCGCCGTCGGGTACCACCCCTTGTTGCTTATAGTACACCCCTACGACTATTGTCCCTTCCCTTGGGCCCTTCTTCGTCGTCTATATTCCCCCCCCCCCCCAACCTCTTTTTCTCTTTTGAATTACTCTAATTATTATCCTAAATTATGAATTCAGGAAAATAAAACATTGTTTTTTTAAATAAATACAATATCAATAAAAAAAGAAATTAAATAAAATCAAAACCTAGCATTCTCAAAGCCGTGGAGATCACCGACTCTATTCATCGACTTCTTCATCATAGCCACTTTAGCCAGCCGCTCCGCCGCTCTCCAAGCCGAAGTCGGTGTGAGCGGCTCGCCATTTTCGTCAACAAGAGTCATTTCCTTCTCGCTCCCTCTCCTCCTCTGCTGCTGCACAGCCATCATCTCCTGCTGCTGCTGGAGCTGAAGCTGATATTGACGGCGCATGTGTAGTTCACCCAGCTCAGCCTCCAATCCTCTCACATGCTCCTCAGTCGATGCCAAATTTGACCGCATAAGCAGCGCCCTAGCCGACGACAACAGATGATGAGCACTTGAGAAGTCATTATGGTCTGCCAATCGACGCGACTCCGCGACGGCTCGTGTAGCGATGAAAACATTTCTCAGCCGTTCTATCCTTGGGTCCGTTGATCGAACGGCGTGTGGTCGTGGTACTAGTAGGGCCCTTTCTCTACCGTACATTTGCTCTTGAGTTGGTGGGTCCCGGTAGCTACATCGAACAGACATCACATGGTGGGATCCAATCGACGACGTTGGAACCTTAAGCTCTATCAGGAGCTCCCTCTCTTCTTCGGCGTATAGATCGCCGAGCAGGATTGAGTCGGAGTTAAGCAGTGTTGGCCGTCCGTTGCATGAGTAGACGGCAGTGATCTCAGCGGGGGCTGACCCGGATGTGAATCCGAGTTGGACCCTCAGATCTTGGACCACCACGCTCAGTAACCCGCCTACGCATTTAGCGAAGGCGTTCTCCGATGGCTCATGGCTGTAGCCGCCGGACCTTCGACCGCCATAACCGAATGAGTGTACAGGGATTTCAATATGAGCGAACCGAGTCGATGAAACATGCGATGAAGACTGCCGTTGATAGCTGGGCTTACCTTCTACCCGCTCCTCATCTTGACCGTCTGACAGTAACATGATACTAGCAACAGGGTTTTTCTCTCTCCGATCTTCCAGAACCTTTGTTGCTTTCCTCAACGCATCTTTAACGCACGTCCCTTGGCCAACACCCAGCTGATCAATGATGCGTCGAGCCAGCTGCTGTCCATGAGCTGTCATCCTCTTTAAAGGCAACAGCCTCTGCGGCGTAGCCGCGAAAGCCACGATCGACAGCCGATCTGCAGAACCGAGTGATGAAATAACCAAACGCATCGCGCGCTTCAGCATATGAAGCTTTGTACCGGTCATGCTTCCGCTCACATCTAAGACCGTAACCAAATCTACCGGCGCACGGTGCGACGGAGAAAGGAGAGGAACCGCTGATTTTCCCCGTGCACATGATGGTGGCGGAGGAGGCGGTGCCTTCAATCTTAAAACTACTGCACAAGTCTCATGGGTTCGACTGAGCGAGACAACCGCAGTTTCTGGGAGCAATTTGACCTCAACGTTCCGCTGAACTTTAGTGTCGATTACGAACGCGTCTTTCCTCGGAGTCTTTGGTGTTGTTGGTGCAGAAGGAGTTGGATTGACGAAAAATCCTTGAAATTCCTCAACATCTTCATTCTCATCATCTTCTACGACTTCCCTCTCGTCGGCTTCCGGTATCGGATTGAATCTTGTTCCGGCAGTAGGAGACGACAATGGCTCGTCGTCATTGTAAGGCTGTTCATGGCGCCTAATTTTGACAGCTGAGACCGATGGTTGATTCCTCTTGTCTTCCGTATGGATTCTGTTTGTACCTGAAGGTGTAGGAATTAGCGGATTGCTCACGGCGGTAATCGTTTTCTCAACAGCATCATTCTCTTCCGGCAACGAGGATGATGTTGAATCTAGATTAATACTATCATTATTCTTGTGGGCCGAGAGGAGAGGGACGTCTTTCCATGTGACGTTACAGACTGGACAAATTAAGCTCCCCTGTTTTCTAACGTGCGCCGCAATACAATGGAAGTGAAAAGAATGGGAACATTCAGCTGTGTAAATTGCCATCCCTTGGCCGGTTTTCACGCTCTGTAAACATACACCGCATCCACTCTGCAATATAACAAACAGTTGAAATGTTTATTAGCAAAATTGATTCGGGATTTTCGATTGAACAGGGAGCCGATTTAAAAAGGGGGGGCGAAGAGGAGAGAGAGAGAGGACATTAAATTTTATTGAATGAATTCATACCCTGGATAATCGCAGCGTGCTCTTCAGGATGGAGAACGGAGAGCGAGGAGAAGAAGGATTGGAGCCAAGCCTCGGCTTGGACTTAGACTTAGGGAAGCTCTTACTGCTATACTGAAGTCTTGGAGTAGTATTAGCAGACTGACAGTGACGTTCAGCATCATTAGCAGCGACCGATGGAGTGGTGGTTGTCCGGCAACGGAGATTTGGTGTTTGAGATTGCAATCCTTGCGTCGATGAGTTACTGCTACTACTGTTTTGAAGTTTAGGAGTAGTAGGAGCGCTGCTGGTGCTTGAGAAAATCCCCAATTTAGGAAAACTTCTAGGATTTGGTGCCTGAGAATTCTGTTGGGGCTGTTTTTCAGTTATAGTGGTTTCTCTATCTCTTGTTGGAATCGTTGTGCAAAAGGCTCTTCTCCATCCAGTCCCCATTTTTGTCCTTACCTTTTATCTTTCTAAATATCAGGAAAAAGGGGGGAAAAACAGCAGCGGGAGGAGGACGGAACAAAAGCTAAAGGTAGGTAGGAGATACTGCAAACAAGTATGTATACATCACAACTCAAAATGTTGGTGGTGGAAGATAGGGATGAGGAAGAAGAGAAAGTAGATCTGATGCTCCTGGAACCTGAATAGCAGGTATATAAAACAGAGGACAAAAGTTGGAAGAAGAAGAGAGAAGCCTCTCTTTCTCTCTCTCTCTCTCTCTCTCTGCGGCTTGTAGGCTGCTTCTTCTCCGTATATCTTTCCGCTTCCTAAATTGGCGAGTTTTTAAATGACGTGAGAACCCAACGGAGTTTCTTTTCTTCTCTGGGGATAATGAGAAGAAGGCTTTTCTTGGTCGAATACTACGGAGTTATGATAATATATGCAGAATACGGTAAAGATAAATTCATCGGTCGGTGTGATAATACAAATAAAGATAAAGCTCATTTAACCATGAGAAAATTATTAGCGACCATTTGTTTCTTCAAGCGGTTGCTTACGTTGGAATCGTATTTTAAATGGTTGAATTAAATTGATAGTATTTTTTTTTTTTGGAGAATGCTTAAACTAAATGTACTTTTTGGTGTAAATAACATAAATTTTCCATGAGTTTTAGCGACGATAATTAGAAAAATGGAATGTAGAAAAAATGTTTTAAAAAATACACATAGTTAATAGTATTTCTTTTGTATAAAAAAACATTTAATCATTAAATTTTTGTATAAAAAATAAATTTACTTAAAAAAACATATTTTTTAGTTTTAGTCTTATCTTTTTTTTTCTTTTAGTATATATACATTAAATATTTTATTATATTCCAATAAATAGTATAAGTGAAATTTTAATATTATATTTATTAGTCCTTAAAAAATTGTATAATTTGTTATTATAAATTTTTTTTATACATAAAATTGATATTTCCCAAGCTAACACTTTTGGGCATAACAATTAATGACCTAATGAACAAGGAAAGCACAAAAACATCTAGATATGCACGTTCCCCAAGATGCCCTTACGATTTCACATTGAGTCGATTCACTTCGCTGCATAAGGACAGTTAGTTATTTCTAATCATATAGTATTTTTTTCCCTTCTCCTTCCCTTCAAATTTTACCTTTTACCTTTATATGTGCATGTGTGTGTGTGTGTGGTGTTTGTACTTATTTTAGAGGATCTAAAATTATTAATACAATTTCTAACTTTGGTTCTCTCCTCTAAGATTTTCTCTTGGCACACCTTAATTGTTTGATATCACACTTGATTTCCTTAACAACCCATAGATTCGCAAAATACCAATAACAGCAGGTGTCATATGTGGGGACTGGATGAAATGCTATGCCTCTCATCCAACCTTTTGATCCAAGAAGTAGTGACTCTTCTAGAGAGGAAAATCTAATAACTGTGTGTTAGCTTCAAGTTATAAACACTAAAATTTGAGCATCCATTCAAGAAATAGTGCCAAACATGCTCCACTACCACATACGCTCAGTCAGCAATCGAGCCTTTTAGATCAATAACATCAACATCGTCATGAAACGCTCTAGCAACCCATCCCACAAGAGACTCTAATGGAGACCTTAGACTTTCTAGATAAAGATCAAAGGACCAAGCTACGTAGTACCATCGTCTAAGACAAGGAAGCTGACTTAATGGAGAACGCATGACCAAAGAAAACTAGAAGTGATAGACAATAATTGTCTTTAATCCCTCTCACATAAGACAAGAGAGATAGGTGTTTAAGTCCGCAAAGGACCCATGATATCCATCTGCGTAACAAAAATGATGAGGAACACCATAGTTATGATGGTCGATAGATTAGAAGAGATGATGAGGAATACCATAGGCATGATAGATGATGGACTGATAGAGGCAACAATGTTTCTATCTACAGACTTATAGACCAAAGCATACAATAAGCTTTAGAGGCTAAAGGGAAGAAGAGAAACAATGTTGATGGTTATAATTGGCAAACACCCTTCACTAGGAGTATATATAAAGTGCAACACATAGAATAAGAATTCCAACATTCTAATGCTTTTATGACTTTACAGATTTGGAGGAACATTTGAATGTCTTCATAACTACGATGTTATTGGTTGGAGTAAGAGAGTATGCCCTCTGTAAGGCACTTTCGAGCATGTTGAAGGGATCAACCTTAATATAATTTGGCAAACTTAAAGCTAAGTTGAGAAGCTCCTTTTTTCAACTCATTATAGGTTTCATGGAACAACTTGATGTGTGCCAACAACCAAAAAAACTCTTCCTCCTTGAAGGGATTCTCCCAGAGGCCAGCAAAATATGTTCAATATTTTCTAAATAAGTTTGATAAAGAAGTCCAATAAATAGATAAGTTAGACAACGGCATTGCCATATCTTCTTTAATCAAAGGTTTGCTTAACAAATATCTGATTGAGAATCGATACTTGGCTTAACAAAAATTATATACCTTATTAAGGAAGGATATGAAGGAGACGATAAATGCCAATGAAATGACTAAGGCGATTTGTCTGGTGGCAAGAAAAGATGATACTTCATCAACGCTAAGATATAAGCCGTAGAGGAGGATATATAGGCAATAAAAAGGCCATGCGACTTTAAGTTCGATGGTGCAACCAATTTCATAATGACCTCCCATAGGATGATCTGATAAATATATACCCTTGGTGGCCATTTTAGAGCACATTTAAAAAGTTGAAAATCGTCGGCAAACATTTCCAAGACCATTACCCATACGAATTGACATGAAGTATAGAAACCTTAACAAATGTCGTGCATATCATAAAGATTATATGTACAACACCAATGAATATAAAACTTTCAAAAGCATAGTATAGGATTAAATTCACAAAGGTCATCTCAAACACCATACACAAACGCCCATGATAAGATAAAATATGAGGATGATGCATTATTTATCTCAATCATCTCGAGTTAAAGGATAATAGAAAATTATACATACCATAGCAAGAAGATATTACTTAGCTGAGGTAAGCAATATGCCCTTGAAAGCATATGCCATAGATGCAGACTTCCACAAAATAAACAAAAAAAATAGATTAGAAAATTGGGAATTTAGTTTCACAACAAAGGATGAGGGGCCAAACATGGTTAAAAATCACAATGATCCCTTAGTTATTAAAGTACAAGTTACCAATTGTATAATAAAAAAGGGTTCTCATTGATATAAGTAGTTTAGTATATGTCATATTCATAGAGGATTATAAGCAACTAAAGATACCAAAGAAGTGCTTGATAAATAAAATTGCATCCATGGTGGGATTCATAGGAAACATCATAAGATCAAGGGGAATGGTAGATCTCACTAGGGTAGTTGGCCAACCAAGAGTGTTGAAAAGTATACAAGGATAATTCGTTGTAGTTGTTTTCCCATCAACATATAATATGATAGTAGGATGACCAAGCATTAACAAACTCCCAACTACCATTTTTATGGCTATGTTTTTAATGAGATTCCCAAACAGTGGAGGATGGGGTGAGGTTTAAGGTGATCAAGGGATGGAAAGATAGTGTTGCGTTGTAGAAGTAAATGGTAGTCCGGGGAGATAAAATACCCAAAAACCTGAGGAAAACTTGGTATTAGAAGACATAAACGCCTATAATGAATGTATACGTGATGTAAAAGACTCTAAAGATGTAATACCCCAAATTTTAGCTAACCCTAATCTCTAGTAATTAATATCATAATCTAATTCTAATCTTATAAAATTAAATCTTTCTACCCTACCCTAACTCCCTAATCCTAAATCTTAGCATAACCCTAATTATTATTTTGAGTTATTAATATCTTTTATAACCTAAACCCGATCCTGGGTAATCATTTAATTTAATTATCCTAATACCCTAAACTAATTTATTTTAACCTAAACTTAAATCTAGACCTACCCTTTTCTTTTCCCTTTCCCCTTTTCTTCTCTTTTCCTTATTTTATTTCTCCCTATCTGATCACCTCTCCCATCCTCTTCTCTTCTTCTTGCATGCATGTCTTCCCTACCAAACCTATCCCTCTACCCCCCATAAACTCACCCCTCCTTAGTTACAGGTTCAGGGATTGAAATTTTTACCCGATCACCTCAGCTCTCATCTCCCTTTTCCTACGTGCATGTGTATATAAGGCATATTTAATGCCTGCACCTACCCTCTTCTCCCTCTGTTTCTTTGTCAAAATATTACACCCTAGGCACAACTTCTCCTCTCCTTCTTTTCTCCTCCCAGTCATCGCCAAAACCACCTAAGGTCACCCCATCAGTGAGCCCAACCGAGGCACCACACCTCCACTAGCAACATTTTCCACACCTTAGCCCATATCATCGGCCACATTTGCCATTACCTCACCCCAAGCACCGGCCAAAACCACCACAACCTGCACCCAAGTATAGGAAAAACTCAACATTGTTACCTTTGTAACACCCCCAAAATTTACTACTAAAAAAATTTATTTTATTTAAAAATTAGCGGAAGTAGAAACTGTAATTTTTAGGGATGTTACCACCACACTTAATACCAGACCGGTTTCCTCCTACCATTCCAGTACCAAGTGCTAAGGCTAAAAGAGAACAAAATACAATTTACTTGAATTCAGACTTTGTTTAAATTAGAGTAGCACAATAAATTTATTACAAGAGTAAAACACACTATTAGTGGATACAAGAATAGAAATTATTTTAAAGAAAGAAATAAAAAGGTAAAAGAAAAACCTTGAAAATATTCCCGAACAATCCTTACACTCTTACCCAATATGAGCTTGAATAGCACTTGCAATAGTCTTATAAGGGACACTACCCATTGAATAGGCAGGGGCCCACAAATGGAACCCTTTAATACTATGGTACTGAGTAACCCTTTATACCAAATCGGAAGGCAAGGCCCGCATGCAGCACATAATACATAGCAATATACAACGATAACATGCGCGGGCACAGAGATAACCATACGTAACTTAAGAGATAACACACAGTGCAATGCCTTATATAATAAGAAGTGCATAGTGCAACACCCATTCACTTAGCAATACCATCACATATCAAGAGAAAGACAGGCACCAAGGCTGAACTTATATTATAACACTAGATCATGAGGATGAGAGTAACTATTTTGGTTTGAAGCAATGAAATGAATATCATTTAATATCATCCCTCAAATTATATCCATGTGAGTGCGGGAACTCCATTATTATAGCCGGTAGATCAAAAATACACTTCAGAGCAGAACACACCTGACTACTATTATTTGTTGGTAGACCGGTCTCCAGGGCATAAGGTTCCTAGCTACTATTATAGCTGGTGGATCGGTCTAGCCCTGACTCATGTGGTGTTCCACTATAAGTTATTAGTATTTTTCCATGATTTATTCGCATCCAAGAGTTGGTTTATTGAGCTTAAGATCCCCCACCATTATAGTCGGTGGACTGTAATACACATATACATCTTCCAAGGCAAAGTACTCCTTTGCCACTATTATAACCAGTGAACCGGTATACATATACATCTTCTAGGCAACGTGCTCGTGGGCTACTATTATAATCAGTGGAGCAGTACACATGATATAATCCTTTTGGGCCTAACTCAATAATCTTTCACATTACATGATTAGTGTTTTCCATTTAATTAGCACATCAAATCCATTTATTTAACTTGAGGGGGGAGAACAATAACCCAAAGATGGAAAGGTACACCCGTCATACTGACACATGCAAGCAATACATTACGATTCAACCATCAACCCAGGGATGAAAAGGTACCATGGTCGCACTAGTGCACAAGAACATATAATACCCTATCGAAAAGAACACCTAATCCATAAGTATATATACCCTCTAAATAGATCTGTAGAGCTAAATAGAGTAAGTTGTAGGGCCTGGATGGGACACTAAGGAATACTAACAAATACCAAAATAATCACGGGTTAAACCACGTCTTTAAGGTAGTGACCCCAAAAGAGCCACAATTCCTGATCTTGAGGTCTTCTACTTTAATTATTAGTGTCTTAATTAAGATGACCACAAGAGATACAACAACCACACTTATTCACTTTCATTTGTTTATGTTATTATTAAGCAATCCTTATCCATACAGTTATCTATGTTAACCTAAAGAAACCAGTAAGGCCATCCTTATATCATCCAATTCCAATTCAGGATTCGTTTCCATTTATTCATATGCCATAAGGGTTATCATATCATAATCATAATATGGTCTTAGAGCTTGGTTAGTTCACATCAAAGGATCATGACACACTTAACCCTAGCATGCCCTTACATCACATCCAACACACAATACCATGCATGATTGATGATTAAGACACCTCATTTATGATTGTGAGATAAATACCATATCACACGCTTAGTTATCCATCCAACCCTAGGTTATGTCATGTTCTTGTAATACTCACTGATTTATCAAATCCCCTTTTATTATTCAATATTACTTATGTCTGATTATGGATACTTATTTAATCTATTGACAATATATATGTAAGTTATCGATTTACCCCTATCATCCTTACAAAATTACTAAAATATACCTTAATTGTAAAATTACCAAGTCGCCTATTTTTATTTGTCAAATTACCATATTACCCTTCATGTTTGCATAATTATCAAATTACCCCTTATATTTGTTAGATTACCAAAGTTTCCTCCATACTTATTAGATTACCAAATTTATCTCTCATACCTATTAATTTACCAAATTTACCCTTCCAATTGGTTAAATTACCAAACTGTCCTTTTTACTTGTTAAATTACCAAATTACCCCTCAAGTTTATTGAATCACCAAAATACCCTTCATACTTGCTACATTTACCATATTGCCCATTTAGTTAATTAAATTACCAAATTTTCCTTCATACTTATTAAATTTACCAAATTGTCCTTTTGATTGGCTAAATTACCAGATTGCCCTTTTCACTTATTTAGATTACCACATTGCCCTTTTGGTTGGTTAAATTACCAAATTGCCCTTCTTACTTATTAAAATTGCCCTTCCTTTATGCCAAATTACCAAAACACCATTCCTTTATGCCAAATTACTAAAATACCCCTCCTTTATATAAAATTATCAAAATACCCTTCCTTTATGTCAAATTATCATAATACCTTTGCTTTATGTCAAATTACCAAAATTCCCTTCTTCTTTATTAAAGCACCATTTTACCCATTTACTTTTACAAATTACCAAGTTATCCCCTTTTCTATGTAGAATTACTAAAATGGCCTCCTTACTTATCCATTTACTATTTTACCTCCTTTACTCTTATAAATTACCATTTTCCCCTTATTATACAAATTTTACTAAAATACCATCATCATATAAATATTAATATACATGGTTCATATACATCCTCCAATACCACCAACTACTCTCATTTACCATTAATACTCATTAGCACCTATCACACATACTTTATAGGCCATGCTTTCACACACGAGAAATTACTAAAATGCTCATAGGGCTTACATTAATATTATCTATGCAACAAATGGCCACATTAGCATATCATACCATATATATGTATTTAACATTATCATTAATAATAAGGCTCCTTCCTTAAATATTATTTCTACACATGAAACATAAAGTAACATGATTTTATTTTCATCAACCAACATATGCCACTAAATACATTATACTTAACAACATATATCATGCATATAAACATATTAAAAACCCTAATGTGCTAGTATACGTATATCCACACATTTCAGTAGGGTATAATAGTTACCTTATTTTTAGCAATAATTAAACCTTATCGGTACCTCGGTTAAAGGTTTGAGATTAATTAGTAAAAATTAATACCTAAAAATAATATCAAAAATTAGCATAACAGAAGTATAAAATCAAAAGAATAATTTTTTTTTATCAAAAGCTTAATAAACACCTACTAATACCAACTATTTTTATACCTCCAAAATTTAGCAACTTTAACTAAAAAAGATGTAGGACTTATGGAAAAGGAGAAGGTTTGGTTCGGGTTGGGGTTAAGAAGGTTGGGTAGAGGGCTTGTGGAGGGGAGTTAGGGTGGTGGATGGGTGCAGGGATGGAGTATGGGTGTAGGTGATGATTGGGGGTCAATGATCAAAGGCTCATAGCACCGGAGACGGTAGCTATAGGGTTGGGAAAGTGGGATGAAGATTGGATGGAGGAGAAGAAGGAAGGGGAAAGAAGAGGAGAAGCGATGGCTACAAGGGGAAAATTCGGCCAACAAGGGAAGGGTGGCAGTAAGAGAGGTTCCAAGGAGTTGATGGGTGGTTGTTGAGGCGAAACAGTGGCGCACGATGGTGGTGTAGGGTGGAGGCTGAGGAGGGGGAAAGAAAAAGAAAGGAGAATGAAGGTGACTATAAGGGCGTGTGGTGGTGGCTTGGTGGTGCAAGCAGGTAGTAGGGGGTGACAGGAGGTGGATGTGGTGGTTAGTTGGGTGGGAGCAGCAGTGGTTGAAGACAACAAAGCAAAAACAGGGGAAGAGGAGAAGAGGGAAAGAAGGGAGAAAGATGGCTCGACATGAAGGGAAAGAAGAAGCTCGAGGAAAGAAAATAGGCAGGGGAGAAGAAGAAAAAGTAGAAGGAGAGGAGAGGAGGTAGGGGTGTCGGCTAGGTGGTGGCAGGGGGTTATAGGTCGACGAGTGTAGCGTGGTAGGGAGAGGGAAGCGAAGAAAAGGAAAGAGAATGCCACACGTGGGAGGGTTGTGTTTGGCTCAAAAATGGAAGGGAAAGGGATGAGAGAGAGAGAGGGGAGAGAGCAGGGCTGCAGGGGAAGGCAGGTGGTTGCAGGTGGTTGTAGCAGGCTGCCATGGAGGATAGTGGAAGAAGGAAGGAGAAGGAAAGAAGAAGGGAGGAGAGGCTGCAGGCTGGTCAGACCAGGAAAGAAAAGAAGGGAGCGAGCCGACCCTGTGTGTGTGAAGAAGAGAGATAGGAAGAAGGGTTGGGCTGGTCCAACCGAGGGGAAAGAAAGGAAAGAAAAAAAAGAAGGGGAGACGGTGTAGTGGACTTGGTGCGAGGGGAAGGGAGAGGAAGAAAGGGAGTGGGTCGGTAGCCCAGTACGAGGGAGAAGGAGGGGCGTAGGCCGGGGGCCCGAAAGGGAAAATAGAAAAGGAAAAAGAGGAGGAAAAAAAAAAGAAGAAAAAGGAAAAAGGAAAAAAATGGAAAAATAAAATAAAATTATTTTTGGAATAATGCCACTTAATATTTTTTATAGATAAATTAATTTAATAATTGAATTTATTATAATTTAATATATATTGGTTTAAAAGGGTAATTTTAGTGAAATATTGGGTTGGATAACTATGTAAAGAAAATGAGTATGATAAAAAAACAAAATATTTATTTTAATCTATGAAATATTTATATCCATTTTTATATACTCAAAAATCCAAAAAATAATTAAATTAAATAAATTTAAAAGTTAATTTATTCTAAATGAGGGTTATTTATTAAATTCTAGGTTTTAAATTTTTGGGGTACTACAACCCCCTTCCATTTGGTCATTTTCATCGAACCAAACATACACTACCTACGACAACAACCAAACTAGCCTACCACCTCCATTTGGCCATTCCTATTGTAGATCACCATCCTCCTTTGGCTAAAACCACTTGTTCTCACCACCCCATTCCGCCAAACCTGTCATTGCCACCCACCTCATTTTGTCCCCTTCAATTGATCCTCTTTATTGCACACAATTTGGTTGAGACTCCTTCAAACCTTAGTTTGGTTTTTTCCACTTTTTCACCATTCCATTACCTTAACCCCTCCTTAATTATATCATTAATTCTAATTATGTTTTATTATTTGTTCTTAGGTGATACTTCAGAGGTCCCAAAAGAGGTGAGATAGGATAATCATTCTTAGAGACTAGAGCCTTTTGCGTAAGGATACTAGTCGAAGTTTTAGGGTTTTGTGTTGAATGCTTGCATGACTCTGTGTAATTTCATGATATTGTTATTATATGGTTAAATTAATGCTGTTAATAATATTATATGATAATATGGATTATGTGATGAAAAGAGAGTATGAATAATGCAAGATGTGCTAATATAACGTTACTACGTTAAGTTGTACTGTAACACCCCAAAATTCACTATTTTTTTAAAAGCAGAAGAATTTAAAATTGAGAACTTCTGAATTTTGGAGATGTTACTGCCACACTTAGTACCAAACTGGTTCACTCTGACCGTTCCAATACTAAGTACTAAGGCTAAAAAGATTATTTTCAAACTTAAACTGATAGTTCATAAAATGAATTAAAAATATCATAACATAGAAATCAGAGTACTGTCACGGGGTGACTTCTTTCACCTAAGTCTTTCCCGTGCGGCACTTAGAAGCACAACACCTTTAGTGCTCACTAAGTCAGCCTTTCCCGAACTTAGGCTATTACCAAGCCTTTTGAAGACGAGTAAGAACACTTGGAGAACTTAGAGAGAGAGTGAGAGAGTTTGTGTGTAAGAAGAGAACTCTTATTGAAGAGAGAGGAGAGAGCTTTACAACTTGAGAGGTGAGGGGAGCAAATGGGGTGGTCCTCTATTTATAGTTGAGGTCCCCCTCCCTTTCCCTCCTTTGGTGGAAGGTTCTAGGTCTTCCATACCCTTGTAGATAATTCTAGAGACACCTTTTAGAGTACAAGATATTTTAGGAGACTCTTCTAAATCCTTTCATGATCCTTCTAGCCCTTAGGATTCTAGAGAGTTCCACACCATTCTAGGAGGTCTCTAGATATTTATACAAGGTTCCATACAATTCCACATTCTTCTACTAGAGTCCACACAACTCTAGAACATTCTAGAACCTTCCAGACAAAAATGTGAAAAAAAAATAGGCGGGTCGTGACATCCTCCCCCACCTAAGCCCTTGACGTCCTCGTCAAGTCCTTGGCGGTCTTGAAAGCCTCGATCTGGTCACGGAACTGCCACAAGTCCTCTTCTCGTTCCCAGCTTGCCTCGCTATCTGGTAAGCCCTTCCAACGTACGAGGTACTCGATGTGCCTGGGAACTCCTCTCGCCGATTTCACTCTATCAGCCATCACCTCTGCAACCTCCCTTTCATAGGATACTACATTTGCAGGTGGAGCTCGAGAGGACTCACCCCGATGTGGATCATCTTTGTCCCTATGATAGGGCTTTAGAAGACTCACATGGAACACGGGATGTACCTTCAACTTCGCGGGCAACTCCAACTTATACGAAGTCTTCCCAACCTTCTTCACGATGGGGTATGGCCCTTCATATCTTCGGGTCAAGCCCTTGTGCACCTTTCTGTAGGCCTTAAATTGCTGGGTTGGAAGTTTCACCATCACTTCGTCTCCAATCTGGAATGCCCTGGGCTTCCTCCTGTCATCTGCCCACTTCTTCATCCTCTTTGCCGCCTTGGCCAAATTTGCCTTTGCCAAGTCCAGCTGCTCATCCCACCCTTTAGCATATCTGAAGGCTGCAGGGCTAGGTCCAGTGTATCCTTTGGCGAGCTCCTGCGGAGATGTAGGTTGGTGGCCCATCACCAACTCAAAGGGGCTTCTTTGTGTGGACTCACTCCGCTGGAGATTATAGGAGAATTGGGCCACATCCAGCAACTTTGCCCAATCCGTCTGATTGTCACTCACAAAGTGCCTCAAGTAAATCTCCAACAAGTGGTTCACCCGTTCCGTTTGCCCATCAGTTTGTGGGTGAAAACTTGTGGAGAAGTGAAGATCCGAGCCCATGAGCTTGAACAGCTCCCTCCAAAACTTCCCTGTGAATCGTGGGTCTCGGTCGCTGATAATGCTCCGAGGAACGCCCCAATACTTCACCACATGTTTGAAGAACAAGCGTTCGGCTTCCTCGGCTGTGCAATCTCGAGGGGCAGGGATGAAGGTTCCATACTTGGAGAATCGATCCACCACCACCATGATGGAACCGCATCCTTCGGAAGTAGGGAGTGCTGAGATGAAGTCCATGGATATGCTCTCCCATGGCTTTTCAGGAATAGGAAGAGGCTCCAGTAGACCTGCGGGCTTGCTTTGCACTACCTTGTCTTGTTGGCACACAAGACAAGTCTTTACGTATGCCTCCACGTCATCCTGCATGTTAGGCCAATAATAAGATTTTTCAATAAGTACGAGGGTACGTCTCATACCAGGATGACCAGCCCACTTCGAGTCATGGCACTCCTTTAGCAAATCCCTCCTGAGATTGCCCCACTTCGGCACATAGAGTCGGTGGCCAATGGTGTAGAGCACGTCGTCTTCTACCCAAAATCTTCGAGTTCTTCCCTCCTTAGCCATCTCCATCAAGTTCTTAGCTAAGTGATCCTGGGCCAATCCTTCTCGAACTCGATCCATGAGGTCACAATGCGGCTGGCTCAAAGCTGCTAACTCCGCCTTCCGACTTAGTGCATCTGCCACAACGTTGGCTTTGCCCGGCTTATACTCCATGGTATAGTCGAACTCCGCCAAGAAATCCTGCCACCTTGCTTGCTTGGGGCTTAACTTCTTCTGCCTTTGAAAATAACTGGTGGCAACATTGTCGGTCTTGATCACAAACCGACTCCCGAGCAAGTAGTGCCTCCACACCCGAAGGCAATGAACAATAGCCGTCATTTCTTTGTCGTGCACCGGATATCTCCTTTCTGTTTCGTTAAGCTTCCGGCTTTCATAGGCTATAGGATGGCCTTCTTGCATCAACACACCTCCTATAGAAAAATCCGATGCATCGGTATGCACCTCGAACGGCTCCTCGTATTTTGGAAGAGCTAGGACGGGCTCTTCCATCACGGCTTGCTTAAGATCTTCAAAGGCCTTTTGACATTCCTCCGTCCATTCCCACATGACCTTCTTCTTAAGCAAGTTGGTCAAGGGCGTGGCCCTTGCCGAGTATCCCATGACGAACCGCCTGTAGTAATTCACAAGGCCCAAGAAAGACCTTAACTCCGAGACTCCCTTAGGCGGTTCCCATTCCGCAATAGCCTGCACCTTGGCTTTATCCATCAAGATCTTCCCCTTCACCACCTTGTGACCCAAGAACATTACCTCTTCTTAGGCAAATGAGCACTTTTCCACCTTAACATAGAGCTCATTTTCCCGAAGTACTTGGAATACCTTCCTTAGGTGCTCAACATGCTCACCTAAGGTCTCACTATATATCACGATATCATCCAAGTACACAACCACAAACTTATCCAGGAATGGATGGAAGATCTTGTTCATCAAAGTACAAAAAGTAGCAGGTGCATTAGTTAAACCAAAGGGCATGACCAAGAACTCGTAGGATCCGTACCTGGTTACGCACGTAGTCTTGGGCTCATCTCCCTCGGCTATGCGGACTTGCCAGTACCCCGATCTTAAGTCCAACTTGGAAAACCATCGGGCTTTCCCAAGTCTATCAAACAAATCCGCTACCAATGGGATCGGGTACTTATTCTTGACAGTCACCTTGTTTAGTGCCCTGTAATCGATGCACATTCGTAGGCTTCCATCGTGCTTCCTTTGGAAAAATACCGGGGCACCAAACGGGGCTTTAGATGGCCTGATGAATCCCGCATCCAATAATTGCTTGAGTTGTTTCTTCAATTCTTCCAATTCTGGCGGGGCCATCCGATAAGGACCCATGGCTGGAGGCTTAGCACCTGGTTCCAGCTCAATCACGTGGTCCACCTCCCTCCGTGGTGGGAGCTTCTTCGGGAGCTCTGGTGGCATCACGTCCTCATACTCCTTGAGGACTCTCTTAATTTCCACGGGCACCTTCGATCTAACGGGTGAGGATTCTTCCTTTAACGTGGCCAAGAGTGTGACCTCACCCTTCTTGAGTCCCTTAGATACTTGTATAGCAGAAAGCATCTTGGACTCCACCTTTTCCCGTACTAGGGGCACAACATATGACTCTTGCCCCTTGGAAATGTGCATGGTGTTAGCATCTAGAAATGATAAGGGGCGTACCTTGTCGACGAACTCCATGCCAAGCACCATTTTGAAGTCGTCCATAGGCACTACCGTTAAATCCACCATGCCTTCCCATTCGGCCAACCGAATGGGTATGCCTCGAGCAATCCCAAGGATCGGCCTTGAAGCTGAGTTAACCGCCTTCATCCATCCGATTTCCTTGGAATACCGAATACTGAGCTTTGTGGCTTCCTCTTCCGCCACAAAGTTGTGAGTGGCTCCCGTGTCCACTAATGCTCTTGTGTCTCCGCCATTTACTTTGGCTTCGACGTACACCAAGCCCTTTGAGGTCTTTGGTTCCTCCATTTTCTTGGCCGGCACGTTGGGCTCCTCCTTAGCCCTGGTCTTGAGTGAGTTCAGGAAGCGCATTGACCCCATGTTTGTCTCCTTCTCGCCCGAGGTCCCCTCTTCTCCAAGGGAACTAATGAGGGCATTCAATTGCTTCCTCTTGGGACAGTTGAAGGACATATGATCTCCTTGGCAAATGAAGCATGTCCTTTTCTTCGAGTGGTCCTTGCCCCCTTCGTACTTTCCCTTCCACTTAGGTGGGTCGGCCTCTTTGTGAGATTTCTCTCCCCCACCTTTGTAGGATCCACCCTTCTTTGGCTTGTCTTTCTTCTCTTTCCGGAACTCAATGAGGGATTCCACCTCCCTTATGGCCGAAGCAAGGTCTTGGACATTACGACGCCTCAACTCTTGCTCCGCCCAAGTTTGTAATCCATCCATGAAGTAGAGGAGTCGGTTCTTTTCCGACATGTCCGGTATCTCAAGCATCAAGGAACTATATTCTTTAACATAGTCCTTGATGGTACCGGTTTGTTTGAGGCTCCTTAGCTTCTTTACCGCGGCTTCCTCCACATTCATGGGATAGAATTGAGCTTTAAGCTCCCTCTTGAAGTCCTCCCATGTATCGATAGCCACCACACCCCTTTCAATTTCATCACTACGGCGTCTCCACCATAGCATAGCATCGTGCTCAAGGTAGAGTGTGGCGGTATCGATCTTGTCCGCATCATCATCCATGCCTGCACGACACATATATCTTTCTACCATCCAAATAAAATTATCAAGTTCTTTAGCATCGCGCTTACCTCCATATTTGGGTGGTTCGGGGCCTTGGACCCTTGGTCCTCCAACATGACCGCCATGCCTCCCTTGGTTGAGATCTCGCCTCAACGCAACGTGCTCTGCCCTAAGGGTGCCGAATTCCTCCCTTAGGATGCCAATATCTCTTCGGAATTCCTCCAACAAGCGGTTAATGCCACCAAGGAATTCCCCACGAATATCTTCACCAAGATATTCTTCCAACACATCGAGTCTCTCCGTCGACTCATCCATCCTTCTCTCCACCCGAACAACTCTGTCTTCAAGTGAAGAGAGTCGGTCCTTGGATACCGACTTATCCTTGGCAACACCCTTGCCCTTCTTCTCACGCTCCCTTCCACGGGTCTCCATGGAGACGGTTGTGGTCTCGCTCGGGTTCTTCACCAACTCGTCATTTGCCATGGCTACGATCCCTTGTAACCAAAGCTTCCACTAAGCCAAGCTCTGATACCACGTGTCACGGGGTGACTTCTTTCACCTAAGTCTTTCCCGTGCGGCACTTAGAAGCACAACACCTTTAGTGCTCACTAAGTCAGCCTTTCCCGAACTTAGGCTATTACCAAGCCTTTTGAAGACGAGTAAGAACACTTGGAGAACTTAGAGAGAGAGTGAGAGAGTTTGTGTGTAAGAAGAGAACTCTTATTGAAGAGAGAGGAGAGAGCTTTACAACTTGAGAGGTGAGGGGAGCAAATGGGGTGGTCCTCTATTTATAGTTGAGGTCCCCCTCCCTTTCCCTCCTTTGGTGGAAGGTTCTAGGTCTTCCATACCCTTGTAGATAATTCTAGAGACACCTTTTAGAGTACAAGATATTTTAGGAGACTCTTCTAAATCCTTTCATGATCCTTCTAGCCCTTAGGATTCTAGAGAGTTCCACACCATTCTAGGAGGTCTCTAGATATTTATACAAGGTTCCATACAATTCCACATTCTTCTACTAAAGTCCACACAACTCTAGAACATTCTAGAACCTTCCGGACAAAAATGTGAAAAAAAAAATAGGCGGGCCGTGACAGTACGCTTAAAAGTTTATAATCAATAATAAGATAGAAATCAGAGTGCGAAATCAAAATTCCTCGGAGAAAATAATCTTACAATCGATAAAAGGTTTAATTGAAATACTCAATACAAGGTAATATATCATAAAATGGTAAATAAGATGCAAAAGAAATACAAAAGGAATAAATCGCATAAAGAGTAAATATGGCCACGACACTCTTGAACTTTGAGCCAATCACAACCTCAACACTCAGCCCAGCCTGATGTCTAACCCACCTGCACAAAGTCAGAAGGGCCTACTACTTGTAGGAATGAGCAGCACCCATAAAAATGGTGATTAGTACGCTACATACTGAGTAAGGTAACTGTACACTAAGGCCAACATAAAAAATCATATAAACCATGCAGAATAATAAAAAGAACATAAAGATCATCATGGTAACATAATAGCGTACAATCATTCGAGTAGATATGTAAAGTCCCATTTACAATCCGGATTAATTACTTAATTAATCTTTGACCAGAAATCGATTCACACCATACTTTTTATCAAATCCATGCGAGTACAGGAACCCCAATATTTTAGCTGGTGGATCGGTCTCCAGCGCACTTCGGTGCCTTGTCACTATTCTAGCCGGTGGATCAATCACTTAGGATACATGCCCTACCACTATTTTATACTCGTGGATCGGTCTGGCCCCTTTCTCGCATGGTGTTCCACTTTAAGTACTTAGTGTCTTTCCCATATCTTAGCAAACTACAGGATATGGTTTATTGAGCTCGCGATCCCCCACTATCATAGTCGGTGGATCGGTCTCCAGGATACCACAATACCTAGCCACTATTATGCCGGTAGATCAGTCTAGGCCCGGCTCAATACTCTTTCACTTTACATGATTAATAATTTAATATCTTAAGTATCTTATTATGAAGCTTTCACCCTAGACATGCATGACTCACTCTCCCCACACCTATCCTCCAACGGACTCTTTCTACATCATCAAAATCATGTACCTCCCAACTTGCCCCAACATCCTTTCCTCCTTATCTTATCTCACAGTAGAAGTCCAACTCATAAGTATATGGGTCAAGGCCCACTACTTTACACTACCAAATCCAGTCCACATCTCACTCTAGGATTTTATCCCGAAACCCTAATTTAGGCCTAAGTGGCCCATCCTACTCCACCTTACACAACCGAAATCATTTAAACACTCACACATCACAACCATAGATTCCATATTCATCATTACAATTTATTCACCAAGTACAAACATGTTACCACTGAACCCTATTTAGCCATATCAAAACCCTAGTTAATCACACAAAACCCTAGTTAACCACTCCAACCCTAGTTAGCCACAACAAACCATAATTAGCCACTCCAAACCTTAGTTAATCATAACAAACCATAATTAGCCACTCCAAACCCTAGTTAATCACAACAACCTATATTTAATCACTCCAAACCCTAACTTGGTCTCCTATGTACCCTTATAATGCTCCACATACTATTTTTCACCTAAAACTTCCAAACACCCAAATAACTCTTCCATTACCTTCCTTACATCCCAAGTCAACTTTTCATACGTAAAATTTACTTCCATGCAGTCCCTATAAAAACCTACAAACTTTTTCATACAAACCTAAAACTCCCATGCAAACCCTAGATTCACCCATACAAACCATAAATCCATCCATACAAAACCCTAGATTCCTCCATGTCGAAACCCAAGATTCCTCCATGCAAACCCTATATTTATCCATGCAAAACCCTAGTTTAGATTCTCCCATGAAACACCATAAAATCTACCATGTAAAACCTTAAGTCTACCCATACAAAACATAGATTAGATTCTTCCATGTTGCACCATAGATTAGAATCTCTTATATAAAACCATATTTAGATTCTCCCATATAAAACCATAGATTAGATTCTCTCATATAAAACCATAAATTAGATTCTCCCACACAAAACCCTAAAATTTTCTATTTTATTCTTCCACTCATGGATTATTAAAATACTTAGGTCAACTCACATCCCTTGGTCAACTTATTCCCCTTTTGTCAACTTACTCCCCTTAGTCAACTTCTTTCTCATTTTCCATCCTCAACCTTTTTCCCACACAATACCACTTTATACATCCTCACACGCATGTCTTATAGGGTCACAACACATAACATCACATACCACAATATTTCATCACATACACACAGTACACATGCCATCTAAACACACAAAAACATACTCCAACTCCACGTCATACCACATACAAAATAATTTTAATGATAAACATAGAATACATAGCATACGAAGTATATAATGAACATAAACACACATAAGGCCTTAGTAACACCCTTATCTAAAACGACACTGGTCTTGGACCACGCTCCTACGCCTCCTTAGGGCTTTGACTGGTCTCACCTATATGAGGAAAAAGATAAAATTAGATTCCCTCCTACCAAAAATACTCTTAAATACTAACTTATTATAAGACTAGGCTTTTGATAAAATAATAAAATATTAATAAAAATGACATTAACTAATTACTATCTTACTAAAGATATAAGAAATAATAGTAATATTATAAAAGTTGATAATATAAGGTTGAAGACTTTACCCTAATAATAAAAATAATGATACCAAAATAATAATAGCAAAGATACTAAAAATAATAACAATGATAATAATAACAATAGTAATAATACCATAATAATAATAATAACAACAATAATAGAAAGGGCATTAATCAAAAACGTAGTGAAATAAGGGCTTTGGCACCTTTACCAAAATAATACTAATAATGATATTAGTAAAATAAATAAAAAAATTAGTAATAATAATGATAAAAAACCATAATAATATTGAAAAAATGATAATAATCATAATGGTAATAATATTAAGGATAATAATCGAATATAAAATGAAGTAGGGTTTCAACCCTACATTGAATAATAATAAACTTAATAAATAACAATAATAATAATAACAACAACAACAACAATAACACCAATAATATTAATAAACGCTAATGATAATAATAATGATAATAATAATAATAATAACAACAACAACAACAACAACAACAATAGGACTTAATATTTATAATACTACTACTACAACTCAAAATAGGCACAATAGGGTTTCCGCCCTATATAGAATAATAATACTAACATAAAAAAATAATAATAATAACATAATAAATAAAATAAAAACTCATAATAATACTAATACTAATAATCTAATCAGCCAAATAGGGTCAACCCTAATAAGAAATAATAATACTAATAATATGGGACTTAATAATAATAATAATAATAATAATAATAATAATAATAATAATAATAATAATAATAATAATAATCGAATAATACGTTAAAAATTAAAATAAAATAAAATAAGCTTAATTAAATAGGAAAAAGGGTTGAAAGGGTTTAGGGCTCAACCTTAGGCTGGTGGTGATAGGCGACACTGACGGTGGTGCATGGCGGCGGTGACAGTGGCCAAAAAAAGAGAAGAAAATGGGAAAAGTTGGATGCGGGGAAAAGGAGAGGTAGAATGAAGGTGGGAGTTAGGGTGTTTAGAGTTTCTTAGGTGGAGAGGAGTAGAATGAAGGTGGCAGCGCAACCAAAGACAATACCACACGGCGGTGCTGGTGGTGGCTAAAAGAGGAAGAAGAAGAGAAAGAGAGGAGGAGAGGGAGAAAGAGGAAAAGAAAGGTAGGGGAAGGTAGAGGATAGTCTGAAGAATACGTTGGAAGGTGAAAGGAGCAGCAGCAGCAGCGAAAGTGGTGGCGCGAAGGGTGGCAAGGGCAAAAATAGGTTAATTGGGAAGGAAAATTTACACGGCTAGGGTGGCTCGTGCAGGATGAATCAAAGGAGAAGGGCGGCTTAGTTAGTTAGAGGACAGTGTAAGGATGAGTTGGGTAGGCAGAGAGGGCGGCGGAGTTGGTCGGAGGCGGTGGCAACGGTGTCTGAAGTGGCGGTAGTGGCAAGGTCAGAAAATTCTAGGTAGGAATTAAAAGCTCGACCTTTACTGATTATGGGGGGTATTTATAGATCTTAGATGAGAGGGTAGGGTTCTGTGGATCAGCTTGGGAATAGCGCAGGTGGGGTTAGGGTCACCGACGGTGATGGTCGGTGGCAGTCAAACTCATGGCAAGGGAATGCACAGGAAAAGGAGGAACTGTGTGAAAAGAGGGAGAAAATGGTTTGGGTCAATGTGACCGGTGGAACGACGGGAAAAAAGGGAGAAACAGTCGGTCAAACAAGTGAGATTGACGGTGTGATTCTCAGAGTTGCAGGTCGACGGTAATGGCCGGTGCAAATGGCTGGGGGAAGAAGAAGGTTAGGGGGCTGGATCGGCAGTCCAAAAGAAAAGAAAGAAAAAGAAAGGAGAGAAGAGCCGACCGAGCGGTGATTAGAAACACAGTGCCGAAATGCTACGTTTGGGGGAAAATTGGAAAAGAACGACGCAGAGTCCTAGGCCATCGAAGGAGAAAAGAGAAAAGAGGAATGGGTTGCGGAACGCAGGCCCAATCAGAGAATAAGGATAAAAGGAAGAAAAGAAAGAAAAGAAAGAAAAAGGAAGAAAGAAAAGGAAAAAGGAAAAAATAGAAAAAGAAAAATAGTGCGTTGGGTTAATTAAATTAATTAGGATATTTAGGATATTTAAAAATAATAATATTTAAATAAAAATAATATTAAAATCCCTTTTTAGGTTTATTTAGGGTTTTAAAAAGGTTTTTTTTTATAAATTCCATTTTAATTAGCAAATCACTCTAATTTTCTCCAATTAAATTATTTATTAAATTTGTATTAATTTGGCCCTATTTATTTCCTCTTATTTAAAATAAAATAATTTATTTAATTAATTTCCAAAATAAAATCCTTAATTAGCTAAAATACCTAAATTTCTCCTAATTAAAATACTTATAAATTTCTTCTTAATTTTACCTGATTAATTTCCTTTTATTTTAAGAAAAATAATTTATTTGATTAATTTTTATGATAAAATCTTATTTAATAATAATTTTTAAAATTAGGATTTTTGGGGCATTTCATGTACTTTTGTGGATGAGTATAATATGTGGAAGTATAGTATGGGCATAATATAGTATGATAAGTAGGAATTAAGTATATTTAATATGTATGATTATAAATGGAGAAGTGTTTGGAGTATTAAAAATATGCAAATAATATCATGTGGAGTGATTATGAATGTCATAAGCTCCTCAAATGTGAAAATGACCTAAATTGGGAATAATAACCTTAAAACAATAATTTTATTATCACATGTGTAGAACATTATAGTTAGGCCACAATTTTAGGGATGTATATTGAGTTGTTAATTTTATAAGCCTTATGGGAAAGGTTATAATTTACCTGTGAAATTAAGGTGTGGGAGCTTTATAAATAGTAACTTTTGTGATAGGGCTATTATTACATGTGTAAAACGTAGGAGTTAAACCTTGAATTTTGGTTATGTTAATAATGATAATAATTTAGGAATATATAATAAATTTGGTGGGTAAATTATCGATACAAGAGAAGTTATACCTAAATTATGAATTTAGGGTTTCTAGGGAGAAATGAGCATCTTAACCTTTGAGACATTCTTGTTATTGGTATGTTGATGTATTTCTTACCTTAATTATGTTTTGTAATCATCAAATCAATCATGAATAATACATTAATCATTTAAATAGAAATATCACGTGAGTCAGGCCAGGGTGGTGTTCTTCAAATATATTATTTGGGATTATAATAGTGGCTCAAGTGTATTATTCCTAAGAAAGTGCTTCAATCATTTCTATCAGATTAAGAACAGTAGGGCTCATGCTTATCATGAATAAGAATATGAATTGAGTAACCTAATGCATAAGATACTAATGATGTAAAGTAGAAGATTGTATGAGTCAGGACTAAGGTGATAATTTTATATTTATTCCATCGGATGATAATTGTGGGTGAGGTACATTTTGTCCTGAAAATGTAATGTTTTCATATCTGTTCTACTAGATGATAATAGTGGCGCAGGTGTATTGTCCTTGAGAAGGTAGTTTAGACTATTCCATCAATTTAAGAACATGGAATCCCTAAACTCACCTTAAATAAAATAAAAATAAAAATAGTTACATTTAATAAAGATGCCTGGATCAGTAGTTACCTTATGATACTTTTTGTAAATTGTATGTGTACTTATCATCTACAATGAGTGTATCTATTTATCTGTATCCCTGATTCGATAGTATTATTACCTTGCTCAATACGTAATATACTGACCATCATTTTCATAGGTGCTGCTCATTTCCATGAATTAATGACCCAAATACTTTTGTGTAGGTCTTTGAGGAACACTTGGATAACTTTGCTACTTTTTATTCGTTATATGGGGAGGAGTGACTTTTATCTGTACTGGGCATTTGGGTAAAGAGTTATGTTATCTGAAGGATATTTTTACCTAGATATCATTTGAACTCTTTGATCCATGGTATCCCTAAGTTTGTATTCTATTATTGTAACATGAAGTTAATCTCCAAACTCATATATGTATTTATAAAAGCTTCTCTCATTTCTAATTACCTTGTTTTACTATGAATGGTTTAACCTTGTGATTAATATAAAGATGGTATGGTAAACCAAACTTGTGTCAATTAAGAGGGTAACACCCAATATTTTAATTATATGCTTTCGCTGTAAATCAAAATTTATATTCATTCCATTATAATTTTGAGTAACATTCATCTTAAGACCATCATGCATAAACTAGAGAACTTAAAAACAATGATGGTTTGGGTCATTAGGTTTAGTAGATAAGATATTTTTGTGTTTATGAAGGAACCAACTCTCTATAGATTAATTCGCTAAAGTTTACAATAGAGAAGATCTTAATTATGATTCACACATAATTCATAAAGAAAGAAAAAACTCACATAGAGATCTAATGAAGATTCATCTTGATTTTAATTGCATTCATATGTATATATCCAATGTGAATTATATATGGTTTATATAACCTTGATGCACCTCCTCAAGCACAATATTCTACCATACAAGATGAATTAAATCTTATGATAAAATCACACAAAATATAATATGTTGACCTTGTAGGTTAATCAACATTTTTTTTATGATAACAAACTGTTTTTATCATCAAACTTATTTACTTCATGCGTTAATCCTTAAATATCATACTTGGATAAAAAAACATTCTCAAGGAACCAAGACTAAATCTTCAAGGTATATGATATTATATTAGGTTCTATATACATGTGTTTTACTGTTGAGCTCTTAGAATCAATACTAAGTTTGGTATTCTAAACATGTTTCAAAAAGAATTTTAAACTACTTTATACTTGTTTATAACATACAAAAATCATTTAATAAATCTTTTCAAATATACCAAACCTTGAGGAAAATGATAAATGATGCATTTTATTATCAAAACAATTTTGAAATAATCTCTCAAACTTTACTTATTTTAGCTAAAATATAATCATTTATGAATGCTTTAAAAGTTTTTTCCAAAAGGAAAAACTCTTTAAATGTCAAAATTTAGCCAATCAAGTATGGCAGTTGACCAGCTAACGAGGGCCAACAAAGTTTGATGAAAAGGGTCGTAGAGAGAGAGCTAATATAATGAAAATTTTGGCAAATAGACAAGTGGACAACACTCAGACAAGACCTCAATGATTGACCGTTGATTAAAGTTAGCTTTATGGCAAAAATCTACTCGTTATGATTCAATTATTGAAGCCTTTTTTGCCATAATGCCTAGTTTTGATTCTTCCCAATTCTGTTGGCCTATAAATAAGAGTTTTAGTGTCTAAATAAAATTTAAGAAATCTTTCTACAATCTTATAAGTTCATCATTATCATATTTTATTCAAATCAAAGAGAGTTTTGATTTCATATTTTCATATCAAAATCAAACATCTCTAGTGCTCAACTTATTATTCATACTTTACCAGAATATCCATACACTTATAGTTCTTATTTATTTAGCTAAGTTACAGTCTTCATTAGGAATTATTTTCATTTATATCTTTTACAATGAATATTCATATTGCATTCATTCAAAATCATTAACTCAAATGAAAGTGGAGAGTGGAGTGCTGTGTAGAATCATTGAGAGATATTTAAGGAAAAGTTATCTCTTCAATCTAAGGGAGTATAAAGGGGATAAATGTAAATCATCTCTAAAGACGCCATTGATATAGTACACTCATAAACCTAGTGGATTTATCATCATCAAACACCCACTATAACTAAAGAGAGGTTTAAATCTAAAAGAAAAAAACTTTTGGTAGTGGATGTAGAGAAACATTGTAGAGTTTCTTGAACCACTATAAATTGTGTAATTATTGCTTTCCAAAATTCTCTACTGAATTTTTTCTAAAGTTTGACATTAGTGTTGAAAAATACTCTATTCATACACTCTTGAGTATCTATATGTTCTTTCTATTGGTATCAAAGCTTGAGTCTTCATCAAAATGTTCTAATAACTAGAAGCTCAAGATCCTCAAGGGATAGCCTTTGTTATACATTGAAAATAAATAGTATAATCTTCTTCAACTCACAAAATCAATATTTGTGGTTCCTTACTCAACATGGTCCACTCAAGATCTAAAAATCCTTCATCCATGGATTGATTGATAAACTAGTTGAAGAGTGGATAGAAATTGATAAGGAAAGAGCCACCTTGAATAACCCCTTGTGGCCTTGGAAAATAAGTGTGTGAATCAATACTAAAGTGCACCACCATTGAGGAGATTTAGGTCAAAGTTAAACATCAATTATGGTGGTGAGGTAAAAGAAGAAGTTTCACATCCTTACTTTATTTCTTCCTATGAAGTAGCTTTAAGGGAAAAAGATGAGGTAGCAAATTATTTTATATAATATAAAAATTGGTTAATTTTTGTTGATGATTGCGTTGATAATTTTGAGAAGTTGGCTAGCCTTTGTGTTGATGATTTAAACAAAATTTTCTCACTTATATTCACTCGTGAAAAGTTGAAGGGTAAATTGTGAATTTTTTTCATCTATGGTTGAAATTGTGAAACTAAAGTTGGATGCAACACTTAAAGTGATTGAATAACACTCTTCGTCAACCAATGTTGAAAAATAAAATTCTTTTGAACTCGATAAAAATATGCTTAAAAAATCCTCAAGAAGAATGCACAATAACTTAAACTCGACTTTTAAATTTCATGGCATTTCCTCAAAGATAATTTCGATTCCAAAGAAATGTTCAATCTTAACCATTACTCCAACTAACTCATACTATAAGCCATAACATATTTTAAGGATAATATTTGACCATTATTTTTTCAGAAATCATACATTTTGATATAAAATATATTTGTTGTACTTGTAACAAAAATACTTTTATGATACTATTTTTATAATTTTTATTAATATATATTAAAATTATAATAGTTAAAGTTCATTCTCAAAATTTATGATGAATTATATTTTTAATTAAAGGGAGTAATACCTTTTAATGCATATTGATAAAATTTATAAAAAATAAATGCCATCTTAATTGAAATATATGTCATTTTAGCATAACTTTTTTAATCCAACATATGTGTCCTTTGATAATTTCAATGAAATAATAATTAACCTACTTTTCTCAAGTTACTCTTATTCATCAAAGTCTTTTGTATCTTAAGCATAATTCAACATACTACATTTACTAACGACATTAGATAATTTCTATAATAACATAATATATGCGCAAAATTCCAAAAAAAATATATGTATTGAATAAGATGGAGTGATATTATAGAAGTATTTTTAAGTACAAATATAACAACTATATTATTTTATTATGATTTATCATGTTTTGAAAAAAATTATAAGTTATAGTTTGAAATTAAATATTATATTACAAAATGGAGGGAGTATAAATTACTATAGAGATATAATGATACTAACTCCAATTCATATTGGATATCAATTTAGCATACATAATTTTAACCAAAATAATTATCATTTTATGATTTTAATGTAAAATATTGAATACTTTTACTAATTTACCCTCCATTACATTTAAATGAATCTTTATAAGTTTTTAAATTATCTTAAGCTTTTACTCTATACATTACAAAAAAAAAGTCATATTAACAATTTACGTACTTAATAAGGTGATAATAAAGCAAAATTTGATATTACATTCATATCCTTCATTAGAAAGCAACAATGAATTTAATGCATGGATAATAATAAAAAATAAGGGTAGGAGTGGAAGTTAGATACTGAATTTTATAAATACAAATTTATTTTTGCAACAAAAATTATATTTCAAAATAAATTTCTTTTTGAAATGGAAGTAGTATTAAATATTTAACAGTTACTAATATAATTATATTAGTCATTTTCTTTAATTTTTTAATATGTCTACATAGAGATAAAATGATAATTATAATGAATAGAAAGCAGTAAAAATACTAAAAAATGATTCAAATTTAAAAGGACACTCAACATCCCCACATCTATGACTATACAAGTGAAAAATAACACACGGCAATGATATGTCATGTACTACACATGTCATGCACTTCTATGCTTCATTGAGTTCCCCTCTCCTCGTGCATATTGTGATTTAAATAGAGGATAATATTCTGCAAGCTAACCCAATGATAGGATAGTGGAGAGAGAACACAAAGACTAACACTGCTACGGAAACAGGAATTAATAACGGGACATTAATAACGGTGGTTCGAAAACCGTCGTCAAATCCGTGAAAGTTAATGCGCGGGAATTTTTAATAACGGTTTTACATAATAACCATTATTACAAGTGCAAGGTAAAATTTTGCACAGGAATTTTAATAACGGTTGACATAAAACCGTTATTAAAACATTATTTAATAACGGTTCAAACAAGAACCGTTGTTAAAATTGGCAAGGTTTTAATAACGGTTCCTGTAAGAACCGTTATTAAATCATCTTTTGATAATGGTTGTTGGAGGAACCGTTATTAAAACATGATTTAATAACGGTTCTTACAGGAACCGTTATTAAAATCTCCTTTTATTTCGTTCTCTTTTGTTTCCTGCCAAAAATTTCAGACTCTACCGCTTCCCTCTCGTACTCTCTTTCTCTTGCAAACCCTTGCACCACCGCTCCAGCTCCTCTGAATTAAGGAAAACCGTCGCACCGCCATCTCTCCACCACCCCTCTGCCATTCTTGCGAACGTAGCCAGCATTTGTACCTTCGTCGTTGCCGTTCTCAACCTGTACGCCGTCGCTCCCTTTACGTATGTGTTGTTCTTCCTTCATTGCTTAATTTGTCTCTACTGATATGTATATATATATATATATAAATGCATGCATGTTGCACCGAAGAGGTTGTGTTTGATGTGTTGTTCGAAAATCTGTCGTTTGATGTTTTGGTGAAAAATTTTGCTGTGGCTTTTTTTTATTGTTGACGGCCGAGACCTTAATATATATGTATATATATATATATATATATATATATATAAATGTGTTTATAATCTATTTTATAAAAATATGTATTATTATTTTAAGAGAATCCACAAGCCTAAAATATATATTATTATCATAAGATATGTACGTTCTAAGTATAAAATTAAGGTGTATATATTTTTTTAGCACTCACATTATTATATATGCAGATGATCATGTGTATTTATATGCTTTTTTTAATATATATTTTGTAAGACGTGTATGTTAGGGTTAGGGTTTATCGTTTATTATACTAAATATAAACTAGGGCTATAAGGAAAAATCCTAAGGATAAGGGTATTGTGCATGGGGAAAAGTTGAGGAGGTTGGTTGGGCATCGGTGTTGTGATTGATAAAAATTAAATAGAGATGAATAATTGTGTATAATAATAATAATAATAATAATAATTAATCATATAGGATTTATTAGATTGTACTATATATATATATATTATCTTATTAATATCTACTTGATTTTACTATGCGTAGGTTGAATGATTTGATGATAGTTTGATGTTTAGCCAGTTTGTTAAATATAACTAAAGATTATGTCCTTATTTTAAATAGTTTGATGTTGTTAGGTTTACATAGTTGGTTATGATCTGGTAGAATATATTTATGATTTGTCTAGCTAGTTGAAGATTAGTTTACATATTCTGTAATCTAGATCCTTTTAATTTCGAGAACAACCTTGATGATAAGATTTAGTGGTTCTCATTTGTAGGTAGTGATCAGATGACATACCCTCCACTGTATTTTCATATGGCGCCACATAGAGATGTACGGACTCATGTGATATGGTTATATGACGAGCTATGTCATTTGTACACGAGTGGCTCATCCTATCACCCCTTCCATTTCAGATCTTATCACCTTCTGTTGACCCTGCCTCAGATAGAGCCATGGGCATCGGCTACGTCTACTTTTTTGTAATGGTTTGTCTACCACACTGATGCACCACACCCGAGATTTATTGAGGGTGAGCTGTTTGCTAGAGAGTATGATAGGATATCAAAAGAACTGATGGTCATCGATGACGAGTGGAGGTATCATCATAGCTTGCCTCGGAGTATCCACCTCGGTTACCCTAGAGTATCTGTGAGTAGACTCTCATTTGATGATGTCAGGGATCAAATGATATATCGTGATGAGTGGAATTTTAGAGTTATAGTTTTTAGTCGGACTCGACGAGGCTATCGGGGGATTTAGTTTTAGATATGAGTTTTCATTTTTTAGGTATTTGAGTTGTAGCAACATTTTGATGTATATAGTGCTGCTATTGCTTAAATCCTGTAGTATGCATATCTTTTGTAAATTGAACTATTAATTGTATACTATTTTGCTACGTTTGTATGTATGCATATATATATAATGAACTCTTTGTAAGTATGAGGAGTTTCATTGATCAGCATTAATATAATTTTGGAAACTTGTTAGCATGATTCGTATATATATATATATAGAGAATAGCATGCATGATACATTTGAGATTAATTCTTTCTAAGCAAGAGTGATTTGAAAATTATTATACTTATAATTCAATTGATTTTTAATAATTACTTTCATGTGGGATATATCTAGATTCAAATAATATGGATCGGAAATGGTTGTCTGCAAATCGTCTGTCTAGAGAATATAACGAAGGAGTGGAGTTTTTCATCAAGTTTGCAGTTGAACATGCTCGGGACTCTAGTAGAATAGTCTGTCAACGCTAATGATTTGAGAGATCATTTATTTGTGTATGGAATTGATACAAGTTACACTTGTTGGATATGGCATGGGGAAACAGAGTCTAAATATGAAAATGATGATGTTGGGAGGGATAGTAGTGGATCATCATTTGATAACTATGAGGGACATTCGTTAGAGGAGATGACTCAAAAGGTTGAGGAAAGTGTTCGGGATTGTCCAAAAATGTTTGAGAAGTTATTGAATGACTCGGAGAAACCTTTGTACGGTGATTGTAATACGTTTACGCGATTATCCGCTACTTTAAGGTTGTATAACTTAAAGGCATGTAACGGATGGAGTGATAAGAGTTTCACAGAATTATTGTCACTTGTGAAGGATATGCTTCCTGATGATAATGTTCTACCCGATCGTACGTATGAAGCGAAGAAGATTCTATCCTCTATGGGCATGAGTTATGAGAAGATACATGCATGCCCTAATGATTGTATTTTATATCACAATGACAATGCATCTTTGGATAGTTGTCCTAATCCTGAATGCAAAGCACCACGATACAAGAAGAACAAGGTGCCCACTAAGGTGTTATGGTATTTTCCTATAATACCAAGATTAAGGCGGATTTTTAATGATATTGAAGATGCCAAGAACCTAAGATGGCATGCTGATGACAAGATAGATGACGGGCTTCTTAGACATCCATCCGACTCTCCACAATGGATGACGATTGGTGGGTTGTTTCCTGAATTTGGTAAAGAAGCAAGAAATGTGCGCCTTGCGCTTTCTGCAGATGGAATGAATCCGCACAATCAAGGCAGCTACAGTTTATGGCCAGTGATTTTGGTTATATACAATTTACCTCCGTGGCTCTATATGAAACGCAAGTATATGATGTTGTCTTTACTCATTTCCGGGCCAAACCAACCTGGGAATGATATTGATGTTTATTTGGCACCTTTCATTGATGATTTGAAGTTCTTATGGGACATGGGCATTGAAGTATTTGATGCATATGGTCAAGAAAATTTCACTTTGAGATCATTGTTATTCTATACTATAAATGATTTTCCGGCATATGGCAACTTGTCAGGTTATAGTGTGAAAGGCCATTATGCATGTCCAATATATGAGGAGAATACTTCATTTTTTCAGCTAACACATGGCCGAAAGACTGCGTTCCTTGGGCATCGTAGGTTTTTACCGAAGAATCATCATTATCGTAGGCAAAGAAAAGCGTTTAATGGATTCCGAGAAGAAGGGCAGGCACCAATCCGGTTGATGGGTCGACAAGTGTGGTTGAAGATGAAACATTTGAGTGTCAAGTTTGGGAACAAGAATAAATATAAGCCTCCATCAGTTGGGTGGAAGAAGATGTCAATATTCTTCAACCTTCCTTATTGGGAATCTTTCTACGTGAGACATGCCCTTGATGTGATGCATATTGAGAAAAATATATGTGACAGTCTTGTTGGTACATTACTTAATGTTCCTCGCAAGACTAAAGATGGGATAAATGCTCGAATGGATATGGAAGAAATGGGTATTAGACGGGAACTGACACCGCGAGACAACGGAAGAAGAACATATTTACCGCCGGCGTGTCATACTCTTTCCAGAAAAGAGAAATTTTCATTTTGTGAATTCTTGCACGGTGTCAAGGTTCCAGAAGGGTATTCTTCAAATGTTAGAAGGCTCGTGTCGATGAAAGAGTTGAAATTAATTAACATGAAGTCTCATGATTGTCATATCTTGATGCAGCACTTGTTGCCGATAGCTATACGTGGAATTTTGCCAAAACGTGTTCGAATTACTATCACGAGGCTTTGTTGGTTTTTTAAAGCCATCTGCTCTAAAGTTATACATCCTGATAGTTTGGACGCCTTGCAAAAAGGGATTGTGATTATTTTGTGCCAACTTGAAATGTATTTTCCACCATCATTCTTTGACATTATGGTACATCTAACTGTTCATTTAGTTTATGAGATAAAGATGTTAGGACCTATCCATGGGCATTGGATGTACCCCTTTGAACGGTTTATGAAGTTGATAAAAGTTTATGTGAAGAATCGATATCGGCCAGAAGGATGTATTGTTGAGAGTTACCTGGTGGAAGAGGCAATTGAGTTTTGCACAAAGCACTTGTCAAATGCTGAAGATCTTGGTATTCCTAAGTCTCGACATGCGGGCAAATTTGAAGGACAGGGTATTAGAGGCAGACAACTTGGGCGTGTAGACCCTAACATGTTCCGTGCAGCACATCTATATGTATTACACAACAGTGATGATGTTCAGCCATACATTGAAGAGCATATGACTTCTTTACGGATTGAAAATCCATCCAAGACTGAGAAATGGATTATCGATAAACATAATCTTTCCTTTATTGATTGGATAAGAGATCGCATCATTCCACTCATCGGTCATACACCAACTTTAATTTCCGAAACCCTGCATTGGTTGTCTCAGAATCCTCGTTATGAAGTTTTTTCAATATACCAGTTATGTGATCAACGGTTGCACTTTTTATACAAAAGAACAAGATGGGAAGAGTACAATGCAGAACAGTGGGGTGACTTTAGTGGCTGAGGCAATGCATGTTGCTAGTGCGAAAGACAAGAATCCAACTTATGCAGATATGAATTAGTATGGTGTGATTGAACATATATGGGAGTTAGATTACACTGTATTTAAAATCTCTGTATTCGGCTGCAGATGGGTTGATAACGGCACTGGGGTTAGATATGAAGATGGATTCACATTAGTAGATCTTATAGGGCAGGGCATAAACAAGACCCATTCATCTTAGCATCACAAGCGACACAAGTACTCTATGTCACTAACCCTGCTGGTAACAGATGGTCTGTAGTACTATCTATGAAAAAAAGAAATGCCAATGAATGTGATGATGAAAATGATGCCAATTGGAATAACGAGTGTGTCTCAGCTGTGCAAGCAACTCAATTATTGAACGACGATGACAATACAATTAATGAGGAGGAAATATATGTCAGGGATGATCATCGTGAAGTAATATATTTATCAGATCCTGAATCTAATCCAAAAACAAGGGGGGAAAAAGAAGGAAAAGAAGGCAATGAGGGTAATAATATTAATTGTAACATATAATATCTATGTTGGGTTTTTTTCAACTCAATTATGCTCAATACATAACATTCTAACATAATTTATTTATTGATTTCTTTTAGAGATATGGCCAATAAGAATATTGATAGGGACAACAGTGATGAAGAAGGGAAAAGAGGGCTGACAATTATGAGAATCATCACAGATATGAGGAATAAAGGAGAACTGGTCGAGTTGGGATGGAATACTTACAATCTTCCCATTGGCCCTTATGCAGACATGTTTTTGAATTATATTTCACTTGTGACACGTAACCGTGTTCCTATCTCCTATAATAATTGGAAGCAGGTTCCAACGGGTCATAAGGAGCATATTTGGCAGGAAATCACGGTAAATATACTATTTTATGTAATCATTTATATATGTAAAATGTTATTAATTTTAATACATTAATATCGGTATACATTTGTATGTCTTACAATGCAGAGAGTATTTAATGTGCCTGAGAGTAGGAAGAAATGGCTTCTTAGACATTGTGGGGAGCGTCTAAGAACATTTAGGTCATTTTTAGCTCGTAGGAAAATGTACAGAAAGAGTGATGGTTCTCTACGGCAGAATCCACCCAAACGATATGGTTTCATCGATCAAGAAAGTTGGAATCAATTTATTGCATATCGTCTTACGGGTGATTTTAAGGTATTTGTTAGATAACAATTAAATTTTTTTTTATCGATCCTAGTATTGTGCATAATATTGAAATAACTATGTCACTATGTTTTGGCTGGTGACATAGGAAAAAAGTGCCAAAAATAAAGAGATTGCGAAGCAGAATAAATACCGGCATAATATGGCTCGCAAAGGTTATGCAGGCCTTGAAGAGGAGTTGATATGTATTTTGTGATTTATCTATTTACAACGTACTGACGAATTTTATAATATTGGTACATTATAAGAATATTTTTTGATTTATAGCTCATAGCCCAAGACTTAGACCCATGTACCTCGTCCATTAATATTGGTACATTATGGAAGAAGGCTAGAGCAACAAAAGATGGATATATTAATGAAGATGTAGATGTTGCAGCGAAAAAAATTGTAAGTTTGTAGATATTTGGAACCCTGCTTACTTTTCTTTTAGAAAACTATTATATTATGCTTATTCATGTAAGCTAATTTTACATATATTATATACATTACAGAACAAACTTCAAGCGTCAGATGGTGAGGAGGGGGTAGACCAATATAACATTGTATCACAGGCTATAGGAATTGTAGAACACCCTGGAAGACACAGGGGTCTTGGATTAGGTGTTACGAAAACGAGCGTACGTGGTCGATCTTGTGGTTCTCGTAACACTGATGAGCAAGTCGCCATCCTTACACAGAAATTGAACGTGGCATTTGAACGGATGGCAACAATGGAGCAAGAGTTGTCATTTATTAAATCTCAAGGGTATAAGCCATCCGATTTAGTCGACCATGATCAGCTTCACATACCTAATGTAAATAGTGTCAGAGACAGTTGTGAAGCTGATGCACGTCTTTCTTCTCTTTCCGAGGTAAGCATTACATAACTTTGAATTGTTATTAAATGTATTCGGTGTCATAAATAATTAATAATGTGTAATATTTTCATTTAGGGTTTGCATAAATGTGACTTGTTAGCGAATGATCTTTCAACTCTTTTGGCGAAAGGAAGGGTCCGCATCAGTCACAATACCAAAACACAAACTGTCCACGGGTACAACTTAGCCCTACTTACAAGGCCGGTGAGTATTGACACTCCAATCATTGGTAGTGCGCCCTTGCCTTGTTATAAAGAGGGCGATGAGGCAGCCACAGTGCTAGAAGCTCATGGAAGCTTCGTGCTTTGACCTGTGGATCAGATACGTCTCACTACTGAAGAGGTATTGACATTCAATATCTTCATTAGACCTAGTTTAGTAGTTACATTGTTTATACCTTTTTCATATATATATGCTCAATACATATTTTGTTTATTATTATTATTTAAGGAATCAAAGAAGAAGACTGCTCCTGCTAGTAAAACTAAGAGAGGTACTAGTAGAACGAGCAACACAAAAGAGGGCGCTGCCAAAGGAAAGAGAGCTAAATCTGAAAAATCAGTTTCCCCACAAAAGATTCGTTCTTCGAAAATATGCCAACCTCCACCAACATTAGCTTTATTGTATTTCTATGCCCAAAACTACCTCGGGAATAATTATATTTCCATTGATTGTCGTCCTGAGTATGTTGGAAGGGACGATGCTACTTACATGGTATCGACAGCTGACATAAGCGACATTTATAATCAGGAATGGATGTCAACCACGAGTGTCGCCGTTTATGTCACGTAAGCATTATTTCATATTTTAGATTTTAGTACTCTTGGAGACATAGAATTTTTACGACCTCTTAAGCTTATATGAGTTATTAGTTATTAACAAATATCCATTATTATTGTCGTCCATATATAGGTTGGTAGCTAGTCGCGTTGCGTTGGAGGGAATGTTGTCCTCTATTGTTTTTGTGTGCCCATACTACATAGCTGACAGTAGTACAATAACAGAAGATAGGCACATAAACTATTTAGCGGATCGCATTTTGATTTAGGGACACAACAAGCTCTATCTCATTCCTCACCTCGCAATTGAACATTGGGTTTTGTACGCCGTCCGACCTGATCTTAACAAAGTTTATGTGTTTGATTCCCTTCGAACCTATGACGTGCCTTTTGAGGTTGCTCGTCGTGGTGGGAAGGAATTTATAGACAAGTTAGTATATTTTTCACTTCTTACTTCATTAGCTTATTTATACATATATATATTCTACTTTCATTATTTGAGGTATATATACTTACAATATTATGTATCCAACTCTATTTATTAGGGCACTACGGACGGCATATCAAAGGAGAGGTGGGAATGGTGTCCCAGACCCAAAGAATCTTCAATATGAGCCTATTATGGTAAGTAGGAAGACAACAATTTTGTATTTTGTTTTAATTCAAATTAATATATAATAGTTAGAGAGCTAATTGAATTCATTTGACAGTGTCCACAACAGCAAAACGGCGATGATTGTGGATACTATGTATGTAGAGCAATGGATCTTATAGTCCAGAATAGATCGGTCAACATAGATCCAAGCCATGTATGTTTGCTTTTCCATATTTTTCTATTAATGAATCATGACATATATATTTTTGACCTAATGTCTAACTGTATATTAATTGAAACATGGGTGTTGTAGTTTTTCACCGATGACTATGCACGAGGCCAGCAATATAATGTTGATGAAATTGATGAAGTTAGAGACCAATGGGCCAAGCACGTGCACTCATTCATTCGGTATTAGGTAGCGATCTATATATTCTACATGCATTTTCAGGTTTGTATTTTGTCTACATCTTTCGATTTTCCAGCCTAGATCTGTGAACTCTTTACTTTGGGGTGTAGAGCTACCAAGTTGTGGTATGCCCACTAATTTTTATTCCTAAGTATAGTTGGTGTATTGAGACATGCATACCAATTATAGATTGATTGAAATTATGGTGTGATACCCTACTGGTATGAATTGATGTTGTTTTACATTGCAGATTTGGTAATTGTTTGAACATACAACTGTGTATGTGGGCAGGAACAAAACAGAAAAATTCTAAAAAAAAAACATATACTTTTAATAACGGTTCTATGAAAACCGTTATTAAAACCTATTCTTTAATAACGGTTCGTAAAAAAAAACCGTTATTAAAAACTAAGTTTTTAATAACGGTTCTATGAGAAACCGTTGTTAAAAACTCAGGTTTTAATAACGGTTTCCCATAGAACCGTTATTAAAGCATCAGTTTTAATAACGATTTTCTTTACGAACCGTTATTAAAACTCCTTATAATCTGATATTTATGCGCATTTAATGTGTATTAGAGGGTTTAATAAACGCATAATCAATGTCCGAAACGGTAATTCGACGATGTTTTAACAACGGTTTTTGTATTAACTGTTATTAATACATGGTTTTCAACAACGGTTTTTTCTGATAAACCGCTATGAAAACCTTATTTTTAACAACGGTTTACTGCGAAACCGTTATTAAAAGCTGCATTTTTAACAACGGTTTTTAAGTAAAAACCGTTATTAAATATGAAGTTTACGGACATATTCGCGGGTTTTTGTGTATTTTTCATGAAGGTTATGAACCGTTATTAAAGATATAATAACGGGCGATTCAATAACGGTTGAAAACCGTTATTAAAACTGAAAAATAACCGTTATTAAAAGCCCTTTCCGTGGTAGTGTAATATTAGGATTCTTAGCATTCTATTCATTTGCATATCTCTAAAAAATATATGTAGTAAAAACATATGCTTAATTTTCTTGATATTGAATTTTACATCTTGTTGAGTCAAATTTCAAACACCCTTAAAATACGTCACCAAAAGACTACATTAATAGTTCGAACACCAGAGACTTGAGAAGCCACACCACACAACCTACAAGGGTGTCATGACTAAATGGTTTATGAAGCCTTAGTACTCTCCTCTTCTTCTTGTCCTCTTATATTCACTCCTATAAATAAGAGGGGGTGTATTAGTAAATTAATGCAACAAATAGTATACTCACATTACTTTGTCTTCTATCCATCTTCTTTCTTTTCATTTTTCTATTCATTGGCATATCTCTGACAAATATATGTAGTAAAAATATGTGCTTACTTTTCTTGATATTGAATTTTAAATCTTGTTGATTAAAATGTCAAACACCCTTAAAATGCCTCACTAAAAGACTATATCATTATTTTGAACAATAACAACTTGATAAGCCACACCACGCAACCTACAAGGCCATCATGACTCAATGGTTTATAAGGCCCTATAACTCTCCCCTTCTTCTTATCCTCCTATATTTATATTGATAATACACTCACATTACTTTATCTTCTATCCACCTAATTTCTCTAATATCACACCCCCTAAGTCCCTCATCCTATACATAACCCATTATGACCCCCTTTTCTATCTCCCTTGATATTGGGAATTCCAAGTGATAATATATATAAATAATTAAAAATTAAAAAGAAAATTCATGGAATATGTTCATTATATATGCTCATTTTGATATGACTTCCTCTCTCACTATTTATCTACAAAGTTTGATGAATATGTTCTAATAATTTTGAAATTTATACAGTCACATATTTAGTACATTGATATGACCCATACAATACTTCTTAATCATTTTATACTAGTTTAAACATCTATTTGCAAGGGTGTGTATTTATCAATAGAAATTTTTCTCCTATACCATCCCACATTATGTAAATAAACCCTATTAATCATAAAGATCATAGATAAATTATATTTATTCATAGAATTGAATTATGGAACCCTACCTTTAATAATTTAAACTAGTTAGGAGTTGTTTTAGGTGAAACAATCACTACTATGTAAATGCGTTTTGATGAAAATAATAGATAAGGATTACCATAAAAATGATGTCAAAAGTTCAAAATTTGAGTGTGTTATTGAAAAATAGGTTTATATAATGGGTATAGGAAAGAAAAACATTGTCAAAAAGTAGTTCATTTATCGTGGTTTATGTATAATTAATGTGATTGGTTTTAGATGATGATGTTCTTATAAAACCATCATCAAAAGATAGGCTTCAAATAAAACTTCCAAGAATAAATTATAATATAAAATTTAATTCTTTCTTTGATTCTTAGCCCTTTCACCTTGTTCTTTTGTTCATTATGAAGAACTATTGAAACCCTTCTTCCTAGTGCAACCTTCATTCCTCAATACTAAAACCAAAGTTCTAGTTGTTTCCCTATTATTCCCTTCATGCAAATTCTACCTCTCTTACCCATTCTTCACTCTACATGGTAATTTATGTAGAATGCTCATGTTTTTTATTGTCATATTTATTAGAATGTATATTCATCTTCATTGGTTTAAAGTTTGCACTTGGATTTTTTTGGGTTTTTTGGTTGATTTTCCTTTTTTTATTGATTTCATTTTTATTTCAAAATTTTAGGTTTTGTTGATTGTTGGTTTTGTTGCCATATAGTATCTATTTGATTTTAGAATTTTAGGCTTTTTTTATTATGGTTGATATTTCATCCCATTGAGAAGAAACTATGGTAATTTTCAACTCATATCATCTCTTTCCTTTTCAAGGTTCCATTTATGGTCTAAAATCTAACTATGGCTTCACTATTCCTTTAAGTTCCCATTTTGGTACCTTAAATCTAGGTATTTTATGCTATATTCCCTAATTTCCCTTATGATATTATTGCTTATTTGGTCTTTAACTGAGAAGAGACTTTTATTTAGTAACTTTATTTCTTTATAGAATATTAGGTCATCGAACTTGAGTTTGTCAGTAGTAGGGGTTGTTGATGTTGGGGAGTTTTTGATAGAAAAGAGGAAAATTTTGTTCATTTTGGTTAGTGATGATGGTTAGGAGAGATGGGTATTTTGAGAATTAAGGTGAGTCTATTATGCCGAATACTAGTTACCAAATTGATACTCCTACTAATGTTGACAGTGATGATGAAGTTCAAGTATTTTTTATCATTTATTATTTTTAGTTTATTTATCTTTTTCATGGTGTGAAGTTAAAACATTTATGGAGTTTGTCTCTTGTTAATTTGTATTTGTTTTTGGATTTTTAGCTTTGATACACAATCTAACAAAATTTTCCCAATCTATTTCATTTGTTAATGTAACTATTATGGTTATTGAAATAGGGAGATTTTTTTTTTGCTTTTATACTACTAGTTTTCAGAGAGGAAAATGTGAGCTATACCAATTTTTATTTAAGTTGAGAAAATACCTATGAGGTCATACTTCACCCTACAAATAGCCATTGTTGTGGGTGATTTATGATGATCCACTTGATTTGCTCATGGGCTCTTTGGTTGGTATGCGATTGTTTATGATGCATTACCGATAGAATCATCGAGGTGTTATAGTGTGTTTTTATTAGATTACCCTATTGTGGGTTTAGTTTTTATTTTATTTTATTTTATTTCCTATTAACTTTGTTAATGATGAGTTTTTGCTTAGAAGCTATGGATAAGAATATTAGTATGTGCACTACCAGATACCCCCTTTTAAATATGAATTGATTTGAAAAATGAAGCATCAGGCTATTAGCAAACATAAGTGCCATGAAATCAATCTCTATCTTCTATTTCAACTTCCATTCAAACTCATAAAATTCCTTGAACTTAAATTTATATATCTAGAAAATTAGTTAGTTTAGATTATGGCCAAAATTACTTATTGAAAATACATTTGAAAATTCCTAAGAAATGTAGAGAAGACATGCCTCTTTTTTAGGGATAAATAGTTAGTACTTTATTGAGGAGGTAGTACATACAATGACATACCTCAGTGTTTTATTTAGTGAATAAGAAATTGAGGAGTTAATCATGAGTATAAATTAATTTTTTTACTTTTAATTTATTTCGAATTGTTTTCTCCGTCTTAGGAAATAGTATACTACTTACTCACCCTACTTTCTCCCTACCGAATGATACCTTAAAGTTATTATTATTATTATTATTATTATTATTATTATTATTATTATTATTATTATAATATTCCTTGTTCTATGTTACAACCATAAATATTCCTTTCATCATTGGTTATAATAAATTTCATTTAGGTAGGTTTCTGATGAGTGTGTTTGTGTTCTTCTATCTCACTGAGTCGTTAGTGCTTGATAAAAAAAAGTGGGGATGAGGGCATTATGTATTTTTGTGCGTGCTTCTCTTGAATTTATAATATGCTTTGAATAACAAATTTACTTTTATAAATGTATCTAAATGGGATGTTTATAGAACTATCACCTTTTGTATACACATGTATATAACATTCTATATAATTCTGTTATGTTCTAAGGGATTGTTCTAGATGGATAACATTGTTCCCCACTTTAAAATGTTCCTAGTTACACAAGGGAATAATGCCTCACTAGTAAATAAAGGTGAACAATCTCATTTTCCATCCATCCACAAATTGGAAGTTTTTCAAGAGTTCTCTAAATAAAATCTCTCATTCTCTCAAACTCTATTGTGTGTGATTATTTGTGAGTGTTAAGGCTTTATACCAAGCAATCATTTATCAAGAGTGGTTTCACTTAAGGTGAGAGATTAACTCACTCTACCAAAGAGTGGAAAAATATAACGTTTTGCATGTGAGTGGCTCGAGGAAAAGTTTGTGTGTGATAGGTTTTATCAAAGCACGATTACATAAATAAGAGAAATTTCCATGGAACAAACCAATGATAACTCATAAGTCACCAGAATTGCTAATAAGAAAAATAAGAGGAAAGCCAAGTCCATTTTTAAGAGCCATGGGGTGAAGTTCAAAGAGGTCATGGAGAGAGTGGAAAGAACCATAATGTTATGCAATGAGGATCTATCCATCTTAGAGAGAAGGATGGAAGGGTCGGAGAAGGACATGAACTTCCATGTATCTACCTAAAAAATATGAGATGCATAGAATAGTTAATACCTTAACAACTAAGATTCGAGAGGAGATGATCGAGACCAACAAGAGGCTCATGCTAGTGATGTTGGACTTGATGGATGGGTTTTATAGCTAGTTTGTGTCCAAAAACATTGAGTTGTATGAAAGGCTTGCAACTGTTGATGTAGATTATTCTTGATGTAAGGAAATTATTTTTAATGACATTAAAACATCAAGGGTGTCCATGGAAGTATTGGATACACCCTACCTATGAATTGTAAAGTCTCAAGGAATGTTAAGGGAATTGACAACATCCTTTATAGTCTTAAAAGGTACTTCTCTACCACTCCTATACTTGGTGATAATATGCGAATTACTCAAGATAGTATCTATCTAAAGTATGATGCAATGCTATGGTAGTATGCCTGGCATATAGAAGTTAATATGGGTATTTGTGTAATCAATACTTGGGAGGATTTTAAGGTAGAGCTTAAGAGGAAATTTTATATGATAGATTCCAAGTTGGATACCATGAAAAGGATAAGGAGCATAAAGAACATTAGTACCACTAAGGAGTTTATTAATGCCTATAGTTCATTGATGCTTAAAATCATGGAGATTCCTAAGAAGGAAACATTGCTATACTTCATTGATTGGGTATAAGGTTGAACCAAGTAAGAACTTTGGAGGAGGAATGTCCAAGACCTTACTAAAACTTTTTAGGAGGCTAAGTTCTTGATTGAGTATAAGATAGATTGAAAGGATAAAGGTTGGAAGGATGGATCAAGCAATGGTAAGTTACCTAAATACCATAAGCCCATTTACAAACATTATGACCCCAAAAGACATGATAAGGGAGATCATGGAGGTAGGAACTCTTCTAAATTTAAATGTGAATGCTTTATTTGTGGCAGTAGTAAACTCCTTCGAGATTGTCCCCAAAATAAAGCCTTGAGTGCTATGGTTGCTATTCAAGGGGTAAGGTTGATCAGGGTGAGACTCACGTGGGATCCCTCACCCAACTTAACTTAGTCAACTCCAAGTTGAGGTAGCACGCTAAGGGTTTGATATATGTAGAGGTATGGGTGAAAAGTGTCACAATCAAGGCCTTAATGGACATCATAGTATCACAAAAATTTCTTATACCTAAGGAAGCACAAAGAATAGGTCTCAAGGTCAACAACGAAGTAGAACAGATAAAAGTAGTGAACTCTAATGCTAAGCCCATTGTTAGGGTAACATATGAAGTTCTTATCACCCTTAGCTCATAGGAAGGAAAGGTGAACTCCACGATGATCAATGTGGATGATCATGACATGATGTTAAGGATCAAGTTCTTATATGTGGTAGCTCCACTAGCATTCATAGGGGATAATATCATGGGAATCATGAGGGGGAAGCATAATCATATTTTTCCTCTAGTTCGAGCCAACGTAGAGTCTAGATCTCTCTCTGCCATGTAATTTTATAAGGGTTTTAAGAAGGGTGAGTTATATTACTTAGTTTTTGTTGTTGAGGAAGAATCCCCACAACCCATGGAAGGTTTTGAGGATGTCTAATAGGTCCTCTATGACAGTAGGACATAATGTAAATAAAGTCACCTAGAAGACTTCCACCTAGGAGGAAGGTGGATCATGACATTGAGTTGGAGCCAATAGCTAAGCCACATGCATTTAATCACATTGGATGACCTCTGAAGAGTTTTAGGAGTTAAGGAAGCAATTAAAGTATATTCTCAATGATAGGTTCATATGCCCCTCAAAAGCCTCTTGTGGAGCCCCTATGTTGCTCTAGAAGAAGTGGATGGCTTGCTTCACATATGTGTGGATTATTGGGAACTTAATAATATTATGAAAAAGAAAAAGTATATTATCCCATTGATAGTTGACTTGTTCGATCGCTTAGGTAAAGTGAAGTAATTTGCCAAGATGGATTTGTGTTTGGGGTATTGGCAAGTGCAGATTGCAAGTGGATATGAGCCTAAGACCAAATATACTATAAGGTGTGGTTCCTTTGAGTTTCTCATTATGCCATTCAGTCTTACAAAAATCCTCTCTATTTTTTATACCCTTATAAATAAGATATTTCATCCATTTTTGGATAAATTTGTGGTAGTATATTTATATGATAAAGTGGTTCATAGTGATACCTTAGAATACCATGTTGAAAACTTGAGGAAAATCTTCCAACTATTAAGGAAAAATGATCTTTATGTGAAGAAGTAGAAGTTCTCATTTTCCCTCACGTAGGTGAAGTTCTTAGGCCACTATATCAAAGATGGAAAGATCGAGATGGATTTAGCCAAAGTCCAAGCAATGCAAGAATATGAAACACCAAATAACATATCAGAGCTATGAAGTTTCCTCGAATTGGAAAATTATTATTGAAGACTCATTCAAGGGTATTTGGATAGAGCCACCCCCTTCATCAATTGGTTGAAAAAAGAGATCCCATGGAGTTAGGATGAGGAGTTTGAAAAGGTCTTTGAGGAATTAAAGAAGGTCGTGATACATGAACTAGCCTTATAGTCACTTGATTACTCTAAGGAATTCAGGGTGCACATGGATGCCTCCATCCTTGCTATTGGAGGAGTTATTATGCAAAATAAACATCCCATTACATATGAGAGTCACAAGCTCAATGAAATGGAGAGGTGGCACTCTATTAATGATGAAGAGATAGCCACCATCATATACTACTTTTAAGTAGGGAGGAACTACCTACTTGGAGGTAAGTTCATCATCAAGGTCAATAATGTGGCAACATGCAATTTCCAAACCTAAAAGAAGTTAGTCCAAAACAATCCAGTTAGAAATACTTATTAACAGAGTGAGTATAAGCTTAGAAGTACCAATGCGATGGCAAATGCCCTAAGTCACAAAGCAATGGTGACTAACATGAGTGGTCATATAGATAGCATCGTAGATCAAGTTAAGGAATGAAGAATGACATTTTTGCTAGAAGCTTAATGTTGACGGCAAAGGAAGGGAAGAATCAATACTTTTAGGAGCAATATGGAACACTATATACTATAGGGAACCAACTATATGTTCCTATATGGGGGAAGTTGAGACAAAACTTCATGAAGTAGTGCCATAACTCTAAGTGGCCTAAGTATATGGAAAACTCTTGCTCTTATTGAATATGCTTACTATTAACCACAAATGTGGGATGATGTTGAAAGATATGGGAGTACTTTTCTTGTGTGCCAACAAGACAAGATTGAACAAAGGTGTGGTACAAACTTACTGTAGCAAATACCCATTCCTAGAATACCTTGGGAAACAATCTCAATGGTTTCATCTCGGCACTCCTGACGTCTAAATGATATGGATCTATTGTGATTGTGGTTGATAAGTTGAGCAAATATGAGGTGTTCATCCACATTTCTTAAGATTGTAAGGCAGATTACTGTGCCAGATTTTTTTTAATAATGTTTCAAAGTATTGGGGATTGCCTAATAGTATCATCAATGATAGGGATCCTCACTTCAATGCTATGTTTTGGAGGAACTTGCTCAAATTGATGAGGGTATGAGCTTCACAGTTCTATATGATTTCACCCACAAATGGCTGGGTAAATAGAACGGGTCAATGCTTTGGTAAAGATGTATCTTAAGCACTTTGTGAGTGTCAATCAAAAGGATTGAGCTAAGTTGAAAGATGTGGCTTGGTTCTCTTATAAATTTTAAATGAGTGAGTCATGTAGGCATATTCCATTTGAGTTGGCATGTAGTTCTAACCTCTCTCTTCATACATGGTGGATAAGGGCTACAAGGAAAGTAGTTCTGCAACACACTCTTTTGCTCAAGGATGGAAGGAGAAGCTTGACCTGGCCAAGAAACATTTGGAGAAGGCCTTTGGAGTTTAAGGAGGGAGACTTGGTGATGGTTAAGTTATCACCACTAGTGTTCAAGCCTTACTACCAATCACAAAGGCTTGGTGAAGATATATGAAAGGCCCTATCCTACGGCGACGAAGGTAGGAAACATATCCTATTAGTTGGAGTTTCTATTCAAGCTCAAGGTATGTGAGCTTGTTCAATACCATTCACAAAGGTAAAAAGACCCTTTAAAAAAGGAGTCCAAATATTATCCTCCTATAAATGTGACTTCTTGTGATAGAGAGATTGAGAAGATGTTGGATGGTTAACTAGTCAAGAGGTGTGGAATGCTAAACTATAAGGATTACTTGGTATGATGGAAGAGACAACTTGAGAGCCAATACAGTTTGAAAAAAGGTAGAAGATTTGCGGTAATTTAAGGATGCTATTGATCAATAGTTGTCTTCTACCATCGTTAAGGATCACAATGGCTCAAGTGGGTGAGGTTGTCATAACCCTGTTTGAGTACCCCCCTTATTTTTTCCTGAAATATTCTAGAATATTCTAGGCTAATGTAGAGATATATAGAAGATATAGGAGGCTTCAACACTTGTATAGATGGTTCTAAAGGGGATGTCTCTAGAACTCTTACCTTCTATGTGTACTTATATAGAACATTCTAGATAAATATTGTATGTGTCGATGTATCATTCTAGAGGGATAATGTTCTGACCCGCTCTAGAATGTTTTTAAATGCGGAAGGGAATAATACGTCACTTATAAATAGGGTTGAATGGTCTCATTTGCCATCCATCCATAAGTTAGAAGTATTTCAAGAGTTCTCTCAATAAAATCTCTAATTTTCTAAAAATCTCTTGTGTGTGTCCTATTGTGAGTGTTAAAACTTTGTGTCTAGCAAGGCATCCTTACTCAAGAGGGGGTTTATTTAAGGTGAAAGGCTGACTTAGTCTAACACGGGGTGGAAAAAGATAAAGTGATGCACGTAGGTGAATTAAGGAGAAGTTTAATATGCTCAAAACTTGCCCAATTAGGTAGTTGAATATGTTGGTGATGTTCATAATGCTAGTACATATAGTTTCACTTATAATATATGCATCTAAAAAATGAGCAATGTTGATATGAGAGAATATTGTCACGGGGTGACTTCTTTCACCCAATTCTTTCCCGTGCAGCACTTAGAAGCACAACTAAGGCTATTACCAAGCCTTTGAAGACGAGTAAGAACACTTGGAGAACTTAAGAGGCTTAGAGAGAGAGTGAGAGAGTTTTTGTGTGAGAAGAGAACTCTTTATTGATGAGAGAGGAAAGAGCTTACAACTTGAGAGGTGATGGGAGCAAATGGGGTAGTCCTCTATTTATAGTTGAGGTCCCCCTCCTTTTTCCTCCTTTGGTGGAAGGTTCTAGGTCTTCCATACCCCTTTAGATAAGTCTAGAGACACTTCTAGATTACAAGATATTTTAGGAGACTCTTCTAGATCCCTTCATGATCATCTTAGCCTTTAAGATTCTAGAGAGTTCCATACCATTCAAGGAGATCACTAGATATTTACACAAGATTCCATACACTTCCACACTATTTAACAACTCTAGAATATTCTAGAACCTTTCGGACAAAAATGTGAAAAAATGAGCAGGCCGTGACAATATGCTAAAAAAGGACATAATTTTAGCAATTATCATTTAATTTTGTATAGTAAGCAATTTGATGGTCATAAAAATGGCGTACTATGCATAGTGTTGTTTAAAGAGTTATTAAAGGTTCTTTAATATGATATAATATGAACATTTGATAGTTTTTTTTCTTTTCATGTGGACTTTTGATGACTATTTTAGCAAGAAACCATCATCTAAAGCCCTTCTTTCCCTATTATTTTAGTGGATTTTTGGAATTTTGAAATAAAAAATTAAACTGTTATAAAAAATTTCACTGATGCTTTGTTCAATAACAATTCAAATCCATTATCAAATTCATATTTTTACAGTTGTCAAAGCCTATTTTTGTGCAGCAAAGACACAAAAGAGAAGTTTGAGAAAAGAGAGAAGATTTTTTTTATTCATAGGAGCCTGTAAAGGCAAGTACAAATCAACATATAGATGGTAGCACCATAAAGGTACTACAATACCAAGAAAAGGGAGGGAGATTCGAACTTGGAACCTCTGATATCCAGAAGTTAATCTTAATCACTAAATCAAACCTCATTTAGTAATAAAATTTTGATTATTAGTACGTAATAATGTGTTGTGCAATAATATCATCATTATATAAAAGTGAGGCACTACAAACTAAGTACAATACCAAAGTAATTGTACAGAAATTATAGGTTCGGGAACTAACTAACCACTCTCTATTTGGGTAGGGAGGAGTAGCTACAACTACAAGGCCTGACTTGGACACCAAAAATTGATGTTGAAGAGCCTCAAACTTTGGTAAAAATGATCAACCAATACATCAAAGAGAGCGGAATTAATTAAGATGATAGGTGTAGTGCAAATTGGCTTGAATTAAGTCATGTAGTCCAGTAAACAAAACAAAAGGAAACAAAAGATGAAGAAAGAAGCCATGTACGTCATGCATTAAAAAGAAAAGAAAAGAAAAAGTCATGTATGTAGTGACAATTGATATTAATGTGCTTCATGCATCCCTAGAATACCAATATGGCTGCAAAACACAAGGCATTTTAGTCATTACCACAAAGAGAGGAATAGGCCGAGTACACAAAAAGATCCAAATATTAAATGTTAGACTTTTATGTGAAATTATAGTATCGGTGAAGCTCCAAAAAATAAATATTGCCTTGGATCTAGAGATTTTATATTTGATGTATTGGTTAGATGCGGATAGAGAACGTAATGGATCGGGTGTGGATTAAGGTTGATCGCACTCATTTATATTATCTAGATTTGTCAAAATTTAAAAGTTTAAACTTAATAATATGTTATAAATGAGTACACCTATATTTTTAAATAAATAATTTATATAAATATAAATATATTTATATTTTATATAAGTTAATATGCTTTTTTTTGTTAAAAAATCTTATGAGAGAAAAAATAAACATTTTCAAATGATGTTTAGATATTTTTGAAATAAAATATTATACATATTATTTGTATAGTATATACACAAATAAATTTTTTTAAATGAATATAAAGTCCAAACAAAATTAAGACAATAATAATAAATATAAAATTAATATTTACTTATATATATGTACACATATATATCTACTAAATGAGTTTGAATAATTAAATATAAAATTATTAGACTTAGACTTATACTTATTTGAATATGTATGAACTTAGATCTTACTAGAATCTAAAAAAGTATTGACCTAGATTCGTTAAAATAAGATTGAGATCATTCTTACATTATTATATGTAGTTATATAGTATATTATAATCCAATACATAACACGTAAATTGTTTTCACATACAGGTTATAGTCCTGGGGTCACAGTATTTCATATTTCACTGTTCTCGTCCGCATTAAAAAATGAGAGACGAAGGTCTTTCGAAGACAAAATACGCATGAGACCGAGAACACTAGCAGATTGGACATTGACAAGAATTCGATCATAATTAGGTCGCACTACAAGATATATTGTCAAATAGGGCAATATTATTTACCCTATTAGATAAAAAAATTGCCCTATTAGTCTAATAGGGGGGAAAAAAATTGCCCTAATATTGCCCTATTAGCTGCGCCCTATTAGGGTTATAAGGGTAAAATTTTTAATTGCCCTATTTGTTTCCACTCTAATAGGGCAATTGTAATTACCCTATTTGATTGTTATCAATGGGGGCAATATTATCACCCTATTTGAGTTAAAGCTATTAGGGGAACTTTTAAAATATTGCCCTATTTGAGTTATCTATTAGGACAAAATTATTGCCCTATTTAACTTACCTATTAGGACAAAATTATTGCCCTATTTAACTTACCTATTAGGGCGAAAATATTGCCCTATTTGACTTACCTATTTAGGGCGAAAATATTGCCCTATTTGAGTTAGCTATTAGGGTGAAACTATTGCCCTATTTGAGTTAGCTATTAGGGTGAAACTATTGCCCTATTTAATTCCTTAAACATTTTTCATATTTTATTATAATAATTTATATACATATTATAAACTAGAGTAATAAAGTTTCACATAATCAATTTGACATGAGAAAAAATATTATATATTGAACATTAAAAAATAGATTTAATACATTAAGCAACAATGTATATGTATCAATGATTTTCATATAGTAATATCCAATCAATGTTTATGATACTAGTTTCACATCCTAAAAGGAAAAGAGTTAAAACTAATCCACATCGATCAAAGCATGTGCAATCCTATAGCAACTTCAGCAGTTTCTGCTTTTACTTCGGCATAACCCTTGTCTTTCACTTGAATATTGTCCTATTAACAAAAAAAAATATGTACCCATTAGTTGTGTACAGAATATTTCACATACAATACTCTTTGTGTTTAAAAAAATACAAACAGTGAGCTTAGAAGTAATAATACCTAATGAAATTAAATGAAAGATATGAACATTTTGAATCTTCAAGCAAGATTAACTATTGTTGGGAACATCCAAGCCTGTGGAAATATATTCGGAACTTTTAGAATGTATTTATAGATATAAATACTCATTATTTAACTGAATTTTAATACATAAAAAATTAACTTAACTTAAAAAAAAATTAGACTAACCTTAAGATAAAAAATGATCCATGAAATCCTGAACCTTTGCCATTTCTGCTTTGAATTCAGCACGGATCTTATCCTCTCTTTCCAAAGCTTCTTCCTCTTTCTTTTTAGCATTAGCTCGCAACTGCTCCATCTCAGCTTTCATCTCAAGCTCACGGGCACGAAGCTGCTCTATCTCAGTTTGCATCTGAGATAGAGCAGTCCTCCTACCCTTCTGCAACACCGGGTGTGCTCTTCCTAAGCCACGAGCATATCCACAAGTATGACCAAGTACAATGTCATATGCCTCATCTATACTTAAATTATCAACGCCCTTCTCTGCCAGCTCCTTCTCATGCAACTTTTCAAACTCAATACTAACTCTGCCTCATCATTAAGCTGTCCATTTGCATGCCTATAATTATAAACTTAATTGTTAATTCTATTTTGAATTAATATGCCAACAAAAGCATAACTATATATCACACCTGAGATCAATATTTCAATATATATAAGCATACAAACGATTTTATAAATATAAGCGTAGGTATGGACAGGAGGATTTCCATCAGAGATCATTCGAGACACTCCAAACTCATCTTATATATATATATATATATATATATTAACACGTACGATATCTGAATGAAATGAATCCAATATTAACATCAATACATGCATCCCAAAATATATAATCTCTATTTAAAAGATATAGAGATAAATACCAGGTTCATATGATGACGTGTGATGGGGAAGATAGTTCAACATGAGTGTGAGTCTGAATAAAAATATGAAGAGATGGGTTGCTAATTTCTCACTGTTTGAGTTTGACTATTTGGGCTTAACTTTTGGCTCTTGTAAATAGACCAACGAAGTAACTGATGGTGCATATTTTTATTTAGGAAAAAGAATTCAGCTCCCATAGTAGTAATCATCAGAAAAACACTTTTGTAAGATCAGATATTTGGCACCTTTTCTGAGTGAAATTTGACTAATGCTTGCATAACTGTTAAAGCAGTTAGTCTTTGATGTTCCTGAGCCTGGCATTAACCATCAGTTGTATTATTCCAAAGAGTTCTGATGTTCAGACTGTAGTTTTACTAGAGACATTATGCATTTTGATAGCTTCTGCAAAGCTATTACACCCTCCCTCCCAAATACTAATTCAATCACGTATAAAGGAATGATCATTACTGAACAGATAAATAATTAGAGCGAATTTATATGGATATTATTATGCAGCTAAATGAGTGCGTGGCTTTGACCAAAATGCTGCAAATTGATAAAGCTAATTAAGACATGTATTAGTGATAAAGCTAATTAAGAGTAGGCAGAACACGGACGGACGAGGTCCAGGGAAGACTTAAAGACTGTCTTGTTTGAATTTTCCTATGAAAAATAGTTGTCTAAAGATAGTTATTTATTTTTAAAGTTCTTAAGCTAATTTTCTATTAAAACAAATAATTATTTATATAAATACAGGCAAAAATCTATGAACTTCGGACCTGCTTTTACAGGGCAAGTGTAGTCAGGAACAGCACACACATCGAAGAGAAATCAGGACAGTGATATATGGTGGAGCATGGACTGTGCATAGCTTTTAAAACTAGCCAATCTGCGATGCCAAAATTTGTGGTATTATTCCAAAATTTGTGGTATTCACATTATCCCCCCACTCATCCTTGTCAGACAAAGCTAAAGGAATCGAACAAATTCCGAATATCAGTGAGCCAGAAATGCAGATACTACTACCCTCCTTACTGGTATATGATTTGCTAACTGCCAGCCAAAAAACTTATCAGAATCGGGTAGCTATATATATATATAGCTAACTGTAAGGAGTTACTATGAGATGGGAGACCGCTGCGTTCTCCTCTTGTTCTGTTTATTTATTCTGGTCCAGCTTTTTCTATATTTCGTTTTCTAATTAACTTCGTCCATTTTTAATTTTCCTATTCCTATTTCAGAGTGGAAGGGGTGAGTTGATATATCTTTCATTAATAAGTTAGGATATATCAAATTTACCCTGAGTTTTACCCATTCCAACTCATACAAAAGAAATTACACAGACCCAATATAGCTAAAGGCCTAGAGGGGCAACCTTGACCTTCACAGAATGAAATAAACACTAGAGAGGGGAACAATCAAGCCATACATTCATTGCAAGATGGAAGCACAATGAACTTGCTATCTGGAGAGTCCTACCAAAGTTACTTTTCTTTTGCTCTGCATTTTCTGAACTATAAAACAGAGCTTGGTTTCAACTGGAATGTATCCTTCACCTTGCCTATGAATGATGCTATTGGTAAGGAAAAATGCCGAAGGTTCAGTAATTGCTGTAATACTCAGTGTTAACAATGTGAACCTTGAGTTTGGAGGGACCTCTGATTTCTTAATGTACAAAGTGAAATGTTATGTGAGACTTATATCTTTCCATAACAGGAAGACTTGCTTTTTGCAGCACGCATGTGTTCATGGGTCCATATACTTATCTTCCGATCAATGTGAAAATTTAGAAATCCTAATGAAAAATCCAGGTTTTTGATATCTTGCTGGACCTTATTATTATTATTTGACAACTATCTGCTTATTTTATTTCCATCTTCTCTCCCTCCATTTCTCAAGCATTATAATCTAGTTTGCATGTTTAACTATGACTTGTTTGGTGAGGGCCTTTTTGATATGTGAACTTTTCCTTATATTGGGTATGGTCATACTGTCCACCAGCTATGTAATGTATGTCTTTTCTTTCGTTCTATATCATAGTAGGAAATTAGTGATGCTAATGCATATTGTGAATCAAAGCAAATTTTACTTATTTCTTCCCAAACCTTAAAAAATTCAATTTCTTTCAACAAGTTTTCACTGATATTCTTTGCTCTTACATGTAGATAAAGCTGCTAAAAATCCTGGCTCTGTTGGGTAGTGGTGACAAGCATGCAAGTGAGCACATGTACACTGTTGTTGGAGACATAATTAGGAAATGCAACTCATCAAGCAATATAGGAAATGCAGTGCTTTATGAATGTGTATGCTGTGCTTCAGCCATACATTCCAATACGAAGTTATTGGGAGCGGCTGCTGATGCAATATCCAACTAAACAAGCATGTATATCAGTATATCAGTAATTCAGCCATACTCATCAAGTTTGTGTTTATTTGTGACTGTCCCTTGACCTTTCATATAAAATGGATACAGAGGAAATAAAAGAGATGTAGGATGTCTCATTTGTATGCTGCTGGGCGCCTTATGGTGTATGTTACAGGAAATTACCTTATATCTAGTTTTTGGAGATTGTAAAATCAACGAGATGTCCTTTTATTTGCAGGATTTGTACAGGAAAAAGGCACACACTCAGTGTTGTGAAGGCTGTGGCTTGAGCCTTCCAATTAAAATTAAAAAAGAATCAAAGGCTTCCAACTAAGAACTCAAATTTTTGACCACTATAATAACAAGACTGTTTCAGTAAATTATGCAAATCCCAAACCTGAAAGCGAAATTCAGATCTCCTAAACAAGCATAGGCCTAATCAATTTTATCATAACAAATCAACAGATGCTGATTTAGATCATAACATCAGCTTTCCTCTCTCTCACATGCATCAGCTACCATTACCTAAGAACTCAAAATCTTTTAAAACTATGATGACCAAAAGACTCATTCAGTGAATTATGTAAGCCCTAAACCTGAAATGGAAAATTAAATTTCTGAAGTCCAAACAAATAAGCCACCATATGGCTACAAAGAACCTGAGTCAATCCAAACTGACTTAGTTGGATAAAACAATCAGATGAACTCAAAAAAAATTTTGAATTAAAACTGACTGAAACAATTTTGCTTGGTAAACATACTTAGGTAGAAATAATCATGATGCATGTCCCTACAGGTCATAAATTTCTACATGAATGTGACAGCAGCAGTTCAGTTTGACACACGAACACAAGATTCATTAGTGTATCTTCCTGTCAAATGTCATGCAGGTCCCATTTCATCTTTTGCTTCTAGTTTGGAAAGTCCTCGTTTTATTAACATAGTAGAGGAGGGAGAAAGAAAAATTACTTATTATTCTGTTTTTTTCTTTGACTACATGGTCATTACTTATTACTCAGCAACTTGGGAACATATAGTTCCAAATGCAGTATTACTGTCAAGAAATTTCCACAGATTAAAAAAAATATAACTGGATATACATGAGTTCATTGTTTACCTCTTCGTTTTGTTCCATAATTGGATGTACTTGGGTTCACTGTTATCTTGTGTATGTGGAGCAGAAATTGATGAGCTTGCTTCTGTGGTATTGATCTGGGTATCCTAAAAAATAACATTAACATAAGGTGAGTTTTTTTTTATTTACTACAATCAGATTCAGTATTCTCATGGCAGTCTTACTATCTCATATATGTTACGTGCGGTAGACTTTGCTCCACAAGCTGAGTGGATCTTCATTGACATAGCATTAATTCGATTCTTTTCGCTTCTTTCCTGTAGTTGACAAATGAATAATAAGTTCATACTTCAATTCCAGCCTAAGACAGGGATGTATTAGACAGGATTCTGCAACTCTTTCCAATCTTCTTTCTGAAGGATGACAAACAATGTGGAACATGTAAAGAACATAGCCTAAGACAGGGCGTGCTGATAATCATCATATGACAAAAGAAAAATAAGAAAGCCATGTTCAATTAGTATTAATGAGTAGCAAACTTACCTTTTGTTTAGGATGATTCCAATAGTTTACCAACCACTTCCACTGGTCAACGTTAATCCCAGGTGGGCATGCACGTTCTGCATCTCTAATACTTTTACTGCTTGTAAAATATTTTTTCTTCAGCCTTTCCCTCCATTTCCTATATAGGTTCTTACATTGTATATTTATAGCTCTTTCAACATGCTCTCCACTAGGCAACTCGTATTTTCCCTATATTTTTTTGTAAGACCATATTATAATCCAACATATGAGCAACTTCATTATACAGTTACTTAGAATAATAGAAAATACCTTAATATTTCTATATAGACGATCAAGTACATCTTCAGGCATGTCCTTCCATTTTGTGACATTAAGGGGGCATATTTCTTTTACCCAATCAGAGCATTCACTAATAAATTGTAATGCTCTTTCCCCCACAACAGAATAGAACTCTGCTGGAATATCAACATTAATTTGTGGTGCTTGTGTACGCCGCAACTTCTTGTATTTAAGAGCTCTACTTAGACCACGATAAGGCCCTGTATAATAATAAGAAGAATATCAACCATAATTTGTATTGGTTGTGTATTCTGCAATCTTAATAATGATGATGATGATTATGATGATAATGATGATGATATTTTTGAACATAATTCATACCATCTCTCCTTTTCCTTTGATTTTTTGCTCGTTCGGAGGGGGAAAATGAACCATCTGTCTGCACATGGGGCGACAAAGCTTGTCTCTCTAACTCAAATATTTGTCCATCAATCTGAGAAGACATGTTATTATTTCTGGCAAACAAATATACGTATTACATCAAATTGACAAAAAAGGAAAAACAAACTAGGATAACTTTAGTAAATGTAGATTATAAGAACAACAAACTAGAACAAAAAGAGTAAATAAAAACAGAATTTAACTAGCAGTTATATATCATCATCAAGAAAAAAAATAATCATTCATAAATGATATACAACTAAAAATAACCATCAAATAAAAAGACAATCAAATGTTTCTTGTGTCAATCACTATTTGAGTCTAACTCATATATACTAGCAAAAGCATATTCATCATCTTCCTCTTGCTCAATTTCTTCTTCTTGGTCACTTTCCTCTTCTTCTATAATGTCAACTTCCCCATCTGCAGTCATGATTTCTGGTGGGACATCAAGTCTTGGTAAAAGAACATCATCCACAACATCATCTTCAATAATGTTAAGTACTCCATCATTTGTGCCAATATCTCCATGCTCATCCTCACTAGGCTCATCCTCAACAATAGGAAAATTATAGAAGTTACGAGGGATTGTATTTATGACAATTCTCCAATCTGCTTCATTATGTGCCTTTACATAATAAACTTGCTTTATTTGAGACGCCAACGCAAATGGCTCATTGGTTGGCAGATGCTTCTTGATGTTGACACTGATGGTACCAAACTTGTCTCTCTTTATCCCCCGCCCTTCATTGTAAACATCAAACCAAGTACATCTAAATAACACCACAGTAGGTTCCTTGTCACCCATATTGACAGCATCGTATTCCACCTCTATAACTTCTTTCAATACCCCAAAGAAGTCTAATTGGCCACTATCTCCATCCCCTTTAACAAAAACTCCACTATTCTGTGTCTTTCTTCTCCTTTGACGCTTCTTTGTGTGAAATCTGTATCCATTAATAAAGTATCCTGAATAGCTTGTGACACTTTTACTAGGCCCTCGTGACAAAGATAATAACTCTATCGTCACTCTTTTATCGCCCTCAACATGAAGCTTCCATATCTAGATGATCAAATGGCAAACAAAAAGGATAAAGAGTTAATTTAAGAAAAACATATCCAAATCATTTGTTGTATGTTACATCACTTACCCGTGATCGAAACCAATCAACTAAGTCTTGTTGTGTCTCATATAAGCTTGCGTACTCTCTGTTTTTCACTATATAAGCATTAGATTCATATGAAAAAAACTAATATAAGGGGGGGAAAAGGAAAGACTTTGAAGGTTATATCTTACTCAACAAAGGGTTGCACTTCTGGACAATTTCTAAGAATATATAATTGAGCTTGATTCCAATCATCATGACTCAACTCCTTAAATGTCCTTTTTCCTAACGAACTCCCCTTTTTCTGAAAGATGGAAATCTCAAATGGAAAGAGTTGATGTTCATCCATATCATTCCTGCTTATACGATTAAACTTTGTCTCCACTTCATTGAAATACCTTGAGCAAAATGTCATACATTCATCCATAATATAGCCTTCAGCAATGGAGCCTTCTGGGCGTGCCTTATTATTCACATAAGACTTCAAGTTGCGTATTCCCCTAAAAATATGGTTTGTATACACTCATTATTTTATAAAGTATGCATAGTATGATAATCAATATATATGAATATGTTATTACCTTTCATGCCGAAACATCCACCGACCTTGCACAGGACCAGCAAGTGTTGCCTCACTTGCTAAGTGAACGGTGAGGTGAACCATGACATCAAAGAAAGATGGGACAAAGATCCTTTCAAGTTTACAAAGAGTTACCGCAATACTCTTTTCCATATTTTGTAAGGCATCCACATTTAGAGTCTTAGAACATAACCGCTTAAAAAATGAGCTCAGCTCCGCCAAGGGTTCTAGCACTTGGTTTGGTAGGATACCACGAAATGTTGGTATAAGTAAGTCTTGCATGAACACGTGACAATCATGACTCTTCATGTCTACAATTCTGTCACCATCCAAACTTGCACATCGAGATATATTAGAAGAATAAGCATCTGGCACTTTGACTTTTGATAAAAAGTCTAATACACGTTTCCTCTCAGCTAATGTTAGTTGATATGGTGCTCTAGGAATAACATATGTATCACCAATCTCTATGGGGTGCAACTCCTTGTGCATGTTCAATTCCTTTATATCTAAGCGGGCACTAAGGTTATCCTTTGTCTTTCCAGGAATATCAAGAACCGTTCCTAATATATTATCACATATGTTCTTTTCAATATGCATTACATCCAAGTTGTGGCGAATCAAAAGCTTACTCCAATAAGGGAGCCTAAAGAAAATACTTCTCTTATTCCATTGATCAACCAAATACCTCTCACCTCGTTTTCTTTTTAATGCTTCAGCCTTTCCAAATTTGACATTAGGGATTCCATACAATGTCTCTAGTATTTCATCTCCTATAAGAGGTACAGGAGGTGGCCTTCTATCTACTGCTCCGTTAAAGGATTTCTTATCATTTCTCCATCTATGACTGGGATCCAAAAATCTACGGTGGCCTAAAAAGCATTGCTTACATCCATGCTTTAGACGCACATAGCAAGTGTGTTTATGGCATGAAGGGCATGCAAGTTTCCCACTAGTGCTCCAACCGGACAAACTAGCATAAGCAGGAAAATCATTAATTGTCCACATCAATGCAACCCTCATGTTGAAGGTTTTCTGACTATAGGAATCATAACTTTGTACCCCAACTTCCCACAACTCTTTAAGTTCATCAATAAGTGGATCCAAGAACACATCTATGTCATTGCCAGGTTGCTTTGGCCCTGGAATCAAGAGTGATAGCATAATATATGGACTTTGCATGAACAACCATGAAGGGAGATTGTATGGCACTAGAAATACAGGCCATATGCTATACCCCTTCCCAAAACCATTACCAGGATGGAACCCGTCAGCGGCAAGGCCTAATCTAACATTCCGTGGGTCTATCGCAAAATCTGGATACATCTCATCTACCTTCTTCCACGCCATTGAATCAGCAGGATGTCTTAATATGCCATCATCTTGACGTTTCTCCTTATGCCATCGCATGTGTCTTGCAATGTCAGGTGTGATATAAAGCCTTTGGAGTCTTGGTGTTAAAGGAAAATACCGAAGAACCAATCGAGGAATTCTAGACTTTGTTTGTGAGTCATGTTGTGATTCTGAAAAAGTTGCACTATCATTAACATCTCCAGTGCCCTCTTGCCACCTAGGCTCATGACAAGATGGGCACATGTCAACATCTGCATACTCTTTTCGATAGAGGATGCAATGGTTCACACAAGCATGTATCTTGACATAATTTAAGCCCAACTTTCTTGTGTACATTTTTCCTTCCTGATAAGTCTTGGGGAAACACGGGTCATAATTGAAAGCCTTATGCAATGCACTAAGCAGCCCGGTAAATGACTTGTTACTCCAACGATCACTAACCTTAAGGTGTAAGAGTGTTACAATAAATGATAGCTTTGAGTAAGTCTTACACCCGGGATACAAGGGCTCTTCTGACTCTTTTTTCAATCTATCAAAATCATCTGGTATCTCCTCGGAGCCCTCATCCCTATCCTCTACATCATTAGCATTCATCATATCATTCACCAAGGAAGCCATCTCATCAGATATTAAAGGATCTTCTTCATTATAATCATCACTTTCCTCCTCCTCATCCATCTGTCCATCCATAGGATCAACAGCCTCTTCTTCACCATGGAAGATCCATGGATTATAGTCAGGTTTTATACCTTTTCGGAAAAGATGGAAACGCATGGTTTGACGATCTTGTACATAGTAATTCTGACAATGCTGACAAGGACACCTCAACTTTATTCCTGAGGTAGGATTGACATCCTTAAAAGCAAAATCTAAAAATTCTCTAACACCTCTTTGATAAGCCTCTTGTTGCCTACCAGAAACCCCTTGAATCTGCATCCAACTCCTATCACATTCCATCATAATGTCAAAGACAAACAAACTCAAATGTCATACGATAAACCATAATCAACCATAAAATATATGAAATCAAACTCCAATGTACTAGGTTCAATAATAACAAAAATATGAAATAAAGAAAGAAAGAAAATTCTGTATAATAGCTCTCCTCCTTCACACAACCTTCAATGGAAAGACGATTTAAACTTTCAAAAACAAGCTCTCAAGATCTCATAAAACAGTAAGGCAATGTGGAAAAGCAGAAAGATGTAAATGGAGAAGCATATTATGGCCGCAAGATATAAATGTGAGGCTTTAGGCTTAAGAAATATTTTCACCTCTCTGCAGACATCTTCAACTGCAATTGCTGAAATAATCTGCAAAAATGAACCCTCATAGATTAAGCCTATATTTAATATTTTCTAAAAAATGGTAGTATTCTCAACTCCATTTTTGCATAAACTGTTATTTTTTTCACATATACTGAAGGACATTTTGATGCTCAAGTCAATAACATAAGATGCAAGCAATGTAAGATGAAGGCTAAAAAAATAGGTTGGAATGACTTAGCTAAAAAATTTATGATGATGGAGATGACCACAATAATAATATGTTTGTATATAATTAGTGATGATAACTACAAAAGCTATAGTAACGATAACAGTAGTAATAATAAAAATATTAATCATAACAGTAACGATAGTAAAATAAGAATAATAACGATTAATTAAAATTTTTGATCTAAATTAAAATCAGCATCAGTTAATTTCAGATGAACAAAGGTAAATCAATAAGAATAGTCCCGGCCCTATATAAAGTAGTTCACGAGTAATGACAGAGGTAGAGAAGGGGTTGTCTGAGAACCATCGATAACTTAAGGGAGGTAGGCGGAAATACCAGTAAATCATGAGCGACAAAACAAACAAAAAAATAAATAAATAAATTAGAAGAGATAATCGAGGAAGTCGTAAATTCATACAGCAAAATTAACTGTGACGAACTGACGATATTATATTTTCCTCTACACACATTTTGTTTTTATTCAGTCCAACATATGAAGTTGCTGCCAATGCAAAAATTGGAGCCAATTCCTAAAATCTACGGAATGGCGTCAATAAGAAAAATACGAAAAAAAATTATCAAGCGGCACGTCTGATAAGCTTCCAAAGTCAACAATCGAGAATTAGAGAATTAGCAAAACACACTTTACATAAGAAATGAACTAATAAAAACAAACACCTGTATTCCGTCGCCGAATTGAAGCGGAAGAAAGTGATAAGATTAGAAAATGAATCAGTCCGGGGCACTTACCTTTCCTCCGCCAACGAAAAAAAATTGGAATCGAGAGCTGAAGTTATGGAGATACTAACGGGGAAGAAGAACGGGAGAGGATTAGAAGATAAACAGATTGGAAGTAGTAGAGGAAGAACAAGCAGCTGAGGTCGAAGTGCAGAAGTCAGGAGGTCGGGAATTCAAAAATGCAAAACAGATTGTGCCTGGTTGAAGGGACGGGAATAGTTCGCACCTGAATCAGACCAGCCCGCGAATTGCTAAACAGCCTTCCTTCAGAAAATTGAAATGACGATATTCTCGTCAGTCCACTGTGATATGCTAATGTGAAGAAAAATTTGTGTTGTCAAACACCACAGTTGGTTTCCCGTTACTCTCAGCGAAGAAGAATGGCATTTTTATTATTATTTTCTTTTTCTTCAATTCCAGCACGGCCCTGATTATCACTTACGGCATTTTTATTAAGGGTCACAACGGCCCGGTTAGCTCGTCCTGTATCATAGAGGACACAGATAAAAGATCATCACTTACGGTAACATTCGTTACAATCATCTGTATATTTTTTAAAAAAACTTTAACTATTAATATTTATTTTTTATATATAAATAAAATATTAAAAATAATATTAGAGCAATATTTTTGAACATAAGTATTATAACAATTATAATTTTATATCATATCTTATTATATATATTAGAATTAAATAGGGGTATGTCAATTTATTGCCCTACTAGATAGTACCAAATGGGGGGAAAATTGCATTGCTCTATTTTATAATAATAAATGGATGGATTTTATTATTGCACTATTTATTATGATCAAATAAGAAAATTTTTATTTATTGCCCTATTAGATTGGATCTAATAGGAGATGTTTTATATTGCACTATTTGTTAAAATCAATTAGGGAAAATTTTAATTGCCCTACTTGATTATCTATAATAGGGCAATTTTATAATTACCCTATTTAACATCCTAAAATTGCCCTATTTGACCCTATTTCTTGTAGTGTCGCCCTAGCTGCTATAGATTCAAGTGCAGTTTCGAAAATATATTTTATTTATTATTCTTGGTGATTGTCGCATGCATCCTCACTATCATTTGATAGAATTTTATAAGATGAATCAATATGTGACGATAAATTCCATCACATCCAATCAAACCACGTCACTCCAAGTAGCAGACATGCCGCCGTACTCGGACATTTTCAACCCTTAGGGCTTCTACTATCGGTACATAAATTACATGAGCGTATAATAAATTAGATATAAGTAAATAAATTGTGTTTATCTCATATGCATTTTTCTATTTCATTCGCGCGCACCATCCAAGTTGCCTCTATGTTCTTAGAGTGACAAAATGGTTGGAGACATTCATGAACTTTTAAGGATAAACGGGTAACGTGGGCCATGAAGATATGGAAACTTCCGCGAACTACTAAGGTTAAACTGGTAAACAAGGTCACGAAGATAAACTTCGGTAGATGCAAGAAATGAATTGATGGAAGAAGATGGGATGGTAACATTAATAACGTAGTGGGAGGATGACAGTCATGTGTTAGTTCCATGCATGGCCATTTCGGTGCAACATTACTTAGTAGCAGCAGTCTGTCAGCGCCCACAGACTCATCCCTCTCGATCAGTGATCTTGTGCACAATTTTTAGTGTCGCATGAATGCTTGCCATCCTTTGCTGTGGGTGGGTGGGGAGGAGGGCATTAACTGCCAATAAATAAATAAATAAATTAAAGAGAAACAGAAGTGAATAAAGCTCAGCCTGCGTACTGGCAGAGCCATCTAGCTTGGTTAATGCGCTCACCTATCAGTGATCGTTCAGTATCAGTTCTCAGTACTGACTCCATAGTCTGCAATGCATTGCTTGCTCTCTATTAATTACACGCAAACACACACACGAGAAGGGTAATCTGATTCCTTTATGGCGGGGCGGGGGGTAGCATGTCTCGGTGCAGGCACCACACTGAAGGAGTCCTAACCTGTGATGCACGGGGACGGCAGTCAGGTGCCGTCCCCCCGTCCCGGAAACGTCCCCGTCCCGGAAATTTCTCGGAAACGTTTCCTGATTAAAAATTATATTAAAATTATTTAATTAATATTTTTATTAAAAAAATATTATTTAATTAATATTTTATTAAAAAAATATTATTTAATCAATATTTTTATTAAAAAAATATTATTTAATTAATATTTTTTTGAGGTTTTCTGCCGTCCCCGTTTCCTAGATTTTTAAAAAATGTCGTTTCCGCGTTTCGTCCCGTCCCCAGTTCCCCGTCCCCGTCCCCGTCCCCGTGCAACACAGGTCCTAACCTAAATATGTCTTTCCTAGGAGTAGGATAGTCTACGCAGAAGTTTTAAGAGCCTTGCCCTAGTGAAAAACGCACGATTTCACATTTCAATTAATCTAGGCCCTTGTCCTAGCATGCTATATGCTACGACGTCTTTTGGCCAATCAAATAAAGTAGTAAAAGCGATTTCATTTTGTGCCATTATAATTTTATAGTCACGCAGTATTTCAATTCAGTTTCAGACATTCTGTAATCGTAATAAGCTATGATTTGATATTTGACAACTCAGTAATTTGATAAAAGAATCTAGTGATGCCTAAGTATTAAGGCCCTTTATCTTTAATTTTATACATATAAAGATTAACAATTTAAAAAAATAAAAAAAAAATTTCTTACTTAATTATACTCAAGCCTTCTCTCTTTTATTTTTAAAAAGTAAAAATATAATGCACATATTTAAAAGATTATACTTAGTTAAATGTCTTTTAAAAAATGTGAAAACTAAATGCCTAATATAACGTATTTTCACATGCAGATAGTGTTTTTTTTCCTAGGTAAACATTTTGATCAATTTATAAGTAAACGTTAATAGGCTAAATTAATTATTCATAAAAATTAATGTCGGTAATAAGAGGGCTTGACTAGAACTATAATTTGGGCTATCAATAAACCGAGCTAGTTTGAAGATGATTGAGCTCGACTCATTAAGAGTTTGGCTTGGTTTGTTTGTGTACCAAAGTGAATCAAATTTAAGCCATATTTTTAGACCCATTAATTAAATGAGACGATCTCGAGCCAAGGAAGGTTCAACGTGTTTGTTTGCAAACAACTCGAATATGGCTTGAGCTCTGCTTGTTCATTAATAGGCTGGACTTTTATATAATTCACCTAACAAACAATCCAAATAGTTAAATGAGCATTTAAACAAGTTAAATAATTAACTGAGTTGATTTGATTTGTTTAACTTTCAAACGACCTAAATAGTTAAGTAAGTCGAGTCACGAATTGAATCATGATAAATGAGCCAATTTGGTTAGTTAATTTTAAAAAAAAAGTTTAACAAGCCGAATCGAGCCAGCTATCAAACCCTATGGACCTAGGCTCGTTTGGCTTGTTTCAAACTCGGGCCTAAAAAAAATTAAACGAGTCAAGCTCGAGCTAGGGATATTCGGCTTGATTTGACTCTTTAACAACCCTAACTATATTGAAGTGAGGAAATCTTTCTTGCATTACAAGTGTTATTAAGCACATGTTAATTGTCTATATAAAATAATACTAACTTTTATTAATTACAAATGAATATGTTGATTCAAAATAAATGATGTTTAGGATGTTTATTTTATCTTAATAAAATTGATATATGAAACTTTCTATGTAAATTTAAGCTTTTATTCCCTAATTAAAATAAATGGTATTCATTACAAATAAATGTTGTTTGAAAGAACATCAAAGATTTGAACCAAGGCTAAGACGTGTTGTGTCAAAAAAAAGTCTAAGAATTTACCAATATTAAAATATGAGAATATGCATTATTGTGTCATAGTATTCCACTTCCTTGAAAGTGAATCATGCCCAATTATGGTACAATCAATCAGAGCCATTCAGTCCCCAAAGGTTTGTACAACTTTCCTTAAAATTATGCACATGAGGCATAAGGAATGGAGAAATGAATAAACACTAGAAAATATTGATTAATCAACGATTGATTTCTTTATTTTTCTATATTCAAGAATTGGACACCTATTGAGCATAAATAAACCAAGTGGAAGAGGAAAGTTCGCTATCAATTTATGAAATGTAACCAATGTTCATCATTAATGGATAATGGATAAAGGAATTGTAATTGATGTCCACCATCAATGGATAAATGAAAAGTAACCAATATCCATAGTGATCATTGAAAGAGAAGGTGGTGTAACGGTTATTCAAAATCAAAGAATAATAGATAACAAAACTATAACAACTAACTAATAGCTAATAGCTAAAGAGAAGTGAGGATGTAATGGTAAATCATTGGGTAATAAAAATTAAATATATTTAGTCAAAGAATAATAAAAGGAAACATTTAACGTAATTGGACACATAAATCATATCCAAGAAAAATATTAAATCGGATTTAGTTTCTCAAACCTAAAAGTAATGTAGGACTTTATTTTGTAGTTACACAACAATCCCCCCCCCAACAACAACAAACAAAGGAATTTTTATAGGCAAATAAGAAAACCTTAATAAGTAAGTATCAAAATCTTTCAATTGAGTTGATATATAGAAATGAGGTTACAACATAGTCTAAGTAATAACTTTCTCTTGAACTATGCAGATTTAGATTGCTTCCTCATAATATGCATTTCACTTTTAAAGTCCTCACTATCTCTGCAATAAAATAAACATGCACTTTTAAATGACCCTACAAGCACCTTAGATAATCATGAGTACTGTAGAGCGATAACACAAATATCTGATAGAAGACAACTCGCCTTCACTTCCATATAGATGAGTCCATCAAGTATATCTCTCTGGCGCCACTATATATGGATATAGAGTCATTGAAATAAAATATTCAACCCTCAAAACAATCATCAAAATTCATCAAATTTATATCACCAATATCACCAAACTTGGTTATGGATTCAAAATTAGCATCTCAAAATTGCCAAAAGGATAACCCAACAAGTGAATATCAATAGTACCACCAAATGTAGCTATAGATTCAAAAGAGCTTATTCTCAAATATAGCATTATCACAAAAAAAAAATCGATCAAGTGCAACTCAAAAGAGCCACAATACTAACTATGGATTCATATAAGCTCAATTAATAAGGATGATATTGTAGTCCGAAAAGAGTAATTATGTGGTTTCATTTGAATTTGAGCTTGTATCCATCACTTTTTTTCTCTACTTGAGACTTAAGATTCATTCATATCAAAGAATCAAAAACCATTTTACTTAACAAATTATTCAAGGACCACTCTTATAGATAAATAATTCGTAAGATGAGTTGCCAAATCCTCCCCCCCCCCCAATTTCACATAAACTAAGGAATTCACTCCTTCTTTTAACAATTTTATAACCTATCTAGAGAGCTTGTCCATGATAATTCTAATGAGAGGTAGCTAGTTCCCACAATCATGTAGATGAGTATGTCAAGTGTGTACTACTTACACCAATCAAACTTCAGCTAAGGCACTTATTAAGGATCTCATGCCTCAACAATCGCAATATAACTACTAGAAAACACAATACAATTGACAAACTCAAAACATTTACTCATGAATGAAAATTTAAGAGGTAATAAGTATACAAATTAATTTAACTCATTGAACTTGTTGCACCAAATTGGGTGTGGCCCCATTGAAGTTGACTAAATTAGGTATCCATCATAAGCCTTTACACACATTGACCTAATTCCATTTCACTATTATTCTTATAAACTAACTTCTTATTAAGTGCTTTTGTCAAAGGATCTAACTTGACCCTACAAGGTCAAGAAAGATGGTGTTATGTCTTAGAAAACTATGAACAATACTATGTCTCAGAAAAATAGCTCTACTCTTGTCAATATAGGCCTTGTTATCGGATAAATTGATAATATCATGCAAACCATAATTAAGAGATAATGAAGTCACACGATTCACCCATAGATAAATGTTAGCAAGCACATCCCTTAACCACTGAGCTTCTTGCCCAACCATCTCTACTGCAATAAATTCATATGCATAATAATATTTATTTGTGTATAGTGGGCCCACTATGCAATGGTTGATGAGGATATTTTCCATCTTCCCGATATATACATCAATTTTGGTGATTTCAATGGCTATAAACATACCAAAATATAGAGCATCCAAAAGAGATAATTTCCTCCCTCCCACAATGGCATTTATGCTAATAGATTCTCCAATTAATATATTTCTTGACATGCCATCTCAAGAGTAGTGATGGAAGGAAAAATACATGTCATTAATGAAGGCTTCTATCATATAGTATATTCACCCAAATTAATTTCATAATCAGTAGTAAAGTTTACTTTAACATCATTAATAACTCAATTTACGTCACCAAATCTATAATATCCCAAATTAAGTGGAGTGTTATAAGGATTGATCCGGATACTTATATCAATATAGTATACCATCCTATTGGTGATTTTATCCTAAGAACTCCATAGTTGAGCGTGCTGGTCATAGAGCAATTTTTAAGATGGGTAACCCTCCCGGGAAGTTTAAATTTTTTTTGAAAATTTCTTGGGAAGCGTGTGAGTGTGGACAAAGCATGCTGAAATAACTCGTATTGATTTATGGGGCTAGTCGATCAATCTGAAAGCGCTCCAAGGTATCCCCCACGTGGTCGTATTGATTCAGGGTGTTACAAATGGTATCAGAGCAAAATTACAATCGTGAGATGAACTTAAATGAGCCAGTTAGCCACCTAGCGGGACAATTCTTGTGATAAACTATATTAATACAATTAGTAGTTGAGGTGCAACGAGGATGTTGCGTTCTTTGATTGGGGGTGAATGTAATATCCCAAATTGAATCAAGGGTTATAAGGATTGATATGCCTACTTATATCAATATGGTATACCATCCTTTTGGTGATTTCGTGCTAATAAATCCATAGTTAAGCATACTAGTCGTGGAGCAATTTTTAGGATGAGTAACCCTCCTCGAAAGTTTCAATTTTTTTTTAAATTTTTTTTGAGAAGCGCGTGAGTGAGGATAAAGCACGCTGAAAGGACTCGTGTTGATTTGTGGGGCTAGCCGATCAATCCGAAAGAGATCCATGGTAGCCCCAGCGTAGTTGTATCGATTTGGGGTGTTACATAATCCATTTCAAACATTAAGATATTTATTAAAAAGGCAATCAATCCATTATAATCATTAAAACCAAATAATGGTATTTATTAGGAAAATAATGGAGGAAATAAATCTTACAATACACTTTAACCAATGACCTTCACCAACGACTTAACAGTTAAAATAGTTCAAGATATGATAAGTTATATCAAGTGGATTCCTATATTTTAAGTTTAGAGCAACACTTCCGAACCCCACTTCAACAAAACATGGGAAATAATCTTGCCAAAAAATTTATTACTAGGTGAAAAAAGTCTTGAACATGATGTAGGAAAACAAAACAAAAATTTATCCAACCATTAGTCCTGATAAACTTTCATATGATTAGGGTCATAAATGCTAAATGGGATGGCTTTTATCCAAAAATCAATCAATATATAAAAGAATATTGATCAACAGATATGGAGTAGGTGGTAAGTTGTAGTTTCTATTTTTTTTCTTTTTCTAGTTATAGTTAGTAATTTCTACTGATATATAGTGCAATTTATATTTTGCTCATGGTTTGATTTCCTAAAGTGGTATATCTGTCATTTGATTTCTAAAGTACTAATCCTCAAGATATGTCTTTCGCTATCTAATTAACATGTTATTTCTATACATTTGATTTTAAGGGACACAATTTCTCTCTATTTTGATAGGTTTTTGATTTAGGGGACTCTTAAGTTAAGAAAGTAAGTCAATAATGTGTATGTATTTAAAATAATAGCTGAAGGGAGTATGTCTTTATTGAATGACGTTATCATTGGGTATATTGACTTACGGTTGTGTATAGATCTTAGTTGACGAGATCAGTTGAACAAAAATGACCATGTATTGTTTGCATATTATTCTATTAAGGTTTAATAATAAAAAGGATATGATTTTTTGTGTGTGGCATAATGGGTTAGAATCGTACAATTTTGGGGGATATTGGCTACTTTCTTCCAATAATTTTTTATTTCCATCTTGATAACCCTTCTTATCTCAAGTTTAGAATTTTAGTTTTGCTATATACCTAATTAATAATGGATAGCTATTGATAAAATCTCTAGAATTCTCAACAACATAATATCTTCTTGTTTTTGTTTCATATCTATTGGTTAGTTTTCTTGACTATGTATTGAAGTACTAATTTCATTGAGTGTGTAATTTCGTTTTCATTTTGTGCAATGTTTGGGATTATTAATCATTTTGGTTGCATCAAGTATCCAACCTAATACTAATTCACACTACCACCACATTCTTCTAGTAGAGCTAGTAATCCTCCACATAGTGAATCATCAACTAATGAGGAGGTAAAAGAAGTGAACCTATTTTCTCTAGAGAAAAAAAAAGAAAGAAAGAAAACTTCAGTTGTTTGGGATCAATTTAATACAGTAAAATTTAATGATGTGAATAAAGCAATTTGTAAAGGTTGTAATAAGAGTTTAAGTAGAGGTCCAAAAAATGGTACTTTCCATTTACATGAGCACATGAGGAAATATGTATGTTTAGTGCCTATATGGGGGTGGGGAAATCTAAATTTTGATCAGAAGCGGGACGGAAAAGAAAACCTTATGGTTGTAGAATTTAATCAAGATGTAAGGCCCGAGTAATGTAATATGGTAGTTATGCATAAGTATCCACTTTATATAGTGGAACATGAAGGCTTTAGAGGATATTCGACGGCTCTTCAACCTCCTGTAAAATGATTCGAAGGCATGCTCTATAAAATGATATTTTCAAGTTTTCAGATGATGAAAAAAATTTTAAAAAAAATGTTGTTGAGTAGTAGCAAGAGTTTAGTTTCAATTATAATAGATATGTGGACATCATATAATCAAACGAAGGGTTTCATGGCTATCACCGCTCACCACATTGATAGTAATTAGACCTTGCAAAGTCAAATAATTGGGTATACTTGATTCATATTCATCTATAGTTTTAAAGTATTAATATTATATAATTATATGTTGTTATTTGCTTTATTTGTTGTATCATTATTTTTTGTTGAATATTTATCTAGGCTCCAAGTCTGCTTACGTATGAGGTTTTGTGTGATGATTTAGTTAATTATTTGATGGAATGGAGTGTTGATACAAAACTTACTACATTGACTATCGATTTTTGTAACACCAATGATGCTTTGATAGAAAATGTTTAAAAATATATTAGAGTTTATGTAAATGTTTTATTGCATGGGAGATATTTTCAAATGCATTGTGTTGCTCATGTGATTAATATTATTGTTAGCTATGGCATTGAGATCATTCAAAAAGATATTGAGAATATACATGAGAGTGTGATTAAGAGAAGTTACCTTAGTGGTAACTGAAAGTAGTAATTAGAATATGTAACATCCCAATCCCACACTAGTTGCGGGTAGTTACCTATAGCATTTTTAGGATTGATGATTGAACCCATAGATTAACATGAGTTCTCTTGAGCATACTTTATCCTAACTATACACTTCTCAAAAAAAATTCATGAGGTTACCAATATTTGGATATAACACAAATTTTTTTTGGACTTGAAAACTTCTTTAAAAATATTTAATTATGGAAGTTAAACCATTAAAATGCTAGATGTTATCGCCACACTTAATATATGTCAATTTCCTCTACCTTTATTACACTAAATGTTAAGACTCAAATATTACTTCACTTAAATTAAGAACAACAATCACCAAAAGTTAAAAAAAATTACATTATAGATTAAAATTGTTTTGATAATAAAAAATATCATGAAAAATATTTACAACCAAAAAGTGAAAGAAATAAAAAAGGGGACATAAAATTCTAAGAGATATCCAGATTAAAATATGTCAAAGCAGGTACTGAATAGTCTTAACTCTCAACCCCTACCAAGGAATATAAATTTATACCCTTAAAGTACTTTCACAAGGTAAATAATGCCTATATGGGGTCATAAAATGAAACCCATTAATAAAATGCTACTGAGTAAAATATTATACAGCACGGACATGTAACGGCCACTCGAGGCACATAGGAGTTAAGGCAGAGAAACATGGTCTAAATACACTAAGTAATTCATGTGATGACAAGATACGGTAAACATGCTATAACATACGCATCTTCTACGACACATGCTTATCATACCATCATTCTTAACCAAAAAATAACCATCTAATTAGTCCATCAAAGCCACATCCATAACAACCATAACATAATCCATAACCTAAAAGGGTACGGTACTCGTACATCTATTAACCAAACAAACCATAACATTCCCAAAAGCAATATTCAATCCAAACCCAAGCATTCCAAAGGCCACATCTCAAATTAATTTTCTTTTTATTAATCGAGCGAATACAATAGATAATCCAAAGACATAACAACACATTGGTCACATCAATAGATGAGCCATCATGGTACATTCCCAACCATACAAACCAACGACATAATAAAACTACAGTGATACTAGCACACAAGAAAAAACAATGCCCTTCCAACCTAGGGAACCTAATCATTAAGTATCAAGATTCCTATAGAGCTCCTAGATTACCTATAGAGTAAACTAAGGCCTTTTTTGGAATGTCAAGGCATCTTGCAATACCACCAAACCAAATTGAGGAATTTCATCTTGTTTATATGGAGCTAACCCTAAACAGCAACCATTCCTAAATTTTAAGATTTTTCACTTTAAATATTAATATTTTATTTAGTGATTGCTAATATTACATAATGCACATAATATATTGATTTCCATACTTAATCATTTTTCCTTTAATTCCGATTATTTGGGCTGACCCTAAGTGTAACACCCTAAAATTTGCAACTAAAAATTTTCATTTTAACAAAAGTGTAATATCAAAATATCTAGGTGTTACTATCGTACTAGATATAAGTATCGTTTATCATGTCATCCTTACATCAAATATAAGGCAAAATAATACCTTTAAACATAATACAATAGATAATGAGATAGATTTAAAAACTTAAATGTTTGGAGAATCACTATGAGTACAAAAGACAACATATATAAAGAGATACGTTGGGAACTAAGAGTTCTAAAAGGTATCTAGGCCGAAAGTGTTAATTGGATAACCCGACTCTATGACCCAAGTCCCGATGATAAACATCAGCATTGTTTCCCGAAATAATGCATCATGTGTAACATATTCATCCAAGGGGGTCCTTAAAGACCTTCACAAACTCAACTAGGTATTCTACTTGTGAGAATGAGCAGTACCCATGAAAAAGATAATCAATACGTTACGTACTAAGTAAGGTAACAATACAATCATAGAAATGTCATACAATTTCATAAGGTAAAATAACAAGGGATAAACATAGATATAGATTGACATATGGTGGTACCAACTTAATTATTGATTCCATGTCTTACAATAATAAATATCCATAATTGTATCCAAGTTGAGTTCAAAGACCCCGCTATTATCAACCGATAGAACGGTATCAATAATATACAACCCTAGGGCGTCAACCTCCTAGGCACTATTTTCGATCGCTGGAACAATATCAATAATATACAACCCTAGGGCATAGAGAACTTATCCATTATTCCATCCAATGAAATGGGCAGGTACAATTAGTTTTAACTCATGGGACATTTCACTTTAAGTGATTAATATCTTATCAATGATTATGATCACTCCGATGATGTATTTCAATTTGAATTTAGGAACCCCACTATTCTCAACCGGTAGAATAGTATCAATAACATAAAACCTCAAAGGACAAAGATCTTAGCCACTATTTTCATTTAGTTGAAGAGATAGGTATAACCCCTAAGTAAAACTACTCTTGGCCACTATTCTTGTTTGGTGGAACGAAGAGGTGTAATTGGTACTGACTTATATGGTCTTTCGTTGTAAATTATGAATATCTTATTCATGGTTATTTATTTCCATTTCATCTTTAAAACACATATATAGACAAATAAGGCACATGACCCAATATATTTTCCCAAGCATAAGCTATATTATCCCAAAGAAACCCTAATTTCACAAGCTTAACATAAATTCTTTCTTAATGATATTTTATCACCAAATTCAATGTCCATCCTTAAAACATTATTATTAAAAATTATCTAAAAATTAAGGTTCAACTCTAACGTCTTATACATGTGATAATAACCTATCTTTTGTTTTACTATTCACCTTTTTTCCTAAAACACTAATTTAATAATTATATTATAACTTCTTCCATGAGACTCATATAACTAAAACATTTAATCTAAATTTCTAAAATTCTATTAATAATAAGTTAAGTAGAAATTAACATTGAAATTTAAATTTTCATTCATGTGATAATAATCCCACCTCTAGGATTACTATTCCCACTTATAGCCACTTTTCTCATTTATTGAACTTACACCATTCATATTTACTCTGAAAATTCCAAATAATATACTTAACCTATTTTGAACCAGTTATCACATTAAAATATCCAATATTTTATTTTAAACCATATTAACCAAATTGTCCCTAAGACAACTAAAATATCGATATTCTCACAAAAATCTTATGAGTCCCATTATGAATTATTTTTCAATCTCCAACACATATTATCATCATATAAGTTCATAACCACGATTATATATAGATTTCACATATCATAATTCATGTCAACTCTTAATATGCACAAAACACATGTTTTTATAGCGTTTTCACTTTTACATTACACATTACAATAAATAAATTATTATCATAATAATATTATCCATATAACAATTCCAAACATGATATCACATACAAATACACACATTGGACATGAAAGTCCTAGCAATGATATGTATCCTTACCAAAACACCTCTTATCTCTAAGCACATATCCTTACGAAATGACTATGGTAAAAGTTAGCACAACAAATGGAGGGGGGAACACCACTTGTTGTCATAGCTAAAGGGGGAGGCAATGTCACTCCCTATTGTTGCTAATGAGGGTGTAGCTGCACTCTTGGCTATTAGGGGAGGAAAAAAGATAAGGTGACGGTGGTGGATCAGAGTAGCGTGAAGGCTTGGTGTTGGGAGGTTTTGCAGCATAAGGTGGTGGTGTTTTCGAGTTCATGATGCTTGGTGACTAAGTTGGTGGCAATGGTTGGTGGCTAATGAAAGGGAAGTGGAGTGGACAACAACTTGGTCATGAGAGAAAAGAAAATAGATCAAGGAGGGCAAGGTTGGTTTGGTGGTTGCTTAGGCACTTTGAGGAGGAATGAGACAAGAGAGGAAGGTGATGCTAGCATGAGCGAGGGAAGAGGAAAAGTAAGGGGAAAGAGGAGAGGGAATGGAGGATCTCAATTAGAGGTGAGAGGTGATGGCAATGAGGTGGAATGATGTGGTGGGAGAGGTAGAGAATGGAAAAAAAAAAGGAATAAGAAGAAGAGGGAAGGCTTAGTAGTAGTGGTGGTGGTGGATGATGAAAGTGGTGGCTAAACATAGCAGGGGTTGTGGTTGTGGTCTCTTGATATGAGAAAGGGAAAGAAATAAGTGATGGGAGGATGTGACAGAGAGTTGTGTGTGTGTGTGTGTGTGTGCATATGTGTATGGTTGGGGTGAAGGGAACAAAAAAATAGATGGGAAGGAGATTTGGGTTTAGGCATGTGAGGGGGTAGGTAAGGGATTGGCATAGGATGTTAGTAAGAGGTTGTAGGTTGTGAAGGGTGGAAGGCAGCTGGAGTGGTAAGGTGATGGGGCCAGGGTCGAGAAGCGAAGGAAAGAGGTTGATGGGGCAGGAGGTGAAAGGACATGCTTGGCTGGAAGAGGAAAGGGAAAGGAGATGGGTTGGGCTAGGCTCAAGCTAGGGGAAAGGGAGAGAAGAAAAAGAAAAAAAATTAAAGAAAGAAAGAAGGATAAAGAAAAAGGATAATGAGGAGAGAAAATTTTGGGGTCAAAATTAGGATTAGATTTAAATTTTAGGGAATTGATCTAAAATATTTTCTCACATTTATCCGAGGTTAGGGTTAGGCTAAAAAATATAATGAACTAAGAATTAGATTTTATATTAGGTTAAAATATTAATTAGTCAAGGTTAAAATTAGATAAATTTTTGAGATATTACATTACTATACCCTTAAAAGAGATTTCATCCTCGAGGTCAAAAGTTAAGGTTGGGGAAGAAGAGGAATAGGGTGTAAAGAAAGGTGATCTCGGTGGCTAATTCTGATGGAGTTGATATTATGTTACCGGATACGAACCCTTTAAAAGAGAGAACCCAAAAACCTAATATATATGCTCTCAAGAGCTCAGGATGTGCCTGATGTATATCATTCTCTATCTCCCAAGTAGGCTCATATGCTACATGTAATACCCCATTTTCAAAAAACCTTAATCATTATAACCGGTAATTATGTGTATTAGTTATAATAATTATTGTAGGGTATTTTTACTAAAAATATTATTAATATATGTAATATTATTAATAATTATTAGTTATTAAATTTTATTAGGCTAAAATATGCTAGAGAGTGCGTATAAAAATTTAAACCTAGGTTTGGATCGTAACCGATATTCGTTTCATCAAATAAACCTATTTTGGTAACCGGATAATTTTTTCCCGGATACTTTACCCAATTTTGTACCTAAATAAATTACCCCTACCCTATTCTATTTTTTTACCTCACCCTAATCTCCCTATACCCCAACACACCACCCTCATACCATACCCCTCCCCTGCCATGCACGATTCCCTCCCCTTGCTTTACTCTCTTTGTTTTGCTCCTCCTTTCCCTACACGCCATCCTCTTCTTAACCCCTAAAACCCTTCATTTTGTGTCAAAAATTAACCCCCCCAAACAGCCCAAAAATAACCCCCATCAGTGAGTCCAATCAAACCATATACACCTCCACTTGCAAACATTTTCTACACCTCAACCCTAAGCACCTTCGTTGCATCTCCCCCTAGTTGCATCAAAACTCACCATTCCCTCACCCCAAGATGAATCAAAATCATTATTCCAACCTCCATAGCTACAGCAAAACTCTCCAAAACCTCCCCTACCCTTTGGAAAAATCCACCAAAACACCCACTATCTACGACAACAACCACCACACCATTTTCTTTCTTTTATTCTCTACCATTGCTGCAGCAAGAGCTGTTGATCCTACCCCCTAGCTGCACAAAGAGATGTTTTAACACCTCCCAAACCTACATCAACATCCACCAAATCCCAACACACCCATCCTTGACCATAACAATCGAAACTCACCCGTGTGTTGCACCATTTTTCCACCATTGCTCACCCCCTCCCTTCAGCCAACTCCACTGATCCCACCCCCTCCTTTCAGCCTCCCTTTCTGCTGTAACCTCCCTAGCAACGGCAAAAAATTTCCGTTGCTATCCTTCCATGCTCAGCAAACCCCAGCCGATCCCCCCTTTGTTACATAATTTTTTGGCCGACACCTCCTTCGAACCTAGTTTAGTTTTCCCATTATTTTTCTTTTCCATTACCTTAAACCTTCATTTGTTATATTATTAATTCGAATTGTGTTTTGTTAATTATTATTATTAGGTGATATTCTGGAAGTTACGGAAGAAGTGGATTAGGATAAGCATACTTAGAGACCGAAGCCTTATTAGTAAGGATACCAGTCGATGTTTTGGGTTTGTATTAAATTCTTGTATGATTATATGTGTTATCATGTTATTGTTGTTATATTATTAAAATTCATGTTGATGATGATATGATATATTAATATGAATTATATGATAGAAAGGAAGTGAGAATATCAAAATATATGCTGATATGATGATATTACGCTAGGATGTATTTTTGTGTATAAGTATAAATTGTGAGAGATCATTATGGGCCTAATGAATTATTACAAGTGGGAAATAATTTTATTTAATATGTTTGTTGATAAAAGCACGCTTTGGAAAAAAGGATATTAAGGATATGGGATTTTCGTAAAATAAGGGTTATTAACTATTTTTAAGGGCATTTTTGTCAATACAAGTTACTATGGGAATTTTGGTATTTTAATGTGTTATATGGATTAAAATATACTAATAATATCATGTGAAGTTTTTGGGAGTGATTATGAAGGTCATAAGTTATTTAGATGAGAAAGTAGCCTAATTTGGGAATAATAGCCTTAAGACGGTAATGTTATTATCACACGTGTAAAACGTTAGATTTAGACCATGAATTTTGGATATGATGTTAATATGGGTATTTTAATGATGCATATTTAATTAGGTAATTATATGAGTCTTATAGGAAAAGTTATGACTTACTTGTGAAATTAGGATTTTGAGAGCCTTATGAATAGTAACTTTTACGATAAGGCTATTATCGCATGTGTAAAAAGTGGGAGTTAGACCTTGAATTTTGGGTATTTTAATGATAATATTATTTGAGGAGCATATACTAAATTTGGTAGATAAATGATCAATATGGGGGAAGTTATGCTTAAATTGTGAATTTAGGGTTTTCGAGGAAAATAAGCATGTTATCTAATAGAAAATATATCGAGTACGAATGCATGATCAAAATGATTATTATGTCAAGAAAATATTTCGTATAATAGGAATGTATAAAAAAAATAAGTTGAGCATGCTTGAACATAATTCTGAAATATTTAATAAGGATAAATGCCCTAGGGGTAATTTAGTCATTTTTGTGTGTTATGATACTTATCTTGAAAATCATATCTAATATGTATTAGCTGTTGTTGAGTATGTGAGTATGTATTTTGGATGGATTAAAGGTGCGGAAAAGGATTCTATGTGCAAAATTCTATATGAAAACAAAATGGTCATTTGTTATACCTAATAATTTATATCACGTAATAAATAATTATTTATGGTGTTTTAGCCTTTTCATGAAAAATTAATAAATAAAATAGAATTAGTATTTAAATAGATGATAATATGAAAATTTTGGCCTTAGGGGTATTTTGGTCTTTTTCGGCCTAAAAGGGTCTAGATGTGAATAATTGAGCCTACAATGACCTTAGTATATTTTAATGTTGGCCTCAATGTTCACCTTAATTACGGTTGTCTCGAATGATTGGAAATAAACAAAAATGGTTAAGTATGAAAATTGAATTTATCTATATTGAATGCGATTTCGTGGTCACCTATATAAAATACTAATACTTAAAGTAAAAGACCTCGAGATTGAGAACGATGGCTCTTCGGGGTTTGATACCCTAAGGATGTGGTTTAGCCCAATGTTGATATTATAGATTTTTGCTGGTGTGCCTTAGTGCCCCAATCAGACCCTACATCTTACTCTATTTTGTTTTGCGGACTAATAGGGGGTATGCATACTTATGGATTAGGTGCCCTTATCAGTAGGATATTGTGTTACCTTTGTGTACTAGTGCAACTAGGGTACCTTTGCGTCCTTGGGTTAATAGTCGGTAGGATACTATGTTGCTTTGGTGCACCGGTATGACAAGAGTACTTTTGTGTCTCTAGGTTGATTGATCTCCCCTCGAGAAAGTAAATGAAAACGGAAACGATATGATTTGATTGAAATAATGATTATCGGTATATTTGATTGTTCGGTAGCAACCTCTGTGCTTATCTATAGTTTTGGTAGTAGTATTTGTGCCTACCTATGGTTTCGATAGTAGCAAGTCCGAACCAATAATTACCTTGTGTTGATTCTTGTATCTCACATGTATACTACTTTTTGCTGTGAATGTATATAATGAAATATTTTCCTAGTTTCAATTGTATTGTTACCTTACTTAGTACATAGTTTACGGATCATCCTTTTCATGGGTGATGCTCAATCCAATGAGCAAATCTACCTTATTTTGCAGGTGATTGATGATTATTAGCTTGATATGCTTGACTTGGGTGAGCGCTAAATGAATTGGTAAAACATATGGTTATCCGGATATCTCTATATCTATTTGGACTCGTAGTCCTTTGTTTTTACTACTTATTCCCTTCTCTCTTCTTTGTATCATATATTGCGATGGAATCTAGTGCTTCCCACACCCGATTCCTAGGTATACAGTTACTTTTACCTAGCACCCGATATAGACTAGGCATAGGGAGTGCCTCTTCTATGTTAGATGTGGCGTGACACCCCTACATTTTATGTTTTGGCTTTCGCTATTAATTCTTTAAAACAAAATTTTTAAGTTTTGAAATTTGGAGGTGTTACACTACATGACAGCTCTAAAGAATATTCACGAGTAAAACAAAATTAGTCTGAGTCTAGCGTACCTTGATGTCAAGAATCTACAGGGTCTCTCCTTATAGGATAACAAATCATCAAGATCTATCTCATTGTGTCTGATCATATGGGAAGAATATACAATGCACTTTTAGCTACAAAATGTAGGAGACGTTATGAACATGGGTTAACTATAGCGCTAGAGCCAAGTGGTATGCAACCTCATCAACTTTATTGAGAATCTCATAAGGCTAATATACCTTGAGCTTAAATGAACCTTCCTGCCAAATCTCTACACCCCGTTGGTGGGTAAGATCCACAAAATCACTATATCTTCTACCACAAAACCATAAAATACAACACCTCTAATAAGCATAGCTCTAACTTTAAGATACCTGTATTCTGTCCTAAATCAACCAAATCTACTTAGTTTTCCATACATTACCTCAAAGGGTGAAAATCCTATGCTAGTGTGATAACTATTTTTATACGAGAACTATGTAATAACTCTTTAATTGTGCGCTCTAATTTCCCTTTCAATTATGAATTATTCAAATCATTATGATTTTATGTCCTAATCAATTTTATGACTTATGAAATTTCTACCCTTGTGGTTGGTGTCAGACTGGTCGGGGGCCAGGCTTGTGTTGATCACAATAGTAACACCCCCTGTCTTGGTGTATGGTTTTGTTTAAACGAAAAATTTTCATTTGTGATTTTTGGGGATGTTACAGAAGTAATAATCAAATCACTCATCCGAACCTCCAAATGACCTTACTAGATCAACTCTACCCCTATCTCTCCAAGCTCTTCTAACATCGATAAGCCACTACATAAGAACTCCGAAAGTGTGTTGCCTTTCCAATCAAGGCTTCACAACAACATTAACCTTACCTTTGTGGTAGGTCAACTCAATATCATAGTCCTTCACCAATTATATCCATCTTATATGCCTTAAATTTAACACCTTTTGAGTGAATATACACTTGAGAATCTTATGGTCTCTAGGTCCTATACAAATAGTTCCTCCTAATATTTAATGTCAAAATTACTACTGCCAACTTCAAATCATGTGTCAGGTAGTTCTACAAATGCTCCTTCAACTAAAGAGAAGTGCAAGTCACTCATTACCATGCTTCATCAACACACAACCAAATCTATGCTTCAGCGTGTTGCTGTAGACCTCAAACCTATCTAACCTTGCCGGGATAGTCAAAATTGGTGTTATAGTCAGACGTCGCTTCAACTCCTAAATGAGCCATCACATGTATCATCCTACTGAAACCTTATAGTTTTCTTTAGAATTCTTGTCAAAGGATGATCTACCTTCAAGAAGTTTTAAACAAAACTCAAATAGCATCGAGGAAAATAAGGTTAACCAATGAGGAATAATAAAGGAAGAGTTAGGTTCTACTCGGTGTGATAAAAAATCATAAAAAGAGAGTGGGAGGGTTGTGTGTAAAATGGAAAGGCATAGGGTTGGGCTAGTAAGGGAGTTAAACATGCAGGTCCGGTAAAGTAGGGGCATGGGTTTGGCGTGAAAATTAAATACGTGTAGACAAACATGCCAAATGATGGAGTGTGGTGGTCTATTTGGTTGGGGTTTAATCAAGTTGTTTGGTAGCACAAATTAAACCAAGGAAGAGGATAACTACATGGGTAAGGTTCAAAGTTCACGGTTGCAATTCAAAATAAAGGTCGACTAATATTTCAAATTCTATCTAAATTTTAACCTAATTAGATTTATAATCTAATTTTCCATAATAATACAAATAGCCATAATGTACCCAATAAAAAAATATCCTTTAATAATTATTATAAATAATTACACGTAATTATCAATTTTATTAATTAAGATTCCTAACTGAGGTATTACATATTTCTACTCCAATCTAATCATACTTAATTATGGATTTCTCCAATGATAGATTTCTAAAAAATATTGTAAACCTTCTTAATAATGACATTCATATCAATTTGTTTAAGCCTCTATCATTTACCACTAATTTGGGGTATTCCATACACCCCCACTCAAAGAACGTAATGTATTCACTGCACCTCAATCATCAACTGTCTCATTATAGTTTATCCTAAGAATCCTCTCACTAGGTGGCTAACTTAACTAATCCAAGCTAAGTTCACAGTCACGATTTTACTTTGATACTATCTGTAACACCCAACCACATTGGTTGATGTGAGTTTGGGGTGAAACATATTATTATTTCATATATGACATAAGTTTTTGTTTATTTATTTTTATCAAGGCCTTATCAGGTTAGGTAGCTAACATCCCCTCAAAGTTGCAAAATGTTTGTTCTCTACTATAGAACTTTGCTTTCAAATTATTGGAAAAATAATCAATACATGAGAAAACTACATAATCAAAAACTTATTTGGATGTTGCTGAGTGGTTGTGATATCATTTTTTTAATACTATAATTCACTTTTTAATTGTTAGTTGCAAGAACAAAAAAGAATCGAACTAAAGCTAAGATGTTCTATGTTAGAAAATCTAGGAATTTGTCAACATTAAAAATCTAAGAATATGCATCATTGTGTCATGGCATTCCACTAACTTAAAAGTGATTTAACCCAATTATGGTAAAATCGTTCAAAATTATTTGCTACCCAAGAATATACACAACTTCCCTCAAATTTCTGCACTCTAGGTTGAATGAATGGAAACGTTTAGAGCGATTGCTCAGGAGTCGAACATAGAGATTAAGCAACAATCGGTTTCTCAAATTTTCTATATTTAATAATTGAACATCTATATTAAAAATAAATAGACCGATTGGAAGAGAAAACAAAGGACCACTATCGATGAATAAGATGTTATCGATGTTAATCATCAATGGATAGTGAATAGAGGAAAAGTAACTCATGTGCATCATCAATAAATAGAGAAAAAGTAACCAAGATCTATAATAAGAAACAAAAGAGAAGGTGGTGTGTAACAATTATCCAAAATCAAATAGTAATAAATAGTAAAAATGAAACCGTCAATTAATGACTAATGAGAAGTGATGATATAATGGTCATTTAGTGGATAATAAAAAGTGAAGATATAACCATTAGTCAAAGAATAATGGAAGAAAATGGTTAAGATATTATGTTCTGAAAAGAGATTGGATTGGATGTAGTTATTTAGACCCAAACCCAAGCATTGTAAGATTTTATTATATGTAGTTATCCAACAATACATTAGTTAATTTCTTTTATTCTTTATATGTATACAAGGTACTAAAATATCGCTTCCGTTGAATCGGATGGAACATTTTTATAAAATAAAAATACTCTAAAAAGTGACCTATTATTTAAAAACATAAATTTTTTAGCTAAAAGAAAGATGGATTGTTCATTCAAACACGTTTTATGCTGAAAATCAAACCATTAATATTAATATTAGTAGTAGTGGTGCTGTTATTGATGTTTTATTCTAGTTCACCCACTCTCAATGCTCCACTAGAAGTGATTGTCGAATGTCGACCCGGTACGTATTTGGTGATTGAAGAACGTAGTTCCCATATCGGCTAAAATATACAAAAATAGGCTAAAATTAGTTGTGGGGCACGGCTTCTCTTTGAATACTATATATGAGAAAGTTTGCATTGCATGGGCGATGGACCATTTTCAAAAGCGAGTACTTTTTGTATCTTTGGATTTGGATAATGCTATTATAGACAGCGAATCCACAAGACTCGTTTACCACCCTCTATACGTCCGGCCTGAGGCTTTGTGGTGCGCGCTGTTGTGGGGTTGCCAGGACTTTGTGGTAACGAAAGGCGTATGATTTGCCTTTTTCTTTCGACGTGTTGATTTTCTCTAGGACTAGGAGACTTGCTTTTTGCAATGATAAGGTACTCCATCATCACCTATGGCTAGCTAGGGGGAAATGAATGCTTGGTGTTTTTCCAACTTCTGAGATGGACTCTTGTAAAGTGTGTTTGAATTAGGTTAAGCAATATATTCTGCAATCTCAAAACTGATTTCAGTCGTCCTCCTAAATCTTGAAAAGTAATACTATGAGCAGAATGATCGGGGATTATGAGTTCAAATCCTCGATATTTACCACGGTCTGAGTCTGTCCGCATGGGCATAGCTCGGTTGACTGAAGCACGGTTGTTTGAAGTAAGTTCTCCATTCAAACGTAGCGATGTCCATGAAAATATCAGCATTCAAAATATTACCAAGGAAACCTAGAGCTAAAAAATGAACTTTATAATAATCATTATTTTTTTTTTCTTAAGCGCCATATTCAATCGTTAAGTCAGCAATTTTATTGATCTTATGATAGACATACTTGATCAACAATTTATAAAGATTAATTTATCGTAACAACCCAAAAGCCCTAGAGTCGCAACGGATCAAAGAATAAACCAAACTTTATCTAAATAGTCGTAGCACAAGATTACGATAAATCAACGAACAAGGGTGAATGTCTCCCTGCTCATAAGGAAAAGGACAAACAATAATAATATAAGTTTTGCAGTCAGTTTCTACGTCAATTAGCTAGCTAGCTAGGGAGATTAAGGGCTCTCGCTCCACGTGGTCTATGACCAAACAAATCTCGCTGTATCGATTGATAGTGTTTAAAAGTTAGCCTACCTACCATCATTTCTCCATAATCGTGACCGACCGACCTAATCACATTAAGCTACCAATGAAATAAACAAACACGATGTAACACGACACCCTCCTGAGTAACCCCTCAACATTAGGCATAATAATAAGCCATGAGCTTAAGTCCCGCCGGCTCAGGGTTCATGCTATCAAACATAATAATATATATATTTTTTATAAAAAAAAAGTCAAAAACTCAGCAATAATAATAATAATAATAATAATAATTTCTCATATACTTGTACGAAATAATTAAACTATAGTGACTCGGGAGTCTCATCATTTAATTAAGCTGTCCTATTAGAATCAGATAGGAGTCTGGATCTTATGCCAGCCTACGAACTTCAGGTGGGTGTATACGAATAATTGATTTATTTAACAGAAGTTATCGTACATTTGTTAAAATTAGAATTATTTATTTATTAATTTATAGTAAAAAAATATATTTATGATTAAATTTTTTTCAGTTTTAATTATTTTAGAAGTAGCCGTGTGGACAGACACTCGTCGTAAAATCAGAAGCAAAGAGGGAGAAAGCAAGTTACCACTCTTTTTTCCCCGAAGGCGTGGTACCTTCCCCAAAAGAAAGAGAAAAAAAGAGAGAGAGAGAGAGAGAGAGAGAGAGAGAGCGCATCAACAAGTCTTATCTTCTTCTACTACTACTACAACTAGTAGCATACGTGAAAATAGACAGCAGGAAGTGTCATCAGAGTATCAATAATTCCGACAGTCACGTGAACGCCGATTAGCGCTGACGTCGTATTTACTCTTAACCTGTCAACTCTTCGGCATGCTTCCTCTTGTTTTGTCAAATGTGGAATCAAATATTTCGGGCCGTTAATTATTACTCTATTAGTTAAAGTATGAAACGACCTCCCTTAATCTTAGCGTAATCATTATTTAATCAAGGAAAAGTAGTGGACGGTCCAAAGCCTAGTTTGAGTGTTCGAGTAGCCTTTCTTTTACTATAATTAAAGCAATTTAGGTTTTTTACCACAAGGAAGATGGAAAGTGTGAACTTGAGTAGGTATACGTAATTTTCATCTACTTATTTAATTACGTTCTTTTGGTGTTCGAGGAGGCCGTGGAAGAATTATCCAAGTTGCTTGTGAACTTGGAGATCATCTTAGACCGACTTCAGACTTATGCTAAGAAGCAAACGAAATTAAATAGGGCAGTTTCAAGGTAAGTATATTTATATCCATTTTTATATTCAATAAAAAAGTTTTACATTGGTATTCCTAAACAGATATCTACTAACACATCTATACCTGAATATGACGGATATTTTTTTCATCCTTTGTATCCGCATCCGTATCTTTTTAAGTATCCGTTGGATTTTAAATAAAATTCATCTCATTTATATCTCTAAAAAAAAGACGAGAACAAGAGACTAAAATATACTTAAAATAAACAATTATATTTGATAATTATTTTTTTTATAAATAGATCCAAATGAACCTTAATTATCATACATGTTGTAACAATTTTAATTGTATAATTAGCAAAGAATAATTTTGGATATGTAATCTAAAATATTCGTAGGCTATGTACTAACAACTTATGTCTTGATTATCAAAGATCTCAAGATTAATACAGTAAATTTGTAAATTCATTGTAGCATCTATATATTAATTTATACTCGTCCTTATTAATTCTCTATATAGAATAATATATATATATATATATATATATATATATATATATATATTATTTATAAAATCCTATTGCTTCACTTTTTAATAACATATTAGTAAGACAATAAGAGTTTTTCTTTTTAAAATTTAATGGCTAATAGTACCAAAAAAGCATATCTAGGTGTACAAATGTTTAGTATTTATTTCAACAAAGATATAAAACCTTTTTTTTTTTTGAATTTTTTCATTAAGGTCTAAATATTTAGACTTTACTCCTATTAAACTATAATATTGGATAAGCTTCTTTCCCTAAGTAGTTCTATACATTTTTAATTATGTTTTAATGGGAAAATTTTGAAATATTTATACTTAATTTTTTTTAAATAATTATAGTTTTTTATAAGATAACGTCTACATGTTTGTGGATTTACGAAAATAAATCTCCAAAAATATACAAACTCAAAAGTCAAAACATTTTAAAAGCGCTTTTGTCTTAATACTAGTACTACTACAAACGTTTCATTAACTTGTTATATTTTTTTATTTTATTTTTTGTTTTGATTCGCAAGGCCGTAAAGGCATAAATAGAATACACTATTTTATTATTCTCTTTGAATCTAGGATCTAAGTTCTAACTAATTGTAGGAGTTAGGTTCATTTCCACACGAAAAGCTGCAGTGTGTGTAGGATATAAAAATTAATTTCCCACAAAGGTGAGAACTATTTTCTTTCTATCATACAATCGGTCTTGAATGCTGTTTTTTTTCTTCTTTGTATCATACAGTCAATCAGTTAGGAAGAAGTTGATTTTTTGGAGAAGTAATATAATATAATTTTTTGAACTTGCTGATTTATCAAACAAATTAAAGTACTAATTAATCGGCTGAAAGTATTCGATAATTTGGCATAATCTGACTTATCAAAAGAAGCTTTAAGCTCCAATAATCTCTAAGACCATCTCAAATAAATGGTAATAATTTTAGTCTCGCAGTTCCTCAGACCTCCTCCTTTATATAACGTAAATCAATTAAGAATAATAAAGAGATTGATTGCATGAATCTTTTTGGCCATTCCTTTGCTTAAGCAGTCAAAAATTGGAGCACTAAGTAGTCTAATACTGTCGTATAAGCTCTAAATTTATTTTTAGATGAATTCAGTAGAAAATATTAATGTGATTTATTTTATCGAATGCATGAGCATCAATGAAAATCATCATAGCCTTATCTTCTTTTCGATCTATTATACCTCCCTACTAAGTAGGGGCCGTACAAAATTAAATATATCCGTTTGAATTCTTTTCTTCTACAAATTGGTTTTACATCTTTTAGACCTAATATTTTAAAAAATGTAGATTAGATATGAATTAGATTCAAATATATCTAAGATCTGTATAAAAATATTATTTTATCAATTTAGTAACTTTTGTAAGAATTTTTTTTTAAAAAAAAAATAAAGACCGTATATCAATTAATAATTATATAAATATTTTAGTTTATCTAAAAAAAATTATTAATATATTATTATAAAGGTTTAAAATATAAAAATAAAACTTTAAAAAATATAATATTATGATATATTATTAAAAGAATAATTAAAATATCAGATATTTTTTTTATCGAATAATTTAATTGATAAACAAATACTCAAGAAATTGGATAATTTTTGACTAAATTCATATTAAATATTTTAAATATCAAATTAATTATTTAAAATATCAAACAAAATTATAGGATTTCAACCTTTTCTTTTTCGAAAACCTTAACTTTGAGTTACCAAGCTAAGATCCAAATCACGTGGCCCAGGATTTTTAACATTTGATACGTTGCCGTCAACCTGCGCGGACCACGTGGACCACCATATATTCCGACTTGGGCAACAACATTCCATGTGATATGCTCAGCTCGTCTCACGGTACCACGCGAGAAATGACATTGGGTCGGCGAGAAGCTGTTGACCGTTTACCAAAGGAACAGAGCAAATGTGCAGTGCGATGCGATGGTGATGGGGGTGAGATGGGTGCATCCGAATGAACTTGAAACATGATATTTATGCTAGCGTGCTTTCTGTATGTATTCAAACTACCTAAGCCTGTTTTTTTGGCCCAACGGGCATGCTACGTTAGGCCATCTCCAATTTCATGCGGCCGACGCCGCCTACCTATTAATGAAGACCTTCATGTTTTTGTGCGTCATATTAGGCAGTTGTTTGGATTTTATTGCTTGTTTTGCTTCGATCCCGCTTATGTATTTGTTTGGGTATATGTCTACATTTTTCTGTGTGGATATATCCAACATCCAATGTGATCTTGTTTGCCATATGTTGATGGTAGATGGCATAAAATTGTTAGGTATTACTTGGCAGATTAAAAATATTGTTTGTGAGATAGCGATAGAGAACCTACCGTCAAAAGTTGATATTGATACTAAGACAGCAGCAGAGATCCTAAAGCTAAACGTTGAAGTTTTATTGTGTCATGGATGAGGCCGCTGCCTTTGGAAAAAAAAATATCGGCTCTCCACTGTAATCTACAAAAGTCATCTACTTTATGAGGTTCAAAAAATAACCCTTCAAACTCGTACACTCGTAGTTGAAGAATATAGAATATATAGAATACAATTGTCTAGAAAGTAAATAGGAGGAGGAGAGATTGTGCAAATGTAAATCTTTCAATTTTTATCCATGTATTAATATCCAAATCTTGACCAATATTTATAGACATTTTGAAAATATATAAACTAACACATAACAGTGGAAGCGTAACTCGAATCAAAAATAGAGTTGTACACTTACAAGTATGAAATAACTATTTTATGGGGGTGAAAAAGAATTGTGACGATAATTTTTATATACTATCATACAACAAGCACCGTAAGAATCTTCTAGGATAAAAGAAGTATTATCATTGTATATTGTTTTTATTGGGGGATCGGTCAAAAATTCTAAGTCAAATGATAGTAAACAATGGCGACATATAATTTACATTCATTGTTATAAATCCACTACATCACCATATTTTATTGAACCACCATGGTATTAGCTTGTAAAAGGAAGGCCATTGTTTCGTATCATACATAATCATTATTTTAGGGCGATATCACAATAACAACGATGCTTGTAAATTAAGTATAATTTAAAAAAAAACGTTATTATATTCATTCCATCCATTACAAATACCTATTGTTTATAAATACACAAACTTTAATTTATTGCTTGGAATTACAACAAGATTACATTAATTACCCAAAAACATTAGCCTTAATGTTTTTAGTACTCAACCTCAACATTTACATAAATAAAAGCAACAATCCTAGATACTAATAATCAATGACAAAATCATGTGTGTAACACCCCAATTTTTAATACTGAAAAATTTCATTTTGCATCTAAAGTAATTAAGTAAAATGGTAGGAGTTACCGCCATAATTGATATAATTCTAGCTTATGCAACTATACTTACATCAATCATAAGGCTAAAATATTTAAGGTAATACAAAAAAAAATAGAAACAAAAAAACATTTATAGTACAATACTAAGTTTGGAGCCTAACTCCGAGTTTAACAATACAAAATACAAAAGAGGGGATACCATGAATCATGAGTCCAAAAAGGGTATCCAAATAAATACATAAACTGAATAACAATTACTTTTCATCCAACCCTAACATAGATGAAGTCACTCATCCCCACATAAGGCATCATCGGCAGCATAATCATCTAACTAGTCTCTTGAGACCTGCACATAAGATTTAGGGTCTTCTACTCGTAGAAATGAGTAGCATTCATAAAATAGATGGTTAATATACTACGTACTGAGTAAGGGAACAATATTATCGAAGTAGGGATAGAAATAGCACATACTCTCACATTAAGTAATAAGGGAATAACCACATAAATGAAACATCTCATAAGATAGAATATGATCCATATTCCTTTATTAAGTATAATCCATTTTTATTCTTTTATATACGTTGAGTGTAGGAACCCCACTATTCTTGAATCAGTAGAACTATCTAAAACTTTTCTTGGGGACAACAAACCTGAGCAACTATTATTTCCGGTGGAACGAATATTAAAAATATCCTCTTGAGGCAAAATGCTCACGGGCCACTATTCTCCCTAGTGGAACGGGATACATACATACATACATACATACATATATATATATATATATATATATAGAAAAATAGATTGTCTTGGTCCTGACTCACATATTCTTTCACTTTGAGTCATTAGCATCTTTTCCATAAGTTATAATGATATATGTTTATTTTACGATGAGTAGGGACCCCACTATTCTTAATCCGGTGGAACGGACTGAAGTACCTCATCAAACTAAAATACTCCCGAGCCACTATTCTTTCTGGTGGAATGGAGATCAAAAACATCTTCTCAAGACAAAACACTCCTGAGATGCTATTATCTCTAGTGGAATGGGATACATATACATATACATATATATAGAGGAAAATAGATCACATTAGCGCTGCTCACATGCTCTTTGACTTTAAGTAATTAGTATCCTATTAAAGATTGATTCTCAGGCATAGGACACATTAAAAACAGATATGCATATGGCATAGGTCTAAGTCTTTAAGTCCTTTCGAACCATAATTACACACCCTTTAATATTCATTCTCCTATATTGATTAATTCACACAATTTATATTTTATCATCTCTAAAACCCCTCATTTTTATCATATCCATTATGCACGATCTGATTCCCATAAGTATACTTTAATAATCTCATTCTCAATATGTTAATCACAACAATATCCAAGACCCAAATTCCATAGAATTGTCATAACACCTCCCATGAACTTTTTATGATTACGTATTCCTATAGATAATCTCTAAATCTTAAACATAGAATAATGGTATTATCATTACAAGAGAGATTGACTCATATTAGCTATTAAATCATTTAAGAATCCCAAGTAACAATAATAATAGTGCTTGTAATGAATGGGTACATGATTTTGGCTTTTAAACCAAGCATCTCTACTCAAGCTAAGTCAATTGGGCTCTAATAGAGCTAAAAATTTGTTAAATTGAAGCTATACTTATACTCCCTTATCCCACTAAGCTATAAGCCTTATCATTTTTGTTCTTCCTCTATGAGCCACTCTTGATTTAGTAAGAACATTTTGTTTGGGAACATAAACCTACGTATGATCATTTTCTAAGCAAGGAGAAGCTAGGGGATTAACATTCTTGTTTGTGGCATCCATGAGTATAAGACCTAGAGTATAAATCCAGTAATGACCAACCTTTTCATGAGAGGATCAACATTTCATAGTATACTTACAATCATGGTGAACAAATGATATGTCCAATAGTTTGACTACTTGTGTAAGATCATACATAACCAATATATATTAATTCAAGGTAATAAAAAATATGAAGACCTTGCATGCACATCGACATATAAACATAATGGTTGCATGAGCAATTAATAACATCTATAATATATACGATAGATACAAAGATGGTTCTATCTAAAATGTAACACTCACAATGAATAACCAACTCAAAATAGAAAGCATGATGAATAACAAAGAACAAGAAAACAAAAATAAAAGAAAAAAATGAAACAAACTTTCAAAGTAAAGTAGAGCAGAACAAGGGAACTCACAAGAAATGAAATGACAAATAGAGGAGGTTATGATTTGTCATGTTATATATATAAACATTTAACCAGAAGAATAGGAATATGGTGAAAACTAATGATAAAACTTACGCATAAAAATGGAAGACCATGTTTGTAGTGATATGCCTAAAATTCAAAAATAGGTAAGAAAAAAACGCTTGATAAGGTTGGAGAATTGAAAAGGAATATGGAGGAAAAAATAAAGGATGATGAACCAAGTAGGCAAATAAAGGTCAGAATTAATGGAAATAATAAAGTGAAAGAATCACTAGTGAGGATCATCTAGGAAGTTATCATCATAGGAAGCATAAGGCATATGTTTTGAAAAATAATGGTCAACGGGAAGAAGGAGAGAAAAAATGATGATGCTTTGAGATTATATTATAAGATTACCATGGCGGCTTCCATATACAAATATCGTGGTTATGGTTGTTGTGCTATTTTTGTAAGCGCACGAATTCATTATAGCATTTCAAGGTCATATCCCTACACTTCTTTACTATTTTAACTATCTAAATCTATATAAAAAAATGGAGGTATGTGTTCAAATGAAAAGAATAATTATGAAAAGCTTTCTAACTTGTGGATAATAAATAATAAGAATGAAACCTATGATTGAACTTCGGTCTTTGGATTAATAATCAATAATGAAACAATACTTATGCTATAGATTAATTCATTAACTGTGGATAATTGGTCAAATCGTATTCATTAGCCTCTTTTAAGGTCTAAGAACGTATTTAATCTAATTTGTCAACTACTGTCATAACTCACAAATTAAACTAAATCCATTAAGCGTCGCCAATTATAAAGTCCCTAAGAATTAAACATCTACTTTCATGATTGCTTAAATTTTCGTCTATATGCTAATTTCCAATAATAATCTCAACCTTTTAGTTGTAGATTACATCTATGAAGGTCGGATTTCATAAAATCCACTTTATAACAATTAAATCTAGCATATATAACAGTAATATATAAAAGTATAAATGAATCAATCATACAACATAATACTTTATTTCATCATATCGATCACTAAAACGGTACCTAAGTCCAATCCTAGAAAGGAGACTACTTACTTGCAAATCAAATAAACACAGTAAATAGCATGATGAGCATAATAGCAATGTAATAGATAAAAATAAGATGAATTAGATTGAAATAACCATAATCCGAAAGAGTGTAATGTTGATTCAAACCAACCATACATGAATTACACAATTAAATCTCCCGAAAGATTAAAACTAAAGGAACAAATTATTACATGAAGTTATACTCGGTAATAAGGGGTCTCAGCCTCCTCTAAAACTTCCTCTCTATCTTTCTCCTTAAGACGTCCCTGAAGCGTGCCATGAAATTTTTCATCATGTTGGCCATGTCGCGCACGTAGATCGTGGGGAAGATCATTGTTGCACAGCCGTGTGGCCTTTGTACGATTTGGCTGTACAGTTTCTCAACTCTCGGCATTTTGGAATTTTTGACTTTGCACTGCTGTGCAGGCCTTGCACTGCCGGGTCATGCAATATTTTTAGCCTCAACTTTTCAATTCAGAATTTCACATGGCTGTGTAGGCCTTGTACGGCCTGGCCGTGCAATTCTATTTTCTTCCATAAACATAAGGGAGTGCTACACAACTGTGCAATTGGGTGTGTAGCTGACCGTGCAGCCCCCTTTTGATTCTTCTTAGGGATATCTTGGCATATCTTTTAACTCTCATAGCTTTAATGCACTTCCATAAGCATGTTGAGTTGATGCACTCTCCTCCCAAGCTTTCCTTGCTAGGTCCTTTGCTCCAAAAATAAACACTTCTTTCTCGGTCTTATTATTTTTGTGGGAAATCCTGCAACACAAATCTCAAGAAAATGGTAGTGTAAATAATAGACTAAAACTATAGCAAAATATGTAAAAGAGATTAAATAAAGTCCCAAAGCTAAGGGAAAGAGAGGTAAAAATATGGAAAAAAATCACTTTATCAACGGTATGGCATAGGATAAAAAAATATATTCTATCTCCGCTCAATTTAAGTTTTCCATTTTTTTTATTTGTAGAACTCAACACAAATATTACAAAATAATCATCAAAATAGTATAGCCATGACACCGAATATAAAAACCAACCATCGTTGTATCTAATGCCATTTAAAATTTGTTTATTTTATGTGACTATTTTTTGAATAATTTGAAAGACTATAAGAAAATGAATTTACATCACTTTTTCAAAGGTTATGATGGCAAATATGCATCATTATAAAGTCTATAAATTGATGTAATAATTCTATTTTAGCATTCTTTAAATGAAAGAAGGTAAAAAAATAATTGTGATTTATTGGTCTAAAGATGATTGACATCCTTTTATTTTTAGCATTTAGCAACCTTACTTATGATTTCACAAAAATATCATTTTTTAATCAAGCCACAAATATAATATAGAACCATGAAGTATTGGATAAGAATATTGCTAGAATCATTGACAAAAAGGGTTATTATTATTATTAGAAATATAAAATATGTATATGTGAATATTTTATATTGAAAAAAAAGTAAACATGAACAACAATCTTAATCATCATAAACATGGGGAGAAATCATATCCTTTGATTTGGGAGATGGCCTTGGGTTCTCATGATGAGGATGGGACGTCTTTAACATTGTTGAGTCGATTGATGACTAAGGAAAACTTGAGGAAGATTTTATCCTCTCCCTACTCCCCCTCCCTCTAGAAGCACATCCTCTTCCTCCAACACATTCTCACCTTGTATTTCCATTACTTGTTTCGTTCCTCATTATCTCTCACCTTCTTTCCCCATTTTAATAAAGAACTCATTAACTCTGCTAGCCAAACCCAAAACTAAAAAATAATAATCAAACCTATCATAATAAAACAACAGTAAATAGATATTAAAGATCTAAGCTCAAGAAAACCCCCATTCTATTTCCACCACAAACATAATAATGACTCTGGTACATACCCTTGGTTCAAGTCCAATGAGGCATGTAATCTAATTTTTGGCAAAATACTTAGTATAAGAAAATCAAAGCTAAAGAACTAGAGGGAAAAAAATTAGGTTTGTAATCATTCAAACACTTCCCAACAATAAATTAGCACAAAAATCTTTCAAGGAAGATCTAAGAACCTTGATCTACAACTAAATATTCAATCATTTTGAAATCTAGATTTTGTGATTTTAAATTTTTTTCACATGAATAAGTAGATGATGGTAATGGTCAATGGTTGTTGTAACAAGTTGAGGATGGAAGGTGTTGTCATGTTGTTGTTGTTGTTGTTGTGGTATTTGGTTGGTTAGCATCATCCACACAACTATGGTGGTGGTTGGACAAGAAGAATGGACGAGGAAGGATGTAAGAGAAGATGGGAGCTTAGGGTCATGCTCTCTCATGCCGCTCTCTATTATCATGAAAATAGGATAAGGGAAAGGAAAGGAAAGACATGCTATAGAGGGATATAGAGAGATATATATTAAGAGAAATGAAAAATCATTTGAATGAGTAAGAATACATATTTTATTGATGAAGTAATTAGGCGATTATGGAGTGGGGAGAAAGAAAATAAGAGAAGTGGGATTAATTGGGTAGATAGTAAAGATGAAAAAAGAATATGAAAATTGGATGAACAAAGATTGACGTTGTTGTAAGCATGAAGTTGCAGGGTGATAAAGGTTATAGAGGAGGAAGATAAAGTGGAGGAAGTAGATGAAGTAGGTAAATTTTGGTTAAATGGGCTTTTTTTATCATGTTATGAAAAAAAATCATTTAAATTTTGTTAGTCAATCGATCATGCTCTTTTTTAATAAAAAAATTATCATTTGAGGATAATTGTTGCATTAAATGTTACATTAGTGTGCAATGTCAAAAAGATAAAGGGTATATGACCTTTTTTTCCTTTTAAATAGAGGAATATCTTATGCAATATCTCAAAAAGGAAATAATGATATTTAGTGACTATAAAGGAGTAAATTAGGGAAGTAACTAAAATTTTACGTTAAAATCCCAACATGATTATTACAAATAAATATAAAACTATTAAAACAACAATTGTTATGAATAGGAGGTAGTATTTTAAAATAAATACTAACTTTTATAACATAATTCATGGACAGAAATCAAAGGACTATAATTAACTACACATCATCCCTAAATTGTTAAATCAACAAATAAATTTGTATAGAAGATAGAGAAGTTATAGCAATCATTCCTTTTTTTTAGCAAGTCAAGTGTTTGACTCTCTTTTCATTATTAGTAAGTGCTCATTTGGTGTGAGGGTAAATAAAATGAAAACTATACCAACTTTTTTTTTATCTCTCCTTTATAGAATATTTAAAATCAAAGGAGTCATTTTAGGAGAGTGGCCTATTTAGATCATCATTTGAACTAAAATAGGTCTAATTTTTTAGAATTATGTTTTTCAATTGTTAATATAATGTACGGGAGGCATAAAACAAGAATGTATATTTTTTACCCCTATTAGTCCTATATCAAACGAGCACTTAAAAATAATAATTAATTAAGCTATTAATGAATATTATAATATTTATAAATGATAATTAATAGTAATAATATATATATTTCTCGATTCTTTTGAAATATATGCGTAGATTAACCTTGTGTTTAGAAAGTGACACATGCAACATGTATTTGTGTTATGTTTAAACAAGAAGATTGTGTTTTTCGACCTCATTATCTTTAAATTATTATTGTATTTCTCTTATGTGATTTATTTTTATGAAGACGTATGGCATTTCTAATAATAATAATAATAATAAAGGAGGTTTAAATAAACAGATGAAGTGTTTCAAAGCTTAAACCAAAAATTTATCACTATACATAACTCCTTTTTCTCTTTAGTTTGTCATATTATTCCTCAAATAATGCCCAATATAATCTTAGCATGAAAAATAATTTTACATGTGAAAGAATGCCTAGAATTTGATTTGGTTAGAAACCATTTTATCTTGTATACTAAATTTATTAACCAAAAATGAAATGTTTTGGCTAAAATGAATGAAAAAAATACATTCAATGATGCAAAAACCAAAACAAAAAGGATGACCCATATGAACCAGTACATTTGATCATCATATACTACTGCAGAAATAAAATTTGATAACGATTATGGACTATCATCAAATAGAGAATTATCGGATAGTATTTAATAACGGTTCAAAAGGAGGTCATCAAATGCCACAAACACATGGTGACAATGGGGAAAGTCCATAAAGTACAAATACATAGGGAGTCTATAATCCATTTTCCCTTTCTTTTTTTTTTTTTTTTTTGTATGTGTAGGGAGTCCATAAGTGAGTAATAACCATATATGTGTAATAATTATCATAAAGGTGACAAATAATAAAGGAAAGGAAAGTCAAATGAGGACCTTTGATATTCTAGAATCTAAATTTTACCAACCATAAACTAATTAATGAATCTTTAGGCGAATACTTTAGGGTCAAACAACTACTCTATACGAACGTAACTCAAATTAGCTAGATGGCATAAATTTCTAATAAATTTACTTTTTAAATAAATTAAAATAATTAATAGCAACATATAACAACCAATAACCGCTGGTCTCACGAGCATACAGCAGCACTTGCTGGAATAATCTGACGTTGAAAACGTCAATTATCGCATGGACAGAAACATGGGCATGCATAGTCAGTGGATCTCTCTCTCTCTCTCTCTCTCTCTGACTATATATAATGATTTAGGTGGAATAATAATGTGGTAATTAATGATTGTGTGCATCGAATTAGCTAGCGGACAAAAGAAACGTTGTTCTCCTGCAACTCAATCAGATGAAGCAATTTGCAATTGGTGTGTGCACATATGTATGTGGCGGTATTGGGAGATGCTCCACAGCACATGCTTGAAGCTGCCGGACAACCCCATATGAAGAGGATCCAAGATTTTTGCTAAAGCAAAGTTGACGAACATAAGTAGCATGCAAAATAAACATTAACATTAATTAGAGTTGGTAAGTGTTCGTAATCTTTAGTTTTGATTTCACTCTATTAATGGATTGAAGAAGATATTGGATTATTCATTAGCACACGTGCGTATACGTGTATGGTGCTGAGATTCCAGGCGCTTTATTTTTCAGGTCGGAGTACGTACGTGCTCGATCTAGACTAGAGTATCACAAGGCTCGTTAACCGAATATTTTTTCCTAGATTCGACGGTATTCAATTAATCATATGCAGGCATGCATGCATGGGGGCTTCTCTGTGTGGATACCGCATTCGTCGTTGTTCATGATCGTCGTATGTATTCGCGTCTCTTTACGTAGGAGGAGGACTTGAGCGCGTGCTGTTTTTTGCTTAGTTTTAAGGAAGAGCTTTAGATGTCTTGCTCAGTAGTAGTAGTTTTCAGACAAAATTAAGTTCGGATGATTATAGTTGTAGGTTAAAATCTTTCTTCATAGTACATTGCGCATATTTTACTTTATCTAAATTCCTACATTTATATGCCTGTACCGCGCGTACTCACCCTAGCGAACCCCATTTAAATAACAAAAATCTGATCTTTCGGATAATTAATATAAGTGAGCTTTCGGTTAATTGTCTTATCATACACTAAATTCTCATAATTAGTTATACGCGGCAAACGCTTCTACGACGACGAGTTTATCAGACGCGACTATAAATAACCAACTAAAATTTGGAGTTTACAGTGACGGTTGGATCTACATTACAAAGCAGATGATTCCAAACAGGCCATTAATTAATCAAAACCCTGTGATCTTGATTTATCATGTGAAATCGAACTGTCGCGATGGTAGAATCCATTCATAATCTGCATCGGAGACCGTGAGTCATGACTTGTACGTTCTTTTCTCCTCGTCTTTTTTTTTTTCAACTGTTTCTAATCACGCAATGAGGTCCAAATCCTCGCGACTAATACTCCTCTAAATCACAATTAAAGGGGGATCATACAACCAGATTAAGGAAATCTAGATTGAAACAATTAAAGACATTCCTTGCTGACTGTAAAAAAAAAAAGAAGTTAAAAATTTAAAAAAAGGTTGATCTGGCAACTACGTGGCCATCTCACTAAGAATCGGGTGGTTGGAGTTATTGGAGTGTAACCTAACGTCATGAATTAATTAATCATAATTAGTCAAATTGTAATTAAGTCAACAATCGCAGCTAATATGAAATAATGTCATTATAATGTAGAGAAGAAACTATTAGTAGTTTGTTGTATAATTGGATGGATTAATTGAGAGCGAGTATGGAGGTTGATGGGTCAGAGAGAGAGAGAGAGAGAGAGAGGTGCATGTTGCGTTGTTGTGAAGTACTCACAGTCGATAGTCGTATTCGTATATAATAGAACGATTTGTTCAGAACTGACATTAATAACAGCTGGTACGTTCACATGGATATGATAAGTTATAGCAGAAAATAATTTTGCGTACCTGAATATATTAACTCAAATGATTATAAATAAATGGAAAAGGGACCGAAGCGAGTTTAATTAATTCATTCTTTATTCCATGGCGTTATATCTATGATTACTAATTGATTGGTGGTTGGGATTCTGCCATTACTCGACCACATGCTATGAACTGAAGATACGTGCAAGAATCTCCAACAACGATGTAGTAAGATAATAGGCATGGCCGATATTGATTTTATTGTTAAATAAGGTTAGTTATTATACCATATACTATATACAGAGAGAGAGAGCTGAAATATCTCTGTTCACTTTGGTAATAAGCAAATCGATATTGACTACCTGTCACTTATGCGGAGATTGCAAGTCCTTGGCCTGTTTTTATGGGGAATAGGAAATCTATGTCAGAATGAAAAACCAACCTCCTCAAATCAATGAGCTATAGCCTATAGGGAAATTAGGGGAAGCACCCTTTCAAAGGGTATAGGAAAAAGTTCAGTCATACGATCTGCAACAAAGAATTTAGTTTACATAATATATATATATATATAGTAGCATATTTCGATGCACATTGGTGTATCAAATACATTATACAAAGGTATATGATTTTAAATAAATGAAAAATCATTGAATTTTAGCTATACTAAGGCACAGTTTGGTAACTAAATACATAATATTAAATTCATCTAAAGTAATAATTATTTATTATTAAATGATTATTATTAATTAATTACTAATAATATCAAAAAAAAATTATTATTCATTAAAAATAATTAGGTATTATTATGCAGTAATAAATAATTAAGAATAATATAATAAATATTATTTGTAATAATATTTTTTGTAGCAATTGTTATATTATTTGTATTAATTATTAGAGCTTAATGAATAATTTAAACTATACAAGTAATTCTTAATAACATAAATAATTAGTAAAAAAAACATATTAATAATCAAGAAAAATTCATATTTATATTAACACTAGTTAAAAAAAATCATATTTTGTTACTAATCATTAATTAATGTTATTATTAATAATATATTAAGAATTAATCTTTAATATGAAAAATAAAAGTGATATTATTAATAATTCATAAAAATTAATTATATTATTATTGTTATTATTGATATTATGAATAATAATATGCCAATAATTAATTATAGTTGCTTGTTAATAATTACTATATTTTGAATATACTGTTTATTATTATTTATTAATAATATTTATGACAATTACTATCGATAACTAGTTTTAGTAATGATTTAATATGTTATTATTAATTATTATATAATAATGAATAATTTAAATTATATTAGTAATGAATAATTATATTAACAATAAATTTAAATTCTAATTAATATTAACACTCTTTTGAGTATTTAATAATGGTCATTAATACATTATATTAAATATTAATAATTAATGATGATGATGATGTCACCATTAATCAATAATACTAATAAATATTATATTTTTGGTGGGTGGGGTTAGTCAATAAGGGTATATTTGTCATCAAGACGCATCATATTAGGTTTTCAAGATATTTAGGTAAAATTGGTGGGACCGGGATATTAAGTAAGAATAAGTATTAGATAATAAAATTATAGGGACCTGATTAAAATAATAAGGTAAATCATATAATTTAAAGTACTATACCTTATTAGTGAATACGAAAATAATGAGGTACGTAAAGAAAGAGACGTACGGAAGGGATTGTATATAGAAAAACACACGTTAATTTTGTATTAGTAATTATATGATGGTAGCAGTAAGAAGTGTCTGTTTCTTTTAATAATATAAAGGGTCCCGCTGTATTAATTTGTTTGATTTGAAGTTTTGGATTCATGTTTACGGTACATAGGAATGAAAAACAAACAAAAAAAAAAAACTTATCAAACTATGTCATATTCAAAATATTAGCTGGGGTAAGGACCAATTCATGCGACGAGTATTTCTCAGCAAATAAGTTAAAAAATATCTCATTCAAACTCAATAATCAAGAGGCAAAATCAAATTAAAATGTCCATTTTTTTTATTTTTTTTTGCGACAACTTCCGCGAAATACTCATTATGTCCCATTTTGTCAGACGTGCGAAAACAAACGGTACTCATATATATTACAGACACACACGGATCGATCCACATCTCGCTTGTGTTGTGTGTGCACATCTTCTTCATCTGGTATCTCATAAGGTTCATATTAGCACACGTAAAGTGCCTGTAAGCCAAGCCTAATCTGAAGGCGCGCGAGGCACATCTTAATGAGTGAATGACTGCGTACAGTGTACACAGTACGTACGTACTACTTCGTATTAATTTCATACAGTGAACTGAAACCTCTCTCTCTGTCGTGTACCAAAAGTAGAAGTTAAATGTCGACCTCTCTTCGAACGAAAAGGCGAAACTTCGCCCCCAGGGCCCCAACTTGTCTGTCCGACAGCTTGATTGAGGGAGGTAAATCACGGTATTCAGCGGTCAGGGAACAAGTGTTCACCCCGTGGTACTCACAATGAGTCACCCCCACATTAGAGGGTTGAAACTCCAACGCTGCGACTGCCACGAGTATCGAATCCGGATCACTTGGAACCAACTACCTAAACCTCGACTATTGAGGTACGCCCGTGCGGGCAAATGTCGACCTCTCTTTCTAGTCCCATGCATGCATATATGATTATGAATACATAAATAGTTTTGCAAATATTTGAGACCTTGGCCCCCATAATAGCAACATATACGTCAAATAGGAGTCGTCTACCTCTAATGCACGACGGTGTTAGATCAAAGGTTTGCTAGGTTAATGGTTCGGGTCTATTTATAATATCTAGATTTAGATCTGATTATAATTTTTCGTATTTTAAATTTTTTAATTTAAATTTATATCTATCAAATTTAATATATATATATATATATATATATATATATACACAGAAACGTATTTATCTTTTATATAGTTTGATATATATTTTTGTTAAAAAAACTTTGAATAAAAAAATAAATATTTTTAAATAGTTCTTTTAACTTCTTAAATTATATTTTAATACTTTTAGAATAAAATATTATATATAACATTTATAAAATAAATATACACAAATAAAATTAATAAATTAATAAATTTTGAAATAAAATTAAAATAAAAGATAACCGTTAAATTTAAAAATTATAGATCCAAAAGTGTTAAGATAAAAAGGATCTAATAGATCTTATTAAAGATATAGCCATCCCTACCTATAAGCAAAGTGGGTCACACCGTAGCTACCTAGTTTGTCCCTCGGGAGTGGTGAGAAATCAAGCAAAAGGAGAACCGCTGAATCAGAGACAAGCTAGACTCGAACAAAGCGGCATAGGGATCAGGGCCGATCCTGGGCAACTAGTGGCCCTGTGCAAACGTAGAAAATGTGGTCCTATTATTATTATTGTTATTATTATAACATTCCAAAATAAGACTAATAATGTCGATTTTTCTAATGGATGCTTAAAGGTATTATTTATCAACCTTACTAAAATTTAAAATAAAATTAATAGCATCAATAAATTAATATTATTAATAATGGTAATAATATGAAAATGATGATGGTGGTGATAATAATAATTATTATAATAAATGTTAATGATGCTGATGCATTATGATGATAACGATATGAATAATATCATTTTAAGCAAAAATACAAAGTCCTAACGAGTGCTATTATAAAGACGATAATTATATATATATAAAAATCCAAAACACGTTAATACTAAGAATAGACCCTTGGTCCTTTGTGGGGATTAGCCAGTAAATCACTATATATACCACTTGTCCACTGCTACGGTTTGCTTTATTCGATGACACATATAATATTAGTTAGTTGCTTTGAAACAGTAGTTACCAGAAGAATTCATGCATTAAAAATTAAAAGGTACTCATGCTGCAGCCGACCATGGTGACCAATAAGGTGTTTACTTTATTCGATATCTACTTATTTAATTTAATATTTAAAATAATTTAATATAAATAAGTAATTAATTAATTTAATTTTTTTAATTAAATATTTGATTCATTTAATAAAAAGTCAAATAAAATATATATTCGATTCAAAGAAAAATATTTATATATCTTTTTATAATTTTTAATTTTATATATAATTATATATAAATAAATTTAAATTTATATATATATATATATATATATATATATATATATAATTTTTACTTACTTCATTTAGTATTTGGGTCAAAATTAAATTTAGTTGAAATTATATTTTTGATATAATTTCTTTTTAGATTTAATAGAATCCAATTAAATATTATGATGTACTAGCTTTAATTTTAGTGTTAACATCGAATATTTGTTGAGTAAGTCGGATATTTGCTGAGCGAATCGGATATTTTCTCAGCAGATCGGATAATATCAAATATATTTTTAATTTGGCAGTTTTTTATATTTGAAATTTTATTCGGATAATATCAGTTATATTTGATATCCGATATTCAATCTTTTAGATATCTGATCTTTTATATATCTGAAGTTTCAAATCAAATATCAAATATCATTTTTGAATTTCTGAAATTTTGGATATCCGACAATTGAATATTCAAAATATCAAATATTTAAACACAAGCGAAGCATCCTACCGCTTCGTCTCTTTCCATATTCGGCTTGTGATACACATATACCATCATAAATGAAAACTGAAATTCGGGGTCCCCAAAGGATAGATTTTATCCAACTGATACTAAAATGGATAGGATATGAAAGATCAAAAAAAAATCGATCATGTTCGAATACGAATATGGATATGGGATATCCATATCTGTACCTGTTTACTCGATATATAATTACATTTTTATCCTTAATTTTAAAATAAATATAATATTAATTAAGGTTAAAATTATCATTTGCCTTAACTCTTAATGAGTTAATCCGTCAAATAATGGATTTATCCGTTGTATAATATTTGTTAATGGATAAACAAATAATTCGTCAGGTAACGAATATGCAACAGATATGGATATAGATGTGTTAATATATACTCATTTGGTTATGGATACATATTTTTTAATCAAGTACGGATACAGTTATGGATGTACCTTCCCCAAATCCTCGTCGTTTACAACTCTAACTAGAGGGCATGTGCAATAGCACCACAAGTACCACCTCATGAACTGTTTTGATAGGGGTGGTGAGAGCTAACCTTTTCCCTATGAAATTTCACTATAATTGTTGAATTGCAACAAACATAGATACAATCATACCCTTGGTTAGAATTATAATAGCAATATACATAGTAAATAATTAGAAGCACGGAAGAAAAACTTATCAAAGTATTTGATGTGTTATGAATTGAATTCACTATTCTAAAGCGATTAACTTCCCCGACCGTGGTGCAAATCAGACTATAGAGGATCACCCCCAAGGTTAACACAATGGCCTTTTTTCTCATGCACTTGGGAGAAAATGCTATGGAACTCACAAATCAATGCCATGTTTTTTGAGAAAATTAGAGAGGAAGAAGGTAGCTAATGACAAAGAAGGATTCGAGTCTATTTTATATAAGAAAATGAAACCAGAACATAGATTAAATAGATAAAAAAAATTGTGGAAGAGTTGGAGAGTCCTCCACTCTTTACATGACAATTAACCCGAAGAAGCATTCAAAGCAATGTAAAAATGCAACGGCAGAAGATTGAACTAAAAAAATGTTCATAACAATTCAAAAGTTTAGTAAAAAAAAAAAGTCAGACACATTTGGATCTAGGACTCCTGGGTGCCACGCTCAACCTAAACCGAACAAGAAAGTAGCAGTATGTACATATGTGTGATATAATCCAACCCACTAGGCTGACAAAACATCCCTAGCTTACAACTCAAGCATGCCAAGAAGTGAGGGGATATAAAAACAACTCAAAAACAATATTATCCTCCAATGTGGGACACTAAAAATCACTACACATCAGTTGCAAGTTAAATCTTGTTATTCTGCCATTTTCCAATAACCCTCTGGTATAGGCTTCATTCAAGGTAATCCATGTTTCCCAAATCTCGGCCATGAGTATGGTGCCCTAGCTCATCTTACCACAAAAACAAAAAAAAATCCACTTACCCATATGATCACATCTAGCGCCTCCCATGACTAACCAACCTATATTGGAAAGGGAACCACCATTAATATTAATCATAAGTACACTAGTAGGGGGACATGTCCAACTAAATTCCAATTGCTTCTTGCTACAAATGGCATGCCAACTGCTAGAGATGTTGTACCAAGCATGAAATTCTTTGTGAGAAAATTTCTTAAGTGAACTTATTGCCCTAAGGTAAATTTCCTTATCATTAAAGATCCTAATGTTTGTTTTATTTTTCTCTAATGTCAATCATCCAAAGATCCCACAAAGAAGTTGTGGTGAAACCTCCCTAGAAGAAGGGCCTACTAGAGGGTTTGCATCTGTCACAATCCTAAAGCACATAAAGCAAATGCTCTGAATGGTTTACACAAAAAAATTCAAGAGGCGTTAGAGGTAACCTCTCTTCCACCAATTAACATCAGTGATGCCTTTTAACTTGAGTTGTTATCCAACCAAATAAATGGATTCATTAGCATGTTATCATCTTCCAAATGTGGTCCCATGTAGCTAAAACATGAGTACAATAATTAGGTAGTAGCTTGTAGGTAGATTTAGTAGAAATCCTTCCATAAGAACTATAATCCCACATCCAAGAATCCTTAGCCTCCATTTGAGGATTAATGAAGTGTGAAGCAGTTTATACAAAACTCTTGTTAGGGAGTAAGTGTTAGAATGCTTTCCATCTCTAAGACCCATCCTCATTAATGTAGTATCTCACCAATATGTGCTCACTACAAGAAGTCATCATATAGGGTACTAGAACATTTGTGGCTATTAAGTAAAAATCTCTTGGCTAAATTTTTTTGCCACCAATCCGCCTTCAATGGCTTATAAGCCCTTGACAAAAATGATAACTACGGAAAAAGTGATTTTGTGGTTATTGTTGATGAAGTTAACCATGAGCAATTAGTAATCCACATCTCAATAATCATGAGTATTTATGTGGCCCAAGTCATGATAATTACATGTAATCCTACAATGATGTCATGATAGCCACAAGTAGTCCTAAGGTGCACATCCTGATTGCCACGAGTAGTCTTGTAGCACACATCTCTATAGTCACAAGTAGTTCCATGACACACATTTCCATAGCCACTAGCAATCACATAATGTACTTCTAAATGGGCACGTATGACCTTGCGACTCACATCATGATAGATACAAGTAGTCTCATGGCTACATTTCAATAGTTGTGAGTAGTCTCATGGACAATATCTCAATTAACCACATTTATTCTCATGGCTCACATAATAATGATAATAATAATAATGATGATGATGATGATGATGATGATGATGATGATGTTGATAATGATAGTTGTAGCACCTCATTCCAACACCGAACATGGGTAAACCTCATCCAGATACCCCATCATGGATTGTTGTGGTATGTTTTCTGATAAAATTTATGTGAGTTCATCCATCCATGAACTACTATAAACCAAATACACTTAACCGTAAAGTTCCAGAGTGATAAAGTTTTGTTAATGAAGTTGCACTTCATTTATATAAATAGTTGTATCAAACATTTTCATCCATGTCAGTTATATGTCACTTATATGGGGTATTGCATATTTTCCAAACTATATATATATATATATGGTTTTCATATAGTCATGAATCTATTTATATGACCACACATTTGATTAATAGTTAAAGTAATATATTGTTTCTTCTAACTATAATATATTGACATATATGTATGTATATCTACGTGTGTGTTATTTACTATTTCAAAAATCATACTCACATTTAATTTAGGACACAAATTAATAATTAGTTTTTTATTTAAATTAATTAAGAAAATGAAAGATAGGAAATGTAATAGTAATATGATATACCATTTTAAAAATTGATTTAGTTAATTATTAATATGGTGTTTACTTTAGTATATTGATATTTAAATTTTGTGTGTGTGTGTGTATTAGTTAATAAATATTATATACATTTAAACTAGGACTCAAATAAATAATTTGTTAGTTTTATTTTTTGTTTAAAATAATCAAAATGCAATGATGAAAATATAATTTGCTATAAATTTAAACAACACTTGACCTAATTATTTAATAATATGGTCATAATTTTTTAGCAATAGTAGGTATTCACTTTAGCCATGTAAATATTTTTTCATAGCAAGTTCAGGGTGAATCAACCACAAACATATACATACATACATACATACATATATATATATATATATATATATATATATATATATATATATATATATATATATAAAGTTTGTGGCCACTAAGCCACAAAAATATTATTTTGTGGCAAGTTTGCAACAAAAATATCTTTCGATGGTAAATCTATGGCAAGTTAGCTATAAAAATATATTTTCATGGACTATTCGTAGTGAGTTAGCCACAAAAATATTTTTTCATGGAAAAATCATGAAAAGTTGATGTACTCTACCCTCTTGTGCACGGAATTGGACTAGTACTCGAGGTATTATCCCATAGGGACTAGAGACTAAACACTATAATTAAAATAAGACCTTTCTATATCTAGACTAACAATAAGGGATAGTTGGTAAATGACTAAAGCAAACAAAAGAAACAAATCAAACCAAACTAACACAAAGGCACAAAAATTGTGAATTCCAAATAGATAAAAGGCTAAGGGTCTAGTGCAACACCCTTCAATTCTAATGCAATAAAATTTTAACCCCGAACCCCAATTTGCACCACAAAGTCAAAATGCCAACCAAGGTATGAAGTGTAATGCTATCTCGAGTCATTACACCCTATTTTATAAGTAGACTCGTCTATCTATTGTATGAATGAACACATGGATGACTCATTACCAATTAGCTATTATCCCCTCTTTTAGGTTGTATAGACCAAACCAACGTATATTGACCTTATGGTTTGGTCTCTAGTTATGGCAATGATGGTCATTCCAACTTATTTCTCTAATCTCACCTAAGTTTTTCTAGTCAATAATGGGAAGGTGATCAATTTTCCTATTATGTCAGTTAAAGCATTAATACAACACATATGAGTAAGAGTTGAATTGGGTTAGAGTTTCACATTCTCAACACATTAGGATCAGGAGGTCTCTCATCACCTTAGTACAAATTGATTAATCACTCATGGATTCATTCAAGAGCATATTCAAAAATAAAAGAGTATTCATCAATTAATTAAAAATTAGAAAATTGAAGAACATAGTATTTCATTCATTAATTAGATTATACTATTCAATCGTCTCTCTTAGATTAAGAAATTAGGATCTCAAGGATGGATTAGGTATGGGGAATGAAGGAGAAATTGATGAACTCAAAATCCCCATATTAACCTCTAAATTATGTTTAGTTTTTTCAAAAAGAATTCTCTAAAAAAAATTAGTCAAAAGAATACTATATTTCTATGATAAGGAGAATCAACACGAGCAATAGATATCATGTTTTTTTCATCCATGTCGTTGGATGCGGCCGACATATCCATGTCAAACAACATGGTAAGGTCGTGTAAAATCTCAGGCTTTGAGACGACTTTGAATAGGTAATGTATTTCAACCATATCTTCTTCATTTGACCTTCGATTGAGCTAACTTTTGATGTATTATAAGGCTAATAAAAAGATATACAACTTTTTATGCTTAGCATGTTTCCAAATTAAAATTGAATCATGGCTAAATTTGTAAGTTTTTTTCACCATTGCACACTTTTAGTACTCATTCTTGTTTTTCATTTATTCCAAATATTGTGCTTTAGCTCCTTTTTATCCCATTTTATTCAAATATCTATAAAATATATGATCAAGAATGATAAGCAAGAATAAGTGGACTAAATTATACAAAAGTATCATGTAATCAAGTTAAATATTTGTGTTAAAGCTTCATTTTACCAACATAAATCATATTGATCAAAAGTTAGCCATGAAAGTATCTTCCCTTGGCAAAATTGTGATGAGTTAGTCACAAAATGATCTTTTTGTGGTAAATTTGTAGTCGGTTAGCCACGAAAGTATCTTTGTATAGCCAATTCATAGTTAGTTAGTCACAAAATATCTTTTCGTGTTAAATTTGAGGTGTTTTAGCCCCACAAATATATATTTTGAGCCAAAATATTGTGAATTGACCACAACAGTATTTTTTTCTATGGAAACTTCTCTCGATTTGGATGCAAAAAATATTTCTTGTGGCCATTCATGATGACTTAGCAATGAAAAGTTATTTTCCGTGATAAACTCATAATGAGTTCATCGTGAAAATATTTTTCTGTATCCAAATAGTCATAGATATATTTTTATGTAGCTAAAAGGTAAACATAGCTACTAAATTTTTGTCCTAGTTGATCATTTTTAATTAAACCATTATATCATGTTTTGTATAAAAAAAAAAGTAGTTACCAATTTTTGACTTCTTGGCCTATGCAAAATTTTAATGTAATGGCCTGTGAGCCGGAGAGGCACCGACTCGCCTATCACTGCAAAATCTGGTTTTATTGAGTCTAGGTCTGGCTCAAGCAGTAATTAAGATCGATTACGTCTTAGGTCCGAATTTTGAATTCCACTTAAACAGTATTTGATTGTATTGATTAATTTTAATAGTTATATATAAATATCTGTTATACTATAATTTGTGAAATATCTAGTTAGTGTTGTGTGCTCTTTAGCAAGACGTTGCACCTCGTAATATTCATGGTTTTGGGCCGCTGAAGTCTGATATGACAGTTAAGGTTAGCTCATCGATACTAAAAGTTTTGAAATTAAATTGCTATTGATATTATGTAACACTTTTATAGTAATTATATTCATGAAAGTGTTATAATTAAAAGTGTTAACCTTTTAGTATTATAGTCGTCTCCGTGGTCTCATTTATAAATAACGTCATTTTGAATGACATACCTAGTAAGTTCAATGAAGGTCATCATACTACGTGATGAATCCTCGTCTCATTGTTCGATTATCACGCCTTTTTTCTTTTCTTTTTTTAATGAATTAAAAAGTCCGCCCACGATTAAACAATTGTTATTGAGCATGTAATTTTCAAATGTACGTGGTCTCATGTCAAAAGAGAGGATATTGCGTTATCTTTTTGACCTTGATTTGCTCGGTTGATTTAGCAATGATTATGAATGATGAAAATATATACTTGGCCACTTGGTTCGATAAGTTCAGAAGTAACTTGAGGCTTTCAATTGGGTGTACCGTGTACCGCTTGCTGCATTCTGTGCTGCGTTTGGCTCTAGTTTGTTCGGGTTGTGTGTCGGCTACTCTGCTTTGGAGCTGGTTTACTTGATCCGACTTCGTTTTCTTGTACTCCATCCAATTCGATTAAATAAAATAAGTCATATTGTAGTTTTCAAGGATAAACATTCACTATTTGTTTCTCTCATATATGATATAAAAATAGAATTGTAATATTCATATTTAAAATATTTTTATAACATTATTTTTTATAATTTTTATAAATTTATATTAAAATATATTAAAAGTCAAAGATTATTATTGAAATTTACAAGATTTTCTTTTTTTTTTTAAAAAGGAAAAGGAAAAGAGTAGTAAGTATGGATTACAATAAATCTCAGACCCAACCCAAATCCATCTCATTTTTAGCAAGTAAGTCTTATAATTTTTGGATCTGACGGATGTAGGTCGAGTATAGATCCATATATATTTAAATAAGTGTAAGTTTAGATCCCATAGTCCCAAATCTGACCTATCAGACCCGTTTAGTGTGTGTGTGGTATGTATACATAGATACATATATAATAACATTATGTATGTCATCATTATCATAATTTTATTTAAGCTCCTTATTTATTTATTTTATTTTTGTGTATTTACTTTATAAGTAATATGTATAATAGTTTATTCTAAAAGCATTAAAATATCATTTGAAAAATTAAAATAACTATTTTAAAATATTTATATTTTCACATGGATGATTATTTCAATAAAAAAATACATATTAAGTTATATATAACATAAATATATTTATATTTATATAAATTATATATTATCATCATCATCATCATCATTATTAAAATAGCTATATCCATTTAAAACCTATTTATTTGTTAAATTCAATTCGTCTAGGTATGAATTTAAATTTATAAGATTTGATAGAACTAAATCTAATTAATTGAAATAAATGTAAGTCTTTGAACTTGGACGGATTTCATACAAAACCAACCAATTACCATGTCTAGTATTACGCGCCTTAGTGATCTTTAGGTTCGGTTAGCTTTCTTTTACTCTTAGTACGTACTCAGCTTTTGGCTTCACTGTCTTCGGCTTGTGGGGTTTAGCTTGTTTTGGTCTCCCTCTTCCTTCGTTACTTTCACCAAGTTTTATGTTTGGCTTATCCCTTTCTAAACTTATCTAATAAAATAACTTAAGACTTTTCGTGCCAACCATAATATCGCTATATCAATTCTGTTGTGACACAATACGTTTTGTGAAATTTCCAAACGTTATATATACCTTTTTTACTGCAATTTACTATAAAATATTTTTAAACAAATAAATTAATATAAAAATATATGTGCAAAAGCGTAATTAATATTACTTCATATTCAAACTTTAATCTACATAACAACTGATAACAAAAATACAGAGGAAAGCTATGCACATTCGATCATCTAGTAGAGTTTAATATAACCCTAATTTATAACTTAACAGTTTTATTAACAACATCCCTTAGGGTTATTGATAAACATTTAAAATGTTACTTCTTTTGTTTCATAAAAAAGTCACTTTAGGTATAAAAAATAAAAATAAAAGTTATTTTAAATTAGTTAATATTTATTTTTTATTTTTATCCTTAATTTTTCTCTTTCTTCTTCCATGCATTAAGCATTGTATTGTTTTGCAATTAAAGTTGTAACTATAATATTAGGGATATATTTATTACCTTATAAAATAATATAAAAATTGCTAAGAAAAACTTCATTTTTAACATGGATGAAGTAGTATATATCCAACATAATTAAGTTGTAATATTTTCAAGGCAATAATATTGTTACTGGTATCGAGGTTGCAGAGATTGTTTATCATTTGCAAGTTTCCATTCATTCAAGTTTTCATTTAATAAGCACTCATTATTTCAAATTATTAAAGAATTTGAGTAAATCTTTTTTACTCAAATGAAGCCCATAAGGAATCAAGGATGGGTATAATTCACGATAACTATAATATTAGTTCAGCAAGCTTAAGTTTTCTGAAAGCCTATAGTGATATTTATTATAAAAAATTTAACAATTGATGATTAAAACATATAATATTCTTTATGATTGGTGGCTAAATGACATTTTCTTTTTGGTAAGTAAAATTTTATATAATTTCAAGTGTAAAATGAGGAGTACAACCAAAATGCTTCAGGTAAACTAAGCATTAATACCTAACTCATCCACACAATTCACTAGCTTTCCGAACAACTGACCATCTTGAAAGAAAATAAAACAACTAGCTAGATCAATGATAATATGTTTTCTAATGCAAGAACAATGTTGGGAATCATTTGTGAAAATCTGCCCGTTTCTTTCTCTCCAAATGTGGTATATAGTTGCAGCTAGTAGAGCATGAACTACTTGTTTTCTTATCTTGGGTCCTTGATCACCATGACTCTAACATCTCTTTAAAGCAATCCACTTGATGATATTCTTTTGGCATCCCAATTTATGAAGTAATGGGAGACAATTGTCAACTACATATTAGCACAAGAACACAAGGTGGGAAAGTGTTTCATCCTCCTCATCACATCAAACACAAATATTAGATTGTAGGAATCCATACTTCACAAGCTTGTCTTGAGTTGGAAGGCATTCTGAAATCACAAGCCAAAATATAAATTGGTGTTGTGGTAATGTAAAAGGACGCCATACATTAGAATACCATGGGAGTTTCTCGGCTTTAGGCCCAATAGTCTCAAATGCCATAGAAATCTTTATTTTAACTTCACTGTTCACCTTATCATGATTTTCTCTTTCTTCTTCCAAGAATAGGTAATAGGGAGATTGATTTTAATAATGAGGTTGGTTGTCAAAGTAATTTATATTAATTTCGTACAGATATGAAAATATAACAATCAAAATTATCATTTTAGATCTTAATTAGATGTAATCTTATATAATCTATTTTTTATAAAAATAAATAAATTTAAAATGATTAAAAAGAGTTTTCTCAGTAACATAATTGTTCCAGCTCTACCTTTAAAGCCCAGCCCATTAACTTAGCCCAACTCCTAACCAAACCCTAGTATCTACGTGACCTACTAACGTCCCCACAGGCACAGCTTCACAATTTTCATTCTAACGATAAGTCGATAACCCCTTCCCCGACCACGACCCCTCTCCTCATATCTCGATGCTTATTGAGACATGTACTGTATCTGAGGCTTTGAATCAATTTTCATTCCCATCAATCAGTCCCCTTTGCTCCCCCTCCTCTTTCTTAAATCAAACGGATCCCCTGAATTAGTTCCCGTGGGCCTTGTTCTGTCTGCTCCGACTTGCGAAGGCACCAACAATTGGTGCATATGGGGTTGATTACGGGCTTATCGGGTCGGAACAACAACGCCGACGTCGCCTAAGTGGTCGAGCAAAAGTCGACAGTAGCAAAGTGGCTTGTATCATTATGCATGAGGTTAATCATGAAGATTTGATACGAATATTCTAGAATTAGACTGCGACAAAGATATTTTTTTGAGGGAAAATAGGTGCATCGTCCTTACCAACCCAGGCCGCTTCGATAAAACCAACCGGTTCCCATGGTTTAAAAGCCGGACGGTCAGAGCATTCCAATCCCCTTTGAATGTAGAACCAGTAAGATAACATTTCCGGACCGAATAGACAACTGGGCTCGATCAATTCAGTCCAGTTTTTAATAGTATGTATCAAATCAAACTTCAAACCGCATGTAAAAAAAAAAAAAAAAAAAAATCAGTTCAGTTTTTCCTGACATGAGCTCGCATCGAGTCCTACACAAATTTGACTCGGCTTATATAACAAATCAAATTAGATTATTTATCTGAATTCAATTAATAATAAACTCGTTCAATTATTTACCTCATTTAAAAGTTAAATAAATTGAATTAAATCATTTAATTATTTAATTTGATTAAATGTTTATTTAAATACTCAACTTATTTTTAAGTAAATTTTATATAAGTTCGTCCTATAAATAAATAAATAAAGTTCATAAACGAGTCGAGCGGAATTTGAATTGAATTTGAGCCCAATATCTCTTAATTCGAGCTTAACTTGTTTAAAAATAAGGTTTAGATTTAATTTATTTACCTAAACAAATGAGTCGAGTTGTCTCAATTGTCAACAACCCTAATTAGCAATTTACGGTTTGGTTTGTTTACGGTTTTTGCATTTTAAGTATCAAAAATAATTATTCATACTGAAATCACTTCAATATTCTTATGAAAATTAAGACTAATGAATAATCAATTCTAAATTGTAATTTTAAAATGACATTTTATAATAATATCTAACGCACTATAAACTTATATAGATATGTATGTATGTATGCATGCATGCATATGCACGTAAGATATATATATATTAGTCATATTTGTAATTATAAGAAAAATGGACAAAATTCAAGTAATACTTAAATTATAAAATATTTTTAAATAATTTTCTAACTACTTTAAGTATGTAAATGACAAAAAAATTGAATATTCTAAGAATAGAATGAAGATAAATTTCTTGTTATAGCAAAGGTTTCATGATAAATTTATATATTTACAACATAATTATTAGCTAGAATTATAGCAAATAATAATCATTTAATTGTAATATTAATTATATATATATAGAGTGAAGATCCCATACACACCCTTTCTAAAATACATGTGTAGGAATCAATCATAACCATTAGATTAGTGTTTGATCAACAATCAAGATTTAATACATACCTAATCTAAATTTGTTTTAATCTCAGTCCTTATATCTTTTAGATTTAACGGTTATTAAGAGTTCCTATATTTGTATTTTAAATAATAGTTTGTACAAGATCCTAAATCTATATACATATACTTTGAGGTTTATAGTTGATAGATTGTAATGTAACCAAATCGTTTAAAAAATTATAAACTAAATCATAAGTTTCTAAACTGAAAATTTATAATTTAGTTCGGTTTGATTTACGGTTCAAACCATATTATGTTTACCCCTGCCAATTGTTAGTCCAATAGCAGAATTTTAGGAATCTGGGATGGTCTTCCCATGCCAAAAACGATGGGCATCGAGATCTTATTGATGGAACATGATGCTACTGCAGTTATTAAGCTTATTTCATGTGTGCATCTTAATAATCACCATCATGCTTTTATTATCGATTGCTTTTATCTGTTATTGTGAAGGCGTTTTCTAACACTATAATCTCGTGAGGCGAATCAAGCTACTGATAAACTAACTATTGTAATATGCAGGGTAGATGCTAACTACATTTTCTTCGATGGGCGACTGACTTTCCGGAAAATTGTTCTAGCTAACGATATAATAGGACTTCCGAGTCCTCGGCTAGTAAACTAGGTTAATCTTTAAGTTGGCATACAGTAGTACGTACGTCGACCAGATTCATTTCACAATTCTGGGTTGGGCTCCTAGCTAAGCCCAATCACATTCACAATAACAAATAATCAACAACAGCAACAAATTTATTCAACCATAAATTATGCTCAGAGTTACGAATGCAGTTGTTGCATTATTTGAATGGTGTAAAAGATAGTGCAGCTCCAGAAGATGGTAATTACACTCAGAAGACAAGTATCTAGAACATCCCGCAGGCATTACAAAGGAGCATTTTCTTTGTCAGAAAAGCTAAGGAGCAATTGCTATAGGGCTGGTAGGGAAGAAAAGACGTACTTTATGTCTTTTGCATAATTGTTTTACAAGAAAATATATTCGGAAAATACCTCTTTTTATTCAGAACAAAACTTTAAAACAAGTAATTCTTCGAAAAGATTTGCTTCACCAGATTCCATTACCCCAGACCAGATGCCGGCTAAAAGAGATAGAGGAGGATGTTAACGCAGAGTTTCAAGGAATAATTCACAGCTCGAGCTTCCGGAGTTGTCATTTGCGGGCATGTAAATTACATGATCCATGAAGCAGAATCCTTAGCAACATAACCATCCAACCATGTCTGATGGACATGCTCCCAGATCAACCCGTCCAAGGAGTTACCGTCCTGCAACAAGCAAGTAAGGATTATTTATTTCAGTCATTGAATGGTTGATTGGGTCGAATATCCATCACACAGTGCTGCTCTTACCTTGGATCGTAATCGAGCTGAGGCTAGACAACATAGGCGCTCTTCACCTGTTAAAAAAACACACACACACAAAAACAAAATGTAATATGAGGAGAAATCAGAAAGGTCACATGTTAGTAAAAGCACAAAATTAAAGCATCAAAGGAATCTACGACTGTTAACAATAATTCATGATTGGAATGCAGAACCAAAGACAAAGTAGGACTCATGCAAGTATTTCTTCAAGCAATTGCGAAGTATGGTCTTTGAAAGGAAAAATTCTTCCTGGATGGAATGGAGGAATTCATGAGACAAATTCAGACTCCCTCGTCCTGTGGATACAGAGGAGAGGAAGGCCGGTTGAAGAGGTTCTGGTGGTGGGTTTGGGGGTTTCTGACATTCTATTCAACTCTCAAGTGTATGTACAAAACTGCCCTCCACTTGTAATATATTGCCAAGGCATTACGGTGAAAATGAAAAGAAAGAAAGCCAAAAAAATTATATCTAATAACTTAAAAATATGCCCCTCCAAGAAAAAACTTTAAAGTATGCATGAGCAATGGAAGACACCTTATAGGCTTTATAGCTGCTAGTAAAGATGAGCGTGCACAGCAGAGGACATTATAACGGCTACAACAAAAACAGAAAATGAAGGATCGAACCTATTAGCTTCAAAAGAAAAAAAATACATTAAAAATGGGATTGCACATTATAGATTTATAGCTGCCGCCTGCCAACAGAAAAGATGAGCACCTAAAACTGAGAACGCTATAATGGCAACAACTGAATAAGGGCAAATGAAGATTCCAACATAAGGCAACGAGCGCATCTTGCTTAAAGATAAACATTACACCAAGATTAGCCATAGCAGTTAATGGATTTTATATTCCAACATGAGTTTTTTTAGCATAGTAAAATTTGACTTTTTTATTTTCCTTTTAATAATTGAGAGGAGTATTTTAGGTAGTCTAGGTTGTGTAGACCATAAGGCCCCCTCCCTCAAAAGTAGTAATAGATGTAGGTATATAGATGCCCATTTATAATCAGGCATCAAGTGAGACTTGTCAGCTCAAAGACCTATATTTAAGTATTCCAAAAGAGGGATGGAATAGCATAAAAATCCTAAGGGTAAACTGGAAGGGTATAAAGGATTTACGCATCCATTTATATTATCCTGGCGCCTACAATGAGCGTCTCAGTGCATTGCCGTCACCTTTGCACGTGCTGTCAGCAGACTAAATGAAACCTCCGAAATAAAGACAATAAGAGTGAACCCAAATTTTTCAGTATTCCGGCAATAGTTTTATACTTTATATTGACCTGCAACATGTCATTCTTGTTTACAAAACAAGACCAACTTTCCCTTTATAAATGCAAGTAAGAATAGCAATGTACAATGCCTCATCTAGTGCAGTGGTCATATGATATCTTCAAATTTTATTTCTCCTTTGATATCAAATAGCAAAATTGAATCGTCAGATATCTTCTATTTAAGAATCTCAGACCACTTGTCATTTCTCCTTTGATATCAAAACTACCTTCTCTTGATATACCATGAATGATGCAAAAATCCTATTTCCTTAATCTTAAAACACAAAAATTCTAATCGTAACCCATGATTATCAGATGAATGTGCAAGCAAAAGGATAATTAAAGAAAAGGTCTAGAGTACATGAGACAAAATAAATCTAACTTCAAAGGAGTATTACCAGATAGCTCCCACTTGTCATATTTCACCACCCATAGATTACCTTCCTTCATAGATAAGACCTGATCAACCCAAACTCGGTAGTTTGTACCTTTTTTGTCTCCATGGAATTTTCTTAATGCATCTATGCAATAATGAAGAGGCTGTTCGGCACCAGATGGATGGATGAAAGCACCAGAAGCACTCTGCACGGCAGAAACACAAAGACTGAGAAATTCCTGCCTTGGGAGTATAGCTTCAAATATAGGAAAGGTTCCAGTTATTTAAAAATTTGAACAGAGAAATGTATGTCCATTTGCTAGCCAGCTCAGTATTAAATTTGAAGAAAAATCAACTTCATCGTCAACATACCTTCTGATTATTGAAGAAAGACAATATAGCACAACACCACACAGTCACAAACTCTCAAAAAGATCAAGTAAGGTCCTAAACACCATGGTCTTCTTACAGTTGGGAGTATCATCATCATTTAGACCAAAAATAATAAAATAAAACTATTTTCTTCAGCATATGACAGACATGAGACATCCCGCTCTTGATCAAGCCAAACAAAGAATTGAAAACAAATATAAGGCATGCCCTGTACAAAAAGATCTCTACCAAGACTATAAAATTGTCAAATGAAAACCATAAAATGAAAAGGAAGAAGATATAATGTAGACATACACAAACTGCTTTAAGGCTTGCATAATATGCTTCAGAAGTTTCAATTTCTCCGCGCCTCCATCTTTCAAAGAACAAGTAGAACTTCACAATCTCATGACCTGGGTTGACATTTTCCAGCTTACACTCCGTGAAATCCATAACATCTCGAGGAGATATGTTGGGACCAAGGCTGAAGTGACCAATAGCTTGTATTATACCAGCTGCACATCTCTCACTTGCATGAATTATCTTTGGATTATCTTTTGCATTTTTAGCATGCCATTGGAGCAACTCTTCCTGGGCATTGCTAACCTGCATAAGGCACAAACAACTTATAACAAGGCATCATAAAATAGCACTTTATCAGACAAGAAAGAGAAAGATCGTCCATAAACCAACCATGACACCATGGACATCTGGAATACTAAAAAGTTCAGCATCATTGCCAGAATCACCGCAAACAAGTGTACTGGTTGGGAGTTTGCCCTCGGAATTGAATTTCTTAAGCAAATAAGCAAGAGCTTGTCCTTTCCCAGCTCCTTGGGGTAATATATCCAAGTCCATTCCTCCACTATAAATAATTTTAACATCCAGCTGAATAAGAAGAATCAACAATATTGGCGTCAGCGCGCAGGACAACTAGAGTGGCTGAACAAACAATTGCTCATTAACAGTAAAAGGTGGCAAGAGAGCAAAACAGTACCCCACGTTTTTCCAGTCGCTCTCCCAGGACCTTCATGACTTCTTCAGCCTTCTCCTTATCCACATAGAAACTAACCTTGTGTGGTCTTTGTTCCGTATCTGACTGCAATGAATGTGCAAATCACAAATCCCGAGGGGTGGGGGGGATTTCACAAAACGAAAATGCTTTCTTCCTAGCTATTACTAGCAGGTAAAACAATCTACCTGTGGTTTCAGCTCGGAAAACTTGCTTGCTTCCTCTTTAACTAAGTTATTATCCCACTTATCATTCAGATACTCCTCCCAGCCCTTATCGGGCACCATTGAACTCCCATAAGTTATCTCTGTTCCCACAGACATTATGGTCAGATCTGGGGTCAGCAAAGGCTTCTCCAGCCTCAACTGATTGTAGAGTGTAGGCGACCTTCCAGTAGAAAACACCAAAAGAGAATCATGGCGATAGTTGGCTTCCCACAGTGCATTGAACCTCAAGAGAGAGAGGTTTTCCTGATCATGATGATCAACCTAACATACAAAGCGCCCAGTTCAGTATACACGTTGAAGTGGCAGCATGAAAAGAATGAAATAGAAAGCTATCGAAATTCCCTACCATCGTATGGTCAAGGTCGGAGACAATCATGAGACGAGCGGAAGCACTGAGACGATCCATGATTGTTGAATGACCAGCTTCACCAACCGACAAATTAAAAGAGTGTCATATGTGAAACTCCGACGGCCTTAGGGCAGTAGAGGAGCGTGTTAGTATACAAGGTGAAATAATTTGTGCAAACATCGCTGCACATAGCACTAGGAAATATGGACTGAAGCAAAAAAGAAAAACCTTCTATCACCATTACCCTCCAAGTAACCAAGATATTAACCCCCTCTCCTTTAGAAGATGACGTTGCAAAGGAACGAAATGGGCCACGTAGTAATTTCGATTTTCTAAATCCGCGTGCGAGGCTTCCTCAACTAAACCTAGATTGTGATCAACTAAACGGAAATGAACCAATACTTCATCGGGGTATCAGCCACCACTTCAATTACAACAACAGTATCAGCCAATTGAAGATCTGAATACTGAAAATCTATTTCAGTTCTGATTAAATCAGATAACAAAAGTACATAATAGTAACAACGAAGAAAACATGGCATCAAATCACAAGCAGCCTCAATCAATGCATCAAAAAACACGGGGAAGTAATCAAAATTAGCCCACACAATTTGCCGTAGCATATACTTAATAAATCGATTGTTAGCAAATATCATACTAATCTAGGAAATCACTTCAAGTAAAAGAACAACTGATTCTGAAGCCAATTCTAACTGGCCGAAAATCCAAAACTACTTAAAATAAACCAAATTGGAGATGGCTGAAGAAGATACAGAAGATTAATAATATACCTATAACTGAAGGGAAATGGTGAGCGCACAGTTACCGCTCTAAGTTTTTTCTCAGTGATTCCGAAAGAAATAAATGATGATGATGATGATAGGAAACTGAAAAAAGAATCTCAGAATAACCGAATAATGAACAAAATTTCCTCACCCTCCCTTGGCGCTAAGCTTTACCCTTTTCCCTTTAGTTTCCACCTGTAATCATATTTATTATTTATTTTGTCGTTTTTCCGGTTCTGTATATGTGTCCGATGCATAGTGGATCTGTGGATGTGCTCGCTGAATGCTGATATGGGCAGTGTTGGCCTGCCCGTGAAGTGCGTGAAAATTATATGAGTAGCATGAGATCTAGATTTTGTACTAAGAACATCTACATTCCTCTCTTCAAATTTAAGATTTTAATTATATTATTTAATTATTTTTTTCTTATTTTTATTAATTTACTTCAAATTTAATTCAATACTCTACAATTGCCAACCTCAAATTTACAGCACTCAATTACTTTTATCAATCATATCATCAATTATTTATACTTTATATTATTTAACATTTAATATAAGTAGAAAAATTAATATAAAAAAATATAACTAGAAAAATTAATAAAATAAATATAACTAGAAAAATAAATAAGATAAATTACGTAGATAAATAAATATAAGAAATAAAAGTAGAATAGATAATATAAAATTTATTGGGCAAAAAATGATATATTTATAGGCAAAAAAAAGTTATCTTTAATATTAATGGCTATATATATATATGTTCTAACAGTAAAAATTAGTAAAAAAAATATACCAAAAAGTATCAAAAATTAACTATATGTGAGAAACGAGGAGATGATTTTTCAGAGATTGGATGCACTAAGTTTTTGAGGTTGCATCAAAGTTGATGGTAGGTTTTTTTTCCTACAGCCACAACCTCAAATTTAGGATTAGGAGACTTTTTTTTATACCACTGATGATGTTCTAAGTAATACTTATAAGTTTCCATATGATAAATTAGCTAATTATTACTTCATTATATTTATCAAATTTAATCACTTAATCAGATGAAATGGTTCATATAACACAAAAGTATAACTAGTTCAGGATAGATATTAGGGAGATGAGTCATGACCCTGCCAACGGTATAAGAAATTATTGTTTTCCATCGTTCTAATATATATTTTGATTTTATTTAAAATAACTCTACTAAAATTAATATATTTATTAAAAAAAATATTTTGGATTTCAAACATTAATGAGTTGTTTCAATGCTATTGATCATATTTCAAGTAAATATGTGTTTGGTTGATTATGCTTCATTGTCTCTTGATTTTTTTTATTATTGTGGGTAAGTAGTTGAGAATTCTATTACTTTCCAAATACCATGTAATTAAAAAACAATGGGAATGATTAGTAGAATCTAAACTTATTTACAAAGATGAGAAGATTTCTAATAGACTTGTTATCAAACAACCCTTCAATTTTAGGAGACAACTCACTAACTAAGTGGCATATAAGATGAGCAGAGGATGTGAAATTGCTTTTGAAAACTATAGCATTATGTTCCTGCATACATAACAGTAGCAATAAGAGCCCAAAGAGGTGATTTCCTAAACTCTATCTATGTGTGCTATCATATTGTTGTTATATGGCGGTATTTATGTTGTTAATGATATGTTGTGATATGTGGATTTATATGATATAAAGGAAGTGATAATGGAAAAGATGTGTTGATATAATCTTAATACGCTAAGTCATACTTGTGGAAAAGTATAGCTTATGGAGTAGTAACATGGGTTAATAGAGGGCTCTTGATATTTTAATTTGTTAGGTGCATTAATTGTGATAATGATATTAGGAAAAGTATTTGGAGTACTTACTAAATGTTTGGGTTCCTCGAAATGAAATAATGGCTTAATTTGGATATAGTAACCTTAAAATATTATTAGTATTATCCCACGTGTAAAACCTTTGAATTATACTACAAATTTTGGATATGTTGTTAATATTGGTAATTTAAGGAGGTTTATCGAATTTGGGAAATCATATAAGTTTTATGATGAGAGTTATGACTAATCTTGGAATTAGAGTTTATGAAGCCCTATAAATAGTAACGTTTGTTATAGGACTATTATTGTATGTGTGAAACATGGGCATTAAATCATGAATTTTCGGTGTGTTAACAATGATAATATTTGATAAATGATATACTATAATTGGTGGTTGAATGATCAATATAATATAAGTTTTGCCAGGAGTATAATGTTATGGTAGAAGAAATTAAGGATCTTGACTCTAGAGATCGACCTTATGAATTTTGTTATGTGCTTATCTGCCTTAATGTGATCGGTACCTATAAATCGATCATGAATAAGATATTAATCATTCAAAGTGAAAGATCACGTGAGTAAGGATAATGTGATATTTTTATTTCCATTCCACCGAATTAAGAATAGTGGATTCCTTACTCATCGTGAATGAAAATATAATCGTATTACCTATGGATAAGACATTAATGACTTAAAGTGGAAGAATATGTGAGTCAGGACCAAGGTGATGTTTTTATATTCGTTCCACCGGGTGATAATAATGGCTTAGTAGCTTTTTTGACCGAGAAGGTGATGTTTTTTAGATCCATTCCACCGGATGATAAGAGTAGCTCATGTATGTTGTCCTTGAGAAGTCGCTTAAGACATTTCCACCAATTTAATAATAGTGGGGTTCCTGAACTCAACATATATAATCGTATTACCTATGGATAAGACATTAATGACTTAAAGTGGAAGAATACGTGAGTCAGGACCAAGGTGATGTTTTTATATCCGTTCCACCAGGTGATAATAGTGGCTTAGGAGCTTTTTTGATCGAGAAGGTGATGTTTTTTAGATCCATTCCACCGGATGATAAGAGTAGCTCATGTGTGTTGTCCTTGAGAAGTCGCTTAAGACATTTCCACCAATTTAATAATAGTGGGGTTCCTGAACTCAACATATATAAAAGAATAAAAAAAATTTATAGCTAATAAAGAGGCTTGGATTAGTATTTATCTTATGAGGTGTTTCTTTTTTTTTGAATGTTTACTTATCATGTGTTATTTGTATCTCTGATTCGATAGTATTATTACCTTGTTTAGTACATAGTGTACTGATCACCCTTTTCATAGGTGTTATTCATTTCTACAAGCAAGAGACCCTGATTCTTTTGTGTAGGTCCCGGAAGATATGCTAGATGACTATGCTTCTTTTGGTGTACTATGTGGGAATGAGTTACCTTTTTTCTGTACTGGGTCTTTGGGTGAAGAGTTATGTTATCCGGTTGATGTATTCACCCGGATACCTTTTTGAACTCTTTGATTCATGGTATCCCTTACTTTGTATTTTGTAATTATAATTAGGAGTTAACCTCCACACTCTTATTGTATTATAAATGTTTCTTCCATTTATAATTTTCTTGTTTTACTATAAATGATTCTATCCTTGTCATTGATGTAAGTATGGTTGGAAAAACTAAACTTATGTCAATTATAGAAATAACCTCCAATATTTTAATTATACGCTCCCACTATAAAATAAATTTTTTTTAGTATAAATCAAGGTGTTACAAGTTGGTATCAGAGCTTTAGTTTTGATTACTGCATTTTGTTTTCAAACTTTAATTTTCAAATTATTCCTCATCTAATTTTACTGGTATATTTCACACTTTAGAAAAACCTAATTTTCTTTTGAAAACCCAGATTAACTTGTGAGGAATCGAGGACAGATATCCTAGGTGGCCTTGAAATGTAATTATGTGCATTATGTGTTAGTAAGGTAGGAAGGCTTTGTCGTAACAAGTTTTCTATCTTGCAATTATCTTGTTATCATGGCACTTAACGGCCATATTGGTCATTTGGGGGAGACCTTTGAGGTGTTCATCAAGTTCATCCAATGCCCGCCTCAGCCGCTACCATCACTAACTTACGCTGGAGATGAGGACTCAGTCATCCTAGAGGGATGGATTCGTGATACGGATAGGATGTTTGAGGCATTTGATTGCCTACCTACTTGAAAGGTGGGTATTGTAGCTTTCTTCTTGTGAGGAGTGGTCGAAACCTGGTGGGTAGGTGGTTGTCCACTAGACGGGTCACGGATGTCATGGGAGGACTTCAAGGTGGTAATTCATGCTAAGTTTTGCCCCAAGAGTCTTAAGCGGGATAAGCTGAAGGAGTTCATGCAGCTAACTCAGGGGAGCATGATGGTGAAGAACCGTTATTCGCTTCTGAGGATTGACAACCTATTTAACCAACTTCAAGATGCTTTGATTTTCTTGAAGATTGACTTAAGGTTAGGATACCATCGGTTGCACATCGCTAAGGTAGATATCATGAAGACAACCTTTAGGATACGGTACCAGCACTATGAGTTTATGATGATGCCTTTTGGGCTCACCAATATGCCCACGGTCTTTATGGACTTGATGATAAGGATTTTACGATCGTTCCTTAATCAGTTCGTCATGGTTTTCACAGACAATATTTTGGTTTACTCTCAGAGTAGATAGGAGCATGAGCAACATCTACATACAATTTTGTCACTCCTTAGAGAGAACAGGTTGTATGGAAAACTCTCTAAGTGTGATTTATAGCTTCAGGAGGTTGCATTTTTGAGACACTTGGTGTCAGCAAGAGAAGTCGTCGTGGATCACGAAAAGATTCTAGCAGTGACTAAGTGGAAGGCCTCTACTAACGTCCCCGAGGTACGTAGTTTTATAAGTTTTGTCGAGTACTATTTGTTTAAGATTTCTCAAAGGCAGCTCGTCCCTTGATGAAATTTCTTAAGAAGATGACCAGATATCAGTGGGATGATGCTTGTGAGGGAGCATTTCAGGAGTTGAAGCAACAATTGACTGCGACACTGGTTTTGACTCTGCCTTCGAGTACAAATAGATTTGAGGTCTACAACAATGCATTAAAGCACAGATTGGGTTGTGTTTTGATGTAGCATGGTACGGTAGTGGCTTACACTTCTTGTCAGTCAAAGCAGCATGGGCAGAATTACCCGACACATGATTTAGAGTTGGCAGCCATTATTTTTGCATTGAAGATTTAGAGGTATTATCTGTATAGGACTAAATACATATTCTACACCGACTATAAGAGCCTTGAGTATATATTCACTCAGAAGGAGTTGAATATGAGCCAGAGGAGATGGCTAGAGGTGGTGAAGGGTTATGATATCTAATTGACCTAACATGAAGGTAAGGCCAACATAGTTGCAAATGCCTTGAGTAGGAATACATCACTTTCTTTGATTTCTGTTGTGGTATCTAGTTAATTGCTGGAGGAGCTTGATGAGATTGGGATAGAAATGGTCCAGCATGGTGACTTAGAGGTCCAGATGTGTGCTTTGATGATTACGCCAATGGTTTTTTATGAGATCTGAGCAGGACAGCCTAGGGATGTTAAGCTAATGAGGATTTAGCAAAAGATTTAGGATAAAAAAATTTGAGAGTTTCTACATTCATGAGGATGGTAGCATTCACTACAAAGGACGGTGGTATGTACCTCAGGGTTGTACTGATTTGAAGTACTGGATTTTAGAGGAAGGGCACTATATTCCATATTCCATCCACCTAGGATGGAATAAGATGTATAAGGACCTCAAGATGATCTATTGGTGGCCTTGCATGAAGTGAGAAGTAACAGAGTTCGTGTCAAGATGTATTACCTACCAAAAGGCTAAGATAGAGCATTAGAGGCCTACAAGGTTGTTTCAGCCTTTAGATGTTCTGAGGTGTAAGTGGGACTCCATCTTGATGGATTTTGTGAGTGGGATACCGAGGACTCATAGTGGTTGTGACAAGATTTGGGTTATCGTCGATAGGTTAACTAAGTTTGTTGTAATTCTGCCGATGAAGTCAACTTAGAGTATGGATCAGTTGGTTGATGCATATTTGTGGTTTTTGGTGATTAGGCATGGTAAACCTACCGATATAGTCTTTGATCAGGATTCAAGATTCATTTCACACTTCTAGGAAAAGTTGTAGGAGGCTATGGTTATGAAATTGAAGATGAGTATTGTCTTCCATCCAACTATGAACGGACAAACTAAGAGGATGATTCAGACTCTAGAAGATATACTCCGAGCTTGTGTTTTGAATTTTTGAGGCAGTTGGGAAGATCGTCTTCATTTGGTTGAGTTCTCGTACAACAAAAACTATCATACTAGCATAAAGATGGCACCCTTTGAGGTATTGTATAGACGTAAATGTCGAACACCCTTGTGTTTGAGCGACATTAGCGAGACTGTTATACTTGGACTAGAGATAATTGAAGAGACAACTTAGTAGTTAGGGTTGATTTAGGATAGGATAAGAGCATATCAGAGTCATCAGAAGAGCTACGCAGATCAAAAGCGTTATAGTGATAGTTTCAAACTAAGGGATAGAGTTCTGTTGAGGGTTTCACCTACCAAAGAGGTGTGGAGATTTGATCGGAAGGGTAAGCTGAGCCCAAGGTATATTGCTCTATATGAGATTCTTGATAGAGTCGGTGAGGTTTCATGCTACCTAACGCTTCCACTAGAGTTAGCTCAAGTTCATAATGTCTTCCACATCTCTCAACTGAAAAAGTACATCACAAAGTCGTTGCACGTGATTATACCAGATGAGATCAAGCTCGACGATTCTTTATCCTCTAAAGAGATACCTTTGTGGATTCTCGACATCAACATCCAACAGACCCAAACGAGCTCAGTTTAGCTTACGAAGATTCTTTGGAGTCACCATAAAGTAAAGGATGCTACTTGGGAGACCATGAAGGACATGCGTGAGACACATCCCGAGCTTTTTAGCTCAAGTTTGTTAGGTTTTGGGTTTTCCTCTCTTTTAAGGGGGTAGTCTCCAGTAGTATAGTAGCAACTCCGATAAGATTGACCACCGAGATCACTTTTATTACATATTCGTTTCTCTTTTTCCCTAAACTAGACTTGTTGACTTTGGGAATGAATTCTCTTTTAAGGAGGTAGTGATGTAATACCCTAAAATTTTACCTAACCTAATCTTGTATCATTAATACCCTAATTCAATTCTAATCTCGAGAAAATATTATTTTATCCTTAACCAAATTTCTTAAATCCAAAATCTTAACCTAATCTAAATCTTTGACCTGGATAAATTATATAAATTAATCTTAATTGGGCTAAATTTATCACTAATCCTACCTATTTTAGCTAATCCAAAATTTATCTAATCCTAACTTAAACCTTTTCCCTTTTTCCTTTTCTTTCTCCTTATTCTTTTTCCTTTCTCCTTTCTCAAATTACAATCATCATCACCATCATCCCTCACCCTCACCATCTCACATTGATGCTACGTCATTGCACACCCTCCCCTTCCCATTTTCATCTTCACGCAACACACCCACACTCAACCATCTCTTGCATTGAAAATTTTCCTCCGCCCCCCTCATGCCTCTACCATCCCCGAAGCCCTGTCATCCTACAACTACACCATCTCCCCCTGCAATTTCTATTTTATACACCACCCTCTACATTTTTCACCCAATCCATGCCTCATGCAAACACACACACACTACTCATCTCTCTCTTTCCTTCCTCTTTTGTTTTGCCTCATTTCTATTCATTTTGTGTCGAGCAACCACTACCCGAGCTCCCTCTCTTTTCTTTCTTTCTTTATTTCTTTCTTTCTTTCTTTCTTCTTCTTCTTCTTCTTCTTTGGCCATGCTCTATTTTGCACGCCTGAACCACCTCCACCACCACCGTGCACCACCATAACCACCATGCAATGCCTAAAAGCCCAGTGGATGACCACTAAGGCCACCCCATCACTCCCCTTCATCATTGTCGGTCTTTTCTGTCAACCACCGCCATTTTTCCCTCTTCTTTCCTTGATTTCGTCACATTTTTGTGAGACGCACGGCCTACGCATGACTGTATTCCTAATTTTCCTTATCGCACGCTTATGCAGACCGACACAGTTTATTTGTGCACCCTTACATGACCTGCATATAACCTATCGCACGCTTGTGCACACCTATTCGATTTTGTTATATGTAATCAATGGTCAAGCATGGTCATGCCTTACACAGCTTGCCCAAGCGAGATCACAACTTACGACCTAGGTGTGGACCACCTGCCACAAGCCCGTGCAGCTTCCCCATTTCGACTGTGCACCCTCTTTGTTACCCTCGAACCTTATCCAAACACCACCAAATATTCACCATAGCTCCACCATACATTCCACCACACTTCCACACAACTCAAGTTTCCATTTGACTCCGGTTATTTTCATTTTTACCCTCCTTAACTTTTCCCTCATATAAAATCTTTATGAATAAACATGTACTATCTTGTTTTTTGTGGGTGATCTCAAAGGAGGAAGTGTAGAATTTACATGATTAGAGCATGGTATCCTTGTTGGTAAGGATACTAATCAATGTTTTAAGGCTTATTGTTAAAATGCTTGCATGGCTATGTTTGTTATCATAACGTTGTTATATGATGGAATGTATGATGTAAATGATATGTTGTGATATGTAGATTTATATGATATAAAGGAAGTGAGAATGGAAAAGATGTTTTGATGTAATCTTAATACGCTAAGTCATACTTGTGGGAAATTATAACTTATGGAGTAGTAATATGGGTTAATATAGAGATCTTGATATTTTATGTGCTAGGTGTATTAATTGTGATAATGATATCAAGAGAAGTATTTGGAGTAATTACTAAATGTTTGGGTTCCTCAAAATGAGATAATGACTTAATTTGGGCATAATAACCTTAAAATAGTAGTATTATTATCCCATGTGTAAAACCTTTGAGTTAAACTACAAATTTTGCATATATTGTTAATGTTGGTAATTAAGGGAGGTTTATAAAATTTAGGAAATCATACGAGCCTTATGAGTAGAATTATGACTAATCTTGAATTTGGGATTTTAGGAGCCTTGTTGATAGTAACATTTGTTATAGGACTATTATTGTATGTGTGAAATGTGGGCATTAAACCATGAATTTTGGGTGTGTTAACAATGATAACATTTGAGAAATGAAATAGTATAATTTGTGGTTGAATGATTAATATAAGAGAATTTATGTTGTGAGTGTAATGTTATGGTAGAAGAAAGTAAGGATCTTGACTCTAGAGATCAATCTTATGACTTGTGTTATGTGCTTATCTACCATAATGTGTTTAGTACCTGTAAATCAATTATGAATAAGATATCAATCACTTAAATTACAAGATCACATGAGTAGGGCCAAGGTGATGTTTTTATTTCCATTCCACCGGAGTATAATACTGGCTCGGGAACGTTTTACCCCAAGAAGATAATGTTTTTATATATCCATTTCACCGGAGGATACTGGTAACTCGAAAATGTTTTGCCCTAAGAAGATGTTTCCGTCAATTCCACCTAATTGAAAATAGTGGGTCCCCTACTCATCGTGAATGAAAATATAACTAGATAACCTATGGATAAGATACTAATGCCTTAAAGTGAAGGAGTACATGAGTCAGAATTGAGGTGATATTTTTATATCTATTCCACCAAGTGATAATAGTGGCTCGGGAGCATTTTGCCCCTAAAAGGTGATGTTTTCATCTCCATTCCATCAGATGATAATAGTGGCTCAGGTTTGTTGTCCTTAAGAAGGTACTTCAAACCATTCTACCAGTTTTAAGAATAGTGGGGTTCCTAAACTCATTGTATATAAAAGAATGAAAATGGTTATATCCAATAAAGAGGCCTGGATTAGTATTTATCTTATGAGGTATTTCTTGTGTTTGAATGTGTACTTATCATCTGTTGTGAATGCATATGTTATTTGTATCCTTGATTTGATAGTATTATTACCTTACTCAATACGTAGCATATTGATCACCCTTTTCATGGGTGTTGTTCATTCCCATGAGTAGGAGACCCTAATTCTTTTGTGTAGGTCTTGGAAGATCCGCTGGATGACTATGCTACTTTTTATGCACTATGTGAGGATGAGTGAAATTTTATCTATACTGGGTGTTTGGGTGAAGAGTTATGTTATCCAGTTGATGTATTTACCCGAATACCTTTTTGGACTCTTTGATCCACAGTATCCTTTACTTTGCATTTTGTAATTGTAATTTAAAGTTAACCTCTAAAATCCTATTATATTATAAAATTTTCTTCCATTTTTAATTTCCTTGTTTTACTATAACTGATTTTAGCCATGTGATTGATGTAAGGACGGTTGGGCAAACTAGACTTATGTCAATTACGATGGTAACCCCTAATATTTTACTTATATGCTTCCGTTGTAAAACAAAAAGTTTTAGTAGTAAAAATTAGGATGTTACACTTCATGCTCCACTCTTCTCCACTTTGCGCTTTCAATCTAATTAGTGTATCTCTTATGATCATTTCTCTAGATCCCACTTATTTTATCCTTAAATAAGAAATAGTTATATTTGGGAAAAGATTGAGTTTCTTTTTCAATTGATTTTCATGGAATCTCCTTGGATATGGTAGATTATGTGTCCCTTCTTTAATTCATATTTCTTTCTTTATAATAATTATTTGGAGGTTATTGAATTTTAAAATCTTGTTTTAAGTTTTTTGTAAGTTAGTTTCTTTTAACCAAAGGTTTTGCTTTCTTGATGAGAAATTTTGCTAAGCTTAAAGTAAGTTATTCTTACCTTTGAAATATGGCATGACTAAATATGTGAGCTAGTGTACTCTGTAATTTTTTTCTATCTTATATGAATATATGATATTGTTGGTATTTTTAGTGGTTCATGTTAGAATATTTAAGAATTTTGAGAAAAGTATGTTTTCATGAGAAATTATGGTTGATTCTATGTGGATACAACATGATTAGTATATGAACATTTGTAACCTCTGTCTTCTATAGATGATGATGTTATGATTTGATATAGTTGGATTTTTTGAGTCTTTATCATGTTTGAAATGCATGTTATGTGGTGTTTGGGAGGAAATCAATCGATTATTTAAGCCAAACCAATTAACTAGTCCATAGAATAGTAGTCTAGTTAGCCTAAACCAATCAATTAGGTTATCTATGTTGATTTAGTTTCTCTTTGTTTAAACTCATCAATTGGTTTGTTAGAATCAATCTACTAGCCTTAGAACATTTAGATGATCTAACCAAACCGATCGACTGGTTAGAGGAAAACTTTGGGGTTAGGATCAATCAAACAGGTCGACCGATTAACATAAATCGATCAAATGGTTAGGTCAAAGAGTGTTGTTTTATTTCTCTGAATCTCCATATGCTTTAGGATTTGATACTATGCTATAATATTATTCCTTAATGATAAAAAAAAATACATATTTTGTTGTGAATTAACTGAGTTATTGGATAGATTAATTGATTCATAGTTCAAGGCATACTTAATAAGTGCCTTTGGAAGGTTTTAATGGGAAAATTGGAGTTTGTATGCTATGATGCTACTAATAGATGATGTAATATAGATTCTTGGCATAAGTGGAATATCTTGATAGATGGTTTGAAATTGGATAAAAACTTATGAAAATTTCACCACATGGTTTGGAGGGTAAAAATGGCTTAGGCGGAATGATTGTGTGGACATGTTGTCTTGGCTGTTTTATGGGCTTTATGTGATAGCATAGCCTTAGAGAATAACACACTAATCACTTAAAGAGAAAGATGATCAAGCAGTGCATAGGTATATATTATCCGCTCCTTGATTAGGTACCATAGATTAGTTTGCCTTCAAAAGTTTATTGGTCCTTCGGACAGAATCCTGGTATATCCCAGTAACTTACTTACTCCAGACATTAATGATGTACTAGGGGTATCGATACTAAAGGGTCTAGTTACCTAGGTGTTTTATTGGCTTCAATCGGAGTTTATTTCCATTGGTGATTACTTGACTTCAATCAAACTTTATATCATCTGGTTTGGATAAGCTTCTACGATATGTGAGACTATAGGGTAATAATTAGTGCATCACTTGAAAAAAAATAATGGATTGTAAATAATTAATCTATTAGATTATATAAACTCGGGAAATAAACCAAATGGGATACTCCTATAAGTGGATAGTAGAAGAGACTAATGAGTTGTGGAATAAATTATTATTAATCATACATTTCCATCCATGATATCTATGTTGTATTGTTAAGCATGATGATTTATGAGTTGTATGAGTATTTGCATGGCATGAAATCCTGATTCATTATAAGATCATGATATAGCATGTTTATCTAATTATACGGCATAAGCATGATATGTGTTTAGCAAGGATGGCCGATAGTGGCCCACCTTGTGTTGAGCTTGGAGGACTAAGCTAGTGGACAGCCAGAGATCTTTTGTATGTCCTTAATGGACAAAGATTTGGAGCATTTCCATATTGTCATTTTATCTCTATTGTATTTCAACATCATCAGCCCATTCTATTTTAAGGAAATTTAGACATTTTGGGAACCCGTGACCTTATTTATATACACTAAAGATTGATAATTCCATAATTTATGTTTTACACACTCTATTTCTTGCTTTGGTTTGGTTGGATGGTTTTCTTAGCCTTGTATCTAATATAGGATAGGTGGCATAAGTTTATCCTATGTTAGAAGTGATGGTAGTGCCCCATTTTTACTACGTGTTTTTGTTTTTTTTTTCGCTTCCGTAATGTTTTAACATGAAATTTTTTATTAGTAAAAAATGGGAGTATTACATATTAGGTGTAATACCCCATTCTTTTGGAAAACTTGAGTTATTTAGGATCTTTATTAGTGGAAGATAAATTTCATTAAGTTGGTGATTTATCACAATTTTATAAAGTTTTGAAACCTTAATTGCGTTTTTAGAATGTTTCTTTCATGAATTTTTATCCTTTCTTATGAATTTTTATTTTGTGAGACTTACGATCCACTTTTGGCCTCTAAACTATTTCTAATTTTTGTAAGGATATTTTTTATCTTCCTTTTTTTTAGTCTCATAGTTTTTTTTTCAAAATATCAAACAAAGTTGTTGAGAAAAAAAAAACATTATTTATCATTTTGGTGGGTCTTAATTGTGTGTTTTGAGCCCATCAAACCTTTTCTGATTATCTAAATTTCACAAAAATTTTGATTTCATCTTATTTTAATATTATTGAGCTGCGCATGATCAAATAATGTGTCATTATTGTTCATATCATTTTTGGATTATTTTTTATATTATTTTGTATGTTTACATCATCAAATCTCATTTGCCTTCCTCGTAATTTATCCTAAACTTATGAAACTTGATCCTAAGATTTTATTATTGTTTATTATGGATGAAAACCTCTAATTTTCTCCTTAGTAAGTTTTTACCCTTTTGGTAGTTGTAGCAAAGTTGGTTTTGTCTTCTTTAGTAGATATTTTGCATAAATATCTAAAGTTTAAACTTTTTATCTTTCCTTCCTCTCCTGCCCTTATTATTTTGTGCATGGACTAAGGATAGCTGCTCATTTTGGCTTATCCAAGAGGTTCCACCTCCCCTTCCAATTATGGTTCATTTTTAGATATTTTTACAAGTTTCCACCTCCCCTTCCAATTATGGTGCATGTTTAGATATTTTTACAAGTTATATGACTCATTTACCCTTACTTCCATAGCTTAGCAACTAAGTCATTTTTGGGGTCATTGTTCTTTTATTTTATTTCCCCGTCACCAAAATTATCTCCTTCATTATCCTTCCATTTTTTTGGCATTTGTGGATAATCTCTACCATGGTTGAAGCATTGAATCCATATAAATTTTAAGGATAAGTTCTTATTCCCTTTTCTAGTTAGTTTTTCTTCTTTGATTTGGATTTAAGAATTTTCTTTCTCTAATATATTCTATGGTATTTTTCATGTTATAATTTGGTATTTTTCTTAGTGTTGAGGATTGGTATTAATTGTAAACCTCCCAAACCCTAAGTAAATAGAATCTACATGTGTCATGTGTTATATTTCAAGTTTAGCATGATTTTTATGGATGGTTGTGGTGGTTTGGCCTTTAGCAATTTCTATGGGTTTTGATGTTGTTAATTTAATTTTTGGGCTATATGATATTTTTTTATGGTTCTAATTCAAATTTCATTTTAACGTATTTCACTTTAAGCACAATTAAGCTTTGGTTTTGTTGTTTGAAGATTTGAGGGCCTTAAGGCTCTTAATTTGGGTGTGTCAGTTTTGTATGAGTGTGGTTGTTGTGGTGGGTCTTTTTGGGAAAGCTAATAATACCATAAGATTTTTCGGTATGTTTAGGATAAACTTCATGCTTAATTTTATCATTTTTTAAGCATGGTTAGCCCATCTAAATTTAGTTGAAGGTGATGGTAGCTTTGGCTTTTTCATGAGTTATTCATGTTCCTAAGCTTTTGGGATGAACATCAACTTGTTCTTGGTTAATTTTGTGTTAATAAATGTAAGTTGAGTTTGATTCTTTATTTGAAAATTTTTTTAATGGTTTTTTGGGTATTTAAATGGAATAATATTTTTATATGAATAGTAATTTAACGTTAATTGTGTTTTTAAAGTGAATAGTAATTTAGCATGAATAGAATCTTTCATAAATAGTGATTTGATGGTTTTTCAATTAATAGTAACTCCTAATAATAAAATATTATTGGTTTTTAGATTTAAGCTTCCCGGTAAAAATAATATTTGTCATTGTCCATAAATAGTGTTATGCGTGAATAATATTTTTGGGAAAATTTTCTAGTTTTGACATTTTGAGTTGGTTTCCACCCTTAGTTTAGTATTTTGAGGCCTCAAATGCAATTCTTCAAACTTTTTGATATTTTTAGGATTTTAGATTAAAGTTATAACACTACAAAATTTACGGTTAATTTTTTATTATGATTATAAATGTAAAATATAAGATAATTAAGTGTTATCATTGTACTTAATATGCGTCCAATTTTCATACCAATCTCGTATCGAGTACAAGACAAAAAAAATAAGATAAGAAGAGAACAAAAGCAATTTCATAAACATAAATAAAAGTTTTGGAGATAAACTTCGAGTACAATACAATTCAAAGTACAAAAAAGGGAACCGTAGATCTAAGAGTCAATAAGAAATCCAAACAAAAATACTAGCTACCAGACAACTAAGGCTCTATGTCCAACCCAACAAATACAGTCACACCTCCCTAAGAAGTGTATCAAACTCTGTAAAAGTCCTCAAGATGGTCATCAAAAACCTGCATGTCAATAATAGGGTTATCTAATTGTGAAAATGAGAAATATCCATGAAAATGATGATCAATACTTATATATTGAGGAATGTAATGAATACATATCACTAAGATAAGGTAGGCAACACATAATATCACAATAAGAATAGATTATACATACAGACTACCCATGAATGGAAATTTCTTAAGTTGCATCCATATTAAATATTCATAATTAGTTGTTCAACAAATCCATTTTATTAACATATTGATATCAAGGAACTAATAGTAACTCCCATTTTCCTCGCAAATAAGGAAAAGGTAGTCAATCTCACTGGTATTCTTACATCGAGAGTAAGACACGGCTGGGTCACTAGTAAAACTCTAATTCTCAAATATTCATGCCCCCATAAGCTAGTGGACTAGTCAAATAGAATAAATTAGGGTCTTCTAGTTAATTTAGGATCTGCCATTTATGTTGCTAATTTTGAAGTATTTGGTCCTAACTCGTGTGTTCTTCCCTTTAAGTATTAATCTCTTATTAGTACCTTGAATAATACTTAGCATACAACAATTACATTTCTTGAGTTGCATAAGTCATTGTAATTTCAATTATATTAACATTGGCTTATTATGTGGTAAATTATTTATCAACTAATGACCAAAATCTCCGATTATCATGAATTTTTTCTAACAATTGATCACATCTAACACTTAAAGTGCATCACTAATAATACATTGAACATGTTATATTCACATGGGGTAAAGGCAAGACATAAGATCAATTATTATATACATAAAAGAATATTTTATAAGGTAAAAGACCATAATACCCTCATAAACTCTAATTTATCAAGTACAACACAACTCCATCTATAAGGCTCTCCAACTCACCAAATTTAACACATAATACCGAAATATTATTAGAAATACCATAGCCAAAAAGAATACCATAACTCCAATATTTCACACATAAAATACCAATGCTACCATTTTGGTTACTATTCCCAAATTAAATCATTTCTCATAAAATTATAACTTATGTTATTAATAATTTATCAATACACTTCACAAACCATAATTATCATATTTTGGCCCATATAATACTTATGCAGCATCAAAAATTTATATTTAACCTAAAAGGACCAAAATGTCCTTAGTTCACCTTAATGTCTCTAAAATTGATTATTTTCATAAATTTAAGTCATCATTATCTAGATCCTAAAACATTATATATCAAATTTATTGTAATAATATCAAGGAATACATTGACATACTTACATTACACAATAACTCACAAGTAGATAAATTTTCCTTAAGGTAGAGACTCTTCCACAATTCACAAAATTTTATAAGTCTCCAAATCTTACTAATTTTACACACAACTACCCTTACATTATTATCATCTCAAAGATATACTTAGATAAAATTAAAACAACCCAGAACACCTCAAAGGTCATGAGGCCAAGACCACGCCTAAGCCTAAAACCCTAAAATTTGCAACTTCAACATATGACACCAATTACCATACTTAGACATAATTAAATCTACTCATATATAGACTTAAAACGTAGCAATACCATACCATCCTTATATTGAATACAAGAAAAAATCAATTAGAACTTAAAATATGATTAATAGAGAAGGAATGAATCTTTCATAACTTAGATAAGTGCTTGGAGATTAACTCTAAGTACATTATAAAAAAATATATAATCAAAAGGGATCCCACATAACTAAGAGTCCAGAAAAAAATGATATAACATAACTCTACGTCAAACCCCAAAGATAAGATGATCACTCCCCCTAGGGGTAAAGTATCTTAGGCAACAAAGTCATCCAAGTAGTCATTATCAACTTATGCAAAATCATCTAGGTCAATTGCTCGTAGTAATGAGCAGCATCTTTGGTATCATTATGCTATGTACTGAGTAAGAGAATAATACAATCGTAGAAAAGATATACAAATACATACAGTCTCATGAAAGAACAAGTGTAATACCCCCAAAATTCACATTTAAATTTTTTTGTTTGTTAAGGAAAATAATACATCAAATAGGGTGTGCTACCACCGTGATCAGTACAAGTCTGACCCTTGACTAGCCTTATACCAACTACAAGGCTAAAAGATACAAGGAACAGTAATAAGAAATGATTAAACATATAAGAAGTTCAACATTAAATACAAAAACCAGAGTGCTCAAAAGTCAAGGTTAATACATGAGTGAAATGAAATACAGGATAATGTACTGCTACAGAGGAATAAAAATAATAGAAAACATAAAAGATAAGTAGTCTGAATAACACCCTCTCTAGCCCATCCCTGGGAAATCAGAACGCCACTCTACCCCAACTAGCTCATCATAAGCATAAAAATCCTCAAGGGCCTTATCGCCTACCTGCACAGACTCAAAAGGGGTCACTACTCATGAGAATGAGAAACACCCATGATAGGGGTGATCAGTATGCTACGTACTAAATAAGGTAACCATATAGCTAAGTCAAGGCACAACACATAAAATATAGATAATGCAAGCAACAAGTTTATTAGATTAATCACCACTATCAGAGTTTAAGCCACTAGTACCATACTTAAACATCTCTCAAATTATATCCATGTGAGTACAGAGACCCTAATATTATGGCCGGTGGAATGAAGATAACTATTCTAGGGAAAAACACGCCTGGCCACTATTATAGCCGGTGAAACAGTAAGCATGAACATCTCCAAGGAAAGATGCTCCTGGCCACTATTATAACCGGTGGAACGGTAACATCCTAAGTCTGGTCCCGACTCACTTGATGTTCCACTGTAAGTAATTAGTATCTTTTTAATAAGTTATTATCATCCAAGTGTTTGACTTATTGAGCTCAGAACCCCAACCATTATAACCATTGGAATGGGAATACTACTCCAAGGAGAAATGCTCCTAGCCACTATTATAGTCGGTGGAACGACAACATCCTAAGTCTGGGTCTGGCTCAAAGAGCTTTCACTTTAAGTTATTAGTATCTTATCCATGTCTTACTCAGCAAGCAACCCCCATCTAGATATACACATGCCAACAGGCACTCTCGACTCATTGCCACTTTACCAACCCAAACTTCCTGAACTACCCTAACCCTTTACCTGGGTCATCTACCTCCTCCAAGACTCTAGGACCCCCATACACCTTCCACCATCCTCAGAACGAACCCAAAAGCCTCATATATATGGGTCAAGGCCCACTTCTCCATTTATCCACCCATGTTCACCATCGCTTACTAGGGTTTTCCCTTGAAATCCTAATCTGGCCTATGTGGCCCTAGCCTCTCCTCTTCTTACTCAACCTACATTCTCCCTTGATTCCAACACCATCACCATACTCAACCCACTCCTAACTCCTCAACTCCCATATGTAATAATGACACCCTAGTTGGGCACCCCTAAAAATTCTAATATATCCCCTTTTCCTCTACACCATCTTCTCCTACACAATTCTACCCCCCATTTGACTTGACTCACACCCTCCATATAGCACACCCCTCATCACAACACCAATTTCCAACCAACCTCATCAACCTTTCCCTACAATACCCCTATCATAATGGTCCATTTGGATTGGGGTAAATCGGGGTGAGGGTAAACATTAAAAATTAACCTACATGAAGAGAATGGAGGTAAATAGGGATAAATGTTCTAAAATACTGTTTAGATAATATTAACCTAACTTGAGTAAATCCGGGTGAATGTTTTAAAACCTCTATTTAGATTGAGGTGAATGAAAGTTTAAAAAATAAAATAAATGACATTTATACCCTTATATTAAATAGATAAGTCCTATTGAGGGGTATTTTGGTCCTATCAGGTCAAAAATTTACTTATTCTTTCACCTTCACCTCAGTTACCCCTAAAATCAAAGGTTAATAAAAATGAGGTTAATCGAGGTGAATGGAGGTGAATGGAGGTGAAACATTAATCCCGATTCATCCAAGTAAAGTTATTAAAATTGTTATCCAAATAGAGTGAATCAATTGATTTACCTCCGTTAACCCCCTTTCACCCCAATTCAAACGCACTATAAAGGTTTTTCTCCCCAAAACCCCAGTTTATGCTCCTGTGCATATTTCCATCAACCCACGTACTAACTCTTTCCCAAGTACACCAATCACCCAAAATATACTTTCCTCCCCATGTTCAACCCTCAAACTAGATTTTCCCATGCAAAGCACATACACCCCATGCAAGGCTCATACTCCCCGTACAAGATTTTACCCTAACCCTTCCTTTTATTATTTTTTCCTTTTATTTTTCTTTACTATATTTCATGAGACACTTAGGAAATTCTCCATAAATCACCTCAGTCACTCCACCCTCTTTATTTTCTTCAATCTCCCATAACCACTCAAACTCACCTAATTCATCTAGGCATACATGCAATAATATTTCAGCCGCACATAAGACATGTCCATACATAGTAAGACAAAACCACATATACAACACATAATAAAATCATGCTCACCATACCTTAGCTCCTTGCAGCCAAGTTGCACCACACACATACTTAGTTCACATACTCATATATTTACACATAGCATACCAATACATCCATACACATAAGATTTATAACATAACCTAAATCCTTAACCATATCCTTACCTAGTTGGACTGTGGGCTTGAAGCACAAATCCTACGCCTCTTTACGGAGAGGGATTTGCTCAAAACCTATAAAGAGATCATAACTAGGTCATTTCACCTTCTCGCTACTTCTTTTTCCTTTTTCTTTATTCCCTTAACCAAATAATAATAATAACAAATTGTTAAAATAAAATATACTAAGTAAGTAGGAGGCAAAAGGATACAACTAGAAGGGGCAATAGGTAAGGGGGCAGCGGCGGTGGTGGTGGTGGAGAAGTAAAGGAGGAGTTTTAGGGTTGGAAAAAGAGAGGGGAGGTAGGGTTTCCTAGGTGGTAGGGTTACCAAGGTCAAGTAGCCTACAGTGGTGGTGGTGGTGGCCTCATGTTGGCAGCGTGGTGGTGGTAGCTGCAATAACCAAAAGGGAGAGAAAAGAAAAGAGAAGAAAGAAGAGGGAAGAAAGAGGGAAGTTGTGGTATGGTAAGGTAGGGGAGGGTTTTCTAGGCAAGAAGGGAGGCATGGAGGGTAGTGATTGCTACAGTAGTGGTGGCGCATGTGGCAGAGGGAGGTGCAAAAGGGCTGCTTGAGCTTCCCACATTGCACAAATGGGGAGAGAAGAGGAAGGGGAAGGAGAGGTAGGGGAGTGGTCCATTGGGTGTAGGGTGATGCAGGGAAGGGGAAGGGAGGGTGTGGCGATGGCGGCGTGGCCTAGTAGCGGAGGTAGTGGCAGCTATTTAGGTTGTGCGAGTAACTAGGGATAGTGGATCGATAGAGAGAAAGAAAGGAAAGGAGGGAGTGGGGAGGGGTATTTGTAGGTGTAGGGGTTGGGGAAGTGGACAAGAGAGGGAAGAAGACAAGGGGAGGGGGTTAGTGGCTACCGGTCGGCGTGTAGGCTGGAGCAGAAGTGTGGAAAAAGGGATAAGGGGTAGGTTTGTAGGGTAAGGGAGTAGGTGAGGGGCTATGGGGTTTACAAGAGGGAGGGGGACCATGTAGGGGCGTGCCTATTGCACGTCCTGTAGGGCCAAATAGGGAAAGGAGGAGGGAGATAAGGGAGAGGGAGCTGCAAAACGGCCATGCACAGGATGTAGTGATCAGGGAAGAAGAAGGAGGCAGAGGCAGAAGGGGAAAGAAGAGAAAAGGAGAGGGAGAGAAAAGGAAAAGAGATGGGGTATTTCGTGCGGGCTTGGGCATATCGAGGGGAGGAAAAGAAAAAAATTAGATCGGGAAAGGGAGGAAAGGAAAGAAAAGAGATGGAGGGGGAGGGGGAGCTGGGCCACCATTGGGTGCAGCCTAGTAGGCCAAAGGAGAGGGAAGGAAGGAAAAAAAGGAAGAAGAGAAGAAAGAAAATAAAGAAAAATGAGGGAAGAAAAAGGGGAAATGGAGTGGTAGGTTGGTTTTATTTTTTTGGGGGTTTTAGGAATAATAAAAATTAATAATAATAATAATAATAATAATAATTTTATTAATTTAGAAATTATTATAATTCATTTATAATTTATCTTAGGTTAGTAAATAAATTTAGTCTCTACTAATTATGTTCCTATATCATTTTTCTTCTTGTATTGCCATTATTATTACTATTATTATTTTTATTATTTTATTAGATTCGGTACATATAATTAAATATTATCCAATAATTCCTTATTTTATCCTTAAATATTAAAATAAAGTTTTGGGGTATTACAATAAGGATGCATATTGATTAAGCATGATACGATACAAGAGGAGAAGTGAATCAAAGTTACAGCCACAATCTAGTTACTTATTTACGTTGAGTTTAGAACACCACTATTCTTAATTTGGTGGAATATGTTGAAGTGCCTCCTAGGGAAAAATGTGTCTGTCCACTATTATCATTAAGTGAGAGGTTACAAATACCTAACAATCCTTAAATGGTGGATACTAGTTAGAGTTTAACTAGATAGTTACTTAATGGAAGTTAACTATCTAACTTAAATCTAATTAAGTTCAATCATCTCCCATCATGATATAAGGGAATAATTTCAAACATACAAAGGAAAATGATTTCTAGAGGCTCTACACCTAACTTTAGAGACTTACAAGGTTGATTTATATTACTTTTTAGCTACTACACAACAATCAACTGATATGTTTTGCATGGTTATGGGTAAGGACTAATTTGTTTTGTTTTGGCCTTTCAAAAAGATATTTAAGTTCATCAATCAACTACAAAAAGGATACCTAAAACATGCCCTTTATCCCTCCTTCATGTGTGCCCCAAGGTTTCAAAATATGAAAAAAGAGCTAAAATGTTGGTTGCCAACTTAATCTTGTGATTAGAACCCCAAAAGCCATCTAGAGTTCAAATCATAAGCCAATAGGGAGTTGGAAACTTAAGTGGCTTTCATGGCTTCAATATGGCTTAAATTTAAGTTGTCGTTCCTTCCCAAAAAAAAGGATGGTGAATTTCCTTAGCAAAAGCATATCCATACCTATATTAGGTATCAATGGGGAACAAAGTGAGGATGATCCTACATCAATTTTGATTTTTCTAAAAAAATGTCATATTTCACTATAATTGTCTTTATATCTCACTGCTGTTATCTTGCTTTTCATCACTATTATTATTGTGTATCACTATTGTTGTCTTCATTTATCACCATAGTTGTCTCATATTTCACCATATACACTGTTATGTTACCACCTATATTAGTTGTAAATTTTTTTAGAAAATTAACTTTTCATGTTTCACCATAATTATCTTCATATTTTACCATTGTTATTTTCATTGATATGTTTATGTTTCACCATAAAAATTTTATATCGAAAACATATCAACATAGATATTTATTTGTAAAAACATTTATGAACATTATATATATATATTATTTTTCTAAAAATTATGCTAAAAGATATTTTAATTTTAAAAAAATGTTGGCACTGCCATTATTTCATTAGGTTACATGTAGCACACGGTGCTATCATTTATATGGTAGAAATTGTATAAAGCAACAGAATAGCTTTCTTATAACATAAAAGTTAGTTTCTCATATTTTCCATTTGTGCCCTAAAACTAATATCAATATTTTATATTTGATTACACTTTATAACAATATATATATAACCTAGTTCAACGGAAAAATCATCCTATAGCTATATTAACATTATGTCATACACATAAAGAATTGAAAAGATTATTTTAATGCTAAATCTTATGTGTAAAAATTTAACAAAATAGAAACTAGCCCAAACTCTATAGTGTTAAGCTAACTTCATATTAAATTGTTTGATGAAATAAATAAGGTTCTATATTTTTAATATTTTTATTAGTATTAAAAAAATGAGAAAAAATGTACCATATAACTCCAAGTTTAGGCGTAATATATAATATAACTTTGAGCTTTCATAATTAAGCGCGCTATATAGCACTGAGATTTAAACATTGAATATCATATAATCTTAAAGTTTGACAATTACATGTCAAATAATCTTTCTTATACTCTAGGGACCAACACTATATAATCCTAAGTGTTTAAATAGAAGGCCATCTTGTGCATAAAATTTTAAATTTAGAATTATATTATCTCTTAGGTTTAAATTCGATGGTATATTGTATATTCTGCTTAAACTTGAAATTATATAGTGTATTATCCCAATAATTTAAAGTTACTTGTGTTGGGAGAATTTACTTTGCTTCAAATAATTTCATTTGATAGCAACCTTTTGATTTTGCATTTATAGGATTTTCTTTCTTGAAGTGTTTCCTCCGTTTAAAATCAAAAATAGACAAAAAAAAAGGATATTAAAATATAATATAATGACATACATAGATTCATAGAAGACGCTCGAGTGTCTTTATAAGAAAAAATAAGGTGTTTTTCAAAAAGTGTTTGAAACTTGTAATATTATTTATTCATATGGTTTATCTTATTACTAGGTTTTTCATAATGATAAATTATAACCCTCATTTAAAACTATAGTGGTATGATTATAATTATTAGGTAAACAAATTCCACGCCACAAATAAGTTGACTTCAATCAACTCTTATTGTATGTTTGGATAAATGTGATCTTAAATTAGATTCAATGAAGCGAACCCAGATTAGGTGAATAAAGGTAATATTTTAATACATTATTTAAATATTTATTATGTTAAATTAGGTAAATAAAACCTAACCTTATTTGTTTTGAGGTAAATAACTAAGTTTCGTTAACAAAGTAACATTAACCTTCTTCAACCATTGATTCCAAGGTAAACATCTTAGAGGTGTTAATTTTTAACATAACCTAAGTTAAGTTCTCAAAAGAAATGCCAAATGAAGTTAATTTAAAAATTCACTTACATTGACCTTGTTTAACCTCCATCCAAACGCATTGTTAAATCAACTGTTAGTTCTTTTGTCTTACATATATGAAAATAAAAAGGAAAAAAATAAAGACTTGTACTCCTATATAAAGTTTATCATTTTTAATATCTAATTTTTTTGGTAATTAATTAAATTTAATTAATTCCAAAAGAGCATTTACATATGTTAAATAGGACAAATTTTGTGTGTTTTTAATATCTAAATTTTAGTCAGTATAAATATATCTAACCTTCTGTGATGAAAAACATAATATTTTATTTTTGATCCATAGGATGTCCGTAAAAGCAATTACAAATATCTATATAGGTGGTGATACTATAATGATATTATAATACCAATAGAGGAGGAGAAAGAATTGAACATAGGACTTCTAATACTTAGGAGCTTACTTTTACTACTAGACCAAACCTCATCCAATAACAAAATATATTTATTTACTATAAAGGAAAAAAATTCAATCAAATCTAACATATCATCTCTTAATTAGTTGTTTCACTTCATGCTTGAAAAACATGGGTATGTAACGCTACACTACAATTTCAATCGGCTCATAATTTCTGCCATTGGTTTTTTTTAGTTTTACCGACGAATGACACTAGTGTTGTAGGAAAACTATATTCACACGCATTTTTTCATATTCTATTTTAAGAATTATCATGGTTTCTTATTTTCATCACATTCCCTTTTTTCTTCCCTTACAACACCAGCCCACAAGTCAAATAACAATAGATCTAGCAAATATAATTCAATTGAATACATATGACTTAAATAATTCAATTTTAAATTTAATTTGAACCTTAGAAATTAAAAATAATCTAAAACTAAAATAATTTGAATCAATTCGAACCTAATTTGAATTTAGTTAATTCAATAGTGACCCTTATTTAAAATGATCCAAACCAAATAACACAACCTTAAAAGAACCTGACCCATACTAGGATAGAAACCCAATAATGACTTGACCCTAAATTACATAACCCAAAATAATTCATCTTGAACCCAACTCAAATTCGGATACAATTTCAATCTTAATCTAAACTGAAGTCAAATTTGATCTATAAAAATAATATTTATCTCATATAAATTGATGCATAAACATCAATAAACTATCTTATTAATAAAATTTTATGTAAACAAAAATATACAACCTATATAACAACAAATAAAACAAAACAAGCAAGACTCTGTTCTCCTTACTTTATTTTAATATTATATTAGAATCAATCAAATTAGCTCATAGAAATTTCTATTATTATTATTATTGTTGTTGTTGTTGTTGTTGTAAACATAAAATTTATAATTGTAAATATAATAATTATAGCATATATAATTATTATAATAACAATAGTAAATTTTATTTTATATTTCTACAAATAATAATGATTATTATATTTCTAAAGATAATGATGATGATGATGATTAACATGATAATTATAATTATTATAAAAATCATTATACTTATGTATATAATAATATTTATAATTATATAAATAACAATAACTATAATTATAATAATAATGATAATTTATTATTATTATTATTACTACTACTACGACTACTACTACTACTACTACATATTTTAGGATGACAATTTGTTATATCATTACATATATTATGATAAAAGATACTATGATAATAATAAAAATCATAATAAATCACAAAATTCAATTTATTCATTATATTAAATTGATAAAAATTAATATTAATAAAAATTCTAAATTATATTAGCTTGGCTCAAATCTAATAAGACATGGAGTTTGTAAACCCGAATCCATCCTAACCAAACTCAATTTGATCCAGAGTTTATAGATCTGAATCAAACCCAAAGAAACCTGATGGGTTAGATCTATAACCAACCTAATATTCTTCTTATCTCAAATTATCCAACCTAATATAAACCCAACTCGAGTCATCATTACCCAAATTGGACCCAAACCCAAAAGACACCCTACCCAATTACATGACAACCTGATTTTAACCCAACTCATCTATCACCTATAAATATAATGGAAACACAAGGTTGAGACAGTATCAAGCACAAAACACGTCATATGAGTAAATGTGGAAATCACGTTGGGTTATAACGAGTCAGGTCGTTCTCATATTGGCTTTTTTGTGGGTCAAATTTGGTCATTTTGGGTTATTTTATTGTTCATGATATTGTATATTTGGGTTGTAATGGTTTAATTTATTGGGTCAGGTTTAGGTCAGGTTAATGTCATTTGAGGTTAGTTTGTAGGTTTGGGTTAGATTTGGTTGAGATAGCTCGTCTTCGGGTAATTTCGTATTCGAGTTGTGTTTGAACCAAGCTAATATCAAATCGTCTCACTTCGCGTTATTGACAATAAAAATTAATTTAACTCATTAACCTTGTAAATAAAAATTAAGTTTGACTTCATATAAGCATGTGATTAAAAGATTATTATTAACTACTACTTGTTTGTTATTATGAATTTTTAATATTGTGTTTTTATGCAAAAATATTGATAAAATTATAATATCATCAGTGAATACATATTTCAACAGTAAAAGTAAAAAAAATAAGTAAAATTTATAAAATAATATACTTTTAAAATCTTTAAATAAATAATAAGACATGTATAATTATTTATTAAAATAGATGGTTCATATCGAATCAAATTAATATTGGGTAAAGCTGATGTCGGGTCAAATTTAGATCAACTATAGTTGAATTAGCGTTGGACGGGATTAATCTCGCATCGGGGTCGGATCGAGTTGATAAATTTTTTAAATTATGTTATATCGAATTTTATACAAGTCAGGTCAGATTAGGCTAGTCTGATCAACTTTTGTCAACTCTACTATTTAAAGTTATGCATCAAGATAGATTTTAGAGTTCACTCTTATGTTGCTTACATCTAAGATTCCTTATTGTTGTTGCTTCTTATAAGTCAGATGCACGCATAATAGTTTCATGCAACTATGTGTTTCATTTCTTCATCAACTTTGGGATTCATGCATATGTGTATACATGGTGGACACAAGACCTTTGTGAGATCATGAATTATATTTGTGTGTGTAGTCTAGCATAGATTGATGCATACAAGTGTTTGAAGAAGTTTAGAGTCAAAAGGAGACGAAGGGAGAAAACACAGGGGGGCATGTTTGTGAATGTGACCTGTGTTTTCTTGGTATTCTTGATCTTGCATTATTTTGGCAAAAGACAAAAGTTCTGAAAAAAAAAATATAAAGGCTCCGTATTTGTGAACACAAACCGTGTTTTTTTCCCTATTTCCTACCATTCACGTGTATCGATTACGTACTTCTATAAATAGATATATATGAAATCCTAGCGATGAGCGGTACGCCATCGAACCTTGGCCAAAACCTATCCTCTTGTATTCTCTTATATTTCTTAAAGAATTGTGTGTTGAGTAATATTGTGATAATTGCTTGATTTTCTTTGAAATCACTAGTTTTGTATGTAGTAAAGATCATCGTTATTTTTTCAATTGTTATTTTGTTCTAATTGTTATTTTAATTAAATCTTGTAATTTTTCAATTGCTTGTTAGATCAGATCTTGAAAATTCACATTTACTGAAGTTCTTTCCTCCACCCTTGATTCAACCGAATTTTTAAGTTAATCTAATATGTTTTGAGTCAAAAAAAAATAGATTGCTTTATTAAGACCTTTGGTCTGCAGAAGATAAACAATCAAGAACAAGCCTAAGGAGAAAACATGATGGAGCAAGACAGTTGGAGCACACTAAATCCTAACGACCTTCAAATATAGTCTTCTACGGTTGAGACGTGACTCTTGTGAACCAAACTCAACACATTATAATACAATAAAACCTCTATTTTTCCCTAAAAAAAGTGCTACTAAACATTAATACCATGAGCTAATGAGTTTAGAGTCCAGCACAAAAGCTATCCATTCGATTGCCGAAGGTATCAATCCTGCAAATCAAAAGGCCTTTTAGAGTAGTTTGAGGAAGGGAACTTAGGATTAGGCTTACAAAGTAAAAGTGGGATGTATCCTTTCAAAAAGGTTACTAAGAAGTAAAAGCAATAGGTTTCGGGTTGGTCGTTGATAATAGTGGATGTGAGAAATAATAATTATAATATTTCCGCAAAGATCAACCCTCTCCCCCGAAATTAGTCTTACCTCAAAGCCTAGAAGAAGGTCAATACAGTAAATAATTGTGCAGAACCCATAAGATATGGCTTTAGTACAAACAACACACAAACCAATTAATTATTGCATATGGGGTGCTATATAAAAAATAAAATAAAATAAAAACTTAAAACCGGCATTGAATGCTGAATTTTAGTTGAAATTAAATCTTATTTAAAGAGGGAATCCCCAAAAAAGTACACAACCAAAACCAACTGCCATTTGTGAAATTTAGCTTATCATACTGGAAGGGACGATCTTAAATATTGCATGCACCTGTAACTTACTCCAAGCTAGTAGGCAAACAGAGACTAACGTAACTTCAAAAAAAGCTTAAAGCATCACAGATGCCAATATAGCTCAGAAAACAACCATATTCTTCCAGTACCCATACTTGAATTATCCAATCACAGGGGATCCTCAATCCAGTAGCAAATATGGTAGGATTGTACCCACCCAATTACACATATGAATGGTTGCTACTAGCAAGATGGGGCCCACATTAGATATTACTCCTTGGAAATTTCAGTGAACCAAGTTTAGGATCTGCATTAAAATGTTTACATGATAAGAAGGGAATTGGGGTGGGATTAGGCGAAAGGAAAAAAAATATAATTATAAGTCATGTGAAAACAAATCAACTCATTGGTATGGCATGTTTAAAGCACAGTGAGGTGGTCAAATTGAAGGGATTTGTGTTGATGCCTTGTTGAATCATATATGGGTGGTGGTTTTCTCACTTAGACGGGGTTGTAGGATGCTCGGACATAGAAGAACTTGAGCATCCATTTCATTAACACCAATAGGTTGTTGTTGTTTCAAGCCGAAGTAATCATACACTTATATGGAGGAGGAGGGAGAATAATCACGAAGGAGGAGAGAAAACACCAAGGGATGAGAGAGAAAAATGATGAAAAGGAATAATAAGGAATAATTTGTAATTATCCAATTCTAAAATTTTAAAATAGTTATTCTCCAGTCAACTATGACTTTATCTTTCTTAAGTCGGTAGTTGTTAGTCTTCCTTTTATTTAGCTTAACTCTAGCTTATTAGTTTTATTTATTTCACAACATTAGGCGATTTTTTACGTAGGATTTGTTATGTATCTTACCTATTTAAATAAAGCTTTTGGAAAATTAATAAATGATTGGAATCATTTTATTCTATATGGTATCAGAGCCTAAAAGATCCTAAACCTATCTGATCATTCAAAGCCTCTTACGCTCATTCAAGTTCACAACTCCATCAAACTTACCTCCACTAATTATATAGTTTGGAAAACCCAAATTCAAGCTACTCTTTTAGGGTATGATCTGTGGAAATTCATTGACGGTAGCTACCCATCTCCTTCATCCTCAATCACCACTGATGATGGTACCTCGATAGCTAATCCGGCTGCTCTTACATGGTTTCGCCAAGATCGTTTGGTTTTTGGTGCCCTTGTTGAGACTCTCTCTCATGAAATTATCCCTCTCATTTCCCAAACTTCAACTGCCCAAGAGGCATGGAAAGTTCTTTCCACAACCTACGCCAACCCGTCGAGGGGTCATCTCAAGCAGATTAAGAGTAATCTTAGCCAAATAACTCACTCTACTCAATTAATTACATCTTATATGCATGCCACCAAGCAATGCACGGATCGCTTAGCTTCTATGGGCAAGCCAATGGATCATGAGGATATTATTGAAAAGGTATTATCTTGTCTCGATTATGAGCAATATAAGTCTGTTATTGATGTAGTAAATGCTCGAGACACTCTAATTTCCTTTTAGGAACTCCATGAGAAACTCATCACCAAGGAGGTGAGCACTTCCATCAAACCTGTTCTTGCTTCATTCCCAGCCTCAATGAATGTTGTCCAACACAGACAGAAGGCCTCACCCTCCCATGGCTCTCAGCAGACACACTCATGGCAGCCCAATGCCTCTAATAACACTCAACAAAACCACCAACAACATCCCTATCTTGGCAAATGTCAATGGTGTGGTGAGCATGGACATTTACACCAGTGTTCAGTATTCAAAGGGCAATTCCCTATAATCAATGTGCCTACTTCAGTGCACACCTGAGCTATGAAAAAGGGTCATCAACCATCTATCCAAGCACCCGAAGCACACGTGGTTGCTGCTTTCAATCCACCCTCAAATGCCTGGCTTCTTGATAATGGTGCTTCTCACCATGTCACTAATGATCTTGCTACTCTATCCCTTCATGCTCCATAAGATAGTACTAAGGAGCTCGTGATTGGTGATGGTTCAACTCTTCCTATTCAACACACAGGTTCTTTTTCCTTTAATACACCTTCTCACAATTTTCACTTCTCTAATGTCTTGCATGTTCCTTCCATCTCTCGAAATATCCTTTCTATTTCTCAATTTTGTAAGGAAAATAATACAAGTATTGAATTCTTACCTTTTCTTTTTTGTGTAAAGGAGCTTTCACAAGGGAAAATTCTTCTTCAAGGTCTAACTAGAGCTAGAGTTTATGAATGGACTCCATTTCTACCTCATGCATTTACTTATATTAAATTGCCTACTAGTGATTGGCATCATCGCCTAGGACATCCGTCATTATCTATTTTTAGGATTTTGAATTCTAGTTATAATTTGTCAATTCCTACCTTTGCAATGTCAAATTGTAACACTTGCAATATGAATAAAAGTCACAAAATGCCTTTTTCTTTTTCCTCTCTTAGCTCACAAAATCCTCTTGATCTTATATTTTCTGATGTGTGGACATCACCAATTTTTTCTACTGAGAATTATAAGTATTATGTTATTTTTGTAGACTACTTCACTAAATATATTTGGTTCTATCCACTCAAAAAGAAATCGAATGTTTTTGCTATCTTCATCCATTTTAAAGCATTGGTTGAAAATTTCTTTGATAGAAAGATCAAATAATTTATCTCTGATAATGGTGGTGAATTTGAGAAATTAACTCCTTATCTTACCTCCAATGGTATATCCCATCTTACTTCTCCACCTCATACTCCTGAACACAATGGCTTTACAGAACGTCATCATCGTCATATAGTTGAAACGGGTCTTTCTCTCTTAACTCATGCCAAGCTCCCTAGTCGGTTGTGGCCTAGTGCTCTAGCTACTACAACTTATTTAATTGATCGGTTGCCCTCTCTATATCTTGATAACAAATCCCCTTATCTTAAACTTTTTGGTACTGTTCCTAATTATCATAAATTATGTAATTTTGGGTGTCTTTGTTATCCTTGGTTGAAACCGTATACTACCCTCAAGTTATACCTAAAATCTCTACCTTGTGTTTTTATTGGTTACTCCTCCAACCAAAGTGCCTATCATTGCGTGCATCCTTCCACTAACCGCATCTACACTTCAAGACATGTGAAATTTGTAGAACATGTATTTCCTTTTCATGATTTGTGCAGGATTGTTAAACCATCATCATCCAGCTCGGTGCAAGAATGGAGTGTGATAAATGTTCCAATTTTGTCTAATGAGTTACCTCTGGTTCACCCTCAACCCAAGTCAAATTTATCCCCTACACCCTCTGCTCCTGCAGCCTCTTCATCATCCCCACCTGAAGCTACTCCCTTATCTGCTCCAACCTCTTCATCATGTCCTCCCCAGCCACCTCCACGTCCCTCACGGACAGTGGTTACATGACTCCAAAACAACATCATTAAACCCAATCCCAAGTATGCCTACTTAACAACCACATCACCCACTCCAAGTGAACCCACTAACGTTACCCAAGCCTTAAAAAATCCCCAGTGGAGAAAAGCAATGACTTCTGAATTCGACGCTCTCACTCGAAACAAAACTTGGGACCTTGTGCCAACACATCCATCTCAAAACTTGGTTGGAAATAAGTGGGTTTATCGTATCAAGTACACATCTACAGGGACTATTGAACGATACAAAGTCAGGCTTGTGGCTAAGGGCTTTCATCAACGTCCTGGCATTGATTTCTCAGAGACATTCAGTCCAGTCATAAAACCAACAACGGTTCGCTTCATGTTGTCTCTAGCAGTCACTCAAGGGTGATCTATTCGCCAACTAGACATTAATAATGATTTTCTTCAAGGCTCTCTCACGGAGGATGTGTATATATCTCAACCTCCTGGTTTTCTTGACAAGGACAAACCAAACCATGTTTGGAAACTTCAAAAGGCAATCTACGGTCTAAAACAAGCACCTAGAGCTTGGTACAATGAGCTTCGGTCCTTCATGTTATCCCTTCGTTTCAAGAATTCAGTCGCTGACTCTTCGTTATTCATGTACCATCATCATGGCATTATCTTTTACTTGCTTGTATATGTGGATGACATAATTATCACTGGACCTTCACCTAATGCCTTACAAGAGTTCATAAGTTCTCTCACAGCACGTTTCTCGTTAAAGGACCTTGGGCCTTTATCCTATTTTCCTGGTGTTGAAGTCCTTCCTCATTCTCAAGGTTTTTTTCTTAACCAAAGGAAGTATATTGGCGACTTATTGGCTCGTGACAATATGTCAGCAACAAAATCAGTCTCGACGCCGATGATTGCTCATCCTCCTCTCACTCTTGACGCTAGCTCACCTATCTCCAATCCCTCTAACTACCGAGCTCTGGTTGGAGGGTTGCAATATCTTGCTCTCACTCGCATTGATATTGCTTTTGTTGTCAATAAACTCTCTCAATTCATGCACAAGCCATCTGACTTGCATTGGGCAGCCCTTCGCCGATTACTTTGCTACTTAAATGGCATAATTGATCATGGCTTCATGATCCATATAGACTCTCCTCTTTGTCTTCATGCTTACACTAATGCGGACTGGGCTGGCGATCGTGATTCCTTTGTGTCAACATCTGGCTACATTATTTACCTTGGCTGAAACCCATTGTCATGGAGTTTGAAAAAGCAACAAGGGGTTGCTCGATCATCCACTGAAGCCGAATTCCAAGCTGTCGCTTCCACCACTGCTAAGCTTCTTTGGCTGCACTGTCTTCTTTCTGAGCTTTGTGTTCCTTTGTCTTCTCCACCTAACATCTATTGTGATAATCTTAGTGCCACAAATTACTCAAAAAATCCAGCATTTCACTCTAGAATGAAACATCTTGCTCTTGCTTTTCATTTTGTTCGTGAACAAGTATAGCTTGGGAAACTCCATATTCAACACATTTTGGGTGATGATCAACTTGTGAATGCCTTAACAAAGCCTCTTGCTCTAGCTCGTCTCTCTACCTTGCTGTCCAAAATTTGTTTGGTCAACAGACCATCAAATTTAAGGGGGGATAATAAGAAATAATTTGTAATTATCCAATTCTAAAATTTTAAAATAATTATTCTCTAGTCAACTATGACTTTATCTTTCTTAAGTCGGTAGTTGTTAGTCTTCCTTTTATTTAGCTTAACTCTAGCTTATTAATTTTATTTGTTTCGCAACATTAGGCGGCTGTTTACGTAGGCTTTGTTATATATCTTGCCTATTTAAACAAAGCTTTTGGAAAATTAATAAATGATTAGAATCATTTTATTCTATAAGGAGCACACATCGTATGATTTTGGGCGGGTTGGGGAAAGGCAAGAGAAAAACAAAGGGAATGATAAAGTATTGTGGGTAAGGATATATTGGTATTTTGCAAACAAATATTTTTATTTTTATTTTTTTTAAAGTCAATCCAAAGGTACCCGGTAATATGAATGAGGGGTTATCTAGTATGAGAATTCATATAACTCAAATTCCCAAAAAATCAAAAGGTGGTCTAATATATTTTCCCTTCAAACAAATAGAGGCAGTGAATCCATGCTGTCCAAGCGGCAAGCACATAGATAAAACACATCCAGCACACAACACAGGGATGTTTGATAGGACAGAGCACTTTACATGTTAAGGATCCCGTTGAGGAACAGGAATTTACGAAACAGAAGGAACAGTATGCCGGTACTTGCAGAAATTTCTCGGTCTGAATTAACATAACCATGGACAATAATCCTTAAAGCTATCAGAGCATGATTTTGGATATAGGCATCTACCATAATCTGCTGCACATTGACAACATATTTTCAAGTGGATCTTAATTATTAATAACGGTCTTTCTTTCTCACTGATTAAAGCTTGGGCCTACATCCAAGATTAAGACGAGGTGCTAGATCTTGCTCATGCATTTATCCACTGCCCTAGGAGCTGCACATGAAACGGGAGACAGTCAGACGCAGTTGTAGAATGCCCGTCACTTATTAAGTAATATTTGGATCAACAGAGGGAAAAAAACCATAATCGCATTATCCTTCCATAAAAGAAACATCGAAATTCCACAAAAGGCCAATTAATTGTACATAAACAAAACAACCAATATATGCAGATCCAAAAGTAAAACCCCGAACCAGAAAGCACAGGCCTTAATAGTCACGTCACATGAGACAATTCTGGACATCCTAATTAGATAAGCATGAAACATGCAACGAAGAAATGAAACCCAGGGCATTTATCATAATAGGAAGTAAAGTATATTTCAGAATTTTCAACAATAGCTGCTCAGTTATCCAAACAGACAATTATCGAGGAAAACTCAGAAGAGACTAACGCCAACAAAATGTCAATACAATTCTGAACAAACCATATCGATCAATGCTAATGACGACAGTATGAATTCACCATGTTACGCATACCTAGGCCAATTGCATCAGAACTCTTCATAATCCTCAGTCTCTTGCATGTATCAATAAACATCCTGCCAGAGAATCAAAACTCAATAAATCTAGGAAGTGGCTAAGAACCCAAATATAAGCTGATGCCAACATCAGCATTGACCTTCAAATATCAAGTGACCAAAGGAATATGTATAGCTTTCCCACTCCACATTGACACTCAATCACAAATACAAAAGAGAAAAAAAAAAGAAGTGTGCAACAGACTACTAGTGATGGGACAAAATGAAGATATCTAAAAATAGGACACCTTGTGGCTATAAAATCAAGCGCCAGAAATAGTAGATCACATTGTCTTTACTGACAGTCAAAGTGAAACTAGTTCCGTGTTCAGAAACATTACATGCAAAGATTAGGGTATCTCCAAGCATAAGGTATTCCTCCATAATCAACCAACAGGGAAAAGACAGTACATCAAAAATCAAACAGATCTCGACACAAATGGCGATGATGTCAAACAGAGTATGTTGATTTAAAGAGTTTATACTGCAATTATGGTGTTATTTCACAAAATTCCACCTAATCTCAAGTGCAGCATTTGAATATGACTTTTCAATATGGTCATATCCAAGTAATAAGAAATCACAACAAACTAATCAGCTCTGCTGACCGCCGCAACATGCACATGATGAACCACCTCTTGATTAAGCAGCCACAACAAAAATGCCATTCCCTACAAGGTATTTGAGTTGCCACTTAATTCGTGGTCCACATGTACCGAGACAGATGACTGAATAATCACCCCATGCCCAAATATGACAAGACCAATGTAATCGACATAGCGTCTCAAGTTTATAGTTTGGCAGACATCAAGCTTATTCCTGAACCCTGATGGCCAGCCACAATGACCTTATTGCAATAAATTACTTCTACAGAACATGCAGTCTGATGTATCATATAAGTAATAAAGTAAGATGCCAATTAATAGAGCTGCGGTGCTCCTTTCAACACTCATTAAAAATTATTTCTGAGGATCTACCCTCTAGAATACCATAAAGGGCATACATTTGTCCAGAATAGAAATTTACAACCTGAATCGCTACAAGGATGAAAGGGTGCATATAGACAGCCTTGAAGGCTTAATTCAGTTTATCACAAGTACACAAGTGCACCTTTCTGTCATATACTTAACACACATCACAACCAGGGTTACTTCCATTTAGAGGACTAGGTACTTTTGAAAACAAGTCTAGTTTATATCAAAGACCATGCAGTTGTGAGGTGGGCTAAATACAACCAGGTTTAATTTGAATAACCTAAAAAAATAAGCATTTAGAAACATCTAAAAGGAATAATTGATTGAAGAAAAAGGCCTAATAGATAATCTCGACAATTTTTCTAGAGCAAAGTACTATTTCGGTAAAATAATACATGATGTGAACCTAATCTAAAGTAATAATATGGCAGGGTGTTTGGTAGACACAAATTATTTGCAAAGAGATGTAGCTAAAGTAATAATAATATTTATCAACTAAAATGAATTGAGGTATAATAAAAATTTTAGATATGGGTAGTCTTGCTTAAATATAATTAACAAAGGGTATATTTTTAATAAAAGCAAAAAGCAAAAAAAAATTTGGGTATTTAGCTTAATTTGGTGGAACCCGGTTATGAGTTATTGATAATAAGATTATAAGAATTCAAAAATAATAAGTAAAACAAACAATCTGAAGTTTGACGTCAGATTATGTTAACTTCAGCTACTAAGAAAAACCTAACCTCAGAATCTTCATAGTGAAATCCCTGAGAAAGTTAAAGTTAAAGCACACAGTTATATTATAGTCTAGAGCATTGGAGTGGCAGGAAGACTGGAAGACAACAGGAAAGAAGGCGGGGAGGGTAATAAATTATTATGCCATCTTCTAAAACAGTATTTGAAACACTACTAAAAAAAAGTCTATGGTGACAAGGTTTAGACAAGCAGCTATAACTGAATACACCGAAGAGGCTTAAGAAGGGGGATCAGTCAACAGGACTTACTCCCAAGGTACATCACCAACAAGCATCCAGTCACCATCCTTGTCCTCGTAAGTAAGAACGTACTCTGATTCATGAAGCAGATCCTTCATTTTAATCTCACTTGACAATTCTTTACCGGTGGTCCCGGATGTGCACTGGCCTGCCATCATAAACCAAGCAGTAGTTACTGGATCCAGAGAGACAGAGGTGCACAGCTTCAATCCACTTAGCGACACAATTAAAATGTTTAAGTTAGAAATTGCTCACCAATAGAGAAGCAACTAAACATCTTCTCAAGGGCAGACGAGAGTTCTTGATATGCAGAGTAAGCTTTCAGGTCTACTTTTCTTAGATATGGAGCACCATCCATGCTGACCTTAACAAAGAAAGCACCAGGTCCAGCCTTCCCATCAACTTCGCCAGCATTTTTTGAAGTAGTAGCCAATGAGTTCTTCCTAAAAGATCTAATAGGTGGCCAACCCACAACCTGTGCCCTGTCACGAGAAAAGATTTCACTAACCTCCCGCTATTGCTGCCCACGAGCTAGAATGAAAAGAGGCACAAGCCAGAGCAAATCACTAAGCCATGCTTACTTGGGGGCAGGTGCACTGCTCTTAGTTGTAATATCCATGTGCTTTGTCTTGGCATCATTTGTGGCTGAAGACCTTTCCAGGACAGCAGTTGAGGATGCTACCTCCATCATCTTGGCTGGTTTTGCAGCTGGATTCTCTTTGAAAGAACCAGATTTTAGAGCCAAATTGGAGGCAGGCCTAGGAGATAATACCACATCTGCATCTGATTTAGCAATAAACTTACTCTGCGCACAGAACAAGCACATATTATGATGAAAGAAATAAACAGAAATATATACGCCTCCACATTATGATAGAAGAACCGCCAAAAGAAGTTGAAAAAATTTACCTCCATTGCAATGGAAAATCCACGCTTGTTGCCAGCAACTATAATATTCTGTGTTGAAGAGTTAGAAGAATTAGCATCTCTCAGAGGATGCAGAGGAAACAGTGGCTTCTCATCAACATCACAATCAGAATCCCTTTCTGGAGACGATGAACCTGGCAGACCAAGTGTCAATTCTGTAGCCTTAAGATTCAGGCTGTTCCTATTTTCATCAGAAGCAGTTGAAATTGCAGAGCTGTCCACAGAGGAAGAGCAATCAGAAAGTCCCATGTAGTTGTGCTCTTTCAAACCAGAACTATTCTTCAATATGCTACAAGCGGAAGCCGTCGAAACTTGTACAGTGACATTGCTTTGACCTTCCTCCTCCGCAACACCGAGGAGTGGTGAAGACATCAGAATCCAATAAAAACTTCAACAAATATGTATCACCTAGCTTGTTATACTCCTAAGAGATAAATTCAAAGAAACTAGGAATCAGAAAGTGAGGAACATCAAATTAGAAGCACGTGTCAACTGTTCCATACTGATGGAGCCGGGATACTAAGCTATTAAAGTGACCAAGATTAGCAAAATAGAGCCAACCATAAAAATAGAATAACACTACTAATAGAATAATATTTATTACTTTAACAAAATTTCATAGAAGATAACCTGGACCAGATCAATTACGTTAAAGGGCAGACAGGTACAACTCTTAGTATTTCTTCTTTTTCTTAGAATTACTCATGACATTTCTTAAGGGAAACATAAAGAAGGAAAATTACTTGAGACAACACAGCAAAGGCTCAACATAACACATTAAAAGCACGACAGAAAGAAGAAAGGATGACCAAAACAACTCACATCCTGAAACCAGTGAAGCAAGAAACGGCCTGAAATCCCTACAACCCTAACCCAAATTCAGCATCGAGGAATACCGAAAATTTACCAAAATACCAGCATGAAATAAGACCAGCATCAAATCCATGATAACATACTACGGACTGCATCTCGTCACGAAAAATGAAACCCTTCAGAAACAACAGAAATTTCGAAACCGTAAACACAAAACAAGCTAAAAACTACACAAGCAATCGTACAGATCTGAGCTTCAGACAGAAAACGACACAGAGTAAATATAATAAATGCATCAGGAAAGAACGTCAAACAGCAAAAAAATTAAGTTAGATAACTATTGCCATGCGTGGACAGCGAAAAACGCAGAACCGCAAAACTCAGGCAGATCACAAAACAAATGCATAGAAATTGAAATATGAAAAAGAAGAAATTAAACTCACAAACGAACTGCTTAACAGTGGAGGTAAGGTCAGACAAAGGGAGGAAAGTTTAAGGTGGACATTGCAGAGCTGGGTGCTGTAAGATTGCCTTACCTGGTGAATGAATTTTGGAGTTGAAAGAGAGAAGCGGATAGAAAGAGAGTAAGGTTGCAGCTAAGGAGGTTCCATTTCGCACAAAGCAGAAATGTTTATTCTCGTCCCGGCCCGTTCATGTCCCAAAATATTAGCATCTTTTTGCTTTTCTTTTTTTTCCCTGATCCAAATCAAGCTTTTGCGTTAAAAAATGGGAGGGAGTATATCATATTTGATTATTTGTAATGACCTTTTTTTTCAAAGGACGGATGTGACTATACTTTGGTTTAATATATGGTAGCGGAAATGATCGCATTTTGGCCTTAAAGTGGTTGCGGGGACAAGTAGGGAAAATTACGGCAAAAAAGACGCTTCCAATAAAATTTATTCAACACTTCGATATTTTTGATAACTCTTCAATCAATAAAAATAGTAATTTTTCATAGGTTGAAATTTATATTTATCTAATATTTATTTAAATACATTATTTGATACGTATGACAAATTATAAAAATTTAAAAAAAAATCAAGGAATCGTAATTGTTTATATATACATCAAATGTGTAGGATACTTAGTAAGGTAAACATTCACCCAAGAGTCGAACCGAAAATCTCTAGGATCGAACTCGGCTCGTTTAACTAAATGAGCCTGAAATAAGGCTCGGGTTCGGCTCATTTAATTAAACGAATGAGCCGACTCGAGCTTTTAACGAGCGAAGCCAAACCGAGCTCACGAGTCTAAGCCAAAAAATGAATCGAGTCTAACTTTTTCGAGTTTGGGCTCGACTCGTTTAATAAACGAGCGAAGCCAAAAGTGAGGCTCGGGCTCAGCTCATTTAACTAAACAAACAAGCCAACTTAGCTTTTAATGAGTCGAGCCGAGACGAATACCGAATTAACTCAGCTCATTTATAGCCCTAATAATAATCTATTCAATTCACCAAGTGAAATAATATATCTGTAACACTCTTCCTTAAATAATTATCTATTATATTTATTATACATTTTAGATATAATGCCTCACTAAAAATCTTGTTGAAAAAAATTCGGTAAACAAAACCTAAATGAAGGAAAACATAGTGTAGTGCATATAATATTCATCCTCAATTTAACAAAAATCTAAAAAATAATACACCAACTTATGCACCAATTCTTTAAATTTTCTAGTTAGCAATAATTTTTTAAATGATTAAATTTAATAGATATTGATCGTTCCTTCCTTCTCAAGATCATGTGTGGAGATAAAATTTGGTGTTATATACTTCGTTCTATCTTCTTTGATATATAATTCTTTTAGTTGAGTGATACAATCTGTATTATCCTCGTATATTGAAGTGGGATAATCCGTAATTACTTTCACACCACAGTCATTATGTATATATAGAATATTGATCTAAATCATACGCATTCCTATCAAACTTCATAAAGAGCAATTAACTCTGTGTGATTTGATGATGTGGCAATTGTTGTTTGCTTTCTTAATCTCCATGATATTGCAATGTTTTAAAATGCAAACACGTAATCTGTTTATGATTTTGCCTATACAGGTCTAATAAGTACCCTACATCTGCATATCCGATGAGAGTGTCATTTGTATGCTTTAATATAATAGTATGAGATCATGTGTACCTCTTAACTAGCATAATAAATATTTTACTCCCTTCCAATGTCTCCTTGTTGGCCTTAAATTGTGTATTGACAATAATAAGTTAGCATAAAAGGTAATGCTAGTGAGTGTATTGTTGAAAAAATACATTAAGGTTCCAATTGCACTCAAATATGGTACTTCTGGCCTAGGATTGTTCATTGTCTTCACGAGGAAGGAATGTATAGTTATTTACATTTAGGAAAAAAGCCACCATAAAAGAGTTCAGTGGGTGTGTTTTATCCATGTGAAATTTCTTTAGAATCTTCTGGGTGTATGTTGATGGGTGGATAAAAATATCATCCTTTACATGCTCGTTCTATAAGCCAGGATAAACTTTGTTTTCTTGAGATTTTTCATCTCGTACTCGTTTATCAAATATCTTGCAGTACTCTCAAGCTTCTCATGTGTTTCAATGATATTGAGGCCATTGACAAACACTACAATAATGACAAATCTAGAATAGGGTCTCTTGATGAAAACACGTGGGTTAATTGGATTATTTCAAATCATCTTTTGATAAGATATTCACCAAGGCCATTAAACCACATGCGTCTAGATTATTTTAATACAAACACTGCTTTTTCTTAATTTTATGGCTGGAGGCTTTGAATCATGAGATTCATAAAATTTAAGTCCTTTGGGAACTTCGGAATAAATTTATATGTCAAGTGATCCATATAGATAAACGGTCACAATATCCATAAGATGCATCTCTAATCTTTGAAAGGCGTCCAAACTTATTAAAAATTTCAATGTTGTTGTATCAACAATTAGGGACTATGTCTCCTCGTAATCTTTTTCCATACATCTAAGAAAACCTTAGGCTACAAGCCTTCCCTCGTATCTTACAATCTCATTTTTCTTACTTTGTTTGTGCACAAACCCCCACTCGTGACATCCTAGCTTCTTATCTTTTAGTGTATAAATTGCATGTCCAAATACATCACTTTTTCCATTTTGGTCAATTATGTATTTGTCAACATTCATTTATCGGCATTAACATAAGATCATTTGGCATCATTTCACATACAATTGAGTATGCAAATACTTCATCCACTATGGTGTCATTTCTATCAAACTTTTCTCCAATGGAAACATATTTTTATTAATATTTAATTATTATTATTATTTCCTTCATTATGTACTTTTTAGGGGGTGTTATCATCATCCTTTGAGGTGTTATTGTCTTTTTCTTTAATGGAAATAATAGTTATGATATCATTTTCCATGCTTTCTCTCTTTCTCATCCTTCTTAATCTCAAATCTCTTGAACCAGGCAGTCTAGCATGCTTTTGATCCATTGTAGTTTCATCTGTAGGAGTCCTATCTAAAACTTCAAAAGAAACTATAATTTTTACAAGGGCATTCATTGCTAGCATATGTGATTTAGTTACTTTCTCCATGTTGATGTATGCATCAGTCAATTAATTAGCTACTCCTTGTAAATTTATAATCTTATGCACTTCTTATTTACATAAACTTGATCATGGATCAAGATGATTATTGTTTCATTCAAATATTAATCATTGAACTAAGCTGTGAAAATATCACTAGTCATTGGTTCGAGATGTATACCGAAGGGGATTGAAAACCAAAATAAATTCTTAGCCTTCTCTATGGACCCATTTATGTTCTTTGTGGTGGAGAATAGGAACATACACATCGCAACCAAATATTCTTAGATGTAATATATTCAATTCCTTACCATATACCAGCTATAGTTGAGAGTATTTATGATAAGCAGGTAGTATTAACCACATCAAAGCTACCACGTGTAATATTGCATGTCCCCAGGCCAATAAGGGTAATTTGGAACCCATTATTAATGGTTAGGCAATTAATAGTAATCACTTAATCAAAGATTCAGCAAGATGGTTCTATATACAAACATGATCCACCAGATATACCACATCAATGTCAATTAACATACAATAGTCATTGAATACTTGAAATGTAAATTCATTGTCATTATCAAAGTCTTATCTTCTTTATCATATAATTAGAAAACTAAGATCTTAATTGAATTATTTTAGCTAGGATTCTAGTGAATGTCGCATTTCTACTAGATAATAGGCTTACAATTGACCAGCATGTTGATTTTCCATTTTACTCTTCCTAAAAACGTTGGAGATATGGTGTTAATCTCATTCATGGAAGACCTTATAATCAACCTGTCAAGTAAATAGGAAGCACGTGATAAATTACTTGAATTAGAAACATTTATGTTCTTTAATAAATGATTGATTGAATTTTCAACATTTTTTTGCATCATTCCTATGCCTAAGTAACCCAAATGGTCATGTCATAACGTGAATGGTTTATTATCTTCTAACTTCTGGTTAGAAACCATATTTATTTTAATTAGGCCTATATCGATATAATAGAATCTCAGGGAATATGTTGGCATTTTCTTGAAACATTACTTACCAGATTTTTGCATTGTAATGCACAAATACTTTTTCCATTTTCATTTAAGGTTTCCATATGGTAACCATTTTGATGCATGTTTTAAAACTCAATAAAATTCTTCAAGCTTTGCTAAAAAATAGTACATCATTAATTATTAATTTTGTATCCTTAGGGAGCAACACACATGCCCTTTTAGAGACTTCTATGAGTTTGCAGCACTGGATTGATATGTACATTACCATCAATATATTGTAGCTAAAAAAGTATTATTATTTATTTATTAGGATGGTGTGTGGTGACACGATCTATTATGCATTTTTATTTTCCATTGGATTGGTTTTCAAATGTGTCCATATCTTAAATTTCAAAAAATAAATAATAATTTATATGGTATAAATAAAACACTCTTCATATTTATTAATAACTAAAATTACAATATAACATAACACAAATATTACATAAATCATAAAATGGCATTCTAATAGAAAAAAATGTTACAACATGTTAATGGAGAACATAATACAACATATTAAAAGAGAAACAGCAATATAATAGAGATAATATTCTCTTAATTCGTATCATTCCTTGTAATGACAAATTCATCATTGTTATTGGTGTTATCCATGAAGTAATTTATAATTTATAGAGTGGACATAGAGGTGGTGGCATTATGAATAAAATTAACTTCAACATTCTTCCCCTTAACCTTGATGGGACTTTGGTACAAATTTACAAAGTATTTGGTAACTATACAACTAAAATCCCTATGACCAATCATGCCTCATTTATAACATATAGTATTTATCTTTGGGGATTATATTATGCCACCCCCCAAACCTGTGTGGTTTTTATTTTGTATTTTCTTTAAAATTCATACCTTAACGATTATGATGGATAAAGCGACCCTTGACGTGACCTTGACCATGATAGTTACCACATCATTGCTTGTTAAAATGCCCACACCCACCTTTTTATGTAGCGTTATCTTTAGGTAATGTTGTGGGACCAGTGAGCCTTAAGTTATAATTTTTCATCAATAACTCATCATTTTTTTCAGCCAAATGAAAAACTTGTATTAATTATGAATACTTCTTAATTTTATTTTATTTTATATTCCTCTTGCAATAAAAAATTTGATGCATGAAAAATGGTGAGTGTCTTTTCTAGCATTTGATCATCGGTGATCGATTGTTCGCACATTTTCAGTTGGGACATTATTTGATGCACATTCAAGTTAGTCACTTACACTTTTATAATCTTAGAAGCTTAATTGAACTCGATCATATTAATCTTTTAGGGGGATGACTATATTTTAATGCTCATGCCTCTCTACTAAAATATCCAATAATTCTTTAGGATCTTATTATAATAAGTATTCGGTTATCATATTTTTATGTAAATGTGGATTAATAGATATTATTGTCTTTGCCTTTTATTCTTCTATTGTATTATTATTTGTTGCAATGGTATTAAATGCCTCTAGCCTTTAGTTGCATTAGCGCACTAAATTTTCATTCTAAATATGGCTGGCTTGATAGATTAAGGATATTGAATGCTTTATTTTTTATAGTTTTCCTAGGGTGTACTACACAAAAATAGGGTAATGTCAGTTGAAAAGAATCATGTAATATATAAGATAATACATTTAAACTAGATAAATTAATTCTAAAAATATATCATTGGTCATATCAGGTATTTTTCTTTCTCCCTTTTACACCAATGGGTCTATAAAAGACCCATTACCCCCATTAGATTTCATCATCCTCTTCCTCCCCTTTTTTTTTGGAAAAAAAAAATTATTATGATAGGTCTAACTGCTAATATTATGTTTTTTTTTTACTTCTAATAGTGTTATTCATATTTAGCTTAAGAGATTTTAGGCCAACAAAGATATTCTTGAGGTGGATTTCATAGTTGTATTAGCGATGGTTTTCCTCTCTTTTTATGTAGTAGTTACAAATTATTAAGCTGCCAACACAAATAACGGGTAAAAATTATTATGTGCATGAACAAATATTATAAATAATTATTGCACTAATTTACAACATAATCTTATTTAATACCATATGTTGACCCTCTATTTTACTATAAAATAAAAAATATACTCTACATGGGCTTATATCCCATTAACAACTTATTTGGTATTGCTTATAAACAATGATTAGGTGAAATAATCACTTTTTCAAAGAAATATCAAACAAAGGGCAAGCCATTCACATCCATATAAAAAAAAGGGTTATTAGGAACTATAAGAAGTTTAAGTTAAAAGTTGTTTTAACAAGTTGTTAGGAAGTGGTGTGAACAAATGAGTGTACATGAGCTAAATCTATTAAGTTTAGAGTTTATACAATGTAATAGAAAAACACTGAAAAGTAAAAATTAGGAAAACAAATGGTCTTCCTCTCTAAGAAAAAATGAAAACAAATGGTATTATTATGTGTGAAATCTAATAATACATCGAGAAATAACAACTCTCACAACAAAATATCTCAATAACATAAGATTTTTCTCAATAACATAAAATAACCCAATTTTAGATCTCTATCCCTCTAAGCGTAAGAAATATTTATTTATTTTTTTGTAAAATTTTACAAATGAATACTAGTTTACATATACAAAAGGTGGATTAAATAAACAACTTTGAGGAGGCAAAAATCACTTTCAACATGGGCATGTAAAAGAACGCAAGATGTATGTATTAGGGCCAACTCAATCATTCCCACCAAGATGGGTCACCCATGTTCCTCTCACAAACTCAGCAAACAACAACAAGGTGTGCAACACAACATACCCCATTCACCTCGTGTTTATCAACACTACCTAGTAGTATTTTTTTAGTTTTTGTTCATTTTTCATCTGCTCTTCACAAAAAAATATACATAAATGTGTATTTCAACGTTATAAACCCATGTACCATTTGAATGACTTTATTCATTCCAAACTTATACACATAACTTCCATTTACATCAAATACAAGTTATGAACTCACGTTAGCTTGTAAAAAATAAATGTTAAACTACAAAATATGTCATCCAAATGTTAGTACAAGCTTTTTGAACCCAATAACATTGTCATCCAAACACAACTAAAACTTATTATACCAAAAAGTTGTCGTAAATGTTTTTCCAAACATCTACTATGTATCTAAACTTATAGGTTTATTATCTATCATAAAATACTTATACTATAATAATATAAATCCACTCATTGGTTTCTTGCTTAAGAAACAACATTCTTCAAATTGGTTGGTGGAACATAGATGACATGCGGTTTTAGGGATTAATACATTTGGGAGATTGCATATGTGAATAAATCGAACAAATCCTTGCATGTTATTAGAGGTTAAAAAAGAGTAACTACAGGCCGCCAATCTCAGGTATAGAATATAGCTCATCCTTGAGATATCTAAAGTTAAAATCAAAGTCAGATAATAGGATTTAAGAACATGGCACCTTGAGGTGGTCATACGTGATGGATAGCTTTTTGAGCAAGAAAATATCAATGCAATCCACTCAAGAGGTGGAGGCGATGGCAGTGAGATAAAAGAATCATGCAAAACTATTATTGCTTGATATGTTGTGCATGGAATCAAATTGTAGTTCTCTTAATGCCTTAGAATGGATCCAGGCAAAGTCATTATTCCATGTGAGATTTAGTGTGTGCTTGAAAACCCTTCATTATCTATATGGGAGTGACTCTTCTCACAGAATAAATTTTCCCTCTGGCCGAGTAGCACATGACTATCTTGGTCGCTGCCAGTTTGGTTTCTCACGTAATGTAGGTGCAGGTAAGGATGAGTAAAAATCTAAGATCCAAAAATTTGATACTGTATTCAAAAAATTTAATATGATATTTAGGATATCCAATCCAATTTTTGTAAAAAAAACAAACATTTAAATATTAAGATTTTAACTAGATTATTTGATTATATTTTTTTTAGATATTTTATTGATTGTCTTAACAATATATCGTAATATTATCCTTTTGCAGTGCAAAGTTTTAAGGTTTTTTTTAATTTTGTAATTTAAACTTTGATAATAATATTCTAATACTCTTTTTAGATAAAATAAGATGCTCATATGAATATAGGTATGGATATTAACTGATATGTGATATTTATTTTCAAAATTTTCTAATTAAAGTTACTAAAATGGACAAGATAGTATTTTCATACATATACTGAATATATGGCCCATATCTTATCATCATTTTTATATATCTGGAGTTTACATATTCAGTTTAAAGAAAGTAGAGGAGATATCCAATCCGGTTGGTACCTATATTCGGTTATGAGCATTGTACCTAGGTGCATGCATAATTATTAAGGTGAAATTATGGGTTATTTGGTATGGACTAGAAGAGGATAGAAAGTACAACTTTAGACATATTCTCATCAGTTGTGACTCTAATGGGTCATTTGGATTGGGGTGAATTGGAATGAGGACAACTATTAAAAACTAAACTAGGTGAAGGGAATAAAAATTAATCGAGATGAATATTTTAAAGTATTTTTTTGATGATAATAACCTAGTTAGAGTAAATTAGAGAGAATGTTATTTTCTATTCCATTTAAATTGAAATGAATGAAGGTTAAAAAATGAAACAATGATACTTATACCTGAAGTTCCTTCTATAGTACTTATAAGGTTGAGGGTATTTTTATCCATTTAGGTAAAGGTTTATTTATTTTTCTCCTTCACCTCCATCGCCTTCCTAATTTGATGATAATAAAGATGAGGGAATTTGATATGAATGAAGGGGGGGGAGAATAAATCCCACTAAACTAGGTGAGTTTTTTTTTTGTATTAAAAGGAGGTGAATGAAGGTGAATCTGTTAATTCACCATGATTCATCCAAAACCAAATAGGCTATATTATTGTTGTGAAATTTATCAATGGAAACTTGAGAAATTTTCACCATTCTCTTACTCTAATTGGGGTTTATAAAAATGTCAAGAGCTTATGTTCCTCTTTTCACATTATTCATGACCATATGGATATAAATGCTCTTGTTGATGAGATGGCTCATCACAGACAAGGACCGATGGACTTTGGTCCAACAATCTTGGAAGAAACTGAGTCCTTTGTGAGAGAGAAGCTTTCATTTGATATGTTGGTTGAAGTTTCATATAAAAATAGCTAGGCTTGTTTTTTGTTCGCTTTCCCACCCATCCATCAAAAGCAAAAAAAAAGACATGCAAATATTAGGTTATTTGTTTTGCATATTATTTCCAGAATCTTATTATTTACATAATTTATTATCTATTATTGTTATTTTTTACTCAATATCTAAACTATCCTACACTATTACCCTCACCCTTAATAATTACCCACCTATCATGAATTACTCCCCTCTTATCATATTAATTAAATAATAATTACAAATAATTATTATTATAATAAGGAAAAATGAAGGGTATAATCCTAAGTTTAAATAACACTAAATTTTTAGAAATGTACCTTATAACACTACTTTTATGGGATTATACACCACACAACCCTCTATGAATAGCACTTGTTGACGCTGTGTTAAAATTCAAAAAAAAAACACTCAATGAAATGGCCCTTTTAACCTTGACCTCTACATGACCTTATTTACCCTATGTTTTTCTCACCCTTTTCCTCTCTTTTTCTAATCAATTATCTATTTTTTTTATTTTTTTATTTTATTTTCATTCAATTTATTTATTTTTGTGATGATTTAAGAAGATTAATCATTTATTCTAATCATTCTTTCTCTCCGACGATATAAACTAATTAACAATTAAAAAAAGCTTGAAACAATAAAACAAAATTATATATGTTGCCTAATATTTTTATCACAATAATCAAATCTAAATTAAATAAACAAAATTCAAACCTAGTAGATGAAACACAATTTAAAATAAAATAAAAGGCTTTGAGCTCTTGAAGCCTTAAACTAGAGTCTGGTTCAATATTATGCTTCTTTATTGTTCAATACAACTTAAAAATTAGGTAAGTTCATAAGAGGGTTAAGGATAAAACCACCCCTATAACCCAACAATTTTACTAAAAAGAAGAAGAAGAAGAAGAAGAAGAAGCGAGGGTAATTACATATGCATCAATTAGATTTGATGATCAAAGCAATAAAATAACAACAAGCACACCTTTCAAATATAATGCAAACAAAACTCAAACCACCAAGCCAAAATTTATAATAGAGTTTAATTTATAAGAATGACAGGATGTTAAATTTGGTGCATATTTTTGAAGCCATGGAGGAAGAATCTCATGAGTTTTGAATGGGACCAAACACTAGCATCAAGCCTTTATGGCTCAAAAAATCAACTCAACAATACATCGTAACCCAAGCTAGTTTAACAAAGTAAATCTGAAACCATGGATTGAAGTGAATTTGAGCACAATCCTAGGTCTAAAACTAACATATGCCAACAATACTAACCTTAAAGAGCTAGTAGTAAGATCTTAGTCACCAATGAAAACTAGTTATAAGGACTCAGCATTAATCAATCCACAATAAGATTGATGAATGAACTAGGGGAATAAATGATGAACTCTTAGATCAAAAGCACGAAACATATAAATTAGCATAGACAAAGCTTTTGGCTTTTGGTTGAGACAACCATTGCCCTAGTGGGCGACAATGGCAATGAACTAGCATCAGGAAGGAGAAATTCAACAATTTTGGTGTTTAGCAGCATTGCTTGTTACTTCCCTAGCATGAAGAGATTGGAGAGGGTCATAAGATGATGTGGAAGCTTTGGAGGAGTAAGGAGAGAGAAAAGGATGACTATGAAGTAAATTTTGGTGTTATAATTAATTAGAATATATTAATTATTTCATAATTAATCACTTTATTATATCATAATTAATAGGTACAATTTTGGGAAAATAATCTCAAAATGTCACATATTTTTTAGCATATTTAGCTTATTTTTTTAATTTTAATTTTTGGTTTTATATTAAAAAAATATATTCATATTTATAATTGCACACTTTTTATTTAAATTTCTCACAAAAAATTGAATGAAAATAAAATAAAATAAAGTATAAAAAAATAATCGCTAAGTGATTAGAAGGGGAAAAAAGGGAAAGGAAAAGGGTAAGATAAATGGAAAGAGGGGGGGATGAGGTAAATTGGAGGTAAAAAGTAAGAGGATCATTGTGTTAAGTAATTTTTGGATTTTTTTTTAATTCCAACACAAAGTCAACGAGCATTGGTCACGGAGAGTTATATAGCATGCAATTCCCTAAACTCAGGGTTATCTAGAGTATTTTTAAAAATTGAGGATTATTTAATGTGTTTTTAAAAATTTAGGGTTATATCATATATTTCGTCTAAATTCAAGATTATATTATGCATTTGATCATAACATTAAAACAATTAATTGTAAATATAAATAAATGAATAATTATATAAAAAATAATCATAATTATAATTAATTAATTAAAGAAAATATGTTAATTATAATTATAATTGAAAAGAATAATATTAATCATGACTATATATTCATAATCAATAAAAATATTATTAATTTTATTAACTAAATAATAAGTCAATACGAACATTTTTAATGATAACTAATTTTTTTGCAATAAAAATATTAATCATAATTATTATAAGTAATGTTAATTATAAGTATACATAATAAATAATTAGTCATAATTATTTTTTAAATATTAAGTATAATTAAATAATCAATACAAATAATCATTATTATAATGTTAATGTTAATTTAAATTATAAGGAAATAATTAATAAGAATATTATTAGTTATAAAAATGAATTATAATTAATAAAAATATTATTAGTTTTAGTTTTAATTAAATAATTTTATTAAATAATTTATTTATAATGATATTATTAATTATAGTGATAAATTAATAATTATTAAAAATAGTAATAATTATAATAATTAATTAATTAATATAAAAAATGTAAATTATGATCTTAAATTGCAAATAAATAAGGATAGGATTTATTATGACTATTAATTAATAATTAGTAAAAATAACATTAGTCATAATTATAAACAATTTATCAAAATAAATAATATCAATTTCAATCACATATAAATGGTATATGAACAATAATATCATCCGTAAATGTTATTAATAAATGATTAGTAAGAAAAAATTATAAGAGTAATACATAAACAAATGAAAATCTAATTATATGAATTTATCTTCTTAAAATATCACATGTCTATATATATATATATATATATATATATATATATCAGTTCATTTAAAATAAGATAAATTATCAAACACCATTATTATTTCAACTATTTTATACATACATAAGATGTGTCTACAAAAAATATCATTATTACTTTAGATACATTTTTTAAAGTGTTTTATGTGTGTGTGTGTGTGTCTATGTGTTTGTGTGTCCCTTCTTTTGAGATATATGAAATTTTGAATAGGGTTTCAAGTCTTTTAAGTGTATTTTGGTCATTTATTGACTAAATAAATGAATAATGAGATATAATAGAATTTATAATCTCGCTGGCCTAAGTTTGACATTCAGTTTATTTTCGGGAACTCTTACTTGGTAAGAGGTGCTCTACTTTTGTTGCTAAAAAGTATTTCCTATGGACTTAGGCCTTTGATTTTAGGGTTTTTCTAAAGGCTTCTGAGGGATCCTCTAATCCATGGTTATATTTTTGATCATTAGTTTTCATTGTTTTGGGTGATCTTTGATCATTGTCAAGGATTTTGTGTTAACCTTAAACTCTTATGTGATATGTGAATTATGTGTCATGAGATTCATTCACTCGTGGATACGTTTGGTGTTAACGTACAAAACACACAATATCTTGGACTTATCATTTCAAATTTCCATAAAATATTTAGGGCTACTAACTATATATTAGTTTGGTATCTTTTCTACTTTATATTGTCATTGACCTCAATAGGGGGTGTGCACGCTTAATGTAATACCCTATTTATAAAACCTTATTTATAAACTATTAATCACATAATTAATTATAATAATTATTGGTAAAATTTTATATTAAATATGTTATTATGTGTGTTATTATATTGGTTTAGATATAAATTTAATTAGTTTAAAAAGTTGATAGAATTGGGATTATTAATTTTAACTCTAGTCGAAACCCTAACCAATATTTGTTTTACCATAGAACCCTAATTCCGATAACTAGATTTTTATTTTCCGGTTTATCTTTCCTAAATGATCACCATACCCTACTATGAATCTTACTTCTGCTGCATGATCCCCCATTATCCTCCTCAAACACATTTCTCTCCTTTGTGTCGTTCCTCAAGGCAAAGCTTATGGTTCGTGTCTTTCTCCTCCATCCTCATAAGCAACAAACTGCCATCATTTCACCACCCTTTTCATCACTTTTACCTAGTATCATTCACCACTACAGTTTCATTTTCCTTAGCAACGTCTAACACCTCCGTTTCTACCCCTCAGATGCACCTAACACTGCGAGTCTCCTCCCCTAGCTACGACAAAACCACTGAAATCCCCCTTGCTACATCCTCCATCACCAAAGCCTCTCCCTTGTTAATGGAAATAAACAACAATCTTCGCCCTAGTAATGGTAGGAATTGTAGAACCTACCCTTATCAATGGCCACAAGTTTCGTTGCTCCCTTCATTGTAATGACAACAAGTGACACTGCCCTCCTCCTTCCTTACACTACTTTTGTAACACCCCAGTTTTTACGAACAAAAAAAAATATTTACAAAGTTGAGCAAGAAGATAAGACAATAACAATGAATGGTGTTACCTCCATGCTTGGTACAAGTCCCGTTACCTTTATCCTTCTCATACCAAGTGCTAAGGTTAAAATCATTACTCTACTTATATTTAATACACAATTACAAGAAACAGAATAGAAGAGATAAAAGATAAGTATTGTGCTATATAAAACAACATCAAAGATTTACAGAACTTAGAGAGAGAGAATACAAAAGGCCACAAGCATCCAAATACAACCAAAATGAATATACCAAAAGACACCAGATAGATATAGGCTCTCAAACCTAAGTACCAGCTTTCGACTAAACTCAGAAGTTGATATGCAAAGACCACTATCCATTGAATAGGTAGGGACCCACAAAAGGAACCCTTCAATATAACGATACCGAACATCCCTTTATACTAAATCAAAATGAAAAATCTGCATAGAACATATGCAATACATCACAATAATATATGGTATAAGACATTAAACTATACATGCATCAATTAACCATTCATATAACTACATACCACCAATGCCATATACTATTAATACTTTTCCATCTGGAATTAATTAAAACTTACCAATGGAGCATCCAAGAGATATTCTTTGTAGTATAGTAAGAAACAATATCAACCTAAGGCTAAGACAATAAACATATACCACATGCCACATATCTCATCATCAATCATGATAAAATCTCATAACACAGGTAAACTCACAAGCACATATCAATAAAAACTCATCACAACACAAGTAGGCACGAAGGAAGATACAAAAAAATAGGTAGGCACAAAGGCTACTATTAGACCATGGGTAGGTATAAAGGCTACTACCAAAATACAGGTAGGCACAAAGGTTGCTACCTGACCACGAGTAGGTACAAATGCTGCTACCGAAACACATATAGGCACAAATGCTACTACCAAACTACAAGTAGGCACAAAGGCTGCTATTGAAACACAAGTAGGAATGAAGGTTACTATTAAACCATAGGTAGGCACGACGGATACGACCAACTAATTATATAATTTGATAATCCACAAATCAATTCCATTTTTATTTACTCGGTGGGAGATCAATCAACTTGGAGACACTAAGGTACTTTAGTCATATCGGCGCACTAAGACATCACAATATCCTATCGACTGTCAATCCAAAGAAGCAAATGTACCCTGTTCATACTGATCCACGAAGGTAATACAATACCCTACCAATAAGGGCACCTAATCCATAAGTATGCATACCCTCTATCTGTCAGCAAATTATAATAGAGTAAGATATAGGGTATGACTGGGGCACTAAGGTACACTAGTAGAAATTTAAAATCAACTATGGACTAAACCATGACTTTAGGGTTGTGACCCCTAAAGAGTCACCATTCTCGATCTTGAAGCCTTTCACTTTAAGTATTAATATTTTATTAAGGCGACCACGAAATTGGTTACAAATCATATATATAAAGTTTTCATACTTTAACCATTTTTACTCTCTTCCAATTATTTTTAGACAACCTTAATCAAGATCATTACCAAGGTTAGTCATAAAAATACACTAAGGCCATCCTACACTCAATTATTTACTTTTGGGCACACTAGGTTGAAAATAACCAAAATGCCTCTGAGGTCAAAATTGCCACATTATCATCCTCTTAAGTTATTAAATCTATTTCATTTATAGGTTTGTCATTAAAAGGTTGAAACATAATAATTAAATGAATTTATCATGTAAATAAATTATTAGATAGTCCAAATAACCTATTTGCCCTTATTTAAGGTTTTGCACATAAAGCCCTAGCATGTGTATCTAATACATCCAAGGTCACATATTCTCATGCTTAGAAACATAGTATACATAAATTGACCAAACTACCCCTAGGACTCACGCCCATAATTAATCTTCTATAAATATATTTAAGCATACTCATTCTATCATTTTTCACGTACATTTCACACATAATCATTAAAGTTCATTTTTACCATACTTTTGTCCCTGAAACATTTTACATATAATAACACGCTCTTTTTGCAGATTTTCAAGGTATAACAGCTAACACATAATTATAATTTAACAAATCATGCTTAACAAATTTCAACACAAAAAATCCCAATGTACTATCATGTGATGTCTAACATTTTAGTAGAATATAACAGTTATCTGAATTCCACCAAAACATAAAAATAGAGTTATCCTACTAAATATTATAAGATCCTACTAAATAACTTTCATACTTAAAAATAATACCAAAATATCAAATTAATATTTTAACACAGAAAGTAATAATTATAATAATAAAATATTTATTTTTCTAAAATTAAAAATACCTTTACATATACATAATAAGTATCAAAATTTTATGAAAACTCAAACACAAACTTATGTTGCTCATGTAACATGAGCCATGCACACGCGATCGAGTGGAGGGATAGATTGGAGCTAGTTGGTTGGGGCATGAGTGGTGTTGGTCGAGGGTTGATAGGGTGAGGAGCTAGTGGTGGTTGGGTGTTGTGAGGTGGTGAGGGGAAAATGGCATAAAGGATCGCAAAGGAGGCGGATAAGAAAAAGAGAAGAAGAAGGGGAGGATGGATCGTTGGTGGCTGCTAGGTGTTGTGGTGTTGCGAGAGAAGGGTGGTGTAAGTTGGTTTGGTGCGTGAAATGGCTGGGATGGTTGGCCAATTGGAGTGGTGGCGACACAGCGGAAGGTACAAAAAGGAGGTAGTGACTAACTTCAATTGAGGGCTTTGAAGGGGGAGAGGCAACAACGACAACTATTACTATTGCCTAAGGACAAGATGCACTTAGCTTTATCATAGGAGAGGCAAAAACTTGACACGTTCCTACCCGCAAGTGCACGGGGTCAGAGTAGTAGTCAAGGTCGATCCCACAAGGATTGGTGAATGACCACTAGGACAATGATAGAACTTAACTATGTCTAGACTACGAGATGATATGAAATAATAAATTGTAAGCTAAAATAACTAAATAAGCTAAAAAGAAAGGAAAATAGCACTCAGGTCACTCAAATAAATAGAAGAGCTAAGGTTCCGGTTCATCGCCCCCGATCCTCACATGTAATCGACGATCACATCACAAAATAATTCAACAATCATAATCAATCATGCCAACAAGGATAGAAAGTGGTGTGCTTTCTCAAGCCACAACCACCCTATTACATATCTATGGCCCTAACTATCTCTAGCTTAGAGTCTAATAGAATGTAATGCATTAAAGTCTATAAAGTTTCCTCCTTTATTGTTGAAGAGGTCAAATCGGTCGTCTCTCGACCTACAATTTAATCTCCCATTGTGCTATTGGGTCTAATACTGGATTATCTCTCGATCTCACCGGTATTTCCCACACCGAAAATCAGAACTCGACCGTGGTTTAAAAATCCGTCAATCAATCAATAACACAACACATACATTAAGAATTGAATAAAAAAAGGATGCAATAATTCAACACATTAGGATAGGGGAAAATTCCCCTTCACCTTAGCACAAGATATATCCCATCAAATTCATAGCAAGAATATTAAAAACAATAAGAGATTCCATAGATAAAGAAAATATCATTAGATAATACCCTTGATGTTCACAAATTCTTGCAAAAATTTAACTTCTTGAACCTCCGTCTCTAATTTACAAGAGAGATCTTGATGAATTGGGGAAGAGGATAGAGAAGAGAGAAAAGAGAGGGAGTGGAGGCTTCCTCGAGATATTAGAATGAGAGTTTTTATATTATCGCCTCGTGGATCGCTAGGGTTTCGGTCAAGATGGGCTTCCCGTGTCAGCTTTGACAATGATGCGTATTTTGACCATAACTTTTTCATCATAACTCTGATTAAGCTGATTTTGAATGCGTTAGAAAGATATTAAAAAGTTATAAAACTTTGATGTTGAAATATTCTCCAAATTAAGACCTTTTCTTGGTCTAAATTTCACTTCTTTCAGGTCCATATACTTTAAATATGCATTCTTTCTTTCATTTTATTCCAGAATTTACATTTTAGCTCTAAATCTCTTTCCACTTTAACTTTTGCTCCTTTTTTCTCCTTTCTTCTCCCTTTAAGGTTATTCTTTTTCTTCATCCTTCATGATTTTTTTTTTGCTTGAGACCCTGCAAATTTTCACAACACAAATGAAGTAACAAGAACAAAAAAGGATAATTCCGACTGAAATTAAAGGTAAAAACTCTTATAAACCTTAGGAATAAGATGTAAAAGTCACACTTATCAGCTTCTAAGGGGGAGAGGCAACAACGACAACTATTACTATTGCCTAAGGACAAGATGCACTTAGCTTTACCATAGGGGAGGTTGGGAATTTGCAAGGTCTACAGCAGCAAATGAGAAGTAGAGAAAGGCAGAGGTGGAAGGGGGGAAGAAGAAGAAGAAGAAGAATGTGGTGGTGGATTGTGTGTGCATGGCTAGAATGGTTAGTGTAAGGCGAAAATGATGGTTGTGGTCGAGGGCTGGGGGTTGTGTATTGTGAAGTGCTGCATGAAAAGGGTTAGGGGAAGTTATGTGATCGACTAGAAAATGTAGAGGGAAGAGGGAGGCCACTCACAAAAATGGTTGGGGAGGTTGTGTGTGTTATGTGTATGTATGCAGATAATAGAGAAGAAGAGGAGGTTGCACATGTATATAAGGGTAATGTAGGGAGTTGCAAGTGTGGGTGTAGTTTCACATAGGTGAGAGAGGAGTATGGTTTAGCAAAGGGTGAAAGACTACCGACAGGCTAGGGCATGGACATAATGGGAGAAGGGGAGGGAGATGAGGAGAATGTTTGAGGGGGGAGTTTAGGACACACAAGGGTAGAATAAGGGCGGTAAAAAGGTAGGGTATTAATAGGTTTATTTTATTTTGTTTTTAGGTTGAATTTGGCTAGGTTAGGATATCAGGTATGAAAATGGTCGGGGAAAATAATTTTAGCTTAAGATGGATTTAATAGAGAAGAAAAGATAAAAATAGTTTGGTATAAGCTTTAGGATTTATATTTAGGTTATGTTAAAAAGGTTATTAATTAAATAATTAAGCCAAAGTTTAAGGGTTAGTTTTGAATAAAATGCTAAACACCTTAAAGCAAAGGTTATGAAATTATGGGATGTTACAACTTTGCATCATTGTTCCTTACCTAGTGTGGATTTCATTGCTTAATTATTTTCTAACTTTCTTTCCTGAGTTGATTTTAATTAATTTTAGTTATTATTATGTCGTATTAGATGCTAATATATGTGTTGCTTATATTGATGTAAGGAGTTCAAATAGGTTTTGTGGATACTAGTTGGGCGAGTCTTGTTTTATTTCTTTTGCTTGGATAAGAGGTAAATGTACCTTTCTACTAAGATGTGAAATTATGTGGTGACACATAAAGGTCATTATGTTTCTTAGGGGTATGATTTATGTATAAGTTTTTGAAAGGACATATGTATGTGTTCTATGCCTAAAGTTTTACAATAGGTATGCAAGGCTTATGAATAGGTGTGAATGTGAAAGTATGATATTAAATAATTAGCACATATTTGACATGTTATTTAATATGGGATATATGCATTTGTATTTTGTTGAATGGTTAACATATGCATGTCTATGGTTTTGTTAGGGTTTATGATCTTGTTGAGTTTATGATGAAAATACCATGCTAAGTGTTTCAAAATTATCATTTCATAGTAGCTAGGGTTGATATAAACAGCATCAAAGCATGCACACTTCATTAGGGTTGGAATACAATAATAGCTAATGGTATAGGGTTAGAAATGCCCCCTTATATATACTATAATATAAATTGCCCTTTTAAATGTCATAATATGCTATAAACATGCACACATATGTTGCATGGAATACATGACACTTTAGAAATACATTATTAGTATTTGTATGCATAAATTACTAAATGTATAAAAAGTGAAAAATATAGTCAATCACTAAAATTTTAAAGATTACCTATGTATTAAAATATTGTCAATTATTATCTTTTAGCCTTTTCATGACAAAATCTCATAATAAAAATTTTTAGTATGAAATTGAATAATAATTATGAAATTAGGGTTTTTAGGGCATTTTAGTCAGTTCTGACTAAATGCACATATTGTAAATAATTGGACACAAGATGGCTTTAAACTTTGTTAGCTTAACCTTAATGTTGACTTTGGCCTTGACATAGACCAATGACCTTAAGGCGGACTTTGATAATTGAAAATAAAGGAAAAATAGTTAAGTATGAAAATGAAAATTATTGTGTGATATAAAATATCTATGATTAATTACTCTATAAAATAATAATAATAAAATTAGAATACATCGAGTTTGGGAATGGTTGCTCTCTAGGATTAACTACTTTGAAAAAGAGGCAGGACCTTGGTTTATCATAGTTCTTTGCTGTGCCATTGGGTCCGAGTAAGGCTCTAGTATACTCTATAAGGTGATCTATGAGCCCTATAAGAGGTATTAATAATAAAAGAGTAGTTTTCCTAGGTGTGGAGGGTATTATATCACCTTGTGAACTAGTATGACCAGAGTGTTGTTATACCTTTGGATTGGATAATTGGGATGGTACCATGATGTCTTGTGCCTTGATATGATTGGTTTACTTTTATGTTCCTAAGTTATTATTGCATCCCCTTGAGTAATTAAAAATAAAAATAATTATTATGTAAGAATGTAAATGGATTAATCTGGGATTTTGATTCTGTAGATGTCGTTGTGCATTACCTACATTAGTAAGTGGTTTCGATTTGTTGATTTGGTAATTGCCTCAGTGCCCTACCCTTAGTATTTGGAATTCATTTGATTCTGTTGATTTTAGTCATTTTATTATTGCATGTTTTTCTTTGTATATTTATGTTATATTACTACCTATGTGCCTCATGTGGCCTTGCATGTTAGTGTTGTATAATGATTCACTTAGTACCATAGTACTAACGGGTTCCATTGTTCCCTATATATTCAATGGGTAGTGACTACCTTGTATGAGTACTTTGAGGGTTCATCTTGATGGATTTCAGTAGGGGTTGAGAGTTATGACTATTTGATATTCACCCCGGTGTATTTTGATTCGGATATTCCTTAGACTCTTATGTCCCTTGCTATTTCTCCTTTTGATATATTATAACTCTTTGGCCTAATCATTTTATATTTATTAGGACAATGCTAACTGTAATAAGATTTCTATTTTATTCTTACGTAATAAATGTTATTTAAGAAATATAATATTTTACCCATAACACTTAGTATAAGAATGGTAGAGGATGTTAAACTTTTACCGAGTGTGGCGGGAACACCCATTATTTTTGTGATAAACACTTCCAAAAAATAATTTTTTTTAAGTAATAAAAATGGGAGTGTTACTTTTAAGGATTATGATACCTTTGGCGAGACTTCCTTAGTCATAATCCTTTGGTAGTGGATGGGATGTCTAACATATGATGACATTTACAATTCCAAGCTAGGTGGGTATTAGATTCCTTCTACACCCCTGGCACATATTCTCATTTTCATTTGAGTGAGATACTCTTATGATTATTATCTATGATCCTAGCTTCGTCCATCTGAGGTAGGATGTCGGAGTCCCTATATGCTTTTGGCTATTATGTCTTATTTTTATGTTATGACTCATGGGTCTTGTCCATTAATGGTATAACATGATGTCTAGGCTTATGCCTCAAAATCTATGTCTATATGTCTATGTCTTATGCAACTTTACTTGATTGCGCCTTTTTGGCCTATACATCCTTATGGGGATTGAAATGTATGCTAGATATGTCTATAGGCTTTGCTTGATTCCTCTCCATGCTCATTGAATCTTGTGTGATTTCTTATTCTTACCTTGTATACACTCGTGGTATAACAAATTGTATATTAATTTCTATCCTAGCTTGCCAACTTTGAAGTTGTCCTATGTGGTTATCTGTCATCATGATTTATGAGTTTTATTTTACCATGATTCATGATTAATTCTTTGCCTCTTTATGTACTATGTGTATTATGTGGGAATAATTTTACTTATAGTAGGTTGTGTTTATTTAGTATGCTCGTTGTATTGATACCATGCTATTTTAGTTCTTATGTAAGTTTCTTGTGCTTTGCCTTTGTGGGGTTGGGAGTGTTGAGTCCATAGTTGGTTCAATAAATGATTCTTTTTAGATCCTCAAGATCTTACATTCTATTTTATTTTTCTCTTATTGAGCTTTATTGATCTTACTGATCTTGTATTTACTTTTTCTTATAGTTTTATAAGTCTTGTATTGGACTCGGGTCAAGTGACAACCACACCTGCCTCTTAGGATATGACTTTACTTTTTAGATTTACACCCGACATAGAGTAGGTATTTGTTGTACCTTTTTTATGCTGGATATGGCAGTGACACCTTGTATATGTTATTTAATTTTGACAAAATATATTATAAAAATATAATTATGAAAATGGGGGTGTCATAGAGGCTGAGGTCGTACAAGGATACATATAGGTAAGAAATAGACTTAGAGGAATCCGTGTTAGCAATGATTCAACCCAATATATGGGTCCACCTCAGTAAATATGATAAATACACCCCACTAATGGCTAGCATCTTGCACATATTTAATGTAGAAAATGGTTGGATGGCATTTCTAAGGCCTCTCCCCATGCAAATTGACTTCAAATATAGAAATACTAGAAAATGGTGTACATACCACGAGGGCATAGGCTACACTAAAAAATAGTGATAGATCAAGTATCATCTAAGGTGGTACACACAATTGACACCAATAATGGTATAAATTGATACAACTAGATAACCCCTAATGCCTCTCTCAAGTAAGGGATAATCTAAGTCATCCATATGATTACCGAGGGAGATTCGTTGGTCGAGGCTAGCAATTTAGCTTTAAAAACCTATTTCAAGAGGGTTGACTTCCATATGATGAACAAAATGGAACCTAAAAACAAATGGGAAGTCAATTTCATAAAAAAGATACATGGGTCTAGATATAGTAGAGCCTCACGATGACCTCTTACTCATAGAGGTACATATCATCAATTGTGAGATAAAGATAGTTATAGTATACACCGGAAGTTCAAAGTATGTTATATATGAATAAGCTTATGGAAAATTAGAGTTGCCTAAAGATTGTTTGATAACTACAATCACCTCTTGTTTAGATTCAAGGGATACACCGTAAGGGCCAAGAGGTAGTTCAATCTCACTTTGACCTTGGTTACCTAGGAGTCAAAATAAATATTAAGATAGATTTCATGGTTGTTACATTCCCTCGATGTATACTATGATATTGGGGCAACCCTCCCTTAGTAGGCTTTAGGCAAGTATCTTCATCATTGGGCTATTCATGAGATTCCCAAAAAAAAGCAATAGTTAGGGGGAGGTCAAGGGTGACTTGATATTATTAAGACATTAAGGTAAGAGGATCTTTGGGGAGATATTAAACCAAAAATACATGGGATACCTTAATCATGGAGGACCTAAATATGTCTAGGGAAGGTAATAAAACCACTACAAAAATACAAGAAGAGTTACTAGATAACTCAAGAGAGTATATTGTGGTAATCGACAAAAGGGCTAGGTTAGGTGGAGAAATGAGAATTTTTGTAATAACTCATTAAGAAAAAAAATATATATTTGCATGGATGATGGCTAATCTAAAGGGCATCCCTTTCAAGTTCAATTGTCATTGCCTAGATATAATGGAGGGATATAAGTTGATAAACAAAATAAAAGGCCAAGCGGCTTGGAGAAGGATAAGGCATTTTAGGAAGAAGTGAAAAATTTGCTAAACTTGAGGTTTATTAGGGATGTAAAATACATGGAGTGAATTACCAACCCTATATTAATAAAGAAGCATAATGGAAAGTGGAGAACATGCATTGAATTCAAAAATTTAAAGTCCTACCCCAAAGATGGCTATCCACTCACTCGAATAGAACAATTGATAAACTCAACACTCGTACATGACATATTAAGTTTCATGGATGCTTTCTCTAGATATTACTAGATGAAGATGTTTAAGCCCAATTAGGATAAAATCACTTTCATTAAAAATGATGGGATATATTTCTATGAGTCACAAGGTCATGCTTTTTGGCTTCAAGAATGATAGGTAATATTCCAAATAATGGTTAACATGATATTCCAAGGTTCGATTGGGGGTTAGATAGAGGCTTTTTCTTGCAATATGATAGTCAAGAATAAGATGAAGTAAACCCATATTAAAGACCTTCAGATTTCCTTCAATAAACTAAGAAAATATAAGATGAAGTCGAACCTCGCCAAATGCATTTTTGGAGTCAGTGTAGGCATGATTATAAGTGTGGTATAGATGTAAATTAGGCAAAGGTAGTCATTATTTTAAACCTACAGGTAAAAGCGACATTCGGTAGTTGATGGAGGAGCTAGAAAATCTACATAAGTTGTGGCCTAGAGGGGTTGACAATATTTTACCCTTCTTTTGACTCCTAAAGGCTAAGGATGAATTTTAATGAACAAAGGCTACTATAGGTCATTGGATCACCTAAAAAGACACTTAGCTAGATTGTCAGCTTTAATTGCTCTAGTGGAGGGTGGGAAATTATTTTTTGTACCCGAAAACATTAACCATTTGTTCTATTTTAGTCTAAGAGGATTCACAATTAGGGACGCATAATTTATCAATTACATTAATACAGTGTTAAACAATGCCAAATGTTAATAATCACTTGGAAAAATTGGTATATACTATTCTCATTATTTGTAGAAAGTTAAAGCCTTATTGTGACTCTCACTCTATTGTGGTATTGACTAATGTTCCCTTTAGAATAGTTTTTAACAAGCTTGAGAAGTTAGGGTGAATGATGGTATGGGTTACTAAGTTAAGTTGGTTTGACATTTAGTACCAACCTCGAGCTACCATCAAGGTCTAGTATTTAATTGACTTCATTATTGAATGTTCTTTCAAAACATAAACTAATCCTTTATTGGTCCCTAAGGAGTAAGGTAATTTAACTTTATATGTATCAAGGGCTTCAAATAGTTTAGGTTTTGGGGATGTACTAGTTTTGATTGACCCTAATGGTATCGTAATGAAATATGCACTTTGGGTTGAGTTCATTGCAATTAATAATGGATCTAAGTATGAAGCCACATTGACATTGTAATACCCCAAAATTTTCGAAAACCTATATTTTAATAAATTACTTTTATTTGGAATAAAATTTCTTTCAGATTATTATTTTAATTATTTTATAGATTTTAGAGTATGTAAATTTGGTTAAAAGTATTTAATAAATTAAAAATAAATATTTTGCTATTTATCATATTGTTTTATTTAAATAATTTTCCAAACTAATATTTTACCAACTTTATCCTTTTTAAACTAAAATATTAGATTATAATAAATTAAATTATTAAATTAAATAATTTATCAAGAATATTACATTTTATGATTTATAAATTAATTTAATTTATTTTCCTATTTTTCCATTTCCTTCTTTTACCCTTTTTTTTCCTTTTCTTCTCTTTTTTTTCCTTCTTCCCCCTTCCTTGGGCCGTCCGCCCGGCCTGCACAGCCCCTCTCCCCGCGCATTGGGCCTTCGGCCCGTCTGTCCCGCCTCATCTTCTCTCCCTCGTGCACCGTCCAGCCCGTCCCTCCGGCCTACCTCTCCTTTTTCCCCCTGGACCGGCCGGCTGCCTATTTTCTTTTCCAGCGCTGGTCCAAGCCGCCCCGTCCCTTTCTTCTTCTCCCCTCTTCTCCTCCACGCCCGACCACCTGCACGTTCGACGCCATGCCTGCTGCCACCGCCTACACCCATCGCTGCCACCACCTGCTCCCTCTCCCTCTCTCTCTTCCCCCGTCGTTTTCCTTCCTTTTTCGAGCCAAACCGGCCCTGGACCGGCCTCGCATGCCTCTCCCCCTTTCCTTCTTCTTCCCTCCTTTCCCCCTGCCACCCTGCGATGCCCTGCCACCCTAAGCCTGCCCTCCGATCAGCCCCTATTCCCCTACCCTTCCTCCTCTTTTTCTTCTCCCCTTCAGCCATTTCCCTGCCCATTGTTGTCGAGCCCCTCACCCCCGATCCTCCCTTCTCTCTCTCATTTTCTTCCTCTCCCATTTCCACCCTGTTTTGCGTCGCCACCACCGTCCGCCGCTCCTGGCGCCTCACCAACCCCCTGCGCCGCCTTCTGCCACCGCCTACTACCACCCTGCACCCCCATACAGCCCCTTCGAGCCCCGCACTTCCCCCTTTCTCCTCCTCTTCCTTTTTCTTCCCAGCTTTTCCCCTTACCGCCAAGCCACCTGCAACCGCCTCTACCGCCGCCGTCCGGCCACCTCTGCCGCCACCTAACCCACCGTTCGACACCCTGCAACCTCCTCTACAATCGCCACCCATTAGTTAGCCAAAAAGAGCCCCTGAACCCCTCCATTTTTCCCTCTCCTTTTCCTTCCTTCACAGCCTTTTCCCTCGACCCTTCTCGGCAGCCGACCTTCGCCGCCTCTCTGCCGCCGTCTCCGCCGCCTTGAGCCGCCTTGAAACCACCCTTAGCCTCCACCTACACCCCCTCTTCACTTCTGCACCACTCACTTGCCTTAGAACCTCCCCTAACCACCTTCTTTCCTAGCCTAAAGACCCTAACCCGAAAATGGTTTATTTTTCTCCCTTCACCCCCTTCGAACCCTTTTCTCCCCATAATTTTGCATGAAACTCACGCTGCTCATGCAGCATGAGCTCCCCTTCATTTTAAAAATTGTTTGGATAATTTTTAAGGTATAATGGTATTTTATGTTAAGTGTTTTATTAATTAAAATTATAAAGTTTTATACTTGGATTCTTATTTCTAACATAAATATGATGGATATTATTTTTAGGTGATGAGTTGCTAATTATGCTTGGTAAGATTGATATTTTGCGGGATTAAGGTAACCGTTAATCCTCCCTTAAATATATGGAAAAACGCATGCTAGCACATTTAGGGTTTAGTATGATTTTATGCATGTTTTGTATGCTTAGCATGATATGTTTATGGTTTCTTATATTGTTTGTTAAAAAGAAAAAGCATGATAACTTTTGTGCCATATGTAGGTATGTTAAATGAAGAAGGAGTTGGAATATGGATAGAAATGTTAAATACATGTTTATGATGTACCATGTTGTTAATGCATGAATGATGTTATTGTTTAAGGGTATTTTAGTAATTATGCTTATGAGATAAATAAATCAATGTGTGTAGTTGCTAATGAGTATCATGTTGAAAAATGACAAGTTGGTGGACTTAGATGATAAGAATGAAGTATTAATATCATTATTTTATGTAGTGTTAGTAAATTCATAAAAATGGTGAATAAAGGGGTTGAGTGGAAATTTTATAAGTGAAAAGGGTATTTCGGTAATTTTTGAGATAAAAGAATAATATGGTAATTTTATAATTAAATGGCCAAATGATAATTTACAAGTAAAGGATAAAATTGTAAGTTGTGAGAAAGAGGGGTAAAATGGTAATTTTGGAAGTAGGGGTAAAATAGTAATTTTGGATGAAGGAGGGCATTATGGTAATTGTTCAAGTAAAAAGGGCATTATGGTAATTTTGGAGGTAGAGGGGCAAAATCGTAATTTCATAAGTAAAGGGTAATATGGTAAATTTTATAAGTGAATGGCGAAGTGGAAATTTATAAGTAAAGGGGTAATATGGTAAATTGGAAAGGAAGGGCAAAATGGTAATTATGTAAGGAAAGATAAAGATGGTAATCTTGGATGTAAAGGGGTAAAATAGTAATTTGTAAAGTAAAAGATGTATGGTGGTAATTTTCATAAATAAAAGGATATTATGGTAAAATTGGATGTAAGGGGTAAAATGGTAATTTTATAAATGAAATGATATTATGGTAAACCTGGGAGTAAGGGGTAACTTGGTAATTATGATAACGACAAAAGATAATTTAGCAATTAAATTATGATTGTAGAAGGGCAATTGGATAAGTATGATACTATAGAAGGGTAATTTGGTAAATTAACCAATTAAAGGGCATTATGGTAATTTTAATAATGGAGAAGGGTAATATAGTAATTTTGATTATGAAAAAGGGTAAATTAATATTGGTAATTATGAAGAAGAGTAATTTGGGATTTGTGATAATTAAAAAGGGTAAATGGCAATTAAAATAATTGAGAGGGGTAAAATGGTAATTATGATAAAGGAGAAGGGTAATTTGGTAATTTATTCAACTAAAGGGGAAATTTGGTAATTTAGCCAATTATGGAATAAAGTGATAATTATTTAACCAACTAAAGGGGAAAAATAGTAATCATGATAATGAAGGAGGGTGATTTAGTAATTTATCCAACTCAAGGGCAATTTCGTAATTTTAAGGGCGACTTGGTAATATAACCAACCAAATGGGAAATATGATAAGTGTAGTAATTATGAGGGGGGAATGGTGATCTAAAACGTGTAGGGGATAATCTTGGTAATCTAAATTGGACAAGGGGTAATTTGGTAATTATGTAACCGAAGGGGTAATATGGTAATTTGGCGAGTAAGGAATGGATACTTAACAATTATATAAGAAAAGAGAAAATGAGTAGTTTGTACCTAACATGCCTTTGAGATTGTGGAATATTAATATGATTAAATAATGTTGATTAGCCAAGTAAGACTATCTAATTAATAGTATGGCCTTGATGGTTTCTCTGTGACATCCTAGATAATCCTCTGAATAAGAAATGATTAATGATATCGAAACGATTGAAAGTGAATAAGTATCGGATTATCGTGCTTTCTGTGATCACCTTAATTAATACACTATTACTTAAAGTGAAAGACCTCGAGATCGGGAATGGTGACTCCTTAGGGGTCGCTACCCTAAGGACGTGGTTTAGTCCACGATTATTCTGGTATTTGCTGGTGTGCCTTTGTGCCCCAGCCAGGCCCTATATCTTACTCTTCCTAGCTCTACGGACCTAGTTAGGGGGTATGCATACTTATGGATTAGGTGTCCTTCTCGGTAGGGTACTGAGTTAGCTTTATGCACCAGTACGACCAGGGTACCTTTGCGTCCTTGGGTTCATGGTTAAAGGGTACTGAGTAGCTGATATGCACCGGTACGACCGGTGTACCTTTGCGTCCCGGGTTATCGATCTCCCAATCGAGGCAAATAAATATGATTGATGTGCTGATTAAAGAAAGGAAAGATACTATTATTGAAAGTGAAATATTAATAAGCCGGGCCCAGTGATTTATGATATTGCGTACCGGTCCACCGGTTATAATAGTGGTCCAGGAGCGTGTTGCCCTGGTATGTGATTATGAGTACCGGTCCACCGGATATAATAGTGGTCCAGGAGCGTGTTGCCCTGGTGTGTGATTATGAGTACCGGTCCACCGGTTATAATAGTGGCCAGGAGCGTTGTGCCCTGGATGATGATTACATATATATTCCGGTCCACCGGCAACAATAGTGGGGGTCCCGAGCTCAATAAAATCGGTTATTTATGTGAATAAGATTATGGAAAAATACTAATCACTTATAGTGGAACACCATGTGAGTCGGGCCCAGACCGGTCCACCGGCAAATAATAGTGGTCAGGTGCGTTCTGCCCTGTGTGTTTATCTTCCGGTCCACCGGCAATAATAGTGGTCAGAGGCGTTCTGCCCTGTGTGTTAACTTCCGGTCCACCGACTATAATAGTGGGGTTCTCGTACTCACATGGATATAAAATATGATATTGATGGATTAATGACAGAATAATGGCTTAAGGCCCAAAGTATCGATCGTGACTTATAAAGTATTATGTTTGTCATTGTTATGTATGCATCTCTCATTATTTATATGTGTGTGGCTTGCATTATGTGTCGTATGCGGGCCTATCTTTAAGTGTGGTATTAAAGGGTTACTCAGTACCGTAGTACTGAAGGGATTCCCTTTATGGGGCCCCTGCCTATTCAATGGGCAGTGCCCTTGCAGGTATTTTCAGGTGCTACTCAAGTGGGTTACGGGAAGGAGAGTAAGGAATTTTCCGGTATCGTTGGCTTTTTCTCTTTCTCATCTAAATTTCTCGGTTTTAAATGTTAACGTTGTTAAAGTAACCACCATTGGTGGATTTTATTCCTGAAAACGATTCGATGCGCTACTCTGATTTAAATATGTTGAAGCTTGCAATTTACTCTGATTTATGCATGTTGAATGTCTTTCGAATTGTATTTCATTTTCTTAGCCTTAGCACTTGGTACTGGAACGGTATGAGTGAACCGGTCTGGTACTAAGTGTGGCGGTAATACTCCCAAAGTTCACATTTTATTTATCTGCTTCCGCTATTATCTTTTAATAAAACGAAATTTTTCAGTAGTGAATTTTGGGGGTGTTACAGACATGCCTTGGAATAGCTTAGAGTTTTAATGATAACAAAATAAAATTGTATAAAAATTCAACATTGTTTATGTCCTAATATAATGAGCAATATAAGGTTAGGGAGATGAGTATGGAGAAATACATAGGGAGGTTAATTTAGTTTACAAAATACTTCACTTATATGAAAATCACACAGGTACCTTAGTCAACCAACTTGGTGGTCAACACAATTACAAAATTAGCCTTGATCAACACTTCCTCTTCACATCGAGCTGTCAAAATAGAGTTCATACTTGAAAAGTTTACTGAGATGAAATAAGCTAGTATTGAGATGTTAGAAATTACAAATTCAACATTGCTAGACATATGGATCAAGGAGTTGATAGATTATATTGAAACTAGATTCCAGTTGACAAATAAGAATAAATATTTTTCAATGAGAAGAAAAATGACAAAATACTTTACACCCATGGGACAATTATATAGGGGCTCACAAACTATGGTAGTACTTAAGTGTATACCTTAGATAGTACGGAAATAGATTTTAGATGAAGTTCATGCATGGATATGTAAGTTTCACTAGGTCGCTAGTTTTTTTTTATAGGCGAAGGCACTTCGTTATGGTTATTATTGGAGAACTATGTACCAAGATGCTGAGAATGTGGTGTGTCAATGCCAAAGTTGTCAAATATTTACCCTCTCATATAATGTACCCACTTTGGACATGCAAACCATCATGAGCTCTTGGGTATTAGCTATATAGGGTAAAATATCATCAAATCGTTCACCCTAAGTAAGTGTGAGTTTTAAAGGTTTCAATGTTTGAACATATACCTATATGCATTCTCAAACTAGAGTATGTGCCTACATGTATTCTCTAAAACTAACTAATTATGTGCAAGAGTTGGTTAAAAATGGTTTGGCATAGTCATAATTGACTATTTTACAAAATGGGAGGAGGTTGAGCCCCTAGCATATATAATTGAAAATTTTACAATTTAGTTCCTTCTGAAAAACATTATTTGTAGGTATGAAATAGATTATGACAATCAACCAAGTCGTGGGTTAACATTTAGTGCACCCTCGGACTACACTAACGAAGAACATGCATGCTTAGGTTACCTCAAGTAATCATAAGAGATAATCGTTGACTACTTGATAGCAATAAGCACACCCAATAATTTGATAATTAGAAAAATCATTTTAGGTTTGATTAGCTAACTCACCCACATGTAAGCCACATTACATGACCTTAGTAAATTCTGGCGAATTGTAACCTATCTATAATAACCCACTCATGCTGATATAGTGTAATGGACAAGCTAAAATAAAGATCAAATAAATGTTAAGGGCGTTGATATGTCGGTTGAGAAGAGCTAAGATGGGTTGGATAGATAGGCTCTTTGGGATACTATAGGTTATCAGGATGACTATCAAAAACCTAATCAGAGAGACACCATTTAGCTCAGCCTTTAGAGTAACGGTAGTGATACTATGAGTTATCATAACTAGCCACTATGACCCAATTACTCATGAAGAATCTTTTAAGGTTGGCAAGGACCTATTAAAGGGACAAAGGGATAAAGTTTAGATGAAACTTGCCAAATATCAGCAAAAAATAACCAAACATTACAATAGAAGGGTAAAATCCATGCAATTGAAAGTGGGTTATTGGGTGTTAAGGAAGGTTGAGTTAAAAAGTGGAAGTGGCCGAGGAAAATTGGTAAAAAGATAGAAAGGACCATACCAAGTTGTTGAGTAGGTTGGGCCACCCACATTCATACTAGCCAATGAAGATATAAGATGTCTGGAAAATTCCTATAATGTAAATCACTTATAAATACTAATTGTAAAACAAGTTGTGTTGATTGTATTGGTATTAGTGTGAGAGGATTATAATGTCATTAATTTCTTAATGATCCTTATCACAAATGAATGTTGATGTACGTTTGTTAATGTTGATGTCGAGTTTTAATGCCTAATAAATAATTATTTCCATGGAATGTAAATGATCAAAACATAGCCAAAGCCAATAGATTTGGTAACAACATACCTAGTGTCTTTTCAACTATGATGAAGGCTCACATGGTGTGTTATTTGGCCCAATACACTAAGGCCACCAAGCTTGTACAATGCTATAGTGAAACAAAAGGCAAACCTAGTGGTTTTTTAGCCACTAGGGTTAGATTCCCATCGTGTATCCCTATATAGATGTGCTAAGGCCATTGAATCCACCTTCTAAGATATTATAACAACACACACACTTGGTGGTTTTTCAACCACTAAGTTTAGGCACTTGTAGGGAGCCCATCAGATCGATGAGTTGAGGCCACTAAGCCTACCCTCTAAGATAACAAAATGATAATAACACCTAGTGGTTTTTTAGCCATTAAACCTAGACACCCATGGTGCATACTCTATGCTGATTTGTTTAGGCCACCAAGCCTATATTACCTAATAAAAGTGAAATGATAGTCCACATTCCAATTTCTTGTAGTCTACTTTGGAGTCAGTCATAACATTCTCAACACCCTCTAAGTCTAATACAGGTGTGTTCGAGGGAAGAGGGATTAATGTTGATACCACAACATTACCCAAGTATTTTCCACCCTTAATTACTGCTTCTGATGCTCTAAATTCGGGAACCTTTGGTAAAAGGGTCAAATGAGCCTTTAATTCTTTCCTTTGCCACCTCTAATGAAGGGTTGAGTTGATAGACTTTCTTCCCATAAGTCAATAGCTTTGTGCATTAGCCTTCTTCATAGGTGACTTTGGCATTACATAGGGCCTTAGGATTACCTCATAATAAGGTTTGTTACTGAGAAGATGGATAAAGCTCAGGGGAGCTAGAGATGGTCTAAAGAATGGGGGAATAAGGTATTATGGTGGGGTTAAAAACATGATTCATGGTGGGAGTGCCAAGCTCAAAAATAAATTCAAAATCATGGTCAAGTATATCACAAGGTGAAAACTCATCATAATATATTTGTGGATCCTCACATCCAAGTAAATTGATGATCACATTGGTGAGCTTGTATCCCTGCTAGGTCGAGGTGACAACTAAAGGCTAGGTAACAATTGGATTAATGGAGTAAATGTAAGGAGTGATGTTGAGGCATTTAAGGACAAGGGGATTTTAGGGACATTTGAAGAAAGAGAAGTTGAGGTTTCAAGGATGATGGTGTGGCTAAAGCGTCTAGAGAATGTGAGTTTAAAGGGGACAGAGGGTGCGTTAGGTGCTCAAGATAAATAAAACTTAAGTAGATGGGAGATTCACAATACCTTTAAAGTGTGGTGTGTCTATTGTGGTAGCTACGTGAACTTCAAAACTCTTATAATAGTCAAAAAGTTTTTCCTTTGTAGCCCACCACTCATGTCAACACTAGGAGGAGGCTCACAAAGATGAGTGAACAATGGAAGCAACGACTTAGTTAAAACCCTAACTAGAAATAAGTAGCAAAAAGTCGAATGTTTTAGTGCAAGGGAATGATGGATTTGATTTTCCGACAAATGAAGCTTTAGAAATAAGACAAAGTAAGAAATCATAGTGTGTATAGATAGTGAAATGGGGATGTCAAATATAAATCGATTTTGCTTCAAAAGTTGAAGAGTCTTTACAATTTGGCACATTCATGGGAAAAGTAATTTGGTTGTAGTCCTAAGATTTTCATAATAGTTGGCTACCTTACCATGTATTCTTAAGAATATAGAATGTCAAACCCGAGCACTTTTCTATATCATGTTGCAGTAGTAGGAAATGTGTGGTCTCTATTACCTAGAAAAGTACACCCCATAGAGATGTGGCAGACGAAGCTTATTCACTAAAAGATCTAGTTTTATTTAAATTTCAAAAAATGATTGTTGTTACTGATCACTTTTGTGTCAGGTTGTCTCTATTCTTATAGGATAGCCAATTTGAGCCACTTCACATTTGAACACAGTTCATCCTCCTTGGTGTAACGATTGGCCTTTTACCTTACTGCAACACACACTTTAGTTCTAGTATTACTTATGTGGTTTAGGCCGACTCCCCATTGTAAGGCTTAGGTCAAGCTTAGGTTGCCCCCCAAATGTGAAATACGAGCATGCCTTACCATTTTGTAATGTTCTCTTTTTCTTAGGAGGGCATCTAACGTAGTGGGTCCATTCCAAAGGAAATGATTATATGAGTTTTCTCCTAACTAGAATAATGGGCCTCTACGAATCAATCTAAGAAACAAAATTAGTCTAAAAGAAGTCTGGGTTGCTCTCAACTACAATGTTAGTCGATCTTCTCTGTCCCTAGGCTTGCCCAAGGTATCATCCCAATCTACCTCACACTGCCATCAACTCATGTCACCTCACACAACTATTTTGTAACGATCTATCTTGTATCTTACTGCATCATATTTCTTTTATTATCTTACCTCGTTTGCTACGTTGTAATCATTTATGGCATTCTAAAATCAATACATTCACTTTTTATTTTTTATTATTATTTTCACTCTACTTTTTCCTCAATCATTTACTTGCACACACCTCAAACCTAACCCTTAGAACGCCTTAGTTCACATTCTTTACACAACAACTTATCTTTATATTATTTATGAGGTGCCACATTATTTTTTATGAAATTTAAAATTACATCTGCTTTTTATTACAACTTTCCATACATTAATTTTAAATAAGTTAATAAATATTAAAATATGTATCTAAAAATATCAATATAGATCACTTCAAAACATATTTAAATAAAGTATTAATTTACGAAATGTTAGCTAACAAACATGAATGGGGCTTCAGGTAAATCTCATATTCAAATGATCGAATGCAATGAAAAAAAAAAAAGAGAGCAAAAAAGAACAAAATCATGAAAAAACCAAGGGCTTGGACTCGCAATTATAACTGTACCACATTTTATTATTCTTTCGCAAAAACGGCAGAAAAAACATAACCTGTCACACCTGTTGTGCTGACGGGCTTTACAACTTTCCTACGAAATTTTTGTCACATTGGCGGGCTCCCATGATGATGGTCATCAATTGCAAAAGAACAAGTACCGCCGAGCCCAATTTTAACAAAATTCAACCAAGCCACTCATTAGTCTTTTACGAAAGAAAAAAAAACTGCAATAGGAAGATTCTATTTCCCTTAGGTCAGGTGTCGATCAAATCAAAATCATCTGATGTAGCTATGCGTTGTTTTAGTACCAGTGTGCCCCCACTTCACATGCGTTGTCTCAATGGGATTGGGAACCAGCCGTTTGCATTATTATTATTATATGATTATATAGGTTACGCTTGTAGTTAATTATTTTTAATAATTGTTTAATAAAATTATTAATTTAAGTTCGAGGGTTCCACTTATTTTCATGTAGCATGAGTAATTTTAGTAACATCATTGAAATGTATAATTGGGCATATTTTTGGGAGGGGTCATGATTGTGCAATTAAGTACAAGGTTTGATGCCCAAAGCAATAAAATCTTATGGGTTGGGTGACTGCCGGAGATCATTGGATATTTTAGTTATATCCAATTGGATGTAACTATTATTGTATCTTTAATATAACTCTATTGAATTTTTAGTACAATTAAATTGATTTATAATTATTTGTGTTATACTTATGATTATAAACATATAATAAAGATATATTAAGAATACAATATAATTGTATTATTGTATTTATTACTAATTGTGTTGTACTCATAAATTCATAATAATAAATGTACAATAAAAATATAATAAAAATTCAACACTATTATACTAAAGATATAATAGTAGTTGCACCTAATAAAACTAAGGTATTTAATGATTTCTCGGGTTGGGTACACCAATACAAAGCCGTGCATGTTCATTACTATTCTGTTTAACAATGTAAGCCATTTAAAATTTTAATGGTAATAATATTGATTTAATTTAAAATATAATAACCTATAATATAAAGATATATCATATATATTTATATTTAAAAGTAATTTTATATTATATTTTTATATTTGTGTTAATTGATATGTATTAGAAAATATTAATAATTAAATATTACTATTAAGATCTGTAACCAACTTATATGAGAAAATATATTGAGTATAATATTATCCCTAATAAAAAAATAATATATCAATTCGTATAGTATAATAATATCTGAGCATTTATAATCAATGTGCACAAATTAATAAACACGTGGACATAAATATGACGATTGGGATTCAATCTTTGTAAAAGATATGCAAGTTTAAATTAATAATAATAATATATTCTATTGTGTGAGACGACCGTGTTAAAAAAACATAATAAAAAATGAAATAGAAAGAGGATTAGCTTCTAATCACATATTGCTTTTCGGTATCTCATTTCCTTTATTTATTTATTTACAAGAATGAGACGAAAAAGACTAATAAACTCAACAATAGTTGTGAATATTTTTTTCTCCCTATTATAAGATATAAAAACTTAAATATAATATATCAATAAGTTTGACTATTAGACTAACACAGTGTTGGCAATGTCCCATGGGGTGAAGGGCTTGAACTGTTGGGCTATGGGACTCTTCCAATTATAGTCAATGCTTAGTTGAATCATATATAATGAAAACCTATTTTTATTAAGTTTGTTTTTCCTTTCGCTATTATTATAAGGATGATAAACAATTATAAAATTATATTTAAGGTAAACTAGTATAATATTTATGGTTGGGAATGATTTTATGTCCAGCACAACAATTACTGATCCTATGAAGCAATTAAGTTTCCCCACATTGAATATAATACAAGACTATATAGGACTCACTACAGCACTGCCTAACAGGAGCCCGTGAATTCTCAAGCATCACATACTTTAAGCATGAGATGGAAGGAATGCAAAAATAGGGAAGAAAGAAAAATTAAGACAAAAATAAAAACTACGCATTGAATGATTGAGACGAGAAAGCTTGTCCAGTGGAATATTTCGGACTGACATATCATCTTTCCTCCAACAATATGATTCGAATCAGCATGGGAGGGTACAACTGGAAAATTCATGACAGCATAAAAAGCAAAAACGTCATGATATATCTATCTTTGCCGTCACGTGTAATTATGCATTATTTTAGGGTCTACAACCTCATACACTTAACAATATGCAAATAGTACTATTTTATCTTTTGCGTTAGCTATTACTATATATATATAAATCAAATACACATTTTATAAAAATTATTCATATTTTTCAACAAAATATACGTATTTCTAATTATAAAGATACAACATATAGAATATAAATACATATCTTAACAAAGAATATATAAATATATATTTTACATAATATATATAAACATGAATCTTACAAATTATAAATAAACATTTTACTAAATATTTATTGTAATAATCAATAGCATGTCTATAAATTAATGTCGAATAAGAAGTTATGGATAGGGATGTAAATGAAATAAGTTGAGGTGAGTTTAGGCTCTACTTGTTTAATAAACAAACTTTTTATAAAAAAAACCTGAGACAAGCCAAGTCACAATCTTTTGTAATAAAAAATTCGACCTCATGAACTTTTACACTATAAATGCGGTCAAATCCAAACTATTCATGCTTAAGCTCATCTTTTTTTATTAAATGCGCCTAAAAATAAGACTCAAGTATGACTCGTTTATCTAAATAAACAAGTGAAGTTATGCCCTTAACAAGCCTAGTCTATAAAGTTCGCGGATCGGCTCTATTTGCTTACAACCTTAATTACATATTCTATTGCACAAAATATAGGAAATAATCTTTTGAGCGTCAGAGGTAGACCAATGCAGTGTTGCCATAAGGACAATTTAACTAAAATACACCAAAATTCAATGCTAAGACTTTTCATTTTTGTGGTAATATTAATAATAAAATATTGAGTATTACGTCGTATCCAAAATAAAAAAGATACTCCTTATACCCAACCTATGATGGGTATAATGCTAAAAAATAATTTATACCTAGAGATCAAGTGTGGAAATAACTTGGTCCCCATAATTATATAAGGTTACAAAATAGGGAGGAGAGTACATAAGAAATAGAAAGTAAAATGCTAAAAGTTCAGAGAGAGAGAGAGATATCTAGATAATCATACTCTAATACCAACCCAAATAAACATTCATCGTAGGCAATCAACTCAAAAATATTAATCAGGAATTACCTACAAAAGAAGATGATATTTACTCATGTGAATGAAAAATAACCATTAAAATGATGATCATTACTTGTGTATTAAGCAAGGTAACAATACCCATCACAAGAAAAGGGATTAGCATAATATATAAGGAGACGTAAAATAACTATGCATGCATATTTATCATGACATTAGATGGTTCAAGAGAGGAACCAAGAACAGTTTTATGATAGATGATAAAACGTTCTAAGTACTTAGTCTCTTGAGTTCATGGACTCGGCTATTCATAATCAGTGGAATGATATTAATCACTAAAACAACCACAGAGTATAATGCTTCTAATTGCTATTCTCGTTCGGTGGAACAAATTGGTATAATCCTTGGGGCATAATGGCAATGCTTCTGACCACTATTCTTTTTCAGTGGTATGGATTGGTATAACCCTAGGGTGTAACACTTTTAGCCATTATTCTCATCACGTGGAATGGACTAGTATAATTATAATATCCCAAATTTTAGCTAACCCTAATCTTGAGAAATTAATATTTTTCCCTTACCTTAATTCCATACTCCTAAATCTTAACCTAATACTATCATCATTTTGGGTCATTAATATTTTTTAACCTAAACCTAACCTTGTATGGTATATAATCAATTTGTCTTAATACCCTAATATAAATTATTTTAACCTAATTCTAATCCTAAACCCAAAGTTATTTTCTTTCCTTCTTTTCCCTTTTTTCCCCTCTCATTTTCTTTTCCTCTACTTGACCTTATCTTCTTATTATTATTATTATTATTATTATTATTATTATTATTATTATTATTATTATTATTATTATTATTATTATTATTATTATTATTATTATTATTCTTCTTCTTCTTCTTCTTCTTCTTCTTCTTCTTCTTCTTCTTCTAGTGTGAAACATTCCCCTGACCATTCCCTCTACCATACTTCCAACCTACACCTTACCCTCATCATCACAACTTCCCTGCCCGCCTTCTATGAGATATTTTATGTTGAAAAATATTGCCCTTGCCTGAACACCTCATTCTCCTTCTCCCTCTCCATGTATGGGCGTGTGTGTATAAATCATAGTGATGCCTCATTTAATGCCCCAAATCACTTTCTTCCTCCCTCCTTTTTTGCTCAAAAAACTAGAACCACCAACCGAAAGCCCTTCCTCCTTCTTGCCATCACCAAGAACACCACAAGAACCAAGCAACACAACTCTCAACCGTGCCACACACCATTAAACCATATGCCCTTGTCGTTCCCTCTCCCTTTTGCTTCAGAAAGTTCCATGAAAGCCTCCTCATTTGCTTCACCATCCACCACTACAACCTCCTTATTTTTTTCACCACCCAACACCTTTGGCACTTCCTTCTATTCCTCCCCCTTGTGTACCGATGGTTACTGCCTCTCCATCCCCCAACCATAAAAAAACCCACTAAAACACTCCTCTAGCTTTGGCCAAAACCACCAAAGCCCTCCTTTTCCCCTTCGGCCAAAACCATAGTAGCCACCTTCACCCTTTCGACCGTCTCCATTATTGGTACCCCTATTACTTCGGTACTCCTTGCCATTGAACACCTCCTAGGAACAACAAATTGTATCATTGTTACCCTCTTAGCTTGACATGTTCTAATGTTCCCCTCTCTTTGTTTTGCAAAGTGTTAATGAGACACTTTGAGCCTCTGCGATTTGGTTTTCCCTCTATTCTTTCACTCTTTGTTACCTTATCATTTCTTTGGTTATATCACTAAGTTCTAATTGCATTGTATCATTGTTTTTTAGGTAATTTTATATAGTTTATAGAGGATGTGGGATAAGGTATATGTGCTTAGAGACCAATGTCCCTTTTGATAAGCATATAAGTCGTAGTTAGGGTTTATGTGCAAAATGTTATGTATGATTGTGTGGTTGTCATATGTTTATGATTATGTTGTTAATTTCATTATTGTTAATATTTTTATGAGGTAATGTGGTATTATATGGTGAAAAGTGAGTAAGTTGAAAAGTATGTGTTTATAAGATATCGTTGCGTTAATTCTTATGTTGTAAATCCTACGTAATGAACACGATATATCTTATTGTAATGTAGATTTGACAAAGTATTGTAAGTGGTAAATAAGTATATTTAAAATTTATGATGATGTGATAAATTGAGGATTTGGAAGTAAGGACATAAGATATATGAGTGTTTTTTTATTTTATAAATAAGGGCGTTTAGTTATTATCAAGAGTATTTTGGTCAATATATTTTACATATACAAATTTTGATATTTTAATGTGTTGAATGAGTGAAAACATGCTAAGAATATCATATGTTCTTTTTGGGGTATTTATGAATGACCTAAGTTCAAATAAAATGAGAAAATGGCTTGAATTGGGAATAATAACCCTAGGAATGAGGTTATTATTGCATGTATAAAATGTTGGATTTAGACCATTATTTTTTTATATGTTGTTAATATTTAAATTTTAGGAATTTATATTTAATTTGGTTATTATATTAGCATTGTGGGAAAAGTTATGACTTACTTGTGATGTTAGGGTTTTGTAAGCATTTTGAAAAACAACTTTGGAGATAGGGGCTGTTATCGCATGTGTGAGACGTTAGAGTTAAAACTTTATTTTTGGGTATGTTGATAATATTAATATTATTTTTGGGTATGTTGATAATATTAATACTTGAGTAAGATGTAAGAAGTTTGGCGGAATAAATGAACAATATGGAAGAGTTTATGGATAAAATATGAAATTAGGGTTTTTGGGTCTATTTCTTGATAACAACCTTGATAACTATATGGTTGTGTTTTACATACTTCAATTATGTGTTATGCATATCTACATGAGTTATGCATGATGTCATAACCAATTATGAATAAGATATTAATCATTTAAAGTGAAATATCATTCCCCTCCACACGCTCTCCACCTCACCCCCAAAACCCCAACCCCAACTCGAACCAAACACCTCCCTTCCTCCCACTTCTCCCTCTTCGATCCTTCTCCCTCTTCGATCCCTTCTCCCTTTCATTTCTGCATGTAGCTCATGTAGCGTGAGTTATACTTTCATTTGAGCCATTTTGGATTAATTATGAGGTATAACAATGGTTAATGTTGGTATATATTTAATCAAGTTTTTGATAAAAGTATCCCCTTTGATTTTCTACCCTCTAATATGATAAATATTGATAGTATATTTAGGTGTTGATTTTGCTAATCAAAACTTAAACCTTTAACTAGGGTACCGGTAAGGTTTGGTTATTGCTGGAAATAAGGTAACTGTTATACCCTACTAAAATGTATGGATATACGTATGCTAGCATATTAGGGTTTTACTATGGTTAGATACATGATATATGTTGTTAAATATAAGGTGTTTAGTTGCATATGTTGGTTGGTGAAAAGAAAAGCATGATAATTTATGTGCCATGTGTGCAAATAATGTTTAAGGGAAGGAACCTTAATATTAATGACAATGTTAAATACATATGTATGGTATGATATGCTAATATGGCTATTTGTTGCATAGATAATATTAATGTAAGCCCTAGGGGCATTTTAGTAAATTCTCGTGTGAAATCATGGCCTAAATAAGTATGTGTGGTCAGGTGCATTCTGCCCTAAAGTTTTTTCCGGTCCATTGGCTATATTAGTGGGGGATCCCGAGCTCAATAAACTAAACGTTGTATATTAATAAATTATGAGAAGATACTAATTACCTATAGTGGAACACCATGTGAGTTGGGGCCAGACCTGTAATACCCCGTTTTCAAAAAACCCTAATAATTATAACCAATAATTATGATTGTTAGTTATAATAATTATTATAGGCTGTTTTTACTAAATATATTATTAATATGTATAATATTATTATGAATTATTAGTTATAAAATTTAATTTGGCTAAAATATGCTGGAGGGTGCGTATTAAAATTTAAACATAGGTTTGGGTCGTAACTGATATCCGTTTCGTCAAATAAACGTATTTCGGTAACCAGATACTTTGACCAATTTTGTACCTAAATAAATTACCCCTATCCTATTCTATTTTCTTACCCCACCCTACTCTCCCTCTACCCCGACACACCACCCTCATACCATACCCCTCTCTTACCATGCACGATTCCCTCCCCTTACTTTACTCTTCTTGTTTTGCTCCTCCTTTCCCTACACTCCATCCTCTTATTAACCCCTGCACCCCTTCATTTTGTGTCAAAAATTAATCCACCAAAAAGTCCAAAAATCACCCCCATCAGCGAGCCCAATCGAACCATATACACCTCCACGGGCAAACATTTTCCACACCACAACCCTAAGCACTAGCAGCCTTTGTTGCATCTCCCCCTATGTGCAGAAAAACTCACCATTCTCTCACCCCTATTTGTAGCAAAATTCACCATTCTAACCCCCTAGTTGTAGAAAAACTTACCAAAACCTTCTCTACCTTTCAGCAAAATCCACCAAAACACGCACTACCTATGGCACAACTACCGCACCATTTTATTTCATTTATTCCCTACCTTTAATGCATCAAGAGATGATGTTCCTACCACTATAGCTGCAGAAAGAGCTGCTGCAACCCTCCCCAACCTGCAACAACATCCACCAAAGCCCAACACACCCATATTCGGCAATAACAACCAAAGCTCACCCGTGTGCTGCACCATTTTCCCACCGTTGCTCACCCCCTCCCTTCGGCCAATTCCATTGATCCCACACCCTCCTTTAGACCTCCCTTGATGCTTCAACCTCCCTAGAAATGGAAGGTTGTGCCGTTGCTAGACTCCCATGCTCGACTTACCTCAACCAATCCCCCTATGTTACATAAATTTTGGTCAACACCTTCTTCGAACTTGGTTTGATTTTTCCCCATTAATTTTCCTTTCCATTTCCTTAAACCCTCATTAATTATAATTATGTTTTTTTAATTATTATTAGGTGATATTCTAGAATTTTTAGAAGAAGCGGATTAAGATAAGCATTCTTAGAGACCACAGCCTTATTATTAAGGATACCAGTCGATGTTTTGGGTTTTGTGTTAAATGATTGTATCATTATGTGTTATTATGTTATTGTTATTATACTATTAAAATGCATATGTTTTGATGATATGATATATTAATATGAATTATATGATAGGAAGGAAGTGAGAATAACAAAAGATATGCTGATATGATGATATTACGCTAGGATGTATTTTTGTGGATAAGTATAAATTACGACCGATTAGTATGTGCCTAATGAGTTATTACAAGTGGGAAGAAATTATATTTAAGATGTATGTTTATAAAATGAGGATCTAGAAATAATGATATTGAGGATATGAGATGTTTGTAAAATAAGTGTTATCTGCTACTTTTAAGGGCATTTTTGTCAATATGGGTAAATATGGGAATTTTGGTATTTTAATGTCTTATATGGATTAAAATATTCTAATAATATCACATGAACTATTTGAGATTGATTATGAATGTCATAAGTTCTTCGGATAAGAAAATAGCTAAATTTAGGAATAGTAGCTTTAAAACGATAATGTTATTATCACATGTGTAAAATGTTAGAGTTAGGCCACAAATTTTGGATATGTTTTTAATATGGGTATTTTAAGGATTTATATTTAATTTGGTGATTATATGAGCCTTATGGGAGAAGTTATGACTTACCTGTGAAATTAGGGTTTTGGGAGCTTTATGAATAGTAACTACTGAGATAGGGCTATTATCGCATGTGTAAAATGTTAGAGTTAGGCAACGAATATTGGATATGTTGTTAATATGGGTATTTTAAAGATGTATATTTAATTCAGTAATTATATGAGTCTTATAAAAAAAAGTTATGACTTACCTATGAAATTAGGGTTTTAGGAGCCTTATAAATAGTAACTTTTGAGATAGAGCTACTATCACACGTGTAAGATGTGGGAGTTAGACCTCAAAATTTGGAAATATTAATGATACTATTATTTGAGGAGCATATACTAAATTTGGTGGATAAATGATCAATATGGGGGAAGTTATGGTTAAATTGTGAATTTAGGGTTTTTTGGGGGAAATAAGCATGTTAATCTTTGAGAACGGTATTGTTATTTGTATGTTGATGTATTTCCTTGCCTTAAGATAGTAATCATCTAACGTGAAAGATCGCATGAGTCAAGACCGGTTTTATTTGTCTGTTCCACCTGACAAGAATATTAACCAGGCGTGTTTTGCCTCGGGATTATATATTTATTAACTGTTCCACTGGTAAGAATAGTGGCCAAGAGCATTTTTCCCTGGGGTGGGATAACTGTTCCACCGTTTGAGAATAGTGGGGGTCTCTTGACTCAATTTAAAATAAATCCCAAGAACGGTTATAATAATTTATAAGACACTAATCACGTATAGTAAAAGACTACGTGAATTGATACTGGTTGTATATGTCCGTTCCACCAGACGAGAACATTATATAGGAGCGTTATACCCCAAGAATGTATATTATTAACCGTTCCACTGATAAGAATAGTGCTCGGATTTATTTCTTGGGATTGTATGTTATTAACCATTCTACTGGTAAGAATAATGGCTAGGAGTGTTTTGCCTTGGGGCGGGATAACCGTTCCACTGATTGAGAATAGTAGGGTCCTTGAACTCAACATAAATAAAAGAATGGATCCTGATATATTCTAATAATATGAATCCGGAATAGTAATTACCTTGTGTTGATTCTTGTATTTTGCACGTATACTACTTTTCGCTGTGAATGTATGTAATGATATGTTTTTCCGATTTTGACTATATTGTTACCTTGCTCAGTACGTAGCATAATGATCATTCTTTTCATGGGTGCTACTCTTTCCCATGACCATATCTACCCTATTTTGTAGGTGATTGATGATTATTAGCTTGATGTGCTTGCCTTGGGTGAGCGCTAAATGAATTGGTAAAGGGTATGGTTATCCGGATATCTCTATCTCTATTTGGACTCTTAGTCCTCCATTTTCACTGCTTACTCCCTTCTCTCTATTTCATATTCTGTATTGCGGTGGAATCAAGTGCTTCCCTTACCTGATTCCTAGGTATATGGTTACTTTTGCCTTACACCCGACATAGACTAGGCATAGGGAGTGCCTCTTCTATGTTTGACGCGGCGTGGCACCCCTAAATTTATTGTTTTGGATTCCGCTATTAACTCTTTAAAATGAAAATTTTAAGTGCCAAAATTTGAGGGTGTTACAAGATCAGTCTACTGGTAAATAATAGTGGTCAGGTGCAAGGTACCTTGGAAACTAGTCCACCGGCAAATAATAGTGGTGAGGTGTGTTGTGCCTTGAAGTGTATTCCGGTCCACCGGCTATAATAGTGGGGTTCCCGCACACACATGGATATAAATTCGAGAGATGATAATTGAATAATTATATTCATTAATGGGTTGAGGCCAAAAGAGTTATTATTATCCTCATGGTGTATTGTTAATATAAGTTCAACCTTGGTGCTTGTCTCTCTTGGCATATGATGTGCCTGCTATGTACATGGATGTTGTGTTGTGTATTTCTTATTGTATGAAGTGTTGCCTTGTGTATTAGTCTACATGTCATCATTCTATATAGTTTATATATTATGTGTTGCATGCGGGTCTACCTTTCAGTTTGGTTTAAAGGGTTACTCAGTACCATAGTACTGAAGGGTTCCACTTGTGGGCCTCTACCTATTCAATGGGTAGTGTCCTTTGCAGGTCTATTCCAGGTGCTATTCAAGTGGGCATCGGGTAAGAGCATAAGGATTATCCGGGAATTATTTAGGGTTTTCTCTTTTACCTTTTATTCTTTTGTTAAAATGATCTTTGTTATTGTAACAACTAATAGTCCGTTTTATTCTTGTAAAAAACTTATTGTGCTATTTTGATTTAAGTAAAGTTTGAGTCTGAGAAAATTATATTTTATTCTTTTAGCCTTAGCACTTAGTACTGGTACAATAGGAGGAAACCAATCTGGTACTAAGTGTAGCAGCAACATCCCCAAAATTTACGTTTTTTCCTTTTTGCTTTCGCTAAATTTTAAATAAAACGAATTTTTTTCAGTAGTAAATTTTGTAAGTGTTTCATTTAGAGAGTTATAGACCATCATTGATCAATGAGTTATCCAACCATATCATTCTTTGGTTTTCTATTCTTCTTATGTATAAATGACTAATAGTGGATATGGATTCCTTATCATTAATACGTAGTGCTTACAAGATCCATTTTAACCTTTGGGTAATATATAATACCCTGTATTTTTATAACCTAAAATTTTTGGTAGTTAACCTATTTAATTCCTTCCTTAATCCTTAACCTTTAACTATTCACTATTCACTTAACCTTTAAACCTTCATTTCATTTTTATTTTCTTTTTCCCTTCACCCGTCACATGTGTCCCCTTGCTCTAGTTGGTCCTATTTCTTGATTTGGTTAATCCAACTTAAAACCCTAACTAATCCCAATCCATTAATCAACCATCATCTCCATTCATTCAAGTGAAAAATACTCCATCTCCCTCATGACCATGTTTTCTAACTTCACCGGTCTTGCTTGTGCCTTACTCCAACACCTCCCTCAAACTTCTCCATTTTCAGGTAATAGGCCCCCTAAATCCTTCATTCCTCTTCTTTTTCCTATCATGTATTCCACCTAAATTAGAGCTCCTTTCATCTCATTCCTCTGAGCTCCCACATTGCCAGACCTATGTCATTCTCCCATGTTCTTTCTCTTGGTTTGCATTTATTCTTTGTGCAACACCTATAGTTTTTAGCCCTTCCTCGCTTGAACCACTGCCCTCCAATGCCAAGGCCTCACGTTACGCCTTATCTTCCTGCATTCAATCCTCACGCAACACCACCGCCACCATTATATTCCCACTCAACCACACCACCACCTTATTCAAGTCACATGTGATACATCCATACCTAAAATTGGGAAGTGATATGTAAGAATTATGTCAATTATATGAACTTTGACATGAATATTTAGTGTAATTGTAACACCCCCAAATTTACTACTAAAAAATTTCGTTTAAGACAAAGGTTTTAGCGGAAGCGAAAGAATTAAAACCGTAAACTTGGGGGTATTACCGCCACACTTAGTACCAGACCAATTCACTCCTACCGTTCCGATACTAAGTGCTAAGGCTAAGCTAAACCATCATCAAAACATAGGTACGTAGTTAACATATGTCATTCACGAAAACACGAGTCAAAAACAGTTACAATATCGTTTAGGAATACAACTTAGAGTACGGTTTCAAAAAAAAGAAGCGTAGTACAAAATATAGCTAAATAAAACAGATCCCAAAGGACCAATATCCGGATCGCCTACTCACTCAAGCCAAGCCTTCCACCCCACAATTTGTAACCGATCAAACCTGCATAGGAGGTCTGCTCCCCACCATTGGTGGATCATCACAGGACCCATTCAATCAAGGTAGTATCAGTACGGGTCCAATACTGAGTAAGGGCGCTGGTGCGCTAAGGCCAAACATACAATCATACCACATAGCACAATCATATAAACAACATGCGATAACCCGCAAGATAAGGTCTGCATACTTTTCTGGTGACTTATTCTTTATTCTCATTAACGATAATAAGTCCATTTCACACATTCTTCAACAATCCATGTGAGCACGGGGACCCCACTATTATAGCCGGTGGACCGGAAATAAAACACAGGGCAGGACGCCTCTGACCACTATTCTTACCGGTGGACCGGACTGGCCCCGCCTCAACATGGTGTTTCACTGTAAGTACTTAGTATTTTTTCCCGTGGTTTAACTTATTTACTTTGGGTCTATTGAGCCGAGGTCCCCACTATTATAGCCGGTGGACCGGAAATAAACACACAGGGCAGAACGCCTCTGACCACTATTATAGCCGGTGGACCGGAACGAAACGCACAGGGCAGAACGCCTCTGACCACTATTATACCGGACTGGAACGAAACGCACAGGGCAGAACGCCTCTGACCACTATTATAGCTGGTGGACCGGAAGGAAACGCACAAGGCATAACGCCTCTGACCACTATTATAGCAGGTGGACCGGAACGAAATGCACAGGGCAGAATGCCTCTGACCACTATTCTAACCGGTGGATCGGACTGGGCTCGGCTCAATAGTCTTTCGCTTTACGTTATTAGTGTCTTATCCGTGTCTTATTGAATCACACAACACTCTTGACATGCATAAATCATTCTCTTTATACTGTACACATCACAACTAATAAAATCCCACATTCATAACTACACTTTAATCAATAAATACACATGATAACACCAACAACTCTAAGCAGCCATAACCGACCCTAATTGTCCACACCAAACCGTGGTTACCCACTCTTAACCCTATTTTACCATAAAAACCATACTTAGCCATCACAAACCTTAATTATCCTCAACAAATCACAATTAGCTACTCCAACCCTACTTAACCACGACACCCCAGAGTTAATCACTCCAAACCCTAATTCTGTCCCCTCCATACCCTTATAATACTCTACGTACTATTCTCCGTCCAAAATAGTTAAACACCCAGATCATACTTGCATTACCTTTCTTAAATCCCAAATCAACCTTTCATCTGTAAATTTTACTCCCACGCAAACGTTACACATCCCATGCAACCTCTCGAACTTTTCATACAAACCCTAAATCCCATACAATCATTAACTCCTAGGCAAAACCCTAACTCCACCATCCAGACCCTAATACAACAATACAAACATTAATACCACCAAACCATAACACCACCATGCAAACCCTAATACCACCATAAGCCATTAATACCACCATGAAATCACTAATACCACCATACAGACCCTAATACCACCATGCGAGCCCTAATACCACCATTCCAACCATAATACCACCATGCAAACCCTAATATCATCATGCAGCCATTAATACCACCATACAACCATTAATACCGCCATAGAACATTAATACCACCATACAAACCATAACACCACCATGCAAACCCTAATACCACCATAAGCCATTAATACCACCATGAAATCACTAATACCACCATACAAATATTAATACCACCAAACCATAACACCACCATGCAGACCCTAATACCACCATAAGCCATTAATACCACCATGAAATCACTAATACCACCATACAAACTTCAAGACTCCCATGCATGGTTCCCAACTCTCATTTATTTCGGACATTCCTCCCACTTAAATCTTCTCTCATAGATCATCAGGTACTTAGGTCAACCTTATATCCCCCTTAGTGGTCTCACTTCCCATTTATTTTCGGTCATCCTTATATTCCCAACTCATATTACCATTTATCCTAACATGCATGTCCTAGAGGGCCATAACATAATACATCATAAACATCATACATATACATGTCATGCTCATGTCATGGAAGCACATACAACATACCTCAATCTCCAAGCTACGCTACACATAAGACAAGTTATACACAAATCATATAATACATGGCATACACAACATTCAACACATCCATGTCACACATAGCACAAGGCCATTAGCTTCGTCCTTACCTAAGGCGACACCGGGCTTGGAGCACGCTCCTCTAACTCCTTAGGGCTTTGGTTAGGATTACCTATAAAAGGGGAAAATACTAAGTATTAGTTTCCCTAAAAAATGACATCAACCCTTATTTTAGTTTAGGATTAAGGTTCTTATTACTAGAGGGGTTATTATACAAAAGCTAGGGCTTTTACCTTAAAATTAGTATACTAAATATTACTAGTCAAAATATGTTTATTTTTAATACTTATTGTTATACTTATATTATTAGACCCGTTAGCCCTATTTTTATAATAATAATGTTCATGCTAACTATAGAAAAATAGTGATAACAATAATAATAAAACTAATAATAGTGACAATAATGTTTATAGTGATAGAAACCCTAGCGTTTTTAAGGCTAAGTCTAATAATAGTGTTAGGGTTAAAATAATAATATACTAATTACAATACCAACAAGTAAAATATTCCGAAAGATGATAATGATAAAAGTTGTATATTTTTGAATAGTAATAATATAAGGGTTTCAATGTTTTTGGTCACAATAATAGGAATAATAATAATAATAGTAAAGATAAAGACAATAATAAACCATGGCTAGCGTTAGTATTATTAGTAAAAATAATAGTGAGGTTAATAGGGGTAATAATAGTAAATGAGGGAGGTCTTAATCACATTAACCCTAAAGTCTTAGACCATTATTAATGATAATAGTATTATTGGTTAGGAAAATCATAAGGTTAGGTTGAGTAATAGTAATAATAGTAATGATAATAATAATAATAATAATAACAAAGGAGGTAACTATATTAACACTAAGTTGTTAGTAACAATAATAATGATAATATCATTAGCAATAATAATAAAATAATAATAATAATAATAATAATAATAATGATGATGAAAGTAATAATAATAATGATAATATTAAGTATAATATCATTAATAGTAGTTAAAAATTAATAACAGTTATAGAAAATAGATATTTGGGTTTGGGTAAGTTGGAAACCACCTAAGGTCGGTGGTGGTCCGGCGGCGGTGGAGGAGGAAGAGAAGGGAAAAGATCAAGGTGGGGGCTGGATGGAAGGAGGAAAAGAGAAGTTTGAGGTGGGGAAAGAAACAACAGGTGAAGGGGAGTGGAGTGAGGGTGGTGGCGGCGCGCGGTGGTTGGCGCGGCGGCCGAGGGTGGTGGAGAGAGGTGGAAGATGGGGGAGGTAGAAGGAGAGAGAGGTAGGGGAAGATGGCGGTATGGGAAGGTAGAGGGAGGTCTGCTGGACATTTTGGAGGCAGGAGGAGGCGCTGGTGGCTGTCGGGTTGGCGGTGGAAGGCGGCGCAAAGCGGCGACGAGCTGGAAGGGGCTGCTCGGGGTGGCGATTTTGCACGGCTTGGGTGGCTCGTGCAAGGCAAATCGAGGGCTGAGGAGGGCTTGGTTAGGTGGAGGGTGGTGCAAGGTGGGGTTTTGGGCGGCGCTAGATTGGCAGCATTGGGGGACGGCGGCGGTCGACGGCGAGAGGGAGCAAACCCGGGGTTTCGGGGTTCCAAATCCTGAATCCAGGTGATCAATGGGGGCATTTATAAGCAGGGTGGTTGGGAAAGGCCAAGGGGAAGAAGACAAGGGGGTGCAGGCGGCAACTGCCATGGCAGGTGGCAGGCGGTTGCAGGAGAGAAAAAGGAAGGGTTGCAGGCCGCTCAGGAGGGAGGACAATGCTGGTTGGGGCCAAAATGGGGAAAGAAAACGACGGGAGAGAGAGAGGGAGGCAGGCTCGCCGGTGTTGGGGCAGCGCCGGCAGTGCAGACACGCGTCACTGCTGTTGTTTGCATGGGGAAGAAGAAGGGGGAGAAAGGAGGGGGGACCGGCGGTCCAGAGGGGAAAAGGAAGAGAAGGGGGACCGGCCGGTTCGGCGGCGTTTAAAATATTTTAAAATGAAACGCGACATTTTGGGAAATGTTTGGGCAAAACGCTGCGTCCTCGTCGGTCTGGCAACGGTTATTTTTTTTCCTTATTGTGACGCAGCGTTTTGGCGACTTTAGTGTCGAAACCCAGCGTTTTGTCTCACGGGCGGCTGGGCTCGCTGGGTTGCGGGCGAGAAGAAGGAAGGAGAGGCTGGGTTGGGCCGGCGAGGCCCAACTTCGGCGGAGGAAGAAGAAAAAGGAAAAAGAAGGAAAAGAAAAAGGGAAAAAGGAAAAGAAAGGATTTATTTATGGTTTTGGATTTTGCATAAATTATTTAGAATATTTTTGGGCTATTTAGAATATTAATATTTAGAAAATATTAAATAAATTCCTTTTTTTGCTTATTTTAGATAAATTTCCTTAACCTCCATTCTAATTAGAAAATACCCAAATTTTCTTCCAATTAAATTCTTTATTATTTTCCTCTTTATTTACCTTATTAATTCTCTAAATTTTAATAAATGAATTTATATAATTGATTTTCCTAATAATTGCTTATTTGGCCATAATTTCGAAAATTAGGATTTTGGGGTATTTCAGTAATTATATGATATTTTTTCATACTTTAGTCTACTTGTTCTAATTTAATAATCTTGACATATTTGGTAGGTATTTGGAGAAAATGGTATCAAAAGGAGCCAAAATACAATAGCTAGAACAAAACGGAAGCAAACACGAGTGCTTAAAGTATAAAAAAGAATAAATATTAGTAAATCTAAACATAGTTCGATCTGAATTTGGGAATATGTTGAATATGAAAATTGTAGAAAATTTTGTTATCTTTCTAATTCATAAAAATTTGACTCAATTTAACCTCAAAAGAAAATTTTATGGCCGAAATATAAAACATGCACAAAGTTGAAGTAGTGTCCGTCGACACAGCCATATTGTGTTTATTTACATGGTCATGTCAATGGGAAATAACATATTTATAAGTTTTTTTTTTCATTCAGTTTGGGGAGAAACTCATGGGACAAATATACAATGATTTTGGGAGCACAAAAGAGAGATATAGGATTCTCTTTTTGACATCACCCATTCAAATCCCACCTCTAATTCATCCACAATATTTCATATCTTGATCTTAATTTTTTGTTCTCGATTGGATGGGTAGAACAGTGAATTCCTCATCTTAAGCAGTGAATTCCCAATTCATGACAATGTGTTTTGATTTAGGAGTAGGGGTTAATATTCTATCACATTGGGGTTAAGAGGATTGATCGGAACCTTAGCCTTTTTTCTAACTGAATTTCATGTGTTCTTATATCATAGCTGGATTTTGTTTGTACATTATTATTTTATTTAGAATTAGACATCATCTATCCCCTATCGTTAGTCTAGAAATAGAAAAAAGATGATAACGATGGAGGAAAGAGTATGACTCGACTAATGATTTGTGGGATAAGACAGTTGTGTACGCATAAAAGATAAGATTATATATATATATATAAATGTTTATAGTAAAAAAATTAAATTACAAGATAAACTTAATTCTTATATATGGAGTTAGCATAATTTTTTTATTTTCTTAAAAATTTTAAATAATAAAAAATAATTAATAGTGAATATCTGATAGTTAATACTCTAAATATACCCTAATTCAAGTATCGACGGGTTGCATGCCAAATTTGGAGGGGTGTAACCGTAGTGTGATACAAATTGCACTCCTTGTGATGCTAGCAGGGGCTTACTACTAACATATTGCTTCTTGGAGTTGATCCTCACCAAGGAATACCTTAATTGAAGGTTGTTGTTCTCAATGAAGTGGGGACCTAATATGATTAGATAAAGAAAGATTTATCATATAATACCATTGAAGATAATTAGTATATAATAATTACATATACTAAGGAATAAAGAAAAGATAAAACTTGATCATATATTACAAAAGCGTGTCTCTCTCTAAAATAGTTTAACTAACTATAAAAATAATGTAAGATTTAATTATATGAATATATAAATGAATTTCCACATCAATAAATTAATCTCACTAACTAATTAATTAACAAATTATATTTTAAATAAAAATAATATATCATACCTCATGCCATATATAAGGCAAGCATCTTATTATTTTAATTACTTACTCTCTTTTTCTTAAAAGTTTTCTATTTATGAAATTTTCATTTTTCCTTTTACTATTCCATATAAGGTAATGGTTTGAAATATCCTTTTGAATTGTAGAAATAGTCCAACCACTAATATAACAATCTTTAAAATATTTTCAACACATTATCACATTAAAATAACTATTTCCTAAAAATAATAACTTTTAAATTACCAAAAGCATTATAAAAATAAGAGTTTTTTCTTAAAATTTCTAAAATGAAATGGAGAGTTTTTCTTTTACAATAAAATAAATAAAATAGTATAAATATAATACAATTTCAATTCTAGATATGAGGTATTATATCCTCATAAAAATGTAAACAATGGTCACCAAAAGAGTAAATTAAGAGGTTTAAAATTATGGGATATTACATTTCTATTGTGGGTCTCACTCTCATCGACTAAGGAGGCGAAAATATTTGGTAGAAAGGGTAAGATAACCCTGATATATACTAGCCCTTATGATATTCTTGATAGAGGGGGTGAGTGTAACACCCCTATTTTTAGGAATTGAAAAATTCTTTTTCAAGAGTTAATCGTGAAAGCTAAAACTATAAAAACAAAGGGTATTATAGCCATGCTTGGTACAAATAAGGTTTCCTTTATTATTCTCATACCAAGTGCTAAGGCTAAAATTATTGCTTTTTTTAAATTAATAACATGATTACAGGAAACAGAATAGAGAGAAAAAACAAATAAGTATTGTGCTAAATAAAAACAACATTAGTGATTACAAACTCAAAAGACAACAGGTAGTCCTAGACTCTCAATCCAGACTACAGACTTTTGATTGAGCTTGTAAGCAGACCTGCAAAGTCCATTGTCCATTAAAGAAGTAGGGGCTCACAAAAGAAATCTTTCAGTACAATGATATCGGGCAACCTTTTATACAAAACTGATATGAAAAACTAGCATAAAACATATACTAGGCATACAACAAGACATGGTGAAAGACATTTAAATATACATCGGAGGATTGAAATATGATGATCATTCACATGACCACATACCACCAATGTCATATAATATTCATACTCGTTTATTTGGAATAAAATAAAACTTACCAATCGAATATCCAAGATATGCTCTTTGAAGTATAATTAAAAACATCAACAACCTCAAATCATAGCAATAAAATTAGTCACAACCTCAGTATCAATTCCTACACATCTCACACATCACAGGTGGGCTCACAGGCATAGGACTAATAAACTCATCAACTTCGCAGATAGGCACAAAGGCTGCTACGAAAACATAGTAAGGCATGAAAGCTACTTGTAACACCCCCAAAATTTACTATGAAAAATTTTTATTTTTAAAAGTTATAAGCTGAAGCAAATATAGTAAATTTTGGGGTGCTACCACCACACTTAGTACCATACCAATTTCCTCCACCATTTTCTATACCAAGTGCTAAGGCTAAAATGTAATTTATTTAAATTCTAAGAATGAAATTATAAAACATAGTAGTGCAATAGCTAAGAAGGTGAACCCACCTTCCAAAGAAAACCCACTAATTGTGGTTACAAAATGATTATTAGTGGAAAAGAAATATAAAATATTATAGGGGGAAATACATAAAACTCTCAGTTCGAATGCCGGACCAAATCTCGAATAACCTTGCTCTATTAACCCAAATAATGCTCCTTGAAAAGAGCTACGAGCTAACCTACAAAGGCCACTGCCCATTGAATAAGTAAAGACCCAAGAAAGGAACCCTTCAGTACTATGGTACAGAGTAATCCATTATATGGGACTAATATGTAAGATCCTCATGCAACATACCAGATGCATCACATCAATCATATGAACATTAATTATGCATAAAGTAAATAAAGTGCGATAATCATGTATATAAACACATGCTTAAAGATCACATACTACCAATACTCATCCACCTCAAAATAACTGAAATATACTGATGGAACATCCAAGTCATGCTCTTTGTAGTATAGTTAGAAAGCCACATCATCCTTAACAATACACACCACCCACTCAAGTCACAGGTAGGCCCATCAACATAATCCAATACATAATACATCACATGTGACACAAAGGTTGTTACCAAATCACAGGTAGTCTCAAAGGCTACTACTGTTACACAGGTAGGCTCAAAGGTTACTACCAACTCATAGGTAGGCTCAAAGGTTGCTACTAATACATGGGGAGGTACAAAGGCTGCTACTGAAATACAAGTAGGCTAAAAGGCTGCTACCGAAATATCCCAATAATCATTTCCGTTACATTATCACACAATTCCATTTTTATTTACTCGAGGGGGAGATCAAGAACTCGAAGACACTAAGGTACTCTGGTCCTACTAGTGCATAAAGACAATAAAGTTTCTTATCGACTATTAACCCAGGGATACAAAGGTACCCTGGTCGCACCGGTACACGAAGACACACAATACCCTACCAACAAGAACACCTAATCCATAAGTATGCACACCCCCTACTTAGGTCCGTGGAGCTAAATCCAAAATAATTTTGGGCTAAACTATATTTTTAGGGTAGAAACATCTAAAGAGCTACCATTCCTGATCTTGAGATCTTTCACTTTAAGTATTAGTATTTTAATTAGGGTGACCACGAAAAGCACACATTCATCACATGTATTCATTCCATTATGCTTAATCATTTTTTATATGCTTCCAACATTATAAAGTAACCAAAATCATGATCATTGTCAATGTCAACATAAGTAGTCCACTAAGGCCATCCTAGAGTCAAAAACTCACACTTAAGCATTTTAGGTCAAAAGGATTAGAATGTCCCAAAGGCTAAGGCTACCTCTTTATCATCTATTTCCATCACAAATTCTATTTTATTTTATCAACATGCCATAAAAAGAATAACTCACCACAATTAAACTATTGATTATGAAGTTAAGTTACGCAACACACCAAATAACCATTTTACACACAAAACCTTAACATGCTCTTCTAGAACAACCAAACATACATTCTTATGCTTAACCAAAACTTAATGCACTTCCTGCACGTTTATGAGAATAACATCATAGCATACCCTAATTTACCTAAATACCCTTAAACATGCAATAGCAATACTTATGTTGAAACATGCACATATAATATAGCAAAACCCCTATACTCATGCTTGATAGCAAACATCACATATCATGCATATTCATTAGCATATTAATTATGGTACACTCTAAAATACCAAAATACCCCTAAACCCCATAATACTCATAATTATGTTGGAAAAAGTGACGCTAAGACAACAAACCGCATTTTCATCTTTAACATCAGTTAATACTTATCATATAGGTTTATTAGACTAATCACCATATTACATGCAAAATTATCAAAATGCCTCTAAACCATGTAATATCGATTATAATGTTGAATTAGGTGATACTAAGACAATAAACCCCTATTATCACATTTAACATCATTTAATGCTTATCGTACAAGTTCACTAGACTAATCACTATATTATATGTAAAATTATTAAAATTCCCCTATACCATATTATCATGCTCAAATAAATGATATTAAGACAATAAACCCTTATTCTCATATTCAACATTAATTAACACTTATCATGTATGTTTATTTGATTAATTCCCCTAGTTCATGTAAAATTACCAAAATACCCCTATACCACATGTTATTAACTATCATGCTCAAATAAGTGATACTAAGATAGTAAACCCTTATTATCATATTTAACATTAATTTATACTTGTCATTTATGTGTATTTGACATACACCATATTATGTACAAAATTATCAAAATGCCCCTAGGTTATATAATATTAATAATCATTCTCAAACATGCATTACTAACACCACAAACCCCTATTATCATAGTTAGCACTAATTATTACTTATCATGCATATTTATTAAGATTACCCCCCCACTGCACATGTAAAATTACCAAAATTCCCCTAGGACATATAATATTAATAATCATGCCCAAACATACATTACTAACACCACAAACCCCCATTATCATACTTAGCACCAATTATTGCTTATCATGCATATTTTTTAAGACAATCATCACCATATATTAACATTACCAGAATACCCCTAAGCCATAAAATATTGATCTTCCTACTGACACATGTATTTATAATACACCAAACTCTCATCTCCATTTTTAGTAACACTTATAAAACATTAAGCATCCCGGTTAGGGTTAAATATTATGATGTGTTCAAATGACCAAATTGCCCCTAGGGCTCATAATAATCATATTTTTACAACAAATGTCCATACCTACTTAGCATAGCATTTATATACAAATTACACCCATCATCAAACATTAGATCCCTTCTTAATCACCATTTCACACACATCACAACGTACACAAGATACCTACATTCTTTTTCCATTTTCCAAGATAACATTGATAATCATGGGATTATTTGTAACACATCATATCTAAATAAATCACATGCCAAAAATTCTAATGTACTAACATACGATAATCCAAATATTTTAGTGGGGTATAATTGTTACCTTATTTCTAGCAAAAACCAAACTTTACCTGTATCCGATTAAAAATGCTTAGGCTCTATTTCATAAAATTTTGTACCTAAAAATAATATCACAAATACAATATTAATATTAGATAGATGAAATGATAATTTTTTTTAAAAAATTACCAAACTACCCTTATACCACAATATTATCCGATATATATATATACTACACAACTCACATTGCATGTGTAGCGCAAGCCATGCAAAATGGACCAAGGAAAAGGAATGAGGAGAATGGAGGTAGCTCGGGTAAAGGGTTTGAGGAAGATGGTGGGGAGTGTTGGTGTTAGTTGTTGTTTGCAAGAGGTAAGGCAGGAGGTGGCTGGCTGTTGGAGGTTGTGGTGCAGTGGCTCGGAGGCGACTAAGATGGTGGTGTGGGCTATAGGAGCAGGGTGCAGAGAAGGGAAGAAGAGAGAGAAAAAGAGAAGAAGAGATAGAGAAGGGGAAAGGAAGGTGGTGCTGGGGGTAGCTGCAGGTGATGGTATAGGAGGAGAGGTTAACGTGGTGGTAGGCAACTGGGGGGAGTTGCGGTGGCGGAGGAAATGGAGGGGAAGGGAGACCGAATGGAAGGGAAGTGGTTGCAGGGGTGTTAAAGGGGAGAAGAGGAAAAGGAGATAAGTTGTAGAGGAGATCGATGTTGGCTACTCGGGGTAGTGTAGGGAGGAGTTAGGGTGGAGGAGATGGCGGCGTGGAGGCTAGGTTGGTGGTGGAGATGGTTGTACGGGTGCATTGAAGGAAAAATAGGGGTAGAAGAAGAAGGGATAAAAGGAGAAGAGAAGATCAGGGAGAGAGAGCTGAGCACGAGGAAGAAGTGAGGTAGGGAAGAAGAGAAGAAGAAGGTAAAAAAGACAAGGAGGAGAGGGGCTTGGTGTGTAAGGTTAGGTGTGGTGCAAGGGGAGGTTGAAAGCATGGCAAAGTAGGGGTGAAAATGAAAGCGATGAAAACAAAAGGGAAGGGGGCACGTAGGGAAGGGAAGGTCAAGGGTTGTAGGGCCAAAAAATGGAGGAAAAGGACAATAGGGGGTGGAGGTGTAGGTGGTATGGTCGGGTAGAGGGGGAAGGTGTAGATGTGTAAGGGTGTAGAAGGAAGAAAGGGATCATGCGAGAGGATGCGTGTGTGTTTGGCACGGGGGTGCAGACGGGGAAGAATGAGAGGGAGGAGAGACGGGCCATGCGGCGAAGAAAAGAAAAAGAGACAAATAGGCAGGATCATATGGGAGAAAAGAAGAAGATAAAGGGAGAAGCTGGGCTAGCCCAAAGGGATAAAGGAAAGAAAGAAAATGGGGGAAACCTAGGCTAGCCCATATGGGAGAAGAAGAGAAAAAAAGGAAGGGGTGGTTTGGGCTGGTCCAAGGTAGAATAAGAATGAAAGAAAATAAAGAAAAGGAAAAAGAAAGAAAAGGAAGGAAAAATGAAAATATATTTAGAGTTAGGATTAGAAATTAGGCTATTGGAAAAATATTAAATTAATATATCCAAAAATTAAGGTATTAATTTAAGAAAATAATTTTGGTTTTGGGATCTATTTAAATAAAAAGAGTAACATAAAATGATAAAAATAATCATATTAATTTACTGAATAATTTTATCTATTTTGGTAGGTCAAAGGTTCACAAAATAATTAGGAGTGTTACAGTGAGGTTGCATACCACTTAGCGCTTCCACCAAAGTTAGCCCAAGTTCATAGTGTCTTCCACTTCTTACAGCCAAGGAAGTACGTTGCAGGTACTTTCCATATGATTAGACTCGATGATTCCTTATTAGATGACAAGAGACCCTTGCACGTTTTTGATACCAAGGCATGTCGGACCCGGATGAGCTCATATCCACTCCTAAAATTTCTGTAGAGCTCCCATATAGTAGAGGAGGCAATCTAGGAGATAGAGAAGGATATTCACAAGTTTAACTCGAGTTTTTCAGTAAAGGTGTATAAAGTTTCACGGTTCTCTCTCTTTTAAGGGGGTAGTCTATGTTAGTATTGTGTCAACTCCAATAGAGTTAACTACCAATATCACCTTTATTTACATCATTTTCTCTTCTTCCCCAACCTTGAATTTTGAATTTGTGGATGAAGTCTATTTGAAGGGGTAAGTGATGTAATATCTTGAATTTTATCTAATATTTATCCCGAGTAATCAATATATTAACCTAATTATAATTTTAAAAAAGTAATACTTTTACTTTACCCTAATCCCTTAATATAAAATCTTAACTAATCCAATTATTATTTCAAATTATTATTATTTCTTAACTTAAACCTAAACTCAAATATTTTGTAATTAATTTTATCCTAATACCATAATATAAATTATTTTAACATAATTATAACTCTAACCCCAAACTCATTTTCTTATCTCTTTTTCCTTTTTTCTTCTTCTACTTTTCTTTCCTTTTGGCTGGTTTCCTTTTCTCCTTCTTCCTTCTCTTCTTCATGTGTGAATCACTCACTTGACCATATCCCTTATATCATGCTTCCATGACCTATACCCTACCATCATCATCACACCATCATCTCCCACCTTCGATGCTGATATGTTTGGTTGAAAGCCTTACTCAATCACCTCATTTCCCTTGTGTCCCTCTGTTATTCTTCACAACGTATGCAAAGCAAGTGCGTATATATGTAACTCCTAAACTTAACCTCATTTTATTCCTCCAACTACCTCCTTTTCTTCCTCCATCTCTTTCAAATAGCAGCGGTAGCCACATAGGTTTTCTCATCTTCCCTTCCTCCTTCTCGCATCGCAGAAAACACCACTCTCCATTGCTCCTCCTTCCCTTTGCACCGGTTGTTCTAAAAGTTCCTCCTCCATTTGCTTTTGCCATTTTCACCAATACCATCCCCTGTCAATGACATTAACTACATTTTCTATCCCATTTGCATGGGCCATTTTCACCAAAGCCAACCCCAACCCTTTGGCCATTTCCATCAAAAATACCCTTCACATTTGGCCCCTATTTTCATTCTTCCCCCATGAGAATCACCCCCATCAATGATCCCCTACCCCTATCAATGACACTCATTGGAATTTCTATCCTCTAAGCTTCAACACCTACAACCGTTTCTCCCTTCGTTTCAATGCAAGTTTCAACCAAAGCCTTACCTTGCTTTGATTCAGTTATTCCTCCTCCTTCCATACTCCATTGCTGTATATTTTCCTTGTTTTATTCCATGACTTATAATTTTTATTTATTATTTTTTATTAGGTAAATTTATATAGGTATCAAAAGAGGAAGGATATGATATACGTGCTTAGAGACCTGTATCATTTTCGATAAGAATACTAGTTGTAGATAAGATTTTGTGCTAAATATGATGTAAGATTGTGAGTATTGTCATGTTGTATTTATTATGTTTTTAAATTCATGTTGTTAATATTATGATGTGATAATGTGGATTATATGATGGAAAGAGAGTAAGAATGAGAAAAACATACGCTTATACAATATCGTTACCATAACTTTTATCTTGTAAGCCCTAAGTTAAATGGTTTGATATATGGCTTTGTAATTTGGATTTTATAAAGTGTGATAAGTGGTAAATGATTAAATTTAATATGTACGTGATATAATAAATTGAGGATTTGAAAATAATGACATCAGAAATATAAGGTTTATTGTGAAATAAGGGTGCCAGTTATCCTTAAGGGTATTTTAGTTAATATGGGTTTAATATGTAAATTTTGGTGTTTTAGTGTGTTAAATGATTTAAAATATGCCGAGAATATCATATTTAAGGTTTGGATTATTTATGAATGACCTAAGTCCAAATAAAATGAATATTAGCTTAAATTAGGAATAATAACCCTCTAAGTTAGTTAATATCGTATGTGTAAAATGTTGGATTTATGCCATGATTTTTGGATATGTAATTAATATTTGAATTTTAGGAATTTATATTTAATTTTGTGACTATATGAATCTTATGTTCACAGTTATACCAAAGTTATGAAATTAGGGCTTTAAATAATAACTTAGGAGATAGGGTTGTTATCTCATGTGGAAGATGAGGGAGTTAGACCTATATTTTTGAGTATGTTGATAAAAATAATATTTTATTAGGATTTGACAAAATTGGTATGAAAAATATCTGTATGGGAGAAGTGATGGTTATAATATGAAGTTAGGCTTTCTTAGGGAGTTAATGACCAATTCCTCGAGGATTGTCTTGATAACTATGTGGTTGTGATTTACATGTTTCAATTTTGTGTTGTGCATATCTATGTGAGTTATGCAAGATGATATAGCCAATTATGAATAAGATATTAACCATTTCAAGTGAAATATCATATGAGTTATGATTGGTTGTACATATCCATCATACCAGATGAGAATAGTAGTCAATATTGTTTTTCCTTAAGGTTGTATATTATTGATACCATTCTGCTGGGGGGTTGTATATTTTTAATACCATTCCACTAGTTGAGAATAATGAGGTCCTAAATTCAATGTTAAAAAAATTATATTGAGGTTATACCTACTATTAGAGTTATAAATTGGTATTATCTTACATTATATGTTATTGTGTTTACTCATTCTTATATTGGTTTATATATTTGTACCCTTCTTGAATTTATTATTCCTTTAATCGATATGTAGTGTACTGATCATTCTTTTATGGGTACTGTTCATTTTCACGAGTAGAGGACACAGATGTTGTGGTGCAGATCGACAAAGACCATTTGAATGATTTTGCAGCTCATGATACTATATGTGTGGAGGATTGATCTTATGTATTTGGGGATAGACTTAAAGTTAGGTTATATGGTGGTTAGATTTACCCAGATACTTTTTTGGACACTTATCTCCGTAGTATCTCTTTTGATGTATTTTGATATTGTACTCGAAGTTAATCTCCAAACTCGTATTTAAGTTTATGAAGTTTCTCTCATTTTTTTATTTTATTATGATTGTATTCTAATAGTTTTGCCTTTTGATTGATGTAAGGATGGATGGTAAGACAAAATTATGTCAATCATAATGGTAGCACCCAACTATTTTTGTAATTATGCTTCCACTAAAAATAAAGTTTTTTAGTAGTAAATTTTGAGGTGTTAAAGTAACATCTCTATTAGTTAAAAATTAGATGTAGCTTGGTTCCAAAACCTGTACTACTTTAATATGGATTTAAAACCAAGAAAGATACACTTCTTGGCTCTTGGCTCAAGTTTTCCACCATTCACATAATCATAAGCAGGGTAGCTAAATACATGTAAATTAGAGCAATAATTTGGTTTATCAAACCATAAATTCTCGGATGTCTTCAACTTAATAGACTAGTTGAGTGGTTGGTTAACTAATTATGTCACCATGTGAACCTCCTCAACCCAAAACTCTTTACCTATCTCTTCTTGAGATAACATATAAGGAGTCTTCTTCAATAGGATATTGTTTATCTACTCAACTACCCCATTCTATTGTAATCTTTAAACACAAGTGCGGTGTATCGCTATCCCATGGTCCTAGCAAAGTTTTAGTAAAACTCTACTCAATAAACTCAAGACCTCAGATGTCTTCAACTAGTTGAGTGGCTTGTTCACCAAGTATGTCAGCAAGTGAACCTCCTCAGCCCAAACTCTCTACCTAGCCCTTCTTGAGATAACACATAATGAACTTCAATTAGGTCTTAATTATATACTCAAAAGCCCCATTATGTCTTAATCTCCAAACATAAGTGTGGTGTCTCTCTATCCCATGGTCCCAACAGAATTTTAGTGAAACTCTGCTCAACAAACTCAAAACCATTATTTTTGTAGAGACACTTAACTTACTTCCCAGTCCAATTATCTAACAAGGTATTCCATCATAGAACACACATGTTAAGCTTACACTTCTCTAGTAACCTACATGAACCAAAACCTTGTGATGTTGTGCATCAAATTCCCAATCAAAGCTCTCATAAAACCTTTTAAAGCTTCTGAATGCTTATGAATTTTAAGACAAAAGTGTTTATTATTTTTATAAAAGGAGAAATTGACTTATTAAGAAGAAAAATATACCACTTGAGGGTTTGACCAACAAGAATGGTCTCCAACCCTTTACACATGCATGCCTCTCATATCTCTTTTGATATTGCCAACATAAACATGTACAACTTATACTAGGTGATGTGATTATCAAGTTCAGTTGTCCCATCATACATATTAAGATGGGGAAGGATAAGATTTCTTACCATCTCCAGCATCATGATAACATCCATAATAGGGAGCTCACAAAGATATCGAGGAAGCTTATCTTGATTAGTGGTGGCACTAGTATGATAGGGATGAGATGTATCATTTGCTAAAGTTTGACCATCTTCTAGGTACATTCATCTTGGTTATATTTTAGCATGGCCACAAGCTCATATCATAATAAAAAATATAAGTGTAGCTAGCATTAGTAGTTGTTACACACACATGTTTCTCGATGGTAGTGATGCCACCCAATGTAGGATAGGGATGAGGACCATAGGATTGAGCAAAATGATTCAAAACCCGCTCTCCCAAGCCTCTATTTTCTCAGCCCCATGAGGGTTTCATATGATATTAGGGGTTGAGGAGATATGGTGTCAGTATATAGTTTGCTATCCAAAATCCAATTTATTGAGATTGGACCATAAGCCACTATAGTGGGGCCCCCTGACACTTGGGAGGGTTTTGCCATGTCAAACATTGACAACTGAGCATTGAGTGACAATGGTGACTGTGATGTTAAAGTGACTTGTGGGCCTTAGCTAGATATATCACACTTTAACTCCTCAATAGCTAATTTTCCTTCTCAAAATTTAGGATCCTCCTTGCGTGATTCTCCATTTGTTGAGTCACGAACTCTATTCGATCAATTGCTAACTCCTCAATAGCGTTTGAGTTGGATTTTGGTTAATATGTCTAGGGTGAATTACCCTTGAATGAGGTTATTACAACAAATTTTCCATCTTTAAGATGAGAGTGAGTGACATCTACCATGGTCATATTTCATCAATTGCTTTCAGTGTCTTATGGTAGTCAAAACTAACAAGGCCCCATAGTGGGTGCCAAATAGTAGACACTCACAATATACAAAAGACACTACTAATTCTCTAGAAAAGCAGACATGAAAGAACTTTTTGAGTGTTAGAAGGAAATTGGTTTGGTGTCAGACTAAGAACACTCTAACAGTAAAGCTAGTAATGTGAAACTTGAGCAATGCAAAAGAAAAATGGGAAAGGGGTTGGAGTGACTTATATGTTGGTTTGTGAAGGTGGGGCCAACAACATTGAAGGGTCTGGGGTCCCTAGTCGAAGATGTCTGTAAGGGTGTCATTGAAGCGATAGCAAATGAAGATAGCTAAGATCTAAGAGAGTTAGCACGGGATTGCTTAGAGCAAATTATAAGTTATGAGTGCTTAATAAATTTCTTAGGTTGGCCAATTATTTTTCTACCCAAAGGGCCTTGCAACTTTATTGTTTATGGAGGTCGTGACTAGCAACGTGCGCTTGTGTGAGACTAGACGAGGTTGACGTTGGAGGTGGTTAATGTTAGGAAATCGGGAAAGTTGGATTACGCTCAAATAGAGTGGAGAATGATTGATTTTTGAATCAATCATATTAGATGATGGGGTTGTGATGTTTGCCCGTAATATCGTCACGAGACTAGGTCGACTTGATTTGAGGGATAACCTCTAGGAAGCCTTGGGCTGTCTAGGGGTTCTACACTTCATCATACTAGGTTGGACCGAATGATGAGATTTTTCACGTACATATAAATACACATCTTATAGTATATAAACAAACATATTACAAAATATAAATATACATATGACAGAATATAAATACACATCTTACAAAATACATATAAATACGCATCTTATTGAATATAAATAAATACTCATCTTATAGAATATGTGTATTTATAAATACACATCTTACAAACTATATATAAACACACATCTTAAATAATATAAATATACATATGAATAAAAATGTATATCCTAAAAAGAATGAATATCTTTCACATATTTTGGAACAAGAATAAATGTTTTGAATATGTGATTCATTTAAAATAAGAATACATATTTTTTATAAAATGAAATATGAAGAAAATTATATAATATGATTTATCCTTGCTAGTTGTGTAGTCTTATAAAAGAATTTATATAATATATATCTTTTTTATAAAATAGAATATTAAGATATTTATATAATATGATTTATCCTTGTTAGTTGTGTATTCTTATAAAAGAATTTATATAATACATACCTTGATTATGGTTGCACATTAGACAAAATAAAGCCGCATGTACCCTACTGGGTGCATATGAGTCTATCATGCACAAATTTGTGTAAATTATAACTAGTAAATAACACAACATTTTTGCATGCAAATATAACATAAAAAAGTACCAATGGAAACAATTTTTTTACACTAAGGTACCATTTGAGTAATGTAGTACTTAATCTGATCTAAATATGATTTGAATACAAATAGAACATAATTTTTGATAGATATTAATTATTTGTATATAAATATATTTAAAGTAATAATAGTGATTGATAACTTATCTTATATAAAATAAATTAATGTATAATGATAGTTTTAGGCATCTCTATGAGATGGACGGGGTAAATTAATAAAACTATTTTAATAATAAAAATAAATAATAATTTTTAATGTTTAGTTGAAATTAATGATACCTGTTTATAAAATGATAATAATAAATTGTACATAATAAAATTATAATGATATAAAAATAATGGGATTAAATAAATGATATATATATATATATATGCGTGTGTGTATATATATATTAGATAATAAATAAATAACTAATAGGATTTACCACACGATACTTAACACCTTTTTTTTAAAAGAAGAAGAAGAATATATGTCTCTCGCAGAGATTAAACCCTAATTAACTAAAGTACGCTCATACTTTGATATTAGTTGAGCGATAAAAGTCGGGTAATATCCATTATTTTAACGCTACTATATAACATCATAAAAAATAAAAATAAATAAATAAATCGTGCATCATGATTCACGAGTCCATGACAAACAGTTGGCAGTGGCATAATATTCGTTGGTAAGGCAAAGAAAATCTAGTCGGAGACGATATGATTAGAGATGAGAGGAGGCAGGCAAATCAACTTTTTAATTCGCATTGCCGGTTCCGGAACGCGACATATAATATAACGTCCTCTAAGTTTTAATATGGACAGCTTACGGCCGCGATCTGACGCCAACGCTGACGTATCACGCTTTCGCGGGGTATGATTAGTGAGGAGTAGGGCTGTTAACGAACCGAATCGAGCCGAGCCGGGATAGGTTTGGGCTTGGCTCATTTACTAAACGAGCCTAAAAATAAAGCTTGAGCTTGGTTTGTTTATAAACGAGCCGAGCTTTTAACGAATCGAGCCGAACTTTTAACGAGCCGACTCTCGAGCTTTGATTGTAAACGAGCCGAGCTCACGAGCTTTTGCATTCTAAACGAGCTCGAGCCTAAATTTATTAGGCTCAAGCTTGATTTGTTTAATAATCGAGCCGAGCTCGAGCCAAATTTTTAAGCTTGTTTAATAAGCGAACCGAGCCGAGCCGAGTCATTAACGAGCCGAGCCCAAAAAGCTCGCGAGCCGGCTTGGTTTGTCAACAGCCCTAGTGAGGAGGAGTGTGGCGTGAGTTTTCTGATTAAGAAACGGAAGATGATGGTATTTCATTGCGTTTCATACTAATGAACGGGCTGCTTTTTCTTCATTAACCATCATTTTAATTGCCACTATGTTTTGCACGCTCAGAAGCTTAACTTTAAAATAATAAATTAGAAGAAAAAAATTTATTCACCTAATTTTTAGATTTTTTGCCAGCAAAACTCTACTCCATATATACTTAAAAAATATTTAAGATCCATATTTAATGATTCATTTACTAAATAAAAGGCCACCTTATTTTCTTTTATCAAGTCAAACATCAATTATGCTAAGGGGGACATCTTATTATAACTATTGAAATCTGACCCCCACATTCTACAATATAAATATCATGATATAATATCATTAGAGTATAGTTTACACTTTATCACATATAATTAAAAATTATTATTATAACAAGTTTAATGACATATTTATGTATGTAGAGATTTTATCCTTTGTCTTTTTATATAAAGTTGACCTATCGGTCGCACTTCTTTAAATATATTTAATATTTTTTATTCAAAAGTTATTGTTGGGTACAACATTGTCAAATCAACATACTACTATAAAAAAAAGTATAATACTTTTCGTTTGACGTCATTTTTAACTTGGACTTACTAATTAAAAAATAATAAATTTGAGGAAAAAATATATAAGATAATTAATATACTCTTATATAAATATAATTTTAAAGAATTGATCATTAATTAATGAAGAGATAATAGATGATATAGTAGAAAATTATATCGTCTAATTTGTACAAGTTTTTATAATATGATATATTTTGAAATAAATATTTAAAAAAGATGTAACATATATTATCAAAACGTAAGGACTAATTACTTGGTGAATGGCTTCTCCACTCGAAGACAAATTGGGGTACAAACTCGTAAGAATGTTTATCACTAAAATAAGTTATGTCCATAACAAAATACCCTTAATGTGCGCTTTAATATATTTGTTTCTAAAATATGGAGTATTTTGATTCAAAATTTCAAAGTTAGGGATATTTGAGCAATTGTGTTTTGATAAATTACACTTAGAAACCTTCATATTTTAAATTAATATTACTTAAATATCTTTTATGTTAGTAAATTTTGATTAGGTTAAATTTTGTACAATTAAGGTAATATATTATCATAAATACAAAAGTATATATAATTTATTAAAATTATTGAAAAAATATGAAAAATATTTTTAAAAATATTTTTTATTTAAAAAATTAGTTCTTTTTTCAAAACAAAGCCTTTTCTTCTAAAAAATTTCATATTTTAAAAAAAATTAATTCCATATTTTTCTAAATGAAAATGTTCAGGTTTATTTTTAAAATTAATTTTTTTATAAAAAATATTTTAAAAATTAGATTTTTTAACATAAAAACTAGAGTTTATATATATATATATTCAAGATTTATTTAAAAATTTTAAAATTTTCATTATTTATTATAAAAAAATTACATTAATTACATAAAATTTGACATAATCTCACTTTATTAGTAAAAATGATACTTAAATGATAATAATTTAAAATATAAATATATCTAAGTGAGAATATTTTAAAAATAGGATCCAAGTAAAATATTGGGTCAAATATTAAGGCACCTAAATATAATTTATCTTTATAGCTTTATTATATATTTTTTCTACTATATACTATTATTTCATGAGTAGGCCTTCATTAATTTTATTAAATATTTAAATTATCCTAAATGTTTACCATATATAACCTTATTAATTATAATCACCTATTACATCCCTACAACTATTAATGTTAATTACTATTGATTATTATTCTTGATTATGAATAATTGATAATTATTGATACTCATCATTATTAATTATGAACTATAAAGAATTATTTATTAATTTTGAATATCAATGGTCATTTATTATTATTTATTAATATTATGTATTGTTATTATGCCTAATTGTTATTATTATTATAAAATGTTAATATTATTAATTAATTACTAATGTTATTAATAATGAATATTTATCAATATTAATAACCCATAATTTTTTATATTAATTATTATTAAATAATGGACATGAACGCTCGTTATAAGCAATTATGAATTGTTAATATTAATTATCCATACTCATTATTATTATTACTTGTAATTATTAATATTAATTGATAACATAAATAATCATTTATTAGTTTGAAATATTATTAATAATTATTCATATTGATTATAATGATTAATGAGTAATAACTAATAATTCTTATTTATTATTAATAATTAAAATATATAAATAAAATTAAATCTTAAAAAATATAAATATATCTTATTAAAATACAAAAAAAAAGGTCTTAAAATTATTGACACCAAATTGTGACACTCCATACGACTTAACATAGCCGAAGAAGGTGGCCCATTCATGTAGCAACTTATGGCGTAGAAGGGAGATTAATGGTTACGTTCTTTCTATGTATCTGATTTCGCCGATCCGAACAGATATATTTTTACGATTTCCATAATGATAATAAATATAACTGAAAAAATAATTTAATTTTATTCTATCTTATTAGGTATGAAAAATAAATAAACCGAGTATCAGGCTGGGTCAGAAAATGAGGGACGCGACTTCAGGTTGTCTTAGTACCGCCGAAGGAAAGAGGATGAGCGAACCAGCAAAAGTGAAGAAATGGGCCGAAGTGTGTAAACAACCCAAAAATAAAATGGCGGCCGGGTCGAGTGTAGAAAATAAGAGCCCAACGAGTGGCTCACTTGCCCTCCCTGAAGGCGGCGCAACCTGGAAGCGCAACAGTAGGGGCGAGAATGGCCCAGCGAAACGATAGCCCCTGCGAGTGACCGGCCGCCACCGTCGAAAAACAACCGGCAATGAGGAGCAGCACCGGAGGCTCACTTCTGGGAAAACTACAAGACGCAACGGTAATGAGCAGGCAAATACTATTCTGCTTAGCCAAAATTCTAATTATTTTCTTTTCTTTTATATTTTTTTTGGGAAGTTGAGCGACCTATTAATATAAGACGGGGTTTTGTACGTCCAAGCATCATCATTTACCATTCACCAAATCACAAAATAGTAATATAAAGTGTGAACTTTAGTCCTAGAAAGGTTTCGTGGATTTGTGGCTACATACGTAAATTATTGTGCCGTGGATAAATTATGTAAAACATTGATATGATATTGGACAGATTTTAAGGCTTTGTCGATGCTGGTTCCATCATCATCATCGTAATAATGTGTACACACACACATTGGTTGCTTAGAATATTATATCGTTATGAGACTTGTGATGTGTATCCCCATAGGTCAAAATTATTTATTTTTCATTTATAATTTAGTCTTGATATTTTTAATTTGGGTTTAGTCTTAACTTATATTTACAATTGACAACATATATAAGCTAATGGGGTTTAGTATATATTTTGTATCATTTTATTTGGGTTGGTTTGTATTTTATTGGACAAAATTCGTGTAATGGGTCAAGTGCCAAGCCTAATTGGTGGTTGTTAGGGTTATGATCATTTTAAGTTCCTATGAAACCTCATAAGTACCGACGAATTCGATAGCCTGTATAAACCTTCTATTGTAAAAAATAAAAGAAATTTCTCTTCCTTTTTTTTTGTTGAGTGTTTTTCTCTCATGCTTGAATCCCTCTATCCCTTGTTTGTGTTCTCCAAATCGTGCCTTAAGATCTTTGATATTCCTTTAATATTTGATATCGTTGGTCGATCTAGATTGGTTTTCGGACAATCCTATGAAAAATCAAGTGATTTCTTTATGCTTCACTACATTTTCTCTGATCTCCATCTTGGATTTCATCACCTTGCCCGGTGCAATTGTATCTCCGGTGCTCAAGCATACAAACCTATTGTATTCTTGGTGCTTTGATGATGCTTCTATATGCTTTAGATCCTAGCTTTCTCATAACTCAACCTTTCTAATGGAGTTGAGGGCGTTAGAATTCATAAGCACGAGCAGTTGCCTGCCTACCTGCAGTAGACTATTTCGTTGTTGTTCATTTAAGGTAGGTAGTGCTAGTAGTACGTATAGTTTATTGTGGTGTAATTACAAACTTGCGTACCTTTAGCTATTAACAAGTTCTGTATTAGTTAGCAGACAGTTAAAACTCATTTTAACTGTAATTAGGCAATGGTAAATTCACCTTTTACCATTAGTTTTATACCGTCTAAGAAATATAAATATTCTTTGTAATATGTCAATTGTGCGAGCGAATAAAATGTGTGAGTAATTGTCTATGTTTTTCTTGTTTTACTTGCTTCAAGAACTAAAAGTTTTTCTCCCTCCGACGAATAACAGTATCTCTGCTACTGAGAACAAGAGACCAAGAAAGAAGATAAAGTTCCATCCTGTGTGATTAATTTCCAACAAACTGGTATCAGAGCCTGACGATTCACGACCACGCACGACAGTGAACATGGCGGAAATTGCAAAAACAAGTGACCAAATGCATGCAAAACTCCCAATCTTTGATGGCAACAACTATGAACGATGGACGGCACAAATGAAGGTTGTCTTTAGGTATCAGGGTGTTCTTGATGTCATTCGCAGTGGAGTGACACCACTGGATGAAGCACCAACGGAGACGGCGAGGGCAACTCACCGTGAACAAATGAAGAAAGACAACAAAGCGATATAATTCCTCCATCAATGTGTAGATTCGAATGTCTTGGAAAAGATAATCGAATATGAGACGACAAAAGAAGCTTGGGATGTTCTTGCAACTACTTACGCCGGTGACAAACAAACCAAGAAAGTGAAATTGATGGCTCTAAGGCGTCAATTGGATCAACTGCAAATGGAACCAAATGAAACAATAGCGCAATTCGTGAATAGGTTAACTGTACTAACCAACCAGATGAAGAGCTGTGGTGAAGCAGTCACTGATTCAATGAAGGTTGAAAAGGTTATCACGGGCTTAACACCCAAATTTGATAATATAGTTGCTGCAATTGAACAAGCTAAGGACCTAGACACGTTGAAATTGGAACAACTGATAGGTTCTTTGGAAGCTCATGAATTGAAATTGAAGAACAGAGATGGTGCCAAGAGAGATGAGAAAGAATATGAGAAGGCATTGTTTGCACAATCTCAAAAAAAAGTGATGGTAATGACTCGTGGAAGAAGAAAGGTAAAGGAAAGTGGAAGAGTAATAAGAATGGGAGTGGAAATTCTAAGTAAGAATTTCAAAAGAAAGGAGGTGAGAGTGATGGCAAGGGAAAGAAGAAATCCAAAGAACACATTCAATGCTATAACTGTCAAAAATGGGGTCATTTTGCAGACGAATGTGTGAATCCTAAGGTGCCCAGGAAGAGAAATGAAGAGGCACAGTTAGCTCGTGACTCTGATGAAGAAGTTGTTGCATTAATGGCAGCAATTGATGAAAAGGTGATGATGTTGATGACAGTTACTGAAAATGGTGGAGTAGAATGGTGGTACCTGGATGCAGGCTGCTCCAATCATATGACAGGCCATTTGGAATGGTTTTGTGAAATTGACAAAACTGTGAGAATAAAGATTAGATTTGGTGATGGCAGCTGTGTCAATGCAGAAGGTATTGGAAAGGTAGCTATTAGAAAGGAAGATGGAACAAAAGTAGTAGTGGGTGATGTACTTTATGTTCCACAAATGAAGAGTAATCTGCTTAGTATGGGGCAATTACTAGAGAAGGGTTATTCAATGAATATGAAAGGGAATTACATGGATGTATTGGATAGAAAAGAGAAGGTAATATTGAAAGTTTCTATGTCAAGCAATAGAACTTTCAAGGTTGGTGTGAACTCTATCGATCAAAAATGCCTAGTTGCACGAGTAGATGATATAGTGTGGAAATGGCATAAGAGGATGGGACACTTGAATTTCAACAGCCTGAAGATGTTGCAGAAGAAGAATATGGTGGTAGGCTTACCTCAAATTGAAGAACCAAATGAAATATGTGGAAAATGCTGTGAGGGAAAGCAACCAAGGAAGTCATACAAGTCTGCAATACCAAATAGAGCAACAAAGAAGCTTGCTATCATACATTCAGATGTGTGTGGACCCTTTGAAGTTAAATCCATTGGAGGTAATTCCTATTTTGTGTCTTTTATAGATGAATATACTAAGAAGACTTGGATTTATCTCATACAGAAGAAGAGTGAAGTGTTCAGCTATTTTAAGCAATTTAAGCTGTTAGTAGAAAAACAGTGTGATAATACCATTAAATTGCTTAGAACTGATGGTGGTGGTGAATATACATCACATGAGTTTGAAAATTTCTGTAAGAATGAGGGCATAGTTCATGAAGTAATGGCTCCATATACTCCTCAACACAATGGTACAGCTGAGAGAAGAAACAGAACTTTGCTTAACATGGTGAGATGTATGCTAAGGGAAAAAAATCTTCCACACAAGTTCTGGGCAGAAGCAGTATATACTGCTAGTCATATACTGAACAGGTGTCCGACCAAGAGATTGAATGGTACTACACCTGAAGAAGCATGGAGTGGTGTGAAACCAAGTGTAAAACATTTCAGAATGTTTGGTTCACTATGCTACATGCATGTTCCTGAACAAAATAGAAGAAAACTTGATTCTAGAGCACAAGCAATGATATTGATAGGCTATCACAGCACTGGTGCATACAAATTGTATGATCCAATTCACAAGAAGATAGTAGTGAGTAATGATGTGATTGTAGATGAAACTAGAGAATGGAGCTGGAAGGAATCAACTGAGCAAGCTACTAGTAGGGCAACAACCATCCAACTAAACAGTGATCAAGTTGAAGATGAAGAAGAAGTAAACGTGCCTGAACCAATTGCTCCCAATGATAACGACATGAACTATGTAAATGAAAACAATGCTGAGAATGAGGATAATGATAATGTGGAACAACTGAGAAGATCTAACAGAGTGAGGTTTCCATCAGTGAGACTACAAGGTTATGCCCTGTATCCTGCAGGTTTGTGTGAAGATGTCACTGATATAATGCACCTGGTACTTATGGCAGAATCAGAACCTATATCATTTGATCAAGCACTTTCAAATCAAAAGTGGAAAGAAGCAATGGTGGATGAATTAAAGTCAATCGAAAGGAATGAAACCTGGCAGATGGTGAATCTACCAAGAAATAAGAGAGCTATTGATGTGAAATGGGTCTACAAGACTAAGATGAAGCCAAATGGTGAGATTGCAAAATATAAGGCTAGGTTGGTTGCAAAAATCTTCCTGCAACAACTTGGACTTGACTTTAATGAAATATATGCCCCTGTTGCAAGGATTGAAACGGCGAGATTGATAGTAGCATTGGCAAGTTTGAGAAAATGGAGTTTGAACCAACTTGATGTCAAATATGCATTTCTCAATGGACCACTGGAAGAAGAGGTTTATGTGAAGCAGGCACCTAGTTTTGAGAAGAAGGGCATGGAAAACAAAGTAATGAAGTTGAAGAAGGCTTTGTACGGACTAAAACAAACACCACGTGCTTTGAATAAGAAGATTGATGCCACACTGCAGAAACTAAATTTTACTAAGTGTTCAACTGAACATGGTGTGTATGTAAGATTGAACACAAATGATGACTTGATGATTATTTGCTTGTATGTGGATGACCTGTTAGTAACAGGGAGCAATGAACAAGAAATAGTGAAGCTCAAGAGGCAAATGATGACAGAGTATGAAATGACCGATCTAGGTAAATTGTCCTATTTCCTTGGCACGAAATTTGTGTCATGCGAAAAGAAGATTTTTCTGCATCAAAAGAAGTACATTACAGATGTACTCAAGAGGTTTAAAATGTTTGAGTGCAAGCCAGTGTCTACACCAGCTGATACTACTGTGAAGTTGCAGAAAAATGCCACTGATGAAGATGTTGACTCTACACTATTTAGGCAGTTGATTGGCTCACTTAGATATGTCTGTCACTCAAGGCCAGACATAGTCTATAGTGTTGGAGTGGCAAGTAGATACATGGAAGTGCCTAAGAGATCTCACATGGTAGCTGCAAAGAGAATACTGAGATATCTTAAGGGCACAATTGATTGGGGCATTTTATTTCCTAATACAGGAGAACCTGCAACCACTGAGTTGGTAGGATACACTGATGCTGATTGGAGTGGTGATACAGAAGAGAGGAAGAGTACTTCTGGTTACATTTTCATGATGGGTAAGGCTCCAATAGCATGGTGTTCAAAGAAACAAAATGTTGTAGCACTGTCAAGTTGTGAAGCTGAGTACATTGCTGCAGCTTTTGGTGCAAGTCAGGCACAATGGCTGCAAATGTTGCTGCATGAACTGAAAGTGAAGTGTGTAAGTGCTATGAGGCTGAAAGTGGATAACAAGTCAGCTATTGATCTTGCAAAGCATCCAATTGCTCATGGAAGAAGCAAGCATATAGAGATCAAGTATCATTTCCTAAGAGATCAAGTGGCCAAAGAGAGACTTGCAATAGAACATTGCAGTACAGAAGAACAGCTAGCAGACATGCTAACAAAGGGCTTGAAGACTAGCAAGTTCGAAGCAATGAGAAACAAGATAGGAATGCTAAGCCTTGCAAGTTTGAATTAAGGAAGAGTATTGTGGTGTAATTACAAACTTGCGTACCTTTAGCTATTAACAAGTTCTGTATTAGTTAGCAGACAGTTAAAACTCATTTTAACTGTAATTAGGCAATGGTAAATTCACCTTTTACCATTAGTTTTATACCGTCTAAGAAATATAAATATTCTCTGTAATATGTCAATTGTGCGAGCGAATAAAATGTGTGAGTAATTGTCTCTGTTTTTCTTGTTTTACTTGCTTCAAGAACTAAAAGTTTTTCTCCCTCCGACGAATAGCAGTATCTCTGCTACTGAGAACAAGAGACCAAGAAAGAAGATAAAGTTCCATCCTGTGTGATTAATTTCCAACAAAGTTGACTCTTTGATTGTTTCGTACGATTACGCCGTTGGGAAATGGTTTTTTCGTGAATGAGTTGACATATATACTCCTTAGGTCCGTGCTCTAGAGAGTAAATCGTGGAATTGTAAATAAAATCGCACACAATATTTATTTTTTATTTTCCTATCAAGCACAAGTATTTATGTCATTTCATTCCACAAATGGAGAGATTATTACACAAACCCGATATACACAATTTTTGAGTGCACCATTTGTACATGTAATATGATTACGGTGTACTTTTAGTATATCTTAACGTACATTTAATTATAAAAACACACTAAACATGGATCAGAATGTACTAAAAGTATAACGAAATATTTTGGGATATATTTATAAACTATATATTAAAATATACTAAAATTACAGAATAATTGTCCTAAACGTAGAAATAACATTTCCAAAAATTGAATGCTTAAGGGTGTGTTTGGTTCATGGAAAGTTGCAAGGAAAGGAAAAAAAAGTGTGAGGAAAATATTTTTTAAGTGTTTGGTTAGTAGGAAAATTAAAAGGAAAGAAAATATGAGGTAAAAACGTAGGAAAGTTATACCGGCATTTTTTCGACTGTTTTCCACGACTAAACCTGTGGAAACTCTGCAGAAAATTCGTCGACCCCCTTCCTCACGCCGTCTCGCTATACCTGGACATCAGCTTCTTCCATTTCTGCTTCTTCCTCAACCCATCATTCTTCCATTTTCAATCTATCTTATCTGAATGTTCTTCGGCTTCAACAATGGGCATTGGTCGACGGTGAATTCGAAGCTTTTTGTCACCTGAGAATCTACTCAACTGATTCGATCTAAACAGGTGAGGTGGGTTCTATTTTCGTTTGAACTTAATAATAACTTTGATTTTGGAACCCTAATTTTACCGTCCTGCTATGATGTTGATTAGGTTTGGTTTGGATTTGAATCTTCTGCGTTGTCTAATATTAAGAAATCTTCTGCGTGCCTTTATATATATAGAAAGAAAATATGTTCTGTTTCGATTAAAATCATCATTTACATCATGCTTAAACTGATCTTTCATGGCAAAGCTTATTTTCGGACAATTATTAGCGTTTCAGATGCGTGTGTTCATGCTCGATCTGGTCGTTTTTTAGCTGAAAGTAATAAATGTATTATTATTATTATGAAAAGGTAGTCAAACAAGTGACAGAGATTAATTAACTTCAGCTTGAAGTAGTTGTGTATTTGTTGCTTGTAGCTGAACTTGTTTTCACTGCCATGTATGGCATGAGATTACTCTATTTTTCAATCCCAGTGCGCATATGACTTGTCTTTTCCTTTCTGTGTGTTGTGTGGCATACTTGAGATTTTTGTTTGACTGTTGTGGGTAGCTCTGAAATATTATAGCCTCTGGTATTTTCGTGATATGAAAGATTGTCTTACTATCATCCTCTGATGTTCTTTTTTCCTTTTCAATGTTGCAAGTGAGGCCTCTGTCTTGGGTTCTTTCTGTTTCTATCTACTCACTTCTTCTTGATCTATTGTGGACCTCTTGTTTGATTTATGGTTCAGGTTATGGAATTAGGCTTGCTTTGATTTCCCCCTTTTTTTTATAGAAAAAAAAAAGAAGAGAAAATCAAAATTTTGTACATATGAGGAGTAATAATGAATACTCATTACTTAATTTTGTCTTCTATCTACTTGTTTGGGATGGATGACTCAGACTTTAATTGGTAGTTAATTTAGTGCTTATATTCTAAAAATGACTTTACTTTGCTTACATATAAAACTATAGGGAAAACTTTTCCTCAACCCATCATTCTTCCATTTTCAATCTATCTTCTCTGAATGTTCAATGTAGACAAAAATATCTCATGAGCTCAAGTTTGATATTTTTCAATTTTTTGTGAACTAACATTGTTCTGCTCTCAATCATTTTGTTGCAGTCTTCATCCATCAAACGCATATTCCATCCGAATCAACAATCCTTCTCCTTCAGCTTCCTCCTATCATGACTCCTCCGAGGCGTAACATTCATAGCAGTTGGCAGTCTGGTTCTAGCTCTAAGCTCCCTGTTAGCAGGCCTCTACATCAATCAACTCGTAGCCTACCGGATCGATTTGAACAAGTAAGTCACTTCTTCGTTATAGTTCAACACATTGTTTACCAAAGTATATTGCTGAATTTTGCATCAAATAACTGTTCTGTGAATTTTGCTGAATTTTGTATCAGGAAGACATGTGGTCTGATTAAACTTAAGATAAAACTAAGCATTACTATCATTTGTAATAATCAATAAAGTTTTTTTTTTTCACTCCAAAATGAGCAATATGTACATCAGCAGGACTATGGCCCAAAATTGTAATTACCCGGGTAATCTATAGATCCTGGCTAGTAAGCATCTACTGTAAGAACTATTCTGAACGCATATAAACAAACCCCTAACAGAATCCTTCACTAAGCAGTTATTGACAATAGTTTTCTGCTGGAATGTGGTGAGGTTTCTTCTCCACCATAATCTGTATATCTGTCCAGAACTGCCATATATAGCAACCAATAGTTGTTTCTGAGATTTATCATTTATGTCATTATGCTGTTTCAATGGCCTACATGAAAGCGAGCAACCCTTGTAGAATCATGGTTGCTCTATTGGATAATTGAGCTAGCTCTTCATATCCAACTTCTATATTGTTTCAATCTGTTCTATATATGGTCATGATGTCAGTTTTGACTTGGCTCATACTGGTGGATATCGTCATACAACAATATTCCAAGTATGGGAGTTTCAATCCATTGTTAATATGCTTGAAACTTCAATACCCTGAACCTGTGGAAAGCTCCTTGAACGTTAGGCTTCTGGGTGTATTGAACAGAATTTTTCCGAGGAGTTATGATCAACACGTTAATTGCTGCATTGACACAAGTACAAAACTCAGGTAGACAGATATTCATTTTTGCTTATTTATCAGGATGTTTATGCTTCTGAGAGATGATTGGTTAAATCTGTCTTTTTTCTGAGATTCCAAAAGGAAATGGAATTAGAATTCTAGTTTTTATGGATTGGAAAAACATTTCCATTTCCATTTTTAATAGATTCTGCTCCAAACATTCTGTAAAAGATATAGAAATTACCATCAGGAAATGGTGCAGATAAATATTTTATTACCTCCTAAAATAGTATGCAAATTTCTGAAATAACTTTCTTTATGAAACAGAAGTAGCTAATAACACAAAATACATCTCGCCACTCATGTTCACTTTCATAATTAAAGAAATCAGCCTCTTTAAGCATCCTACCAGAATTTTGAATAATTTAAGACAGATTATTCACAGTACTCAATTACCAAGTGACATCAGATTATATTCTATGCTAATTACAGGCAATGGCCATGCAGATAACAGCAAATATTGGTATTGAACAGATTTTACCCATCACAATAAATTAGGCTGTCTAAAGTATAATACATCATCTTCAAGACATAATCAGTAGCATAGTTTAGTTGAAGCCATTATCCATCTACATTACTTTTGGACTAAGGAAAGTGCTAAATTCCTAATAAACAAGCTGTCTCTATTGAAAAGATGATGTTTCAACATTAATGGAAGCAGTGATGTTGATCTTTTATAATAATAAAAAAAAAAAGAAGAAGAAAAAAAAAGAAAAGACTGAAATACTTACTGAGGAAAAAAATTATCAACTACACATCTAAACTAATGAGATCACTCAATGAGATAAAGCCAAGAATGACATGCACCCCTGACCCTGAGGTGATAAATAAAACGATTCATGTCCATTTTTATCAACAGATATAAAAAAGTCAAAAAGCACAAAGCCTGATCATGATCACCTGCAGAACATTATGATCATGGCATATCGGGGCTAAATTGACCACACAAAGGCATAAAACTCCAAAGAGTACACCAGCAGATGATAGAATATCATACTAGTATATTCAATCAGCAAAAGCCAATGATCGCGGCCATTCAAATAAAGGAACACAAAAAGAGGCTCTGGCTAGTCCTAGAATAGAATAGCCACAAAAGGGCAACATTGGTAGGGGCAGTTATTCACCGCTTAGTCATGGGGAGTATGATTTTTGCTTTATTTTGTATAAAACACAAACATGTCACATATGAAGGCACAAAATTTCCAGTATTATGACGGTTAGTTATTTAATGGATGCCTCTAGCTACAGAAATCAACCAAGTAAAGCATGAATTTGTACACAAAACGACACAGCAAAATGTGCATCACTGGTAGAAGCAGTAATACACAACATAGAAATTACCAATATAATAAAAAGGGCTTCTTACTTAGTTACTTTACTTCAGCACAACACATGTTATTTATATTATTATTTCATATAAATTTCATATCATTAATTTTGCATATTATTTATCCCAAATAAAATGCTATACTATCTTTTGCTGAGTTTACTCTATTTTTAATGGACGAAGGCTGCTAGTGAGGAATCAATTCCTAGGTCAAGATCAGGGTTCCAACATTGGAGAAATTTGCCAACAACTCATCATGTTGATACAAATGATACAATGGAATCAGAAGAAAATAATGAAGTAAGCATACTTTTCTTAAGATTTCTTGCACTATTTGGTATGCTTAATTTTCTTATACTTTTTTTTTCTTGATCATTTTATATTAGACTAACTCAATTGAGGAGTGGGACAAATTAAGAAGATGGGCAGCATCATGTGTGGTCACATATGGAGCCTATGCTGCTAGTTTATTATCTTTGTTTTGTCCTACTAATTATATTGATAGAGATATTTTTCAATTGGGAGATTATAAGAGACGAGCTTTTTTAGATCGACTTACACTGGAAAAGGACGAGGATTGCCATAACCAGTTGAGGATGGGAAAGGAGGCGTTTGCTAGACTTGTATCAATATTAAGGGATTCTGGGAGACTAAGTGATACTCATTCTAGCTGCGTAGAGGAGAGAGTAGCTATGTTTCTTAATATTATAGGTCATAATAGGAGAAATTGGTCGGTGAAATTAGACTTCTGGCGATCCGGTGAAACTGTAAGTCGACATTTTCATCAAGTGTTGGATGCTATCATTTCTTTAGAGGATGTATTTTTGCAACAACCCGATGGATCTCACTGCCCTCCTGAAATATCAAATAGCTCAAAATTTTGGCCATATTTTAAGGTAATTGTCATAATTTTATCAAATAAATGACTAAGTATACATTACAACTTGAATTTTTTTTTTAATAAATTTGTTTGACATTTTTACACAGGATTGTGTTGGTGCAATTGATGGATCACACTTTCGTGTGAAAGTACCAAATAATGTAGTACAAAGATATCGTGGCAGAAAGGATTTTCCAACCCAAAATGTGTTAGCTACTTGCTCTTTTGACTTAAAGTTTTTATATGTGTTGTCGGGATGGGAAGGGTCAGCATCTGATTCAAGGATACTAAACAATGCTTTATCAAGAGACATAGACAGATTAGTAGTGCCATCAGGTAAATTTTACTTAGGCGATGCGGGTTTCCAGTTGAAGACTGGATTTATTACACCATATCGAGGTACTCGATACCATCTGAAGGAATATAGCATCCAACGTCCTCAGAATGCAAGGGAGCTTTTCAATCTAAGACATGCTTCCTTAAGAAATGTTATTGAGAGGACATTTGGTGTTATGAAAAAACGGTTTCCAATATTAGGAAGTGGAACTGAACCATTTTATCCTGCTCAAACTCAAGCAGACATGGTTTTAGCAGGATGCATTTTACATAACTATCTCATGGGAGTAGATCCAGATGAAAGATTAATTTTAGAGGTTGATAGTGAGATCAGAATTCTTAACAACCAAGCAGATGTTGCGCCATCAAGTTTAGTAGAAGAGTGTCAAGAAGCTGAGCAATTAAGAGATGTAATTGCAAGTTCAATGTGGAGAGATAGTTTAAATAGTTAATGGTAGAGATATTATTATTGTTAAATTCATGTAGAAAAAAATTGTATTGAACGAGTATTCTCAATGAAAATGTACTTGGTATTAAAAATCTTGTATAAGTTTTTATATTATTTATGTTATTGATTGTACAATGAGTTATAATTTTAGGATGGTTTACGTTTTTTTATGCAGGAACCCATTGGTGGTGACACACCATCGAATGAGAAGAAAAATTTAACTTGGGATGAAGACATGGATACATATCTGATAGATTTGTTGACCGATCAGATGCACTTAGGTCAGAAAATAGGTAGTTCATTTTCAAGAACAGCATATACTAATGTTGCTAAAGGAGTTAGTGCTCAGTTTGGGCTTGGTTGTTCGGTTAGCCATATAAAGAACCGAATCAAGACCCTAAAAAAGAATTATGCGTTGGCATCTACAGTCTTGCAAGTAAGTGGGTTTGGCTTTAATCAGTCTACCCAAATGGTGGAAGCTGATGCAACAGTTTGGGAAAGGTATATATTGGTAAGTCTTAAACTTTCTTATTCTTATTGTCATTGATAATTATTATTGTTTCTAAATTTATGTAATTAATTTTTTTTATAGGCCCATCCTGATGCCAAACCGCTTCGTTATAAGCCTATTCAAAATTATCATAGGCTAGATATTTTATTTGGCAAGGACCGAGCAACTGGAAGTTTATCCATTGGTCCGAAAGAAAGACGTTTGCGATCAGAGAGGCAAGAACATGAAGAAACAACAGCTGATGATCGAAGCACCGAGCAAGAACAACACAATGAAGTAACATCTCCTTTGGCCGGTGCATCTATATCAAGAGCCACAAAGAAAAGAAAGCTAAGAGATTATGTGTCAGAAGAGATAAAGGCTCTAAAACAAGGGATGGATGCAGTTGCAGCAGCTCTTGATAGAGGAAATCCACGTAATTTTACTGAATCTGAGCTGTATTCTGAGCTTAGAAAGGTGGAAGGGTTGAAGAAAGTTCCAGCCATAGAAATCTATAGCAAGCTTGCAGCAAATATCAGTGCCGCTCGTACATTTCTTGGTCTTCCACCCGAGGATAGAGCTATATGGTTGTGTGTGGAGTTCGGCTCTAATATTTTTGATGATCCTAATGTACCTTTCTGACTTGTTTGATTAGTAACTAGTAACTATGAATTGATCATGCACATTGTTTCGTTTTTTTTTTTTTGAGATCTTGATATATACATTGGTAAGTAAAGTAGGATGGCTTAAATTTTTATCCGCTTTTATATCCGTATTAGTACTCGGATTCATTTATCTAATATGAAATTATATTTTTATTCTTATTTATATAATTTAACATATATTTTCTAAGGCTAAAAGTGAATACATAATTAAATTTTAATAATCTAACCATATAATTAAAACATTAAATAAATTTCATTCTCAATTTGATGGGTTTTAATCAAAATCCAATAGTTTTTATCCGATGGATATATAAACGGATATGGAAAAATAGACATAATTATAGATATAGGATTTGTATACGGATTTTTAAAAATTGGAATTAGTATTTGATTTTATGGAGTTTTTATAAATTTTTTAGAAATTTTATGTAATTTTTTATATATCAATATAATATTTTCCATAACATTAAATGTATAAAAATATTTAAATAATGCATTAGATTTGAGTATGGATACGGATATAAATATATGTTTTGTTATCGGGTTTGGATTTTTTCATACTTTTTTTTTAAATTATTGTAAGTTATTCATGTAATATTTTATAATAGTTTTATAAAAAATTTGGGATTAGTATTGATTTTATGGAGTTTTTATAATTTTTTTTGAAATTTTATGTAATTTTTTATATATCAATATAATATTTTTAATAACATTAAATGTATAATAACATTTAAATAACAATATTTAACTTTTCTTACAATTTTCTTTCTATATACCAAACACTAAAATATTTTCCAAGATTTTAATTTTCCACAACATTTTCTCCAACAACCAAACAAAGGAAAGAAAATAAATTTCCTTCATTTTCTTTCCTTCAATTTTCTTTCCTCCACATTTTCCTTTCCACATCATTTTATTCAAACCAAACATAGCCTAAGGGTCACGTAATAGTTTACCCCGAAAATGCGGTGCAGTGCAGAAAACACATCCATATAGATGTAGGCAGTAGTAGGTTTTTAAAATTGGTGAAGGCTGGCCGAATCATCAATCGCGTCTATTAAGGCTTCATTTGGTTTATGGAAAATCAGTAGGAAAGGAAAAAAAGTTAGATGGAAACTTATTTTTTTATGTTTGGTTGCTAGGAAAATTTTAAGGAAAGAAAATAAGGAAGAAAATATTGTGGAAACTTATACTATATAATTTTCTTAAGTTGAATCGGAGGAAAATAAAAGAAAACTAAGGAAAATTTTTTGATGGACCAAGTTACCCTTCCAATATATTTGAGAGTAATGACCGAAGTGAAGCATGAAGATGGTAGCCGGAAAACGTATAAAAAATATTTCCTCTTCTAAAAAATTTTTGATATTGGAAATTATATTAAAATTATTTATTTAATATTTTTATTAAAAATATTATTTAATTAATTTTTTTTATTAAAATAAAATTATTAATGATTAAAATTAATTAATATAGATAATAATTTTAGGAATTGTTTATTTTTTTCTCTTAATTTTAGTAGATCTAATTTATTTTAATATATATATATATATATATATAGATAGATAGATAGATAGATAGATAGATAGATATATGTATATATATATGTATATATAAATCATATGTATATATATATACATGTGTATATATATCTAATTTCTACTTTCTCGTCTATATCTAATTTATACATGTGTATATATATACATGTGTATATATATAAATCATATGTTTGCGTCGAATGTCTTTCTACTTTCTCGTCTATATCTAATTTATTTTAATATACATGTATATATATATATATACATGTATATTAAAATAAATTAGATATAGACGAGAAAGTAGAAAGACATTCGACGCAAACATATGATATATATATATATATATATATATATATATATATATATAAATTTTTGACGTTTCTTACCGTCTCTATTTCTTAGATTTTTAAAAAATGACGTTTTTACATTTCTTCCCGTCCTCGTCTCCGTGCAACACCGCTGTAACATAACTGCTCGCCTTATTCATCCGCCACCAGTGTTGCTTCCGACCATCGCTACTCTGCGCAATTAATTGACTCGTCTAAGTTTTTTTTTCCCCATGAATTAAGGATATGCAATCTTCGGATAAAGATTGATCTAGCCTCCGTATTATGTTTGCGCCGAATGTTTTTCTACTTTCTCGTCTATCGTCTTACCGCGCTTCAGAATCTTCTTCTAATTAAATATTCATTCTTACACTATTTTTCTTCAAATAAATATTTTAATTTTAATACTAAAAATATTTTTCAAGAATTTAATTTTCCACTAAATTTTCTCCAACAACCAAACAAAGGAAAGAAAATTATTTTCTTTCATTTTCTTTCCTTCAATTTTCTTTCCTCTAAATTTTCTTTTTCAGTTAACTTTCTTCAAATCAAACGGAGCCTAATTGTTTGTTAGTAATAGTATGTTGTCGATTTTTTTTTTGGAAAAAAAAAATTAAATGATACTTTTTTTTTCCGTTGATTCATAAGAAGTGGTTATTACTTATTATTAGTAGTATTGCAAAGGACTGCTTCACGCACGGTCACGGACGGTAAAGGGAGTACAGATATCAAAAAAAAAAAAGGAGGAGGATTTGAATCGGAATCTTGATAGTACACAAACAAGAGCGCCATTTCAATGGACCATAATTATGGATTGCTTTGCTTTTATTAATTCTCGCCTTGAAGAATGAATCCTTAACTACCACGCTTGTATTCTTTGCACGTACGGGACACATAAGGCGTGTGCTTGATCAATCACGCACGCAGGCGAAGGCTTTTTGCCAGGCTCTTACATACTCTATCCTTTTTTATATTGAATTCGAATAATAGTAAAATAGTAATAATGATTACTAGTTTTAAATGTAAAGAAACGTACGTAATTTCATGGAGATGAGAGGGACGTTGGAATTATGCCTGCTTTGTGGTGGTGGTGGACCTGGCGGTGGTGGGGAGGGGGAGCCTGGGGTTTGTTGTGGGCCGGCGATTAATTATATTTTTAGAGGGAGGGTGTGGGGGGGGGGGTATTAGAACAGTTAATTGGTTACTAGCAGTAATGTATTACTGCTAAAACTGACGGGTTACCTTCTGCTTCTTTCTGTTTGTGCGTGCGCTTGGGCGAGTAAATGTCTGAATCAAATACTCCTAAGCTTTTAGGCTCCGTTGCGTAACAAATTGAAAATTTTGACCATACGACGTGCAGCTGCTACCTAGTTTTGGCTTCGGACAGGACAGATACAGATGTGGATGAATAAAAAGCTGATCGATGATCGATGCATCGTTCAATTAATTAATTAATTAATTAACTGATATATGATCATAACATGAACAGCCGATCGTCGTCGTCACCCACCCACCTCCTGCATGCTATTGCTGATCAAGAAATGTCTGTCTCTACCTATCTTGTCTCTCTGCCTCACAAAAATCAAATAGACGATACCCACTCCCTCCCTACAAATTTCAATTAAAGCGAAAGCGTAAATTCAAACCCCTACCTCGTCCTCTTCTCTCACTCGCTCTCGATCACCCACATACATTCCTCCCATTATTCTTTTCCTTTTTCTTTTATTTGGTGGTTTCATTATAATAATAATAATAATAACAGGAAGAAGAAGAAGAATTCCTTCATTCCTTCATTCCTTCATTCCTTCCTACAAACACCTTCCCCCATAGCCAGCATTTCTGAATAACGCCTGCTTTACCTCTTCTGAGCTTATAAGCGCTCTTTGCTCCGCTTCCTAATAACAAAATACATACGTGTGAATATCGATCCCGGCCCCACACATGCATTTTGATTAAAATCAAACATACAGAAATCAAGAATCTGGTTTCGAAAGGGAAATAAATTAAATAATAAATAAATAAAGTCAGAACGACCTAAAGCGACGTACCTCTGAACAGGAGGCTTGCAGCGAGAAATCGTTGAAACAGCTAATGACGCACTGTTGGATCTCCAGACCCAATTGTTCCAGCGCGCTGATGGTCGACAGCAGCAATCCTGGTTTGGCCGCACAGCATATCTCGACACGGGTATCCATATTCCTCCTCTCGACATCAAACTGCAAATTAACGCAGGCAGTCAAATGCAGATTCATTTAATGGTCAGACCCCTCCCCCCCCCCCCGGTAATCTTAATTAAGATGCAGATTTCATCACTCCGTTAGCTCGGTACCTTCGGTGAATTTCTGACTAGGACGTCATTTGGCTTCATCAAGTCTTTGAAGATGCCCACAACGTTCAACTCATCACGGCGGGTAGGGCTTGAACTGACATCGATTTCCTCCTGCAGATTGTTGATTTTCTCTAGCAGCTCTTTCATGTAATCTATCGTGTCTCCGAGTATAGACGTCCTGTCCATCTGCGAACGCAACGCACGGCCGGTTAATCGATTTATATATCACCCGGCCCGTGGATACCTTTTTTCCTTTTAAATTAATAAACTATATAGTAATAATAATTAAACCACCTAACTCCGCATCCGAGAAGAATAAAATTACTGCACTTTAAACATTAAACAAAAGGATTTGATCGATGCGGCCCCCCACCCGGCCGTCGATCCCTATTCCCTCCCGGCCATAAATGATGCTCTACCGTCACGTACCTTGCTTATTTTCGGAACAACGGATCTGAGCATCGAGAGACGGTCGTTCAATCGCTTCCTTCTCCTCCTCTCGGCCATCAGATTCTTCGACGGCTGCCTGGTGCTTTCAAGCTTCTTCATGACCCTGCTGCTGCTATTCTTGTTGTTGTTGTTGTACTCCATGCACATTAAACCCATGTTGAATTCGGTGCATTGAGTGGCGCAACTAGGCTCGATTTTGCATGTGGTACCCTGCTGAGACGACAGAGGCATCTCTTCTATGTAATTATTATTATTATTATTAGTAGTAGTAGTAGTAGTAGTACTGTTATTCTTATCCCCTTGCAATTGCATCCCTGCAGCAGCAGCAGCAGCAGGTTCATCATCTTCCATGATTGATGATAGCGAGTACTCTTCCTGAAGATTCATCGGCGGAAACGGAGGCGACGATGTCTCTAGCTGGTGGTTGCTGCTGCTGCTGTTTCGCATGTGAGTTGAATCATCGGCAGCAGATGCTAACATCATCTCAGCTCCTCCTCCTGCTGCTGGTGCCGCCGCCGCCGCCGCCGCCATGAATTTGGCTTCCAGAGCGCTGTAGATTTCGTCGTTGAAGGTAGAAGAGTACTCATCTAAGCTCGGTTTGATTGAATCTATCGACAGGTCTGGATGATAGGCGGCGGTACTTGTGTTCGGTGGTATCATTGTACCAGCGGGAGGGATTAATTGGATACTGGTAGTCGAATCTTGAAAATAGTTGTTGTTCAAACAACTACTTCCCCAGCAGCTGCTGGAAAATAAGGTGCTGATTTCTGCTGTTGGGTTTGTTTCCCCCCAAGTTTCTCTTCCTAAACCGAGCAATTCTTCTAAGAAACCATCTTCATTGGACAGCTCCATGATAATCTCTCTCTGTCTCTGTCTGTCTGTCTGTCTCTCTCTCTCTCTCTCTCTCCCTCCCTCCCTTCCTGCAGTATATTCTTTACTTTAGGGGCCGAGCCGGGCCGGGCCGACGGAGAATGAATGATGAGTAAAAGGAAAGGAAAGGAAAGGAAAGGAAAGGAAAAGTAGAACCTGGATAACATACATGCAGTTTCATCAAGTATAAAGCATATATAGGGGAAGCTCTTTCAGTTCCTGAGACGGACTTGATAGTAGTGAATTGATTATTTAATTGATTTCAGTTCAGACACTATACAGTACTCGGACGGACGGACGGATTATAGGGGGATAGTTGTTCATTAATCATTAAATCAGGATCGCCCTAGCTGAAGCTACACACAATATATATTAAGAGAATAGTGGGCGTATAGATTCGGTTATTAAATAAGCTAACCCTATCGACAAATAATTGTTACCGACCGTATTTTAAGTTCTCCTCCTGTATAATATGTAGCCTACATATGTATGTATGTATGTATGTATGTATTCTCTTTTTTATTCATATATATACTAATGTATGTATATATTCTAATGCTGCCTGATGTTGGGATCTTATTTATTTATTTATTTACCTTATTTATTATTTTCTCTTGGATTGAAATGGAATCTACTTTTAACATCTAACGTCAAGGTGATTTCACGTCCTTTTCACCGAAATCTGCGACCGAACAGGCTGCGTAGGCTATAGAGAGACTGTCGCTAAATATATATATATTTATTTTCATGTAATCCATCATACTGAATACTTTGACCCACATTTCTGTCTGAACCGAAAAGGATGGAGATGATGAGCAAGGGCATAGCTACCGTCCGTCCGTCCGTCCGTCCGTCCGTCTTAGACCCCCGTCCGGTTTCTTGTGTACTACTACTATTCATTTGTTCATCTCTGCTGTCAGGGGGGAACAGAAACGCGTAAATGGGGACGAAGATAAGCTCGTAAACATCGTTTCTTAACAGATTAATAAAGGAAAACGAAGCAACATATTAATTTATATTTTAATTATTTGTTTTATTTTAATAAATTTATATTTTTTTTGTTACGTATTATGTTTAAAAAAAATTAAGTTCAATCTATTAAAATTAAGGGCTTGTTTAGTATGAAAGTAATAGGAGTAAAAAAATTTTTTCTCTATTTTATATCTTTTATATTAAATATTTAATAATAATAAATATATTTTTAATAAAATATTCATTTTATATTAAATTAAGATCTAAAATAAATATTTATTAAAATAAAAATATTTAATTTTAAATAAATTATGTAAGATATATAAAATATGTACAAATACCTCCATTTTTTTACTACTACATTTTTTATTTTTATTTTTTCCGTGTTTCTATCTCTGAATATATCAGGAAAGAAAAAAAAAATCGTCTAACACACTTTCTGTACTATTCATAACTCATTTGATAGTTTAGTCGATTTACTTGCCATAAAATAAAAAAATATATCTATATATTTTAAACGAAAACATAAAAAAAAAAAAAAATCTCCCTACATTAGCATTATTAGGGTTTGAGGAGAAAGAAGAAAAAATGATTATTTTTTTTTAAAAAAAATTATAAAATATATTTCCGCGGAAGGCGCGGAAAAAGATTTATCTTTGAGCTGGAAACGTCGTGTCGACCTGAGTTTCCACGCACGGCTTTTTCCAAGTTTCGGCCGGCTTCCCTTCCTCAATCTCAAACCTATATTAATTATATTTATATGGGTAGGCCTCGTTTATTTTCTGCCGTACTAGTTTTAATAGTGTTTCTGTGTCGTCGTTGTCGCTACTTGCTTGCTATGCTACCCGGTCTCTTTTAGGTCATCCTCCTCACATGGCAGTAACAGATAGAATGGAATATCTGATTTACTAGTTTTATTTATATCTATAATAATTAAATAATAAAATTAAGAAATAAGGTAGCTAGCTAGCTAGCTAGGGCCGGAACAGTTGTCTCACGTATTTTGATCTTGTCTCTGCTAAAATACACAAGGCTTAGAATAATTGGGAGTGCAGGAAAGAATGGCAGGTAGTAGTACCGTAGTCGTCCTAGTATGCTTGCTCCTGCTTAAAGTATCAAGCAATAGGATTTTTAAATATTCTCCATTTTTTGGCCCTTAGTATCCTGTACTCATTGTCTACACGAATCAGCATATACTATAATCAATTTTTAATGGCGAGGGGCAAACCAAAAATGACTATTTTGACTGACGCGGTCGACGTGAGTTGGCACTTAGCAATACCATACTGTGGAGGCGAGGATACCCTGTCATGTGGTACCTCAATTACGAGACTGCATGTTGTAGTTCAATCGTTAATTTAAATTTAATTGAGCTGCAGTTTTTAGATTTGGTTAATTTGGTTTGTATTGGTTAAAGATAAAAATAATGATACAATTGTTGTTTTCGACTGGTCTGTTGTACACTTATTAAGAAAATATGCGGTTCGTGTTACTTGGTACTCTGGTTAGATAACTTGAGGATAATATACTTAAATATACCTCAATTACGGGGCTACATGTTGTAGTTCAATCGTTAATTAAACCGTAATTTTTTAGATTTGGTTCGGTTACCGATAAATAAAAAAAAAGTATAATACAATTGTTGTTTCAGACTATTGTACGCTTATTAGGCAAATACATACTAGTAATTGTTGCTCGTACTCTGACTAAATATGCTTCATTAAATAATGTTTATACTTGTAGAGAACATTTAAAGTGTTGGAATAACTTCAGGATAATATCTTACTTTTTGAATTAAAAATATTAAATGAGACTCATTTGACTACAAAAAAAAACATATTCTTTTCAAAAATAATATTTAATATATATATATATATGTATATCAGACCTAAAAAGCCTAAAAATAACATTTAATATATATCACACCTAAGAAGCCTATCTCTGAGTATAGTACAACAACAATTTTATCCTTAATATAATTGTTTTGTACATCTAGTACAATTGTGTTCTATTCATAATTTTGTTTTTATAATTATAAAGATACAATATAACTATACCAAAGATATATGGTACAACACAAGTATACTAAAGGTAAGAAAAAAAAAAGAAAAAGAGAAGGTACTAAGATTACAGTTATTGTGTCACCATACTTTGTACAATGGATATATCCAACAATCCCTTATATAGTAGAAGGCATAGCATCGACCTGCGCAATTTTACATAGAATTAGACCAGACACCATCATTATTTCACTTGGAACCAAAAGGCGAAATCCCTCGCCCCCAGGGCCCCCAACCTGCCGGCCCGACAGCGCTGGTTGGAGGAGGTAAATCACGGTGACTCAGCAGAGAATGAGCAGGTGCCCTCCCCCGTGGTGCCCACAAGGAGCCACCCCCACTTTGAAGGGTTGAAACTCCCACGCTGCAGCTGCCACGAGTATCGAACTCAGGTCACTTGGAACCAACAACCTGAACATTTCCACTGAGGTAAGCCCGTGCGGGCACCATCATTATTTCACTATTTGTAGTGTCTGTGTATTATTTCCTTTCATGTCTTAGTTAATCATTGGGCCAATTGATTCATACATGATGAGTGGAAAACTAGAGAGCACATACAATATCTAATAAGTAAAGTACTAGTTAGACTAGTATCAAGGTTATTAGAATTAGTATTCTACCTATAATATATTTGAAAGTTCATAATCAAATTGTAAGTTCCTATAAAAATTATAAAAATATAAAACGTCAGTAGAAGAAAAATATGTTTGTGCCGACGACAAGCTAGAAAATTGTCATCACAGTTGTCCAGCGACAACAAGTCATCAACATAAAGTTGTACGTACAAATTTGCCCAATAAACATTTGTCATGACAAACAACATTGTTCTCCTTATAATATTTTCAGCCACGACATGTAAATAATATATAAAATACTAATGTATAACAAAAATTAAGTATTAGACATGTAAATAATTTATAAAATACTAATGTATAACATCCAAATCATATAGTTACATAATGATTCCTTGAATCCTCAGAGATTCACTCTTCATTCCTTATGGACAAATCTTTATAAGTATCGATCTTTGATTACATCTGCTGAGTTTATAGATTAGTCTTTCGTTTTGGTAGAAACAAGAAGTTGGTAATATTATAATAACATTATTTTAACATGTGATTATCAACAAATTATACCTTCACATGTCAGTGCATCGAAATAGATCTTCAACCATGGAGACTTGGATCAATCAAATTTGACATATTAATGTTGTTCTTCTTTGATTGTCCCTATAACAAATGAAGTAAAGTTAATCGTGCATTTTAATATTCACTCTTGAATAATAAATACCTTCGTCTCAGTAGAAGACCCTAAGTTAAGGCATTGTCACCATGTCTCATGATCAAAATTATCACGTTTCTTATTATTCTTCTCTATCCACATACTCTTGATCTAACTTTTTCTAGTGTGGTAGGTGTCCTAAAACAACCGCACGGGATCTCTAGGCACCATATCCCATGAATTACTTTGCCTCCATTCCTCGATATCAAAGTACTGTTTACTATAAAATAGAATATAAATACTCTTTAAAATTAATTTTATGCATGAACTTATAATTTGTACTTATTACTTCAAGTTTAAGCATTATATTCGCCTTATCTTGATAAGAGGTATTTGCCTAAGACTTGTAACATAACAGAAATCCCACTAATTACATTCCCAACCCATAGGTTAAATTGAGTAGCACATAGTCCCACAACATGGAGTGTGCCATCAACCATAGAGGATATGATAGGGAATGGTTGCTTTCCATTTGCTAGCCAATCTCTATATAGATTGAGGTCTTCCCATTTTTTCCCCTACCTTTCATTTGTCTCTTTGATGGTGTTGCAATAATAAATGTATTAGAAATCAATAATAAAAATATACCATATATATTCACAAATTTCAAGTAAAAAAAATACTTGCCTAACTCACTCCCAGATACCAATCAACAAGGACCTCGAGGGGGATCATTGATTCCAACCTATCCATGGTGTCTTGTAGATACATCAGCTATAGATATATATTATAGTAACTAAATTATAAATATATGTGGATAATAATATATATACAACACATAGTTAACTATGACATAACATGGTATAACACAAAACAAGTTATATAACAACAATAGTATATACAGTTCAAAGATAACAAACACTAATATGAGCAAAAATCAAAGTCATCGCTATAATTTTTTTCATTGTCTTTTGAACTATCCATATCAAAATCCACAAAACCCAATCCCTCATCTTTATTGCCATCATCCAATAGTCATCATTGTTGTCCTCTAGATCATTAGCGATCATCAGTGAAATTGACCCCGTCTACCACATCAATCCTATTATTATCATTTAAATTTCAAATGTAGCTACGGTTGACTTCTTAGTCCATCCTCCAATTAGAGCCCCCAATCAGATCATCAAAATACCAAACTAGTTTGCCTGATAACATAATATCTACTTATCATTCTTGTACCACTATGACCTTATATAAACACTTGTGATGTTGTTGTCCCATTTGATTATCTTCTTTCTAGCGATAGTATCAAACCATTTACATTAGAAAAACATAACAAACACCTTCATTGAAGTATGGAAACTCTATGGATATTTTACAAGGACTTGAGTTATGTTTAATACAACTTGTTAAAAAGATAATTTAATAGTGTCAAACTAAAAAACTAATAGGTTAGTTATTAGTTAGCCAGGTGATTTTTTATTTTTGGAAATTTCTTTTATAACAACTTGTAGTTATAAGGACTTGAGTTCTGTTTAATACAACTTGTTGATAAGTTTTAAATTAACTCATAAACTAGCTAAAGTATTAAATGCTATTAAAAGTCATATTTACCTAAATAGAATATTAAGTAAAAATTCTTATATTTGTTATAAGGTTCAAAATGAAATAAATTATAAAATTAATATTTAAAGTCCTAAATTATAAAATTTATAATGCGTTAAATTTAAACCTAAATTTGATATATATGATTAATTATAAATACAATATTCTTACAATAACCTAATATATATATATGAACATTTTTTAATCTTTGACTTTAACACTTTATTTCATATTAAATTATTGTTATTTCTTTAACAAGAACTATATGTATACATGTTCACAATTTATATACATATTACTTACACAACATAAAAATTATAAAAAATAAATGCTTATAATATAAATACACTAAAAATGACCTCCACACGCATTATTTCATTATAATAAAAACTAATTTGAGCAATAACTAAAACATATTGGTATACCCTAAAAATCTTGGAGCAAAATCTAAGAAGTAGGTGGTTCGATTTCTGGCGAGCAACTCTGACAAAACCTACAAAGAAAAAATTAGAATTAGTATCATATCAACTAAACTAAATGAATAACAATAAAAAAAAACAAGCGAACAAGAGAGAAGCAACTCAATTTGATAAAGGTTGGTGGCGCTAGAGGAGGTGTGGGCGGTAATTAAAAATCAACCTTCAACAAAACAAATGCTTACAAATAATAAATTAGCCAAAAAAACACAAAATCTATAACAAAAATAACCTCCAATAGTTAGCTAGAGTTGAGAGAGAGGAGAGTAACAGGTGGCGAAGAAAAGAGGAAATGAATGGGTTGGCAAAAGATTTTAGGGTTTAATAGGACTCCTCGTGACGTGTAGTCGCTAGAAAGAACTATGCATTCAATCACTAAAAAAAGAATGCATGGCCCTTGGTGGATGTTGTCGATGTAAGATGCTATAACAACAATGTTATCATCGCTAGAAGTGAGTGTTGACTGGAATTTTTTAGTGTAAAATTGAATTGCCCATCTTTTTTCACCAAACCAATCATGACAATAGGGATTTATAGCAACATGTATTATCATCGCTAAGAGATAATCGCAACAAAAAATTAAAAAGCATTCATTTTAGGGAGAAATTTTTTTGGTAGATATTTATAGCTATGAAATTATTGTCGCTAGAAATGTATATCGAAGATTATTTTCCTCCAATTTATCGTCATCACTGGTATGATTTTTGTTGCTCGTACACTTTTTCAACGATTATTATCTGTCGTCACCATAATAGTTGTTATATGTATTTTTTTCTGTAGTGCTTATATACTTGTATACTATAAGATAACAAATCTGAATATAAAAGAACACAAAAACTACACTCTTAAATTCTAGTAAATCCATCGATTAAATTGTAGCAGCTTATAAATACGCACAAATTATTGAAGTAGTTTTACATATAAGGAACTATATATTAAGTCAATAATATCTTGAATAGATTGTTAAATGAAAAGCCAAAATTAAAATGAGATTATAGGTAAATAAAACATACTACTCATTGTGTTCAAGGTGTATAGTATTGTTAGCCAGAAGAAATACACACAAAGAATGAAGAAAAATGATGATAATGAAGCAAATAATAAAATAGGAGGATAGTTGTAATACCCCAATTTAAGGACAGTGTTATAAGGACTAATATGGCTACTTATATCAACATGGTGTACCCTCCTTTTGGTGATTCCATCTTAAGAACTTCATAGTTAAGCGTGCTGGCTGTGGAATAATTTTTAGAATAGGTGACCCTCCTAAGAAGTTTCAAATTAAAAAAAAATTCTCGAAAAGCGTATGAGTGAGGACAAAGTATGCTAAAAGGACTCGTATTGATCTGTGGGGTCAGCGATCAATCTGAAAGCACTCCAACGTAGCCCCTGTGTGGTCATATTGATTCAGGGTGTTACAAATGGTATTAGAGCTAAATCGCAACCGTGAGATGAACTTGAATAAGCCGGTCAGCCACCTAGAGGACATTGCGTTCTTTAAGTGGGGGTGAATGTAATACCACAAATTCAGCGTAGTGTTATAAGGATTGCTCTGACTACTTATATCAATATGATATACCATCTTTTGTTGATTACATCCTAAGAACTCTACGGTTAAGCTTGTTGGCCGTAGAATAATTTTATGAGTGACCCTTCTAGGAAGTTTCATAAGTTTTTTAAATTTTTTTCGAGAAGCGCATGAGTAAGGAGCACATTGAAAGGACTTGTATTGATCTTTGGGCCCAGCCGATCAATATGAAAGAGCTTTAGGGTAGTCTCCGCATGGTTGTATCGACTTGGGGTGTTATAATAGTAATTTCTATCAATCGAGGGACTAAAACCTAAAAAATATAAATTATGATGGCTTTTAAAATTTTGATCAATGAAAAGAAGAAGACGAAGAAGACATCTGGGCCATATGCACACAAGTTAAGTTAATATATGAACCTTGTGTACTCTAAAAATGTAAAGCTTGTTTATATCATGAAGCCATCGTGACAATGAAAAATTAAAAGTTAATTTTGAATCGAATAGAAGTTTATAATTCATAATATTATAAACTTTAACGTATTTATTTTACTATTATATTTGTTTATCAACATTTTACTCTAGCTCTTCAACAATTGACTTCAGTGTCTTAGTATAATCTTAGTCGCATTTTTTCCCGCGTCAACTTATTTTTAAGATATGCTACAAAATACTAATAAAAAGTTGAAAGATAGATGATTGAGAAAGAAATATAGTTGGAATATGAAGAGAAATAGATTTAAAGATAAATTGATAAAAAAAATAATTTATTGTACTTACTATATAGAATCATAAAGTTTTATAAAAAAAATTATAATATTTTTTTAATTCTATATAGAATTACAAAATTATGTTATTTTAAGATTTTAACTAACAACGTAGATTGTTTTATAACTTTTGAATTATAGGAATCAAATAGACAAATCAGGATTTTCATAAATATCATAGCTAGTACCGACGTGAAGTAAATGAAATAGGTGGTTGAGATGGCTCTCTCGAATTCACTGAACATCGGACTTGTCTTGACATTGAGATATATAACCTAGACGGCCTGCACGTATCCCATTAATTCAGGCATTATCCCCTATTTGGCTGGTACTTAATATGTCTCTACGAACAATATTAAGATAGCGTCGGACAAAGTTTACGTCGATTCTTTTTGTAATAACTACTTTTGTCGTTGTGGTTGCGGAGATCTTATTAGGACCATACCGTCAATGAATGAATCCATACTTTATCAATGCCTCTTTTGTTTCTTTTCACTTTTGATTTCTCTCAAGGGCCAGTATTAACATTTAACCATTAACTATTATTTGTCCAATAATGATGTCCTAAGAGGCAAATATACTTATTTTAGTTCTCTAATTTTGGGGCAATAGTGAAATTTAACGAAATACTATTTTTTTCCCCCAATAACGATGTACTAAAGGCAAATATACTTATTTTAGGAGGAGATAAAATATGTGTTTTCGTTCGTAAATAATCACTAGAAATAGATTCTAAAATAATAATTTTTAATTAACGACAGATATTAAACTTTTATGCTATACTTTTTGAAATGAACGTAGTAATTTTATTGTTAAGAGGCCCATGTATGTTTTTTTTTTACACCTAAGATAAAGTTTGGGGAGTATGTAATTTTTAGTCACAAACAAAAAATCAAACTTTCACGCTATACTTTTTTAAATTAATATAATAATTTTATTTTAAAAGATTCATATGTCTTTTTCTTACACCTAAGATAAAGGTTGGGGAGTATGTAATTTGCTCCTGATTAGTCATCAAAGAAAGTTGGTACACTTTCCACTAAACTAGAAAAGCAACTACGTCCGATAACGATGTCGGCTAATGCCAGTCGTATGTAAAATGTTGTTACGTTTCCTCTCTAATGCCCCCGTAGCGTAGGGAATATGCGGACTGATCTCAATTTTTATAGCGGTGATGCAATTTTTCAGATTCTCATAAACATACTTGCTTATCCAAGACGAATACTTTATTTAAAGTTAATTATTAAAAATAGTTATTAGTAATAATTATTTATTTTAAAAAACGTTTCGCCTAATTTTTTTTATAAAAAAATAAATATTTAGTAAGGATAAATAATCTTAATTTTAAAATAAATATATATCAAGAATAACTAATTTTAATGAATAAACGACAGCTAAAAATAACAAGTTGTTTTATTTTATGATACATAGGAAGAAGTACTGCTGCTGCTGCGTGAATGAACATTATGGAACGGGGTGACCGGGACTTGTTCCCGAGGGGACTGTTGCTCTACTATGTACGCTGGAATTACTGCTAGTCCACTCCACTTAGTCCACTACTGTTGCTACTTACTACAACAGTCAAGACGAGGAGGGAAACGTCATTTTAGAGTCTGAAGGCCGCAGCTAGGCGAAAAGATTCCTTCCTAAGTTCGTGTGGTCTCGTGCATGAGAATTTCAGGTTCGGAGTCCAAACGGGACGTACATTATTTTGTGCCTAATCTATTAATGATAATATAAAGAGGATAATTTTTTTGGACAGTGAATGAATGAACTTTATTTAAAAAAATAAATAAAAATCTTCTCCTAAAATGACTTTCAGCGTACTACTACACAGAGTAGCAGTTAGAGCATCATCATTCATGAAGGAGACCAGGTGATCGGTGATCCTTTTTTTTTTTAAAATAAAAAAATAAAACCTTTAAATAAAACTATAATAGGAACGTTTAGCAGAAGAAGAGGCTAAAACAATAATTTAATTAGATACTAATTGCCTAATAATGGATAGAGTGAAGCAAAAAGGTCGGAGGAGATCGGATAAGTGACGAAGCTTCTCCTTTCTCTTCTTGGAAAGTGGATGAAGTCATGAAACAAAGCTCTGTTTCTTTCTCCGTCGCAAGTTTTGTTGTTGTTCTTCTTCTTCTTCACTTGGTTCGGATAGAGACAACCTTGCTAGCTTAGCAATATAATCAGCTAAATTGATCATTTTCTGGGCACCTAAGGCCCTGTTTGGCAGTCATTTGTCGGCCGAAAATATCAAATGAATTGATGATACTATTCGATTTTGTCGGATATATATCTTAATATTTTTAAAATTATACCTCCTTTTTTTTTTTAATTAAAACCCTGGATATGGAATAGTTATTGTACGCACGTATATATTTGATAAATTTGAATTATACATATATATATATATATATGCACAATTAAATTGATTTACATGTTTTTCCCCTTAAATATATACTTCTCCACTCGCGATCATTTGAATTATTTGTATGAAGAAAAGAGACTTGAGACCCGTTTCCATCGACTTATTTTTGATGATCTGGTTTAAGCTTATTCGACCTGCGTAGAAAATTTTTAATCAATTATTATTACTATTATTATCGTATATTTATTTATATTATAGAAAATATTTGCTCCATTAATATTATTACTATTTCTACTATATTATTATTATTATTAAAATTTTGCTTATACGGTGTGATTTAAGAAGCTCTGATCGGAAGATACGGCTAGTGGTCCGGTGTCCGTTGAGGTTCGACACTTGGAGACAGAGAGAGAGGAGGCAGATTCAGAAAGGAATGACGCATGTGGTGTGGGTGGGGGATGGAGTGCAGGAGGAGGTTATTCCGAAGACGTACGTCTGGGAACGTATGTATGCATACAGCATACTTGCTTGCCTACTTGAAGAATCTTTACCACACGTTAAGGTACAGAAAATATGCCAATTCGACTATGGATTCCAAAGTATCATACGACACATATATATACTCGGATATAAATGCAATACCAAAATGTTATGAATAAAAAATATGTTTATAAATTATAATTTGAAATATTAAAATATGGAAAATATAATTATTCTGTACAGATAGTCAAAATAATCAATTAATTCAAGAGCATAGGAGGAGATTATTCCGGAGCCAAACAATCACGTAAAATATGCAAATTTGATTACAGATACGAAGGAGTTTAATTGTTATATATTCATGACGTGGAATAGGATGAACTAGAAAACATAATAATAAATATTATTTATTGAAACTTAAAATGAGATTTATAGTATGAAATGAAAGCATATATAAAGAGAGCTTGCCTAATGCCTAATGTGAAAGGAATAAAGTAGTGAAAAAAATAATATTTATAACAGTTAATCCGAAAGATGAAACGATTAAACACGTAATTAAAATAATTACTTGTGCGAACAGGATAATCATTTTATTGGTTAAAATATTTTTTTTTTCTTTTTATAAAGTGGATCTTATCTGGTAATTGATTGGAATATACTGGATTGTAATTGATCGGCTTCGTGGAAACTAATAGAAAGCCCGTTTGTTTTTTTCTGGGTTTAGCTACGAAGTGATTACGATATTACTATTAAGTAGTACCAGTATGTGTGTATGATCACGACCAGACCGGGGAAAATTCCTGACACGTGGGCCGGGCGTCGCGTGTGTCTTTTGTTTTGTTAGCTACTACTACGTACGTACTATAGACAATATATAGTAACGTAATTATGCTGGTTGGAGAAAGCGAATTAACATTAGGAAGGGAAAAAAAAAAAAAAAAAGGAATCCAAACAAATAAACAAACCTAACAACTAACAAGTAACAACACAGATGGAATGGAATGGAATTAAATTAAATTAATGGGCGGATTAGATAGATTTGTCAAACAAGGACAGAGAAAAAAAAAAGAAAAAGAAAAGGAGGGGGTTGAGATGGAATTCTTGGATTGTTGCGATCTGTGTGATGGATTCTGTCTCCCTCACGACGCTCCTAATCACGATTGTCTTTCTCTTAAATTCCAGCTTAATTATACTTCGCCTACTACTAGCTGATTAAATGAATCTGGCTAGAATTAGGGATCCAGAAACAGTGGTGCAGCGGTACCTTTTTTGCCGGCAAAAATTAATGACCTATTAGAACTTAGACGCTCCGACCCTCACCGACTCAATTACGTACCGGTCCTTTCATTCATTTATTCATTTATTTATATCAGGCAAACGACGACCAAAGGTTTAAACTTTAAACTCACTCACCGCCATGATTTCATACAGAATTCTTGAAGCATCCATACTGTAAAAATAAATTTAACAAAACCAGTATAAATATTATATATATTATATACGTATATATTATTGTTTATGAGATGAGATAATATATACATATATATATATATTATTGTTTATGTGTGTGAAAATAGTCGGACAACGATGCATGGTGGGGAGGGGTGGGGGTGAAAGCAGCGGTTGTTCTTCCCAACTCTCCGACATCAGCTCATCAACCAAAAATTGTATTCGTTCGTACGATTCTTCTCTTTCTGCGGCGAGCCCACAGTATTGCAAGTTGCCTCTCAACCCGCCTCCCTCTTCCAAAACCACTCTTTTCTCTATCCTACATGTCTGTCCCTCATTCGCCGTATCCGTCTGTCCTCCTACAGTGCCATGCTATGTCGTGGTGTGAATGTATGCAATCAATCCGAAAGCGACATATGAATGGACCCTTCTCGTTCTGCTTGGGCCTCACCCACCGGCTCGGACAATAATTTTGTCACTCACTCCTCTTCCCTCTCTCCCTCTCTCCCTCTCTCCCTCTCTCCCTCTCTCCCCCTCCTTCCTTTTATTGTATTTTATTGTATTTTGGTAGGCAGGTTACCGTATAAATTAGATTTATAGTATATTCGTAAAGTTTATTTAAAATGGTCTCGCGTTACTAGTTTAGTCCGATTATTTCTTTTATTATTTATTGATGGTAGAAATGGTTATTACTTATAAGGTGTGAGTGTGTGTAACACTCCAAATCTACAGACTCTATACCACCATGTAGAGACTATCTTAGAGCGTTTTCGGACTGATCAGCTGGTCCCACAGATCAATATAAGTCATTTCAATGTAATTTATCCTCACTCATTAGCTTCTTAAAAATATTTTTAGAAGACTTTCCCAAACTTTTCAGAAATGTCAATTATCCTAAAAATTATTCTATGACCAACATACTTAACTATAGAGTTCTTAGGACGAAATCACCAAAATGATGACATACCATGTTGATATAAGTAGCTGTATCAATTCTTATAGTACTCCGCTCAAATTGAGATATTACGGTACGTGTTTTTGTGAGAGAAGGATGATCATAAGGAAACATGTGCATGATACACCGATGAAGAGGACGTGAGAGAAAATTTGAGTCTGATTGATTTTAAAACGTGATTTGAAATGTTTGATAGGCAATACCCGTACTAAGTTTTGGAAAAACCACCCATAATTTCAAAATAATAATAATAATTAAATTCATTAGTATGCTCGGTCAAATTTTACAATAATTACTTATTCTCCTCTCTTATACTTCTCTCTCTATATATAAGTTATAATATACATTGAAATAGAGAGAAATAAGAATTATAATTTAGAATCTCCATTCCAATTCTAACAATTCAAGAAGGAAATTGATCAATAGGTCCCTATTATTGTTCCTCATCAATAAACATGCATCATTGGGTTGCAAGAAAGAGGGAGTACAGTCGATCAATTTGAGTTACAATCGTTGTTTTGTTGCTTTCGGGTGTGGTTAATCTATTCAATGGACGGTGGTACATAAGCTATGATCTATATAATGTAATTTAAAGTGTTAATTCCCCATTCGGTGTTGGTTTTTTACCTTCAGAAATTTGCATGAAATGTAATAGATTTATTCGTGAATTCATGTTATAATTGTGTTATGTACATGTTTCATGCCTTAATTTATGACATTTTGTAGTAGAGCCTTTATGGCCTCTCTCTTGATTAGATTAGCATTGTATGATTGATTAGATATGTTTCTGTTTGTTCTCATCGTGCCAAATTGCAAAATAAACCAAAATAATGCATGCATGAGGGGAAAAAACACATAGCATTTTTTATAAAAAAAAATATGGAGGTCATTGTTGTCATTGTTTCCTTGTGTTTTCCTTGAGTAATTTCTTTGCGAGGAAAATGTGGTCTATGTTTATTAACAAGTGTCGGCTATGTTTTATCTGCCATTTTCCAGAAAAAATACATGTCATGGTTGTTAATAATGGTGCTTGTATTTAGTGAATTTGCACCATATTTGTTTTAAATCACCTAAATGTTGTGTTCTCTCTTGTGGCTATGTTCCCATGCATACTAAGGCCATGATTGAAAAATTTTAATTGCCCACAAGTGTGTGTCATGTTTAATTAACATGATTAAAATGGATAGGACTTAGCCATAACATTCCTAATCATGGATAATCAATCATTTTTTTTCTTGATCATGTATGGATTCCATGATACCGACTACAATTTATTACGCATGTATAATGGGTGTAGTCCCACAAGAACATTCCTTAGTTTATGCAAAATATATTAAATTAGAATATTGATTCATTGTTCTCAAGAAGATCATATAAATTGAGGATTATAGGATGACTTTATAATTCTAATATTGAGTTACATGAGTTCGTAAGAGTAAAATTTTTAGCGTATAGGTATATTTAATGTCTTGATTCATGATATTAGTTTTCCTGTATTGATATATTATACATTGGTAGATCATAAATATACATGTTGTGTCTTCAAGCTGATCATGGTTATGCCTTTGTGTTTAAATTTTGCATAAAATTATCCTACTATATACTCTATGTCTAATATTAACGTTGAGGTTCCCAAATTTAAATGGGGCAACTATAAAGTGTGGAAGGAGATAATTATTGTAAAGCTTAGTTGTTGTGATATGAATGAAGCTATTGAGTATCCAAAGCTAGTGATAATATATGAAAACACTGAAGAAGAGAGATGCACATGAGTGATGGTTGAAAGCTAATCGCATACGTTGGAAGTACATAAATACCAAAAAGTTCCCTTTATTAAAGGCTTTGTTGATCCCCATTAAGATTTCAATGACTTGTTAAAGGCCATAGATGAATGGTTTATCTATTCAGACAAGGCCCCGACTGGTACATTGATTATGAAGTTTTTGTCCACAAAGCTCACCACTATTAAGGATTTGCACGATCACATCATGAATATGCGTGACTTAGCATCACAACTCAAGCCTCAAGAGGTTGGCATGTCGAATGTATTCCTATCTTACTTCATCTTGAATTTTTTTAACAAATAAATATGCACAATTTAAGGTCTCCTATCACACACAAAGAGAGAAATGATCAATAAATGAGTTTATGACTACATTTGTGCAAGAGAATAATAAACGTTTGATGGGTCACAAGGAAAGTGTAATGATGAAAACCAAGGGTAAGGAAAATAATAAGAATATGAACCAAAAGTATAAAGGCAATATCCCACCCCAAAGTGAGATAAAAAAAAGTATATATTTGTTTCTTTTATAAGAAGAAATAACACATGAAGAAAGATTGTGCTAAGTATAAGGCTTAGCTTATAGGGAAAGTTAATGTAACCTATTTGTTGTGTTTTAAATCTTGTATGGTAGATACAAATTATAACACATGGTGGATTGATTTTGATTATGCAATCCAATTCCTTGCAAATTATGGCAAGAATGAGAGAACCGATGGGTGATGAACAAAATAGCTATATAGGTAGTAAAATACATTTGGTTGTTCAATGAATTGGATCAAGTAGACTAGTTCTCTCTAGTGGCCATGTATTAATGTTAGGAAATTTATTTTATGTTCTAACTTTTAATATGCACTTGATTTATGTTTCTAGACTTGTATAACTTGGATACTCATTTGTTTTCAAAGATAGATTAATTAGTTTGTCCTATGAAATAAACTGTGTTGGGTATAATACATTGTTTGAGGGTCTTTATTATATTGATTTATTACATGATGAACCAAATGTTATTATAAGTTTGAACATTGGTTCAAAATGATGTATTATGAATAAGGAATCATCAATAATTGGGTATATGAAATTAGGCCATATCTCCATTGAGAGAATGAAGAGATTGATCATTGATGAAGTACTTTGTGCTCCATAATTCATTGACTTTGTTAATTGAATTAATTGTATAAAGGGAAAACAAACAAAAAAACAAGATGTCAACATGAGTTATCAACTACTAGAGTTTTTACAAACTGAAATATGTAGTCTTGATATGGACTCACACAATTAGAAATACTTCATATCTTTCATTGGTGGCTAATCACGATACATGTCTCTTTACCTACTTAACAACAAGCTTGGTTTGTTAGATGTTTTTGAGGTTTTCAAGGCCGAGATAGAGAAGTATTGCAATAAATAAATAAAATTTGTGAGGTTAAATTGAGGTGGAGAGTACTAAAACATGGACAATCACCTAGTCCATTCACAAATTTTCTTATAGAAAATGGGATAATTACCAAATATAGTATACTTGATTCACCAAACCAAAATGACATAGCTAAAAGAAGAAATCATACATTGTTAAACATGGTGCGAAGTGTGCTTACTCCAATTTTCATAAATCCTTGTGGAAGGAGGCATTGCTGATGACACTGTACTTCCATCTACAATTATGGTTGAATAATAGATTAACATGGCTACATATAATGTTGACATAAATTTAGTAGATCATATTGTCTAGGAACTTCTTAAAGTTGTTGAATAACCAGTTCTTGAACATCCTCTAGACTGGATTAAAGAATATCTTATAGGGAAAGAGGGTCAACTATATTTAGTGACTATTATGTGTACTTAGAAGAGTTTGACTATGAAATCCGTATTTTTTATGATTATGAAACCTTTTCATATGCTGTAAGTAGTTCAAAGCTTGAGTTATGGTATGATGAAATGAAAAAAAAGATGAACTTCATGAAGGATATTGAAGTCTAGGACCTTATACCATTACCTAATGATGTTAAGTCTATTCTTTAAAGAATAATCAAAGAACATTGATAGGTATAAGGCTAGCTTAGTATTGAAGAGATTTACTCAGAGAGGGGAGAGGACTATAAGAATACCTTCACTCTAGTATCTACCAAGGGCTCCCTACATGTTTGGTAGCTTATTTTGATGTTGAGTTGAAATAGAAGCATATGGGAACAACATTTTTGAATAGTGAGATAAAGGAGGATGTGTGTATACAACAACCTAAAGGATTTTCTTGTCATGAAGGTACTAACCTTGTATGGAAGATTAGGGATGCCATAAATGAATTGAAACTAGCCTCCTAACAATGATATCTAAATTTCCATATTGTTATCTATTCATTTGGATTTGAAGAGAATTTCATGGATCAACGTACATGCATCAAGATTAGTGGGAGTAGGAACTATATATGTGGATGATATTTAACTTGCATGCAATGATAAAAAAGATGCTATATGCAGTGACACTATTTATTTCTAGCAAATTTGATATGAAAGATATGGGTGATACATTATGTCAATAGGATTAAGATTCATCGAGATAGATCTAGAGGGATATTAGGATTATCTTAAGAAGCATATATAAATAATGATTTATTATAGAATAACAAAGAAGTGTAGCTTATGTTGTCAAGATGACAAATTGTAGTTAAGTCAGTGCCCTTAAAATGGATTAGAGAGAAACCAGATGAAGAACATCTTATATGCTTTTGTAGTTGGAATCTTTATTCATGCTCAAGTCCGCACAAGACTTTTCATTAAATATGTTGTTGAGTGTGTTGAGGCACTTCTAAAGTTATCCATGAGTTAATCATTGGAAAGCTTCAAAAAAATTTCTGAGGTACCTCAGGAACTAGAAACTACATATTCATGTATCATCAAGTTTTGTATTGGAGGTATCTGACTATTCAGATGTAGACTTTGCTAGCAATGTAGATTTACACAAATCTACTTTTGGATTTATTTTCTTATCAGCTAATAGAATTTTATTCTGGGAAAGTATTAAAGCAAGGTTGCATAGCCACTTCTACCGTGGAAGTAGAATTCATATCATCGTTTAAAGGTACAAAACATGATGCATGGTTAAGGAATTTCATTTCAGTTCTTAAAATAATTAGTTATATATCTAGGCCATTGGCGCTCATGTGACAATCCAACTATCATTTTTATCTCAAGAAACAATACAAGTGACAGTCATGCCAAGGGCATACACATTAAGTACTTGAAGATAAATGAGTGTGTTTTCGATGAGAAGTGGTCTTGGAACACAAATCCATTGATTGTATATTAGTTTATCCTTTAACTAAGGGTACGTCTTAAAAAAAAGATTTTAAGGATCATGTTTTTAATAGGGGCCTTGGTCTCTCTATATAATTGTATTATTGTGATAAATTGTGACATTTGTTATAAAATTGTGTTTATTTCTTATTTGGTTTGTATGCACATGGCTCATTGAAAAATAACACATTAAGTTTAGAACCTTGAATAAACATCAAGTTTATTCATAAAGTTAAAGTTGTGGGTGAAATAAGTATATCATGCTGCATGGAATATGAATTTCAAATGTTGAGAAGTTGTTGCCATGATCCATACATTAGTTTTATCATTAAGTTTATACTAATACAGGGAGAGCAAGATAATAGTTTAATTTATATAGATCAATTGGGATAATGTTAATACATTTTGGTTTTATAAAATTATTATTATTTATTGTAAATATAAAGTGTTTTATATATCAACCTTAAGATATGATCCATATAAAATTAGATAAAAGTATGACTAGAAAATTCATTTAATATGATCTTAGGTTATTGTAAGGGTAGGTAGGTGTGTTTATACACACGCACATATGAGGATAAGTAAATATCTGTGTCGCACATGTATGAATGGGAAATGAGGGAAGAATTTAGTGTGATTGATTTTTGAATGCAATTTGAAATATTTGATGGTTAAGACCCATTCAAGTTTTAAAAATCACCCATTCATTTAAAAAGCATAATAATTAAGATCATTAGCGTGTTCGACCAAATTTTGCAATAATTATTTTTTCTTTCCTTTTTCCCTCATCTCTATATATACGTTATAGCATGCTTTGACATATAGTAAAAATAAGGCTTAGAATATATATTCAAATAATAATAATTTAAAAAGAATATCGATCCAAAGGTTCTTATTTTCATTCATCGTAAAAAAACACACACCATTAAGTTGAAGGAAAGAAGGGGTAGAACTAATCAATGTGAGTTACTATTGTTGTTTTGCTACTTTTGGGTGTGGCTATTTAATCAATTAATGAAGGTACACACTTTATGATCCATATAATATATTTTAAATTTTTAATTCCCCAATGTGGTGTTGATTTCATGTCGGTAGAAATTTGCATGAAATATAATGGGTTCATATTATTGTGATGTTTACGTGTTTCATGCCTTTTATATAACACCGATGTCCAATGAATTGATTAGATATCTAAATCGATATGATCCAAAAATCAAATAATCAATTCCATATTTTTTTCTCTTTGAATTAGATAACTTATCTGGATAACAAAAAGTCATATAAGTTGGATATCTAGTATGCAAATCCAAATAATATTTGATTTGATAAATTATACACACACACACACACATATATATATATATATTCTACAAATTAGTTATTGTCAATAAAACTAATACTTTTTAATTGATATTTTTGTTACATATTTAAACATTATTAGAAATAAGGAATCACTAATTGAATATAATGTAATTTAATATTTGAGTCAAATCATCATATGAAATTGATAAATTAGATTGATTTATTATCTTTCGATCAAAGAATTATTTTATTTGTTATTTCTAATTCGACTTTCGTTCAAATAACTTGAATATTCAAAAAATTATTATGATTCGATCTGAAGTTTTAAATATCCAAAATGTATATTTGGACATTCAAAACATCGGAAATCAAACCAATTGATACCTCTATTGTCATCATCTGTGACTCTGTATACGAACGGAAAGTTGATCGATGGTAATATATAAATATTAGACGTTATTTTTTTTCATAAATATAGAGTTGTAAATAAATTAGGGTTGGGTCGGACTCAATTTATCAAATAAATGAGTGTAAAAATTAGATTTAGTTTAGACCTATTTAAAATTATGCTAAACTTTTAAGAAATTAAATTAAAAAAACTTTTAAATTTTTATAGTAAGTGAGTCGAGTTTACGAATTTTAATATTATAAACAAGTTCAAATAAAAAAATTATATTTAATCTCATCTTATTTATTAAATAAGTATAAAAAATAAAGTTTAAAATCAATTTATTTAGTTAAATAAAGGAATTGAGACAAACACAAAAAACTGTCCAAAAGGTGAAAGGGAAAAATAGTTGGTGGTCCACTTAGATCAAAATAATTAAAGTTGTACAATCTATTTAGTATTTAGTCCAGTTTTTTGTGTACTCTAATATACATGTACATATAGAGAATATTACTTGTACATTTATATATAATTAGGTGTACATATTAGTATAATTATATATACATGATATTTTGTACTTATAACTAAATACTTTTGGACCATTTTAATTTTTAATTAATTAATTTCACCTACATATACAACAAAGAAATTTTCCCAAGGTGAAAACCGTAAATTACAAGAGAGACAAGTCAATATCACTTTGCAAGAAAACGAGGCTGCTGCTGCCTCATCACAGCACTCCTCTCTCTTTCTATCTTTTTCTTTTTGGTTGTCTTATATACTCCAATCAGAAAAGTCATCAAAAGACGTGCTTGCGTATATCAACTAAAATCACCATAGGGAAAAAAAAAACGATGCTATGACATGTGTGTTAGAGTACATAGCTCCCAGCTGCGGCGCTGTTTACGATTCTACGTGATGCCTTGTTCATTGGGATACATAGCGATATATATATATATATATATAAACAAAATGCTTTAACGAAGATACTTGGCCCAGTTCGATATCAAGTTTAGGTAGCTATCTAGGCGAGAGGGGCTCCAAGGACAAATGCTCGGAAGGACGCAACTTTTCAGTTTTTTTTTGTTGTTGCTGTTGTAATGCACGTGAATTCATTGTTTATCTAATCAGCATTGTTGTTTTTATTAGCGTATTTTCTAGACTGTCAGCCGTGTGCTGTGATTTGGATTAGAATAATAATTAATGATATAGCACCTTAGTTAACTATATATTGAACATTGTACTAATAGCTATGGAAAATGATCAAATTGGTGTATATTACTATTATTTCAGACTCTCTAATGATTATTAATTCATCCCCCGATCGAAATGATAGCCAGATGCAATGCAACTGGATGGCTAAATCATAAAGCTTTGGATGGGAAGTGCACTATATATTAGATAAATCCGGGAGCGAGTCAAATTACGAAAGGAATATTCCCTCTAATGCTTCACTAGCTTAGTTGTAGGCATTGTCTGCACACAATTTCTGGTTTGGAATACATGTTACTCCTCCATTAGGGGAAGAAACCTTAAGCTGCCCGGGATCTATCATACAGAGAAACATAAGAATTGATGAGGACGCCGTTGCTGAGTCATGGAAATTAATGTCGTAGCACTTTTAGGCTTCCATGCGATGGCTATCGAAGCCCGCATAAAATATAGTCGGCCAATGAAGTCTATCCAAGACGGACGATGGTAATACCTATGCCAATGATAAGTTTGGATGTGCGACCTTACTGGTCGAGATATGATCGAGGATGAGGCAATAAGGTGTAAGAAAGGGTGGCCGTCATTAAAGGTAAGTAAGGTGAGGTATGCACGCGCCATAAACCACGGTGGAAAATAATAAAAGACGAACATTTATATTAACCATAGTAGAGAAGACGACGATTTATATCATATGTGTCTATAACAAAGTAAAAATAAAAAGAATGTTTAAAAAATTGTGAAAATAAAAAAAATATATATATATATAACAATTTTAATTTACAACAACAATTTAACTTCCACCACATTTTTAATGTTGAATCGTCTTCTATCATATAAGGTTTAATCTAGTGATAAAAGCTGACTTTTGGGTATTAGATATCTCATATTCGAATCCTTTTTTAATCTCTCTCGATATTGTAACACCTTTATAGTACCACCGCCTCTACGGTGATTTGCACTTACATTTATGGTCCCTATAAAAATAAAAGAGAAAGAAATTTAACCACCCTACATTCTCTTACTAGTTTTTTGAACTTTGTGTTAAGGTATGATAGTTTTAACTTAAAACTATCATTTATAGCATCCCTCTCTCTCTTGATAGATGTAGAATAACCAAAACCTAATGTGCATTAAAGGAAGAGTAGGGAAATCTATCGATTTGGAGCTGCCCTAATCTGTTTGATCATATGCTCCAACTTTTCTTTCAAATCTTCCCTATAGGATATCAATTGAGGATAAAAGAATCTAAACCTAACCTCATTCTCTTCAGAAACCAACATCTCTCTTAATAACCGAGAAGAAAATAATTAGGTAATTATGTGTTAGTAATTAGGTGATATAACTATATATTGAAATTTAACAATAGTAAATGAAAGTATACATTATGTATGACTATTTATGTTGAACTTATAGTAAATCTCTAGCCAATAAATGCATTATGTCCTGAGCTCCTCTAAATATTTTGACCTCCCAGATATTAAGAAACAATTGCAAAGATGTGTTATGATTTGTACACAACAACCCTCTTACCTTTTCTAATTTCTTCTCATGTTTCTCTCTAGGAGTTAACTTCCTATAGAAAATGTTATGATCTTAGCATATATATATATATATATATATATATATATATGTATATATGTATGTATGTATGTATGTATATGATAAGATCTTATTAGACAATAACTAAGAAATTAGTTGATTTGACTCTTGCTATTAATAGTGTTATTGTGTTTTTGAGAATAACTAAATGACAATGTATTCCAAGTGACCTCCCTTTGAAGCATAAGAGATCACGACCGTCATCTTTTGAAAAAGACAACTATAGGAAAACTTATTCATTATAGATGTTGACAGTCACTCAAATTGTGTCGGACTTCAATGATCTCTCTTCAAAGACATGCATGAATATTTATATGATAATAACCCATTTCTCTAATGCCTTGACATCACATGGATATTCACTCTACACATAATGTTCAAGAATTTTATTAATTTCTTATATCTCAACTACATATAGACTTTAAATGTGAAAATTGTTAAGAGTAAAGTATATTACCTTAGGAACTTTAGGAATATGTTTAAAATTAGGGATCATGGGAGTGGATACGATACGACAATGTCAACCACCCAAGACATTATTTCATTCACAAACTTTTGTAATCTCTACTCCATCCTTTCTTAATTGGTAATTCACTCTATTTGACTTTCCTTTAAAGTATACACTTTGATCTTTAAATGATTGACCTATTCTTGGGAGTGTGGAAATTAAGGAGTTGTCCAAATGTACTTGACAATGTGGCACCATGTGACAACCCTTTGACTCAACCACTGTACTCCTCCATCTCAATGCTTGAGTGAGGACGACATTTCGGTTAATTACCAACCCTAAAGTTGTTGCATATACCTCCTCATTTTAGAGAAATGATTTTAGTTAGTGAGAGATAAGAAGTGACGTCCAAGTAATACTGAGAAGTAGATAATGCTGATACCTTATAAATTTATCAAAGATTTTTTAGGTTGGTTAATTATATCCTTTTTTATTTTCTTGTACATCCTAACCTTCCCCATACATCCACTCTAGGAGGTACAAATGGAGTACCATCTTCTTCTACATGTTCTTTTTCCTCCTCCTCCTTTAATGCCTAAGTTATAATCATGTTATTGTTAACTATTATAGCTTGAAAATAAGAATAATTGATGTATATTAAGCTATTTATTTCCTCATCAAATTCTTTCTTACAACGTTTTTTACTAGCATGCAAGTTCTTGTGGGGGTAAGCATATACAAGTATTATTTAAGGCGTAAGACATATTATGAGTCATAAAATAACTTAGCTTATTTTGATTTCTTAAACTAAACAAATTCAACCCATTTTTAGGGTATGATAATGGATTGATAATCTCTCAGGGATTGCTATAGGTAAGTTCTATCTTGAAAAACCATGTAAAGACATGCTAAATAAAACATAAAGTTTTTCAAAATTTTAGCACAATTTTAAAGTATAACTTTCTTACAATGTTCAGACACATCAAAACTATTCTACATCACGAGAGTAATAAATATTATTAGTATATTATTTAAATGTGTAATATATGATATAATATTGATATATAAATTCTCATCATACATGTGTATTAACCCATAAATTCTTATTCAACTCATTAGGCTCCTTTCTCTAGTCAATATTTTTTTATAGGAACCCTTATACTAGTTCTAGCATTTGCATAGCCAATACAATATGTCTCACTTTCTTCGATCGACACCCTTTCATTTGTAAGCTCATAAAAAATTAATCTAATTCTTTTGTGCCTTAACTTAGAATATATTTTGTTTACATTCTCCCTTTCTTTCCTTTAGCATCTTCTCTCATTGGTCATCTTAAGATTTCATACCTGCATAGAGGGTTGGACATAATATGGTTCAAACTATAAACCAAACCAAACCTATATTTTATTATTTGATATAATTTACAGTTTAAACACTTACAATGTGGTTTACAATAACTTTTAAAAATGGTTTGGTTAACAATTAAATTATAGTTTATCAATTAGAAATAAGATATATATAAGATGTTGAAATCATAAACCAAACTGAGCCAAATTGCAAACCACTAATATGGTTTGGTTTAGATAATTTAAAAAATTCTTTGTGTTGGTTTTAGAATTTTTAAAATCATAAAAATATGGTTTCATTTGGTTTGAGACCAAAACCAGACTAAATCCAACCTTGTTCACCCCTACTAGCATGAAACCATCAAAGAAACAAAATATTTGGATTTTAATAAAGCATTGATCATTTCTTTTATTTTTCACATTAGTAAACAAGCACAATTTTAAAGTTCTTACCAAGGCTAGCTTTTTGATTAGTTTTGTCTTCATTATTGATGAAGATATAACATCCTAATAGATAACAAAGCATGTAAACCATGTATACTATAAAACTTGAGAACCAAGGCCTCTATAAAATTCTACATTCAAATGACAATAAGTAACACTCCAAACTACTTTTACACGATATATGACATATAAAGAGCGAAGTAGAGTAGCCATATTTAAAGGAAATAACTATACTCAAGTATGGAAAAAGCGAGTTTATGTATAACATTAAGTAAGAATGAATTAGAAAAATACATACCCGGAGTACAAAGGATGACGATGATGGAAAAAGGAAGATAAAAAGACAGCAACGATGACCAAAGAAGAAGGTTTAAAGTGGTAGAAATGGAGGAGGTTCTTCGTACTGCTAAATAATATCTCTTATGCGTTTGAGTAAATGAGCGAAGGTAAAATAGATCTATATTAAAGTGAAATAAGGGGGAAAAGTGAATTGAGATATGGACAGTATTTATAATTTAAAATTTTCATCTATACTCTAAAAATAATTAAAAATAAGAAATCTTGGTTAGATATAGATGACGGTTTTAACTCAAAATCGTCGTCTATAGTCTTTTGCTTACACGAGACACTATAAATGGTTGTTATAAGTCCAAAGTCGTATTCTATAATTTACCCAATTAACCTCGTCCTTTAAGAACCATCTCATTTTATTAGATGGATTATATATGATTTTTGTTATTACGACAACCTTATATAAGTTGTTGTGTACGGAGACTTTAGTTGCTCGAACATGTTAAGCAATATTACCCTGATGCACTGAGTTGTAAGAATGTTCTATTAAGACCTAGCAATAGACAAAGAGGTGAACCTCAATTAGAAAAGTTTGAGGTGATTTAGAAAACTTGATTGTACCTAGACTTACTAAGGACATGCCGCACCGTCATAGAATAGGTACTTGTGACGCATGAGGTAGGACATCTGTTTAACACCATTAGAGTTCATTCATTTAAGTTGAATTTATTTGAATTTTTATTTCAACCTATATTTTCCTCTTCAACTCGTTAAAATATTTAGTTAAATGAGTCGGGGCTAGAATTTATTTTAGACTTATTTATTAAATGAGTCGAACCCAAATCTAAAAGTGTTTAGTTCGATGAGGCTTATTTATATCTACTATTAATTGAGAATTATTTATTTTTATTATTTTTTTATTGTAAAAAAGAAAAAAAGAACACATTTATTATTATCTTTCATGTCAGAGTAAATAACTTTTTTAATCAAATTGTATTATAATGATCGGGCACTAGTTTCTTAGCCATTAATTAATTAATTAAAAAGAATGATGAGAATACGTTTGGCCCTTCATATGACTTTAATATTTCTCTCGTTGGGAGTAGTTGGTACGTCTACTTCTCATTCCTATTTCTGCTTGCTTATCTATTGGGATTGATGACTTTCTTTTTGGAGTATCTTTTTTGTTCCCTACAAGACATTTGATCATAAGCAACATAATGAAGAAATGACCAGCTTCACTAAGGTTTAAAAAGAAAAAAAAAAGGAAACATAAAAAATTGTATATAAACGAACGACCATGATTAGCCTAGATATTGCCTTTAGGCACTTTATAGGATATTGAATATGGGTGTTGTCTACACTTTTTGTCACTTCAAAGCATATAATTAAATTTCAAGGGATTGTATCCTCCTCCTCTTATATGCAGTTCGCAGATGTGTCTTTATCTAATAATAATTGATGAGGCTCACATTTCTTATTTAAGTAATAATTGAGGATCCACGTTCAATGTAGTTAAATTTTACTCAGTCTAACTCACATGTCACTTTTTGCTTTTCCGCCATCGAATTTAGACATGATTGACTGCTTCGAAAAGAAAGCTCGAATAATTTAAATCGTTATCAAACAGTACTCACTACTAGTTCATTAAGTACTACTTAATCATTCCTCTAAGAAATAATTAGTGACATAAAAAACTCTATACTACTGCTCCATTCTTATCTCTGAGGCCCTATTTCTCCGTAAATCCTGTTTCTGATTAATTGCTTCCTTGGTTGTTATGGTGCGGCAGGAACGATAGGTCTCTCTTGCTTGTCTAAACAATTTGTTTTTGTCGTCTTCTTTTCTTATGTCGTCTTCATACATAGGCTAGCGTATGATAAATCAGTTGAATTACGCCAATTGCTGGAATCTAGCTTGCCAGAACGTCACCAGTGTCTGAAAAGGATTAATGTGGATTTTTCTTAAAGACCAGATGATATCTCAGGGATTAACTTCTGATTATAGAATTTATGGTATAATATTGGTTAATAATGCTCGGAAGTTATTCCTGATTTAACTACCGATTACAAAATATTCTCTAGGGGTGTTTAAATGAGTTATTATAGTTTAATCGAACCAATAATATATTATTAACTCATGTACCTTATGCAATTCATAGTCTAACCCGTGTCAAATTGGAATAAATCATTAATAAATTTTAACCCCATTTATCATAACCTACGGATTATACGTATTGATCATGAATTACCGTGGGTTAATAAACGGACAAATTTATCACCACCCTACCTAGAGATGGCAATCAAGTCAAACGGTTGGGTTTGGGTTGTAGTGGATCGGGTCATTGGGTTGGGATATTTACATATCATTTTTCTTTGCAGGGTCGATTGTGGGTTGGATCTAGTTGTCTCATTATGGTTTCAAGTCATTTCAATTTATTTTATTGGTCGAGTTGGTCTTGAGTCACTGTAGATTCGAATTAGATTGGATTAATTTGTTGAATTGGGTAATTTTGAGTTAACTTAATGGGTTGAGTGAGATTTAGATTGATCTAGCTTAAGTTTAGATGATTTCTAGATCATACGGAGTCAAATTGGGTCACAATGGGCATAAATAATATTGGATCTTAATGGGCTGGGTCCAAGTGGAGTTGGGTCAAAGTGGGTCGTAGTTGTATTGGACCTAGGAATGACAATGGATCTCGGACCCGATCCAGACTCGCTAGACCCACCTTATTTTTAGCGGGTCTGGGTCCAGTAGTTCTAGATCCAGACCATACTCGCCAGACCCGTTTAATATATATATGTGTGTGCGTTTATATATATACATATATAAATACATACTAATATTATATTTGTCATTATTGTATAATCTTATTTGAACTCCTTATTCATTTTTTTAATTTTAATTTTATATATTTACTTTATAAGCAATATGTACAATATTGTATTCTAAAAGCATTAAAATACTATTTAAAAAGTTAACGTAACTATTTTAATATATTTATTTTTTCACATGGAGGATTTTTTTAACAAAAAATACATATTAAGTTATATAAAATATAAATGTATTTGTATTTACATAGATTATTAATTATTATTTTTTAAAAAATAGCCGGACCCATTTAGGACCCGTTTATCCGCTAGACCCAGTGAATCTGGGTCTGGGTTTGAACTTTTGAGACCCGATGGGTCTGGATCAGGTTTGAGTCTAGGTAATATAAAGGGGTCCGAATCTGGGTATGGCTGGACTCGGCCTAGACCCGACCCATTGCCATCCCTAATTAGACCTAACCAAGGTGGGGCCAAGCAAAGTCATTTCAGGATATGATAGGATTAAACAAAGTCGGACGATGTTGGTTGTGTCCAAGAGGCTTGAACAAAAACTATCAGTTCATGGTTTGGTTAAAATGAGGTTGCAGTGGTGATAATTTTGGTATGATAGATGTAATATTCAATAACCATGGTAAGTCTTCGGCTAACACATATAAGTTTGTAATCCACTATGAGATAATCAATGTGGGCTTTTGTAAAATAATAATCCAACTCATCTAACCTATAAACATATTCTCATGAGTTGTATTATATAAGTCATGGCTAACCCAATCCATCGAACACTTCTAATATTTTATTAATACATAATAGTAACATTTTAGCGTTAATCACAGCAGAACTTATGTATAGTGGAAATGCAAGTCATTTAGAATCTTACGAAAACATTTAGTTATGATTCATTAACACACAGACATAGATATTAAAGTTAAGAGATCTATTAGCATAACAGTTAAGTCTTCCTTCTTAATTCCCATCCTCTTGTTGTTGTTGTTGTTATTGTAGGGTTGTTCATATAATTTGATATTTAATGAACTAAAATGATCTATTATAATTTAATTTGAAAATTAAATAACCAACCTAATATATATATATATTGCAGGTGCTTTCCACCACCTACTGCAGGTAGTTTTATAATTTAAAACATTAATATCTCATATTCACAAAAATGTCACCGCATTTTTTTCTAACACTTGAATATTATAGTTTTTTAAAATACTTACAGTAGTTTCCTCCATCCACTATAGGTAGTTTCCACCACCTATTGTGAGCAATTTCTTGACTTGAAAAATAAATACCTAATATTTATGAAAATGCCACTTTTTTTTCTAACACTCAAATATTATAGTTTTTTGAGAGACTTATAGTAGTTTCTTTCATATACTTAGATTAGTTTCAATCAACTATGATAGGTAGTTTCCAAAGCCAAAACATAAATACATAATATTTACAAATATACCACCGCTTTTTTTTAATACTCAAACACTATAGTTTCTTGAACTACTCACAGTAGTTTCCTCTACCTACTAATAATAGTTTCCATCATCTATTGTGGGTCATTTATTCAACTCAAAAATACTAATTTTCAGTTTTTACTGGGAGATCTAGTCTTTTTAAATATTCTCCCTATATCTATTACTATTGAATCATTTTTTTCCTATTGTATAATTGAAAAACATAATTTAGTTTCACCGATAATGCAATATGAAAATAAAAATAATGACTAAGTATTTGATTAAAACGGATAACTTGCAAAGGTTATTATATGTCTTCATGAATTATTTTTTTTATTTTATTATTGAATAATTTTGTATTTTAGATGAATATTTAACTATTATTAGAGATTTGGAATTATTAATTAGATATGATGTAATTTTGGTACTCAAATTGAATCATCATCACATGGTATTGCCATTCATTTTTTACTTAAATGAATCAAATTGGTTTTATGTACAACAATTTATTATTCATCTATTAAATAATTTTTTATCAAACATTTCCTAGTTTTGATCTAATAAAATTTTTTGCATATTCGATGGATTATTTATAATTAAATCTAAAGTTTTAGATAAACAAAGTATCATTTATCCAAAACTTTTTTTGGATATTTTTTTTAAGAAATACAGTGACCGAATATTCGATCCATAAATACCTCTACTCTAATATCCCGAATCTCAAAAACCTTGAGCAGTTGATAATCATTCTCTTTTCCTTAATTTTTCTTTCAGTTTTGAGTTTCATAAGACTTATGCGTTACTTCTTTTTTTCCCACTTCTTTAGATTTATTTTAACCCATATATATTTGAATTCATTATCTTTTTAAGTTTACTAGTTGTGTTAAAAAAATAAAAAATTATTGCAATAAAATATACCTTTCACATCGAATTTTATATATTAAAAGGCGTGATGCCCTGAATTAGCCCTTTGGTTATCATAAAATTATTAAACTTTAGGGATCAATATATTTTAATTCCTTTGAGTTAAAAATGAATTAAAGATATTTTGTCTATATTTTTATTATTATTCTTTATTTTTTGGCATATAATTGATTATTGAAACTTACATTTCTCAACTATGATCATATAATTCATATCTAACCTTTGTGAAACCTAACCTAAGTCATATACTCTTATCAAGACCTAATCCTAACCGATAATACAACCTAAGTCTCACCCTTATGATGACAAGTGTCGTCGGTTTAAAAATATCCTAGAGAATTTTCCTTCGCATATTATTAGGTAACATTTTTATCATTTCTTACTTATATATCTAACATATATCCTATACCCCCCTTATCTCTCCTTCTTCCTATGCCATACACCCTTTCCTTTGGCCCCCACCTTTTGCCGTTGCATCCACTCTAAGTCATTCCATATTAGCTAGAAATATCCCCCCAAATAATCTAACTTATCAATTCTCCTCCAACCATAATTTCCACTTAGCATACCTCCTTCTTCTCCTTCATTTTATCCATGCCAAAAAAAATCCCTTCCAATTTTTCTATATAAATGTTCATTCATGAGCCCTTTTGATTGAATTCAAATGACTCACTACAATCATTATTACTTTAATACTAGAATCATTTTATCAATTAGTGTTTTTAAGGCCACCAAATTTGGGGTAATTTTTGCCTAAAAAATACTACAATTTGCCATGTGTTTTGATAAATAAGGATCCATATGAAATATTAGGATTTATAGTATCTGTATCATCTTTTTGATCTAAAAAATGTGAAGTACGTAAAAAGTTATGTCAAAAATCCTACAAGTGCACAAAGTTGTCAAATTCTACCAACTTTTGCCTATGCGTCAGCTGTTTGGATTTTAAGCATGTAAATGTTGTTTTTAGTTTATTTAATTACGCCATGATGTTTATCTACATTTTTAGGAGCAAATTTATATATAATGTTTTATCATTTGGGTTAGTATACCTTAAGCTATGATTGAATGAAAGTTTAGTTAAATTTAAGAGTTTGGGTTAATTTAAAGGTATGTTATGCTCTTCATAATTATGTAAAGTGTTATTCACTAATTACCCATTCATCACCATAATTAGTGTTAGTGATGAATTAATTATGTTTTTAGGATTAATAAAATATTAAACTTGTATAATATGGTTAAGTATGGATAAATTATAATTAGAAATAAAGTAATCAGATTAACCATAAATGATAATATGAGGAATATGTGAATAACAATGGTCAAACCTTAATAGTTGACTTTGACTTTTACTGAGACTTTGAATTTTTACCTTTTTATCCGTGATTTTTTCTCTAAATTATCAAACACACGGTTGTTTTTGTTGCAATACAAGATCGTATCCATAGGAAATTCGTTGTTAATTACTAATTTTTATTATTTGTGACAAGCTAGAACAATTGATTTGGAGAATTCAATTATACAAGGGGAAAATAATATAAATACTAGATGATAATACAATCATGATGATAATACAATCTTCAAGAAATAAGAGAACCCTATAATCAAACATTGGTGACAACTATAGTGAGCATTAACAAATCAAATCATTCATCAATCAACTCTCTTAATTCATAAAAAAATGACTAACCTATTTTAACTATTAGTCTCTTTCAACAACCAAAAGACATGCCTTATCCGGTAATATATATATATATTCATGGTGCTAACTCAAATTAAACCCATTTAATTCAAGTTATTCTTATATATTTCTAAAAATTACCGACCTATTTTCATGATCAACTAATTTATGTTCAGTTACTATTTTATGAAATCATTTTAACATTTAAGTTCACACTAAGAACCTAATGGAGTTAAATCAATAACCAATTAAGCAAAATACTAATCAATAACTCATATTAATTGAATAATATTAAATTGGGGGATTAATGATAAGAATGAAATCAATTCATCAATTCATAGCCATAGTCAAACCTAATTCAACATTAAAATCATAGTTACTCACACATAATGCATTTAGAAAGCACAACAATTTAATAGAGAAACATCATAATAAAGAGGATGAAGAGATGTATATTAGAATATAAAATCGTATGTTAAAACCCAAACATAGTGCTTTAATTCTCTAGAATTGAAAATTACAAATTGTAAAGGAAATCCTAACTTAAGCCAGGAGAATACAAGAGAAAAGAGGGGGAAAAGATGAAAAATAATTGCTAAAGATGTTCATTATGGTTCCCTTTTAAAGTATAGAAAAAAAGATCCCAAAAGATAGCTGTCAAGTTTTCTCAAAATCGTGTAAAAAAAACCAAATGGTGAAATGTAATACAGTCGTGTAGGTCAACACGGACAGGCCATGTTGGGCACATAATCCCCCATTTTGTAGTCGATTCTTCTGTATTTATGCACCCCCGTGTTGTAGGACACTGAGATTTCATGTTTCTTCTTTCCATCCTCTCCTTGACTCTTACTTTGCTCCAAATTCATGTTGTGCTCCAATTTTTCCAACACAACACATAAAGAGAGCAACAAACATGAAGAATGCCAAAATGAGAGCAAGTCACACCAAACAACATGCAATTGAGGGTAGGACATCCCTATGCTTGAAATGCACATTGTCCCTAATGTGAAAGAAGAAAACAAATAGAAGGGAGATAAGGGATAATAATCAATCAATGAGAAAGAGGTGGTGGTGGATAGTTTTGACTCATATTCTAAGTATGAAGTTGTTTAATTAGCTTATGCATACTTCTAATGGTAGTGAAAAAACCATCCAAGCATGTTTCCATTCCATTGAAATCACTGTGCCTTGTGGAAATGGACACACACAACCAGATGTTTAATTAGCTCGATTCTCTTTCCTTTTTCTTTTCTTCTTTATTCCTTTCTCCTTGGACCGCTCGGTCTCGTCCCCTTCTTCTTACCCGATGTGCGAGCGGCGACTGAGATGTTACGACCTCGTCTTCCGCCAAAGACCACCGCATGCCGTCCTTTCCTCTCCCTCACCAATCGTTTTCTTTCACCATTTCAACCCCAACCGACCTTTTCTCCTCTCACGTGTGTCCTTCCCTTTACCTTTTCCTCTTCCCTCGACCTCACAGCCCTGCCATTGCATAACCACGTCGAATGCCACCACCGGCCAACGTGCCTGACACCTACACCCCCTCTTGTCTTTTTTCCCCTATCATTGCCTCCCAATTGGTCTATAAATACCCCATAGGCAGCCTTGATTGAGTTTTTGATTTCAGAACCCAAAAAATTCCTCCCTTCTCACCGCTGCCCGATCAGACGACTATTCCGTCACCGCTGGTCGAACCACCCATATAACTGCCCCTTACGTCACCCTCAACTTAACTAAACCTCCCTCCTCCCTCGATTTGCTCTGCATAAGCTACCCTGACAGTGCAAAGTTTCCCTTCCAATCAACCCCTCCTCAACCCCCACTGCCCTTTGCACTACTATCCTCCACCATTTTTTCCGTGACCACCACCCCTCACACCTCCCAAAAATGCTTGCAGACCCTCCACTACCTTTCCCTACCCACATTTTCCCTTCCTCCCTCTCCTTCTCCTCCTTTCTCCTCCTTCCACCACCTTTAACCACCACACCTGCTACCTTGTGCCGCCACCTTTGGCTGCACCACCACCTTTATTCCACCCCTCTTCACCTGAGGCACCCTCCACCACCTTAATCACCCCCTCATTTCCCTCTCTCCTAGCCTAAACCACCATCTTTCCCCCTCTCTTTTCCCTCCTCCTTCGCTGCCACCGGCGCCGTTAGTGCTGCCGCTGTCGCTAGGTGGTACTCTAACCATCCCAACCCCTAAACCTATTTTATACAAGTATTAGCTATTTTTAATAATATTAATGGTATTATCTATATTATTGTTATTATTATTATCATCATCGTTATCATTATAATTATTATTGTTACTTAACCTTACTTTAGAATTTTCCTAACCATTATTATTATTATTATTATTATTATTATTATTAATGGTCTACAACTTTAGTGTTATTATGATTGTGATTTTCATTATTGTTAATACTTTTATTACTATTACCCTCATTATTATTCCTACTACTACTATTAATGTTATCTTTGGCCTATTATTATTACCTTCATTATTACGGTAAATATTTGAATCCTTATATTACTATTACCATTTTGATTATTATTAATATTAGTATTATTCTTAACACTAGTATTATTATTATTATTATTATTATTGTTGTTGTTGTTGTTGTTGTTGTTGTTGTTGTTGTTGTTGTTGTTGTTGTTATTGAAACCGAAGTTGGCATATTATCATTTTTTTTACTATAGAAGAAGAATACTAAAGCCTTAATATTACTATTATTTATTATTTGAATATTTCTAATATTATTCATAATGGCTCTATTATCAACATTGTTACTATAGTATTATTGTTATTATTGTTGTTACTATTATTATTGTGGTAAAAAAATTTGAACCCTTATATTATCATTATTTCAAATATAACTATTCTCATTATTATCTTTAGCAATATTAGTACTTTGTTGGTATTACAATTATTATATTATTATTTTATCCCTAACACTATTATTAGCTTTAGCTTTTAAAAAAATATACTAGGGTTTCTATTATTAGGAGCAGTAGTATTACTATTATTACTAATATCACTATTTTTGCTATAACTAGTGTTAGTACTATTATTAGAAGAAATAAAGTTATTAGATTAATAATATAAATATAGCTATAAATATTAACATAAATATATTTTAACTAGTAATATCTAGTAGGCTAACTTGAGGATAAAAAAAACCCTAGTTTGCACTTGTAAAGTTCCCTTTAATAATAGTAACCCTAATCTTAGAATAAAATAGGAAATAATAGTATTTTTGGTAGAGGGAAATTAATCCTTTGTTTTTTCCTCTTATAGGTGAAACCACTCAAAACCCTAAGGAGGTGTAGGAGCATGATCCAAGACCGATGTCGTGTTAGGTAAGGGTGTAGCTAAGGCCTTATATGTGCTATGTGTTTTTATATGCCTTGGATGCCATGTATAATGATATGTTGTGTAGCTTGTGCTATTGTTATAACCGTTTTATGTGTAGCACAGCTTGGAGTTGAGGTATGCTCTTGTGTTCTCTTATGGCATGTGTACAATATGCTTGTGCTGTGAATGGTGATGTGATGTTATGTTGCCCTTTTAGGACATGCATGCTAGGATAATTAATGTAGTATTATGGGGTGGAAGGATGGAAAAGAAAAATGGGAAAGTAAGTGGACCAAGGGGAAGTAAGTTGGCTAAGGGGAAATAAATCGACCAAGGGATGTGGGATTGACCTAAACATCCCATGATCCATTAAAAGAAGAATAAAAAGGGGACTTTAAGCAAAATAAAGTGGATGAACTTTGCATGGGAGGATCTAGGGTTTGCATGGGAGAATCTAGGCTTTGCATGGGAGTTTTAGGGTTTTACATGGGATGGATAGAGTCCACATGGGGGGTGAACTTTACGTATAAAAAGTTTCCTTGGGGTGTGAGGAAGGTAATGGAAGGGTTATTTGGATGACTGGAGGCTTTGGGTGAAAAATAGTATGTGAGATAGTATAAGGGTGCATAGGAAATTGAGCTAGGGTTTGGGAGGTAAGCCTAATTTGAGAGGGTGGAAAAAGGAGAATAAATGAGGGTAAGTGGAGTATGAGGTGAGAATGGGGGATTATCATGAGTGGGGTGAGCATGGGTATCATGGGAAGAAAGAGTGGAAGGTGATAAATGGAAGGGTGACACGTGAAAAGGAGGATGTTAGGGTTGGCATGGCCGGCTAGGGTTTGGTGTGGTCACCTAGGGTTTCGTGGTCACGCGTGTATTTAGGAGAGTAACGTGGGATGATAAGGGTTGAATCTAAGGGTTGTAATGTGCAGGGTGTTAAAATAGTTGGGTTGTATGAGGCAAAGGAAGATGGGCCACATAGGCCCAAATTAGGGTTTTCTTGGGAAGACCGTAAATGAATTTATTGGTGTTTGATAGTGGGTTGTGACCCACACACCTAGGAGTTGGGCCTCTAGTGTGAGTAGTGTAATAAGGAAATGATGTTGGGCGAGTTAGGAGGTGTAGAAGTCTCAAGATATAGGACGGGTCCTCTTGGGAGGATAAGTGTAGATGGAGTTAGTCATGCATGTCTAGAGTGGAACTTGTTGAATAAAATACGGTAAAACATTAATCATGTAAAGTGGAAGATTATTAAGCCGAGCCAAGACCGATCCACTGGTATAATAGTGGCTAGGTGCCGGGGTTTTCTGGAGACCAATCCACTGGCATATAATAGTGGTTAGGTGCTTTCTGTCCTGTAAGTGACCGATCCACTGGCTATAATAGTGGGAGATCCTGAGTTCAATAAACCAAACCCTAAGTTTCATATGACATATAAAAGACCCCAGTGATGCACGGGGACGCTGAAGAGCGCCCGTTTCGCGTCCCCGAGACGTTTCTGGGGACGAAACGCGAGGCGGGACGCCGGTTAAAAAAAAAAAAAAATTTTGCTCCAAAACGACGTCGTTTTGGAGGCTTTTAATTTTTTTTTCCCGCCCGGTTGCCCCACGACCCCAGCAGCCCAATCGCCCAGTCCACTCGCCCGCCCGACGCCCGGTTGCCCTCCTTCACGGCTTCATCCTTCGAATCGAAAATATTTTCCTTTTGACCTAAGATGCAGCTGCTGGCTCTGTCTCCAATCTCCATCCCCTCGGCCCTCGCACGACGAATGCTACCATAAACCTTCATCCAAAGATTCGCAGGCAGCAGCAGGCCAACAGCATCCTCCCTCCCTGCCCAGCACTCACCGACCGGCGACGGCATAAACATCATCGTTCTCCCTCCCCGTCTCCGGCTCCGCTGCTCTGTTTTGTCCAGCACTCACCAGTCACCACTACCAGCAGCATCGGTTGCTCCGCCTCTCCGCTGCCGCTGCTGGGCTCCATTTCGCTGCTCCCACAGGCACAACCACGGTAAGACCCTTCGACTATCACTTTGCTATCTCATTTCGCTGCTCCTTTGCTATCTAATGTGACTAATTGTATTTGCCAATTGTGAATAGGAAAAATCCACCTCGGGAGAGAAGGCAGAGGACAATTCTTAAAGGTATGATTAGGGTATGAAAAGATTCAAGTGTTATGTATTAAAATTATGGGAAGAAGGACCATTAACTGATATCTTTTTGAAAATTATGGGAAGAAGGACAATTTTTGAATATAAGCGATTAGGGTATATAGCAAGACATATGAATTTGCAAGTGTTTGGACCGTGTTTAAGAAGGACATATGAATTCATATGAGTTAATGCTTTAATGGTCTAAGTTAATGGTCTAAGTAATCATATCTAACTTTGGACCGTGTTTAAGAAGGACCATTGCAAGTGTAGTAGTATGGAATCTTTATCCTAGTGTGCTTCTTTATGCGTGAATTGATTACATGTGAATCTTCTATACTAGGTTCAGTAGTACGGAATCTTCAAAGGCATTTGTTGCTCTTGTTATTTGTATTACAGCAATTACATTATGGAACCTCGATTACTTAGGAGAATGCAATATTAGAAAGAATGACAACATAGTTTGATAAGAAGGAGATGGGGGGTGAAAAACGGCGGTTGAAATAAAAGGAAATAGATTGTTTATAAATTGTCATAACACACCTAGTATGTCCGATAAAAACAAGTAGATCATTATATCTTTTATGAAGTGGTTATAAAAAGGATGAAGGAAAAATCCTTAATTTTTTAAGTTAATTGTTGTATTTGACTGTGTATATGTAATTTTCATTTAGGTAGTCTTGTTGCCATACTGTTGTGTAAAATTGTTGCTAAAATATTGCATTTTGTCCCGTTGCATGAAAATATTAATTTTGTCATGGTAACCATAGTGCCCCAATAATTATACTAGAGATCACTAGGTTTTTGGATATAACACACGTTTTATGGATGCTCTAGATCATATTACACAACGTGATTATTAAGGATGAAAAATATCATCTTCAAAAAAATAATTGAAGTTAGCACTTAGCAATCGTGTAACACACCACTATCTTATATTTGACTTGGTGGAAGATATTTAGCAATTTGTTGATGATAATTAGAGTTTTTAATCTTATTAGTTCTATATGATCTAATATAACAGATTCCATATGAATTCTTAAAGAGGCACACTAGGATAAAATTCCATATTAACTTAGACCATTAACTCATATGATATGATTGGTTATAAAAGATTTTGATTTGATGGAACCAATCAAATGGTCTAAAAAACCAATCAAATAGCCTATAGAACATTTGTAGTGTTGTTGTTGTGATTTAAATAGATTCACTGATCATTTGTTATATATTACTTGCAGTGATTATATCATGACTTCTAGTGGTAGTAATAGTAACATGGGTTCTACGAGTGCTAGTGTATCTTCTGCGGACGTAAATGATAATCCTCTTTGGAATTATGTTACTAAAGGTGAGAAAATTAGTGGAGGGGGAACTGTTTTGTGGACGTGTAATTTTTGTAATCAAACAAAGCAAGGAAGCTATACAAGGGTGAGAGCTCATTTGTTGAATATTCCTGGTAAAGGTATTGCTACTTGCAAGAAAGTGAGGGCGGAGGACAAGCTTGAAATGGTAGCTTTAGAAAATGAAGCTTTGAAAAGAGTTGAACAAATGTTGCCAAAAAATGTGCCTTTACCTAATTCAAGCATGGATGTATCTTTGTTGAAGAAGAGACGAGTAATTGATGTAAATCCTATAGAGAAAGCTTTTAACAATCAATTGCGCTCTCAATTAGATGCAATGATTGCTAGAATGTTTTACACCGGCGGTGTTCCATTTAATTTAGCAAAAAATCCTTTTTTCATTGCAGCTTTTGCTTTTGCTACTAGCCATCCTTTACCTGGTTATGGTCCACCAGGTTATAATCGTTTGAGAACAATGTTACTTCAACAAGAAAAATCGAACATAGAGAGATTATTGGAACCAATCAAAATGACATGGAGGGAAAAGGGTATTACTATTGTGTCTGATGGTTGGAGTGATGCACAAAGAAGACCATTAATAAATTTTATTGCAATTTGTGATTCGGGTCCTATGTTTTTAAAGGCAATTGATGCTTCGGGTGAGATTAAAGACAAACACTTCATTTCTAAGTTGTTGAAAGAAGTCATTGATGAGGTAGGTTCTCAAAATGTTGTCCAAGTTATCACTGATAATGCATCTAATTGTAAAGCGGCCGGTGAAATCATTGAACAAGTTTATCCTCATATTCATTGGACTCCATGTGTTGTTCATACCCTTAATCTTGCTTTGAAAAATATTTGTGCTGCAAGAAATGTGAACAATAATGTTGAGACATATGAGGAGTGTCATTGGATAACCGAGATTCATGGAGATGCTATTCAAATCAAGAATTTTATAATGATGCATTCCATGAGATTAGCCATGTTCAATAGGTTTGCTTCTCTAAAGTTGCTTGCAGTTGCTGATACTCGTTTTGCTCAAGTTGTTATTACATTGAAGAGAATGAATCTTATAAGATATAGCCTTCAAGCTATGGTAATTAGTGAAGAGTGGATTTCTTATAAAGCTGATAATATTGGAAAAGCAAGATTTGTGAAGGAAAAATTGCTTGATGATTTATGGTGGGAGAAGGTTGATTATATCCTTGAGTTTACACGGCCTATTTACCATATGATTAGAGAGTGTGATGCTGATAAACCAACTCTTTACCTTGTCTATGAAATGTGGGACACAATGATTGATGAAGTAAGAAATGTCATTTATAAGCATGAGTGTAAAGAGGTTGGAGATGTGTCTTCTTTCTTTCAAGTGGTATATACTATACTCACAGCCCGTTGGACCAAAAGTAGTACGCCCCTTCACTGTTTGGCATACTCATTGAACCCAAGGTAACTTTATTTTGTTTTTATTAAAGTGTTATCTTCTTATTTCTTTAATTTAAAAACTAATAATAGTATCTATAATTTTGTTGATTTCTTCCTTTGAGTGAAGGTATTACACTGATACTTGGTTAGATGCTAAATCACCTAGAGTTGCTCCTTCTAGAGATGAAGAGGTTTCTATCGAAAGGAACAAGTGTTTTAAAAGGCTTTTCCCTAATCATGAAGATCGCTCCAAAGTTAATATGGAATTTGCGAATTTTGCACTTAAACACGGTCCATTCGGAGAATTTGATTCTCTTTATGATAGAGAAATTCTTGATCCAAAGGCTTGGTGGGGAGTTCATGGCTCAAGTGCGCCATTACTTCAAGATGTTGCCCTCAAATTGCTTGGCCAAGTATCTTCTTCTTCATGCAGCGAACGAAATTGGAGTACATATGGTTTTATTCACTCTATGAAAAGGAATAGATTACTTCCTAAGCGTGCTGAAGACTTGGTGTATGTTCATAATAATCATCGTCTCCTAGCAAGGAGACTTCCAGAATATAAGGAGCAAAAATCAATGATGTGGGATATCTACGGTAATATTTTCTCGTTGTTTACTAATTTTGTATTACATTATAAACTGTGACAACTATTAAATGATAAATTTATTTATTTATTTGCATAGGTGATGACTTTGGTTCTTTTGAAGATATTGGATTACTTGATGTTGCTTCTCTTTCTCTCGATGAACCAGAGTTAGAGGCCGTGATTTTTTCTGAAACAGGAGTTGAAGATGAAGAAGTAGAAGTAGTTGATGTTATTAACGAAAATGAACATTTAATTTAGTAGTGTTGAATGTATGATTTTAAGTAATTTAGTATGTGTTTGAGACTTAAATTTTAGTTGTGTAAACTTTTAATTTAATATATATTTTTATTTTAATATTTATATATATATTAACGTTTCCTCCCGTCCCCGTTTCCTAATTTTTTGAATCATGGCGTTTTCCCGTTTCGTCCCGTCCCCGTTTCCCCGTCCCCGTCCCCGTCCCCGTGCATCACTGAAAGACCCTAAGTATTTACAATAGAACACCATGAGATTTGGGACCAGACAGATCCACCGGCATAATAGTGTCCAGAAGCATCTTGCCTTGGAAATTGATCCACTAGCATATAATAGTGGTTAGGTGTGTTCTGCCCTATAAGTGACCGATCCACCGGCTATAATAGTGGGATTCCCATACTTGTATGGATCGATAAAAAAGTATGGTGCAAAATGAGTACTATTCAGATATTAAATAATTAGTTTATCCGGACTGCAACTTGGCCTTTATTTATCTGAGCGATTATATACTGTTATGTTATCGTGCTTGTATTTTGTGACCTTATGTGTTGACCTTAGTGCATGATTACCTTACTCCGTACGTAGTGTATTGACCACCTGTTTCATGGGTGCTGCTCATTTTCACGGGCAGAAGGCCCTTTTGACCTTGTGCAGGTCGGTGATGCTATTTTTGATGCCTATGACACTTACGAGGCATCAGGTGGGGCTGAGAGTTGAGGCTGGACCTAGCTTAGGGGTCAAGAGTGACCTGGCCGGATTCTAGCTTCCATTTCATTTTATCGTTATGATTTGGTTTTATTATGTTGTACGGTGTTTCTATCATTTGGAACTTTAAATCCTTACTTTTGAGTTGTAACTCTTTTATTTACCGCACTCTGATTTTCCGTATGGTGAATGATTCAATTATTTTATGAATGCTCGTTTTAATTATCGACTTGTGTTTGATGTTAATCCTATTCAGCCTTCCCACTTGGTAGTGGAATGGTAGGAGTGAACTTATCTGGTACTAAGTGGGGCGATAATATCCCCAAAATTTACGGTTTTGTTATTTCGTTTCTACTAAACCTTTTCATTAAACGAAATTTTTCAGTAGTAAATTTTGGGGGTATTACATAAAGGCTTCCATATGACTTATAAATTCTAGCATCAACCAAAATAGAACTTAAAAATTCCAGGACTAATTTTTTATATTTAGATTGAATTCATTGCACAATACCTCCCTGACCAATCCCATTTAACAACCCATAAACATTCTCATGCAATCTCAATTGGCATAATATGTCATCATCAATGAATTTAGTAGTTACGAGTCTCCAAGTCATTACGTTGTTATAACAACTTTCCTGATTAAGATCAAGGTCAAATAGAATACCATTGGGATTATTGGGAGGCGGTGGAGGATTATGTATTACAACTTGTTTCTTGGATAGGGGTGGTTAATTAGCGAGTGAAGCCTCTCTAAAACTTGGACCACTAGTCTAGAATTAAAGAAATAATTGATGTGTAGATCTTTTCTAGTGGTTGTTGAAGGCAGAAGAAGGGGGTTAAAGTGTGATGTTGTTTTGTGTGGCACTATGATTGGGGCAACTATAGTCTTGAGGAGTGGAGTGATGGTGGAGGCATGACGGGCGGGTATAGAAGCCAACAAATGTGAGGTTAATTGTGAGCTTGGTGTAACACCTAAAGTTTGTTAATATATATATTGCGAAAGCATTAATAATAAAATGATAGGTGTTACATAGTATCGAACATAAAATAGGTACCCATACTAGGTGTGGGAAACACTTAATCCCACGTTAATATTATATTGCAAAATAGAGAGATAACATATATGATAGAAAATAGAGAACTAATGGTCTATATATATATATGGATAACTATATACTTAACCAACCCATAACCACTCATTATAGGTGAGTACAATGAAAATATTGAATCAGCATATACTTGCAAACTAAGTGGTGAAGACTTCTGAGAATAAGCAACCCTATAAAAATGAAGGTTAGTACACTACGTAGCGAGTAAGGTAATAATGAATATCCATAGAAATGGGCACGCATGGGATAAGCAACATAATGACAAGATTGATACTATATATGCATAGATGCTTAAGATACAAGATGATCTAAAAGATAACTATATTTAACGGTAATCATTAGGCGATCACAAAAGTTTGTTTACTTAGTTACATTAAGATTATTGCAATACAACCATTGAGATGTAATACTTACTTTTCCCTTTTACCCATAGATGGGAGAAAGTAGTTAGCCACATCGATACGTGTACATCTAGGGTAAAAACTTCATGTGCCATTAGTAGACCTCTAATAATTAAATATGCATACTCTCTATAAGTCGGTGGTTCAGTAAGATAGAGTAGACTAGTGTCCTTTTGTTCTGTTAGGAATACATAAATATTCCAATGCTTAGAAAATTTCAACACTTGAATTGGTATCGTCTTATGTAATCTTCCACTTTAGGTAATAATATTTTATTAAATCATTAACCGATACTTATCAAATCATAAAATCTCACTTGATTTATTTAAAGCCATAATACTTCCATCCTTATTACTATTGAATTACCATGAGAAATTTTCTCATCAAATTTTTACAAGAGTTACTGACTATTATGACCTTATTCCAACAATTGCATTTATTGAAAGTACTTATAATTTCATTGAGTTTAACCAAATTAAACATTTTACAATCAAATGAAGAAAAGTTAATACATGAGGTAAAATCACACGCACAAAGTGGTATTATGCAAGGGAAAAAACCTTCAACAAAAACCTAATTCACCCTCAACTCATAACTTCGTCCATAAAACTCACCAACTCACTAAGTTTGACACATCATCCTAATGTCTCATTAACAATACAATATCCAAAAATATAACCTAAATTCAAAATTTCACACATAAAACACAGATGTTAGTCTTTTGATTACTAGTCCTAAATTAAGCCATTTTTTTCAAAAAATCATACCTATGATGCTCATAATTTACAAAAAAAAACCCTCAAATATCATACTTATCATATTTTGGCCTAATGATGCTCACCAAAATTTCCAAATTTAATCCAAAATGCTCTTAGTTCACCTAAACACCTTCAAATTTATTATTTACATAACTTAGGTTATAAGAATCCAAACCCTAACATATTATTTATACCTTGATGAATATAATAAAATAATTATTTTCCACAAAATCTCACTAGAAAAGGCACCTTTACCCTTAAGGCTGAAACTTCCACATAATTCATAATATTCTACAAGTCTTTAAATCTTACTAATGTTATACACAACCATCCTTATATTATTAGCATCTCAAAAATATAACTATTTTTAATTAAGAATATCATGCTTGAGATTTTATGGAAAAGTCTAGCTAAGCATAAAATAGTTATTTCATACAAAATTACAAAGCACATAAAATAAGTGAGTGAAAATTTTGCTTAAAATGAAGTATTAAATGGTTAAGCTTGAGATTTTAGAAGTAAGAATATGAAAGAAAAATGGAGAGGAAAAGGGATAGGGTGCTTGACACCAAGGGGGAAATCCAATAATAAACACAACAAAGAACAATAAGATAGGAGATAGAAAAGTTGAAATGTAGAGAATTAACTAAATGAAGAATGACCAATCAAAGGGCATACACCCCTATGGTTGTCAAAATTGGGTAAGAGAGAAGGAGAGAATTATATGGGAGGGGTTGGTTGAAAGTAAAATGAGCGATGAGAGTGATTGTCATAAGTGTGTGAGAGTGTAAGAGAGTTGGTGAATGGTGATAAAGATAATCGTGGTTAAATTTTTGGTTAAATGAGCAGATGCCATGTAGAATCTAATCATAGGGTGTGATGACATCAAACTTTTGAGCACCTATGTTTAAGAAAGTAAAAAAAATAATTAAAATTATTTTAGGTAAGATAGAAATTTCAATAAATGGTTAAAAAATAATCAAATAATTCTCAAACATTATAAAAAATTATAGAAATGCAAGGATTTAATTTAGGAACCCATATATATATATATATATATATAATTATGCATAATAATTAATTTAAGATAAAATTCAATTAAGAAAATCTAGAATGGTGAATTTTTTTATAATAATCTGACCAAAATAGCCTTGGGATAAGCCACCTAAGGTGTTAGATGATAAGGGTTTGGGGTGTTGCTAGCCAGTTGAAAAAAGGTAATGTTTTGTTGATTGCTAGTCAGCCGAATTGAAAGCTATGGTTTTAAATGGTAGAAAGGTACACTAAGGGTTTGATAGGTATAAGTAAGGTATCAAAACAATATTTAAGATTAGATAAATAATTATTAGACTAATCACCTCGGAATTAGGGTTAGAAAAAATTTAGGTTATTACAACATGTGGCGATAGTTGGTAGTTGGGATGTCGAATGTGAAAGGAGGGAGTAGGGGTATAGGAGTGAGATCTATGAGGTTTAAGATGTTGGGGTTTTGATTAAGAAGAAGCACAATCATGCTCATTTGAATTAAAATAAATTTAGATTTACAAGTAGATATGACCAAGTGTTATAACATGGCCAAGTAGTGTCTCACCCAAAAAACAAAAGTTGCTCCAATTTTTTTATTATGATAGTGGCCATTGTTTGTGATAGGTTGTATTTTACTCAAAGGGTTCCCTTTTTCTTTCTCTTTTTGCCATGGTTGTGTCCATTAACACTTCCTGGTTGTGTCTAATCCAATGTATCCCCTTTTTCTAACATTTTGAGCCTTATCAACTCGGAGTTCCCGCTCTACCTATTTTATCTTCCTTTTCACCTATTCATCACTTAAAAAAATATTTTCATGTGTATAAAAAAAATGAAAAGTCGGAAAGAAATATCAAAAGGAAGCTTGGGTTGCCTCCTAAGAAATGATTTTTTAATATTCATGAGCTCAACCCTTTTAACACTCATGATGATGACATGTTGGGAAGGGTAAGAATACCCATCTTCTCAATTGAATAACCTACAATGTAATGCTTCAACATCTTCCCGTTGATCTTAAAGGTTCATCTGGATTCATTCCATAATTTGATAGCTTCATAAGGATAAACCTTACATACTTGAAATGACTCTAACCATCTAGAATGAATCTTTCCTGAAAAAAGTTTGAGTCGATAGTTGAATGGAAGCATTATGTCCCCTTCTTTAAACTCTCTATGGAGAATATGATGGCTATAACTCTTCTTCACCATCTCCTTATAAATATTAGCATTTTCATATGCATCCAATCTTCTTCCATTGATCCCATTTAATGTGCAATGTGTTCCACCTCAACTAATTAATGACATGGTTTTCCATAAGACAATCAGAACTATGTCATGCTTATAGTAGTGTTATAAGATGCCCGGTAAGCCCTAAGAACATCATAAAACATCTTCGACCAATCCTTTCTTGATTGAGATTCTCTAAAATTTTCTTTATTACTCAGTTTTTGATTTCCAGTTTACCACTTCTTTGAAGATGATATGGTGTGGTTAATATGTGAGTCACTCCATGTATTTTTCTAGTGTGTACTTTCAACCTTATTTTCAAAATCAGATCCTCCATCACTGATCACTAATCTTGGAACACCAAAATAAGGGAAATGTATCTTTTGAAACAAGATGATCGTTGCCTTCATGTCATTTGTTGGAGATGCCAATGCCTAATACCATTTTAAGACAATATACCACTTCTAAAATATACTTGTTGTTTTGTGATGGGAAATGTCCTATGAAATCAATCCCCCACACATCAAAGAGTTTAACATCAAATATATTGTTCAGTGGCATCTTGTTCCAACTTAAGGTTGTTCTTGTTCTTTAATGTTACTCACAATCAAGTACATAGGTCCTCACAGCCTTGAAAAGTTAAGGTCATTAGAATCATGCTTGTAACACCTTAGTAGCTATTTTAGAGGTACTTTCATGATCCCTATATCATGAAAAGTGGCTATGGGAGATGGGATATTATGTTTCCTGTAATACCTCCAAAATTTACTCCTGAAAAATTTCGTTTAATGGAATAATGCGGAAGCTAAAATAGATAGCAAGAATGTTATCACCATACCTAATACAAGATAAATGTCCACCATCTATCTCATGCTAGATGTAAGGCTAAAACCCTTCCAACTAAAATTTAAACATCTATAGCATGAGGATAAACTCCCACAAGGAGGTATCCAATGGCAGGTAGCAAGTGAATGATTTTACTGAATAAAACCACCACTAATCAAATTAGTAGAAAACCTGTGAAATAATTCTGAATTTTAAAAAATTAGCAAAGTATTGGGAAATTAAAATTTGATTACAACACCACTAAAATTTAAATACAACACTTGGAAATTTCTAAATTTAGGTACATATAAATAAGGACAAATCCCGAGTGATAAAACTCCAGGTTTCCTACTCTCTCAAAGCTAAGTGTTTAACCCATTAATAACATTCAATCTCAAGCCTGCATAAGAGGTTTGCTCCCCACCATCAGTGGATCATCGCATGACTGATTCAATTAAGGTAGCATCAATATGGGTCCAATACTGAGTAAATCACTACTACTTAAGCCATGAGAGGAAACATGATACGCATAAGACATAATAATCTTTAACTTTTAATAATCATTGTTAAGTATACATGTGATACACAAATCAATTCACTCATACAATTTTATGAAGTATATAATAGATTATTAATTGCTTGATCAATAAGTATTAAGAAAATTCATACATAAAAATAAAAGAGTGAGACACACATGCGATAGCTAAAGTAGAGCATGTTAATATTAATATTTTAGTCATAATTGTCTATAGTGCATGTGGTAGTAGCAGAGAAGATATGAGACATGCATTGATATACAATAAAATATGGGGTTAAGGTTTCATGGTTATAAATACACAACTAGACATGGAAACACATAAGGTACAAGCATATAACAAATCACGAACACATGATGAGTAATACAAATACTCTCTATAAGATAGCATTCTACATATAAGGCCCACGTGTTGTTTAAATTATAGATCATGTCATAACTAGGTAAGGTGTAATACCCTAATATTATGCTAAAACTAATATCGTGTAATTAATATCTTAATCCAATTCTAATCTAGAGAAAAATTTATTTTTACCTTACCTAAATTCTTTAATCCCAGAATCTTAACCTTATCCAAATCTTTGACCCAAATAAATTATATTTCGTAACCTGACCTTAATTCCAGTATATTTATATCTTTAATCTTACCTAATTTAGCTAAGTAAAATTAATCTAATACTAACCTTAAGCCTTTTCCCTTTTTCCTTTCCTTTCTCCTTTTTCTTTTCTCATTTTTCTTGCCTCATCTTATGTCAGATTCTTTAACTCTCCTGCCTTATGTGTATTTTCCTTATAAAACATGACCATCACCTCTCACTATCTCCCCCTCATGCCTCTACTGCCCTACCATCCTTCCCCTGCAATGCTCATCACCACCATCATCCCCAACCACTCCCATTCGCACACCACCATCATATATATATATATATACACACACATACACACACACACATGTTACTTTCTCCTCTCTTCCACCCTCATGAATTGCCTCATTTGTTGGCCATTTTTTCTGTCCAACATAACCACCCCGAGCCACCACCTTTCTTTCTTTCTTTCTTTCTTTCTTCTTCTTCTTGTTGTTCTTCTTCTCTTCCCCTTCCCTATTTTACAGCGTCGAGCACCGCCATCACCATCACACACCACCACAGTCACCAAGCACCGCCCAAAGCTTAGTGGATCAACAACCACGATCACTCAATCACTCTCCTTCATCATTTTTGATCTTCACCAGCTGTCGCAACTATTTTTTCCTCTTCTTTCCTCATGTATGTTGTATGTTTGTGAGGTGCACGATTGGAGCATGATCTCTCACATGGCAGGGCACCACTCTTTTTCCTTATCGCATGCTTGTGCATGCTAGCATGGTTCACTCATGCATACTCGTGCGGTCCGTATACCGCCTCAATATTCCCATGCATCCCTATTCGTTATTACCTATGTATGGATTGCATGATTACAGTTGTGCTGTTTTACATAGCTTGCCCATGCAGGTTCCCAGCTCTCTTCTAAGTGCGCACAATTTGTCTCATGTCCATGCAACCCCATATTTTCAGATGTGCACCCCCTTTTCACACCCAAACACCACCAAAATTTCACTATAGTACCACCATACCTTCCACCACACTTCTAAGCAATTCAAGACTCTCTTTAACTCTAGTTATTTTCATTTTTACCCTCTTTTATCTTAACTTTTCCCTCGATTATAATCTTTGAGCCTAATTGTATATTATCTTATTTTCGTAGGTGTTTATCCGATGATCTCAGAGGAGTAGGTTTAGGATTTACGTGTTTAGAGCCCATTATCTTTTTTGGTAAGGATACATGTCATAGCTAGGAATTTATGCGTATTTGTATGTGTTTTTATATTGGGCATGCTATATGAATAATGTATTTATGAAAATTCTATGATATGATATCTTGATAGTAACAAAATTTGGAAGCATGTATTTGGGGAATGATGTTGGACATGGTATCTAAGTAAATAATTCAGAATTTATTATCTAAATGGATATTGGATATTTATATGTATTGGTATTGAGATTTATAAAACCTTGGGTGAATATGAGTATTTTTAACTACCTAAGTGTATTATAGTCATTTGAGGATAATTATGTGGTTGTAATTATGTTATTCAATTATGTCTTGAATACCCATATGAGTCTTGCATGATAATATTGAATACAAAATCAACTCTAATAAGATACTAATAATTTAAAGTGAAAGATCACGTGATTCGGGCTGAGGTGTTTATATGGGCTCGTTCCACCGGACAATAATAGTGGCTCACGTGTGTTGTCCCTAAAAGATGCATCAATCCATTCCACCGGGTTAAGAATAGTGGGATCCTATACTCAACGTGAATAAATATACAATTAAGAGATAAATTATTAATGGAAAGTATACTAATTATTTAAAGTGAAAAACTACATGAGTCAGGACTAAGTTATTTAGTCAATTCCATTAGTTAATAATAATGGTTCAGGTGTGTTGGCCCTGAGAGGTGCTTTATACCATTCTATCGATTTACGAATAGTGGCTTATGAGCATTTTTGCTCTAAGAGAGGTTGACTCCGTTCCATCAGATGATAATAATGGTTCTGGTGTATTGTCTTTGAAAGGTGTTTTAGACTGTTCCACCAATTTAAGAGTAGTAGAGTCTCTGAACTCAATGTAAATAAAAGATTGAAATATAGTATAGTTATATAGCGAGATTCAAAATCAGTATCTAATTGGTATTGTTTATATTATCATATTTATTCTTAATCTTTAATGTAAACTCATCTATTATGTGTAATCCCACTTTGAATGTATCGTTACCTTACTCACTACGTAGTGCACTGATCATTTGTGTTATGGGTGCTGCTCATTTCTATGAGTAGATGACCTAGATGTATTTATGTAGGTCAAGGCTAACCCAATGGACGAGTTAGGAGCCTTTGATGATTTATATGTGGAGGATTGATTTTGGTATCGGGGTTTTGGGCGTAGAGTTATGTTATCCGTATGTTTGTTCTGACCAAATACCTTTTTTGACTCTTATATCCATAGTTTTCCTTTTTGTATTTTAAATTCTTGTACTCAGAGTAAACCTCCATACTTCTATTTAATGTCTATGAAAGTTACCTCAATTTCCATCTATCATGTTTTACTTTCTTGTTGTTTTATCTTGTGATTGATGTAAGGATGGTATGGTAAGCCAAAATTATGTCAATTACGACAATAATACCCAGTTCTTTGATAATATGCTTCTACTTAAATTGATATTTTTCTATAGAGATTTTTGGGGGTGTTACATAAAGATAGGTGTCATACGGTAGTATGATTATTAAAATGCAAATGAGTGACATACTTAGGATAATGAAATACAAAGTCCATGAATGAATAAGAATAATTGATTATTATATTTCATTATCGTGATCACAACCATTGGTTATATTATATTGAGGACAAAGACTCAAATAAATTGCAACAACTAACCTATTACTTGCACAGTACTAGAGTTAGTTCACCCATCTAAAAATGTAACTATAACAAGAATAAATAGAACACCTAATTACTTAAGTATGCATATCCTCTATAGGGTTGAAATATATCGAGACACCTGTAGAGTAGAAGATGGTCTCTCCGGACCTTGTAAGACACCCTGGATCATAGAGGATAAAAACACCGAAATTGTACCAAGTGAATACCAAACCTAACTCAGATAGTTACTCCGAGTGGTAAGTCCTGACTCAAGATATTTCACTTTAAGTGATTAATGTTTTATTTAATGATTTAACAAAGGATAAATCCAGCCCATATAATAGCACTTTAATCACTTCTATCAACACAATTAATTTCTAATATTATAACATTTCCAAGTGGCATTAAAATCGATCAATTTCAAGTGGTGTTAAAGTTGATCTAATCCAAGAGGTATTAAAGCTGAGCTAATCCAACTGGCATTAAAATCGATTGATTACAGGTCGCATTAAAGCTGATCAATCTAGTTGGCATTAAAGCTGAACCAATCTAGGGGGTATAATAGTGATCAATTCCAAGCTATAAAATCTAGCTTAAGGTATCTTACAATTTCAATCCATATTCAACCAATGATAAGGTTTTCCAAACCGATTATAATTAAGGCACATTAGGCCATACTCTAATATCACTAAACATTTCATAATTAGCTGAACATGTTAACCATATAATCATGCTCAACCCTTCATATACTCAAATACATATAATATTCAAGACACATACTAACATATGTTTGCATTGAAGCATACATAGAATTACCACACAAAAGCGTAATATATACTTGACATACTTAAATAATCATAATGCATACTCATCACTTTTCACTTCAAGAAGACATATATTCCAGATTCCGCCATAAGCAAAGATAAGTGATGACTTATATAAATCAGAAGCTAGTTAAACAAATTGAGAAAGTGAGAGAGATATTGAGAGATCCATAATCCACAAGAATGTTTTCCTTGATCGTGTATATAAATCATAAGACTAGGTTAGGAACTACCTTATTGATCAACAATTTGAGTACTAGAATTGAATCGACAAAGACAAACACATACAATCTTTCTTGGAAAACATGTTCAAAACCTAAGACTCGCGAGCGTCGGTCTTTTAAGATTTAAAATTAAGTATTAATCCAAATTGGTTTCAACATATATAACTTTGGGCATTTCAAATCAATTTGGAAACTAGGAAAAGAATAATAGAGGATAAGTTAAATTTATAGAAATTGGATTACAAATCAAGTTCTATGACCAAAGAGATAAACCAACCATTTTTAGAGAACCAATCCAACACGATAAGTTAAAAAATATAATTTAAATGATTTTAAATCAAAGAAAATAATCTGCTAGGTGAAAAAAAAAGCATAATAAAATCATTTTCATAAATAATCAAATCATTTTCATAAAACTATCTCCAAAAAGTAGGGTTTCGAAGCTCAAATAACAAACCAACCAATTGACTCCAACTATTTCAAGTTGATAGTTTAAAAATACAATTAAACTAATTTTAGATAAATCTAGATAATCATTTTCAACAAAAATAATAATAAAAATAATTAATTTAAGATAATCATGTTTAGAAGGCAAGGTATTAAAGCCTAAGACACAAACTCAGACAATTCAAATCAATTAATCTTTCAACTATTTATATGAATTCAATTTGATAAAAACAACTATATAAATGAACAATTTTATAATTCTATTAGAAATTTAGGGTTTTAGGCCCAAAAATGCCATTTGATTGAATTTTATTAATTAACTTAAATTGAATGCTTATAAATGCAATCAGACACATTTTATAACATATGTTATAATCAATTGATCAAAAAGAATAAAAGAAATACCCAATTTAACACAATTATGATTTTTAAATCTGAGATGCTAATCTAGTCAATTCTCGTTAAAATATTTGAATTGATGGGTTCAGGATTACAATTAAATGCATTCTAATGTAAATTATATAATCAATTAAATAAAATAACTTAATTATACAATTCAAGTTATATCCGTAAGAGTTTTGTCCTAAAAATCCAATTTTGATCGATTCGACACAATTTTTTCAAATTGACACTTCTAACATAAATTAAATACATTTCAAAGCATATTGTAAAATCAATTGAATGAAACGACTCAATTATGTAATTCAATTTTAATACACACAGATTTTCTCCTAGAAATCCAATTTTAATTAATTCTTCATAAATTTCTAAAGTTGAAAATTACAATATGAAATTAGATACATTTTACAACATATTGTATAATCAAATTATCAAAAATACCTCAATCAGACAGATTTGTAAAATTCGGATATAATCGGGTTAAAATTTCAATTTTCATTAATCAACTACATACATTACAATTAACCACTCTAAATCAATTATACAACATATATATATATATATATATATATATATATATATACATATACATATACATACATACATACATACATAATTAAACAACAAATTTAGCTTTTCATAAGCTAATTCATACAAAATTACTCAAAACAAAGGTTATAGTTTGGAATAATTTTTACAGAATGAAATCGGTAGATCAATGTCGATGAAGGCTAGGGAAGCTCCGTCGAAGGGGGAGCATCATTTGCTAGAGGTCAAGCAACATTGGTGGTGGCTAGATGGTGGCACATTGCTATTTTCTTAGCACACTACTGCTATAGACACGCTATTGCTACGCTGCTCCGCCTGGGTTTTTCTGGCATCAATGACAGCAAGCGGAGGTGCTTGGCATGGAATCATAGAGGTCGGCCAATCGTAGCTAGTACCGTGGAGGTGGTGAGGTTTTCAAAGGAGAAGGGGGTAAAGGTTGGGGTCTGGTTCACACAGAAGAAAGAAGGGGAAAGGGAGAGAGAGAGAAGAAGAAGAAGAAGAAAAGAGGGGGAGATGAAAAGAAAAGGAAAATGGGGTGAGAGATTGATGGGTACTGGTGTTTTTTTTAATAAATACAAATGCATCAATGAGAATACTGAATATCTAAAAATATTAACATCTTATTTGATAAAAATCATTTCGTAAAGATTCGAAAATACAAAATTAATATAAAAGCTATTTAAAGAATTTCGAAATAGCTTTCGGGAAAAATTAGTAACAAATGCAAGGAGGTATATTATTTATGAAAATATATAATAAGACTCGAAAAGTATTTAAACCCATATAGAAAAATATTTAAATCAAATTATAAGAGGCTAGAATTAATTTAATTAAAATTTGAAAATGCTCCTCCACAAACCAGAAAGAGTAAAATAGAAGTAAACTAATTTTGGAAAGAAAATCATAAATAAGTTACGAAAGTCTTTTTAATTTTAATTTTTTAAATATTTGAACAACGTCAGAAAAAAATAATTCAAGGTCAAAAATATTTTCTATGAATAAAATTATTAAGATGAGTTTACTATTTTAATGGGAATCTTATAATTTTAATAATACCAAAACAAAGTTATAATCACATAAAAAGCTATAATTTAAAAGGAATCTAAAATATTAAAAATTAAAATACGAGAAAGATCAGAAATATGTATTTTAAAGAAAATCAAAATCATATAAATATAATAAAATCATGGCCATGAACGAACTTATCTAGAATGATCCACAACGATAATGATTATTTAAATTCTAATATGAATTCAAAATTGTTGATAAAGTTATAAAACAAATGAAAATTAAAATAATTACATATTTTTATCAAATTACGTTAGTAAAATCACTAAGCTTAAAAAAAATAAATTTAAAAAATACGGGGTGTTACACTTCCCCTTCAAGTAAACACTTTTTGAAAACCTCATCTACTTGCTACTTGTGAAGATAAGGATAATCCCAATAGTAATGTTTGGAATGTGGGAAGAATTTCTCGTGTTGTTGGTAGGACATGTTTGGTGGAAACACCCCACGTGCAATATAGTTCACAAAATATTTGGGATAAGAAGCTCAACATCTTTTAATAGCAAATAGATTATCATCTTGTAAAGAATCATCAAATGAATCCTCATCACCTTAAACTCTATCCATCTCTTGCCTAAGCATAGTGAGGTGATTTGCTACCACATTTTTAGTATGTATTTTATCCTTTATCTCCAAATCAAATTCTTAAAACAAGAGGATCCATCGAATCAACCATGGCTTTTCATCCATCTTGGCTAAGCAGTACTTGAGAATTGTGTGGTATATGAAAATAGTGACCTTCAATCTAATAAGATATGATCAGAACTTGTTTGAGCTGAACACAACAGGTGGGATCTCCTTCTCGGTTGTGGCATAGTTCATCTGGGCATATTCCAGTGTCATTTTGGCATAATATATGACGTATTATTTCCATTCCTTCCTTTACCCAAGTAACATAGTAGTTTGCATCACAAATCACCTTAAATGGAAGGCTTCAATATGATGGACTCATCACTGGAGTGGTAGTTGAAGCTTCCTTTAACTAATCAAAAGTATTTAAATAAGGTCGATAAAATTCAAAAGGAATATATTTGACAAGTAAATGAGTTAAGGCTTTGAAATTTTGAAAAAAAAACTTTATAAAGAACCCATAAAGTTCAACATGACCCAAGAAACTCCTGTCTCTCATAATGTTAGTTGGGTGTGTAATTTTTGCAATAATATTAATCTTATTCACATTGACCTCAATTTCCTGACTAGAGACCAAGTCACCCAAAACAATCTTCTCTTGTATCATGAAATGGTACTTCTCATCATTCAACACAAGGTTAACTTAACTAGAGACCAAGTCACCCAAAAAAATCTTCTCTTGTATCATGAAATGGTACTTCTCACCATTCAACACAAGGTTAACTTCCTTACATATATTCAAAATCTTAGAGAGGTTGTGTAGACAATTATAAAAGGTATTCCCCATAAATAAATAAAAATCATCCATAAACACTCTTATTATTTTTTGAATAAAATTAGAAAATATGCCCATCATACATTGCTGAAAGGTGGTAGGGGCATTACATAAGCCTAATGGCATCCCCTAGTAATCAAATGTCTTATGGACATGTGAATGTAATTTTTTATTGATCACTAGGGTAAATTGGGATTTGAAAGAACCCTAAATATCAATATAAATAGCAAAAATAATAATACTTAGCTAACCTTTTAGACATTTAGTCAATAAATGGGAGGGGGAAATGATCCTTATGAGTGACACTATTAAGATTCCTATAATTAATGCACATATGTCACACAATGATGGATATAGTGAGGATTAATTTATTCTTTTCATTTTTCACAATGGTCATGTCTTCATTCTTAGGTGCTACCTTTATCACGTTCGCCCATTTACTATTTGAGATAGGATCCCTGCATCAAGTAATTTCAATACAACCGTCATATTAACCTCTTTCATAATTAATTTCAATCTCATTTGTTGTTTAATGGAGGAATTTTACACTTATTCTAACAATATTTAATTCATGTAAATAGAGACATGATTGCCTTTAATATCATCAATGGACTAACTTATTGCATCCATATGCAACCTAGGAACTTCAAGCAAATTTTCAACTTCCTCTTTTTTAAAGTTAGCATTCACAATGACAATATATTGTCCATTGGAGTCCAATAACTAATACCTAAGTGAGGAATTAATTAGTTTTAGTTATACCTTAAGTGCAACTTTCTTTTCACAAGTAGTGCTACTAAACCCATTTTCCACTTCAACCACTATTTTATATTCTTTAGTATATGTGAGGCTTTCATCAATAATGGCAGCGTATGTAACTACCTTCTTGTCATCATCATCATGTGCTCCCTACTTCACCAAACATTTCTCAAGTATATCGCTTGAGATATATCCAATAAAGTCTTCTCTAACCCCCATGTTAATTATGTCAACCTTGAAACAAAATGTCAATTAGTGGAAATTTCATAGTAGAAGATAAGTCAAATACACCTTCCCATCCCCTATATTGAGAGAGAGATTTCCATTATTTCCATCCATTATAACTCCAATGGTAGACAAGATAGGTCATCCCAATATGATAGGGATTTGAGAATCCTCCCCAATCTTAATAATGACAAAACAAACTAAAACATAGAACTTACTAACCTTGATCGATATATCCTCTAACATACTTACCATACATTTCATCAATTGGTCAAATAATTAGAGGGAGATAGTGATGGGGTTAAATATCCCATTTGTAACTTTTTACAAATAGATAATGACATAAGACTGACACTATCACCAATATCACAAATAACACGGTTAATTGACACATCACCTATAGGGCAAGGAATAGAAAATGAGCAAGGATCCTTAAGCTTGGGTTGTAGATTCTTTTGGATGATGTCACTACACTTTTGGGTCAAATACCTAGTCTCATACTCCTCGAACCATCTCTTATTGGAAATAATATCTTTCAATAATTTTACATAGGAGGGAATTTGAGAGTCAACTTTCACAAAAGGGATATTGATATGTAGCTTTTTCAAAATTTCAATAAAAATTTCAAATTACTTATCCCTCCTAGCCTTAGTTTATCTTTTAGGGAATGGTAGTGGAGACTTCTAAGCATAGTTGTAGCATACTTCTCATCAGTCTCCTTTATCTAAATAATATAACCTTTTTCACTTTTCACCAACTTCTGACCCTTATCATTCACATCCCTATCATCACTCCTTAACATCGGTCCCTCTAATTCATTCCCACTCTTAAGTGTGATGGCATTAATTAATCCCTTGTTCTTGGTCTCAAGTTATCTAGGAAACATCCTCTAAAACCACAAAGAGGAGCTATATTATTAAACTACTTGAATGATTTGGTTCTTGAGTTATCCATGAGCTAGAGAATCAAACTCATAATCTAGGTTCTTCATATTATCAATCATGATCCTATTTTGATTCCTAAATTCTTCCTTTTTTTGTTTTGAAATTATACAAAAATCTCTATCAAGGTCTCTAAATTAGAGTTTTAAGGACTAGGGTAAGGAAGATTAGTGGCTTGAAAGCTGAGGGGTCTAAAATTGGATGGAGGCATAAAATTTTGGGTTAGATTCTTATAGGAAAAATTAAGATGATTTCTCTACCCCAAATTATATTCCTTGAAAAAATGGCCCCCTTTATGATTAAAATTATTTATATAACTAACATGTTCATAAAATGGGGAATTAGCAGAAATGGTTTCCAATATGGAATTTCACAACAAAATGCTCAATAACACAATATATTTCACAAGTGTGGAACTAGATTCAAATGAATTCATTCTCAACTTATCAAAAGATTGAAATAACACATCTACCATGGAAGTGATGTGGTCGAATGCATATACATCATAAATTCCACTCTTTTTACATACAGAGCACTCATTTAACCAATGGAAATGATTTTGTGTCATATATTTGATGATTTGCATTACCTATCACATACTTTTATTCATAAGTTCCTCACCAGCTGCATCATCAAAGATCATCCTAATGTTATATAAGAGATCTTTGTAGAAGGTGATGATAAAACCATCATCCAATCTATGGTATGAATACATCCAAAAAATGTTATTGTATCTCTCCCATGCATCATATAATGATTCCCCTTCTTATGAGTGAAAGTTTTATCTTATTCTTTAATTGAGTTGTCTTGCTTAGAGGGAAGTACTTGACAAGAAAAATCTATGAGAATTGGTCCCAAACAGCGATAGAAATGGGTGGAAGAGACTATTGCCATGTGTGTGCATTATCCCTTAGCGAGAAGAGAAATAACCTTAATTGGATTACATCGTCTATAACCCACTTCATTTTCACTATGTCATAGTAATATAAGAATTTTGAGAAATGGAGGCTTGGATATTTGGAAGGAGTACCCCCCCCCCCCAAATTGATTTTGTTA